>CM077150.1:104131406-105331406 GCA_039583875.1 Platanthera guangdongensis
GACGACTTGAATTGAATGTGCTTGGAAGTACGGGCGGAGCCTGCGAGCTGACATGACTAGCGCCAAGGCTAACTTCTCCAAATTGGATACCGTGTCTTAGCACTCTTTAGGATATGGCTAACATAGTAAATTGGGAATTGCTTTCTGCTCTCTTCCCGAAGAAGGACGGAGCTGACGGCCTCAGGGCCAACCCCTAGGTATAAGAAAGAATCTCTCCTGGCCGAGGACTCTGAAGTAGTGGTGCTGAGGTCAGTTGCATATTCAACTGCTCAAAAGCTTGGGAACATTCTTCCGTCCACTAAAACTTGGATGCTCCTCGAGAGTTTGAAGAATGGAGCACTCCTATCTCCAACTCGAGAGAGAAATCTCGCAAGGCCTGCTAGCCTCCCCCCTAACTGCTGAACTTCTTTTGGCGAACGAGGGGTAGGCATATCAAGGATGGCTTTCACTTTATCAGGATTGGGGGCAAGTCCTTCCGGAGTAAGGAGATGACCAAGAAACTTCCCCTTACTCCCCCCAAACGTACATTTCAAAGGGTTGAGCTTCATTTTGTACCTACGCAGAGTAGCGAACGTCTCTGCTAGGTCTCGCAAGTGCAGCGAAAACGACTTACTCTTAATCAAGAGATCGTCTACATACACTTCTAGGTTCCTCCCCTTCTGATGGTTAAACACACGGTCCATCATCCGTTGGTAGGTTGCACCGCATTCTTAAGCCCAAAGGGCATCACAAGGTAGCAATAACAACCATCATTAGTAATGAACGACGTGTGAGGAACGTCGGCTTATGCATTCTTATCTGGTGATAACCAGAAAACGCATCTAAAAAACTCATATAAGAGTACCCTACCGCGGATCAACTAAAGAATCTATCCGAGGCAAGGGGTACAATCTTTAGGGACGCTTTATTAAGTTTGGTAAAATCTACACACATTCGCCATTTTCCTCCTGTTTCTTAACCATTACAACATTAGAAATCCAAGTAGGATATTGAATTTCTTTGATAAAATTTACTTTGAGGAGCTTTGCGACCTCCTCCCTTATCGGCTCAGCAAGCTTTGTGGCTATGTCCCTCTTCTTTTGTTGTATAGGCTTGCAGCTGGGATCAACATTCAAGTGTGGCATGCAACATCAGGATCCACTACTGGCATTCTTCTGCTGACCAGGCGAAGACATCCAGGTTATTCAGCAAGCAGGAAATCAACTCGGCTTTTGTTCTTCAGGTAGCTCTGAGTTGATGGAGAGCTTCCTCTCCTCCCCCTCAGCAATGGGGACTCCTTGCGTCACCTGGGCAGGTTCCAGGTGAGCACCTTCATCAGCAGCAGCTTCTGAACTGGGAGAGGCTTCTACAGCTTCTGTTGGAGCAAAGGAAGGGCTGGCTTGTACCATGTTGACAGTGCGGACGTAGCACTCCCTTGCTCTTCTTGGGTCCACTCCTGACCCGGCACATCCTTCCGTCGGCAAAGAACTTGATGACAAGGTGGTAAGTGGAAACCACCGCTTGAAATTTGTTTAACAGGGCCTGCCAATGATGGCATAGTAGGTGCTGGGGGTGTCAACCACTATGAACTGTATTTGCTTAGTTGCCCATCCAAGCTTCACGGGCAGGATGATGCTGCCATCCACTCTTTTCTCTCTCCCGAGAAACCATAGAGTGGCCCTTCAGTGGAAAGCAGAGGCTTTCCGTCCTCAGGGCCTCAAAAGTAGACTTGAACAGGAGGTTGACCGAGCTGCCTGTGTCAACAAGAATTCTATCAACTGTAAAGTCCCCAATACTAGCCTGGATCACTACTGCATCATTAAATGGGTTGGCTGTTTGGGTATGTCTGCTGGACCAAAGGTGACAACCTCACTTGGAGGATCAACGGAAGAAGAGGCCACCTCTGCCCGGGTGGACCCTTGAAATTGACGATTTCTGAGTAGACTCGATCCCAGCTCCACCATGAATGAAAAAGAGGCATCCTAGAATCCCCTCATCATTTGTGTTGAAGCACTCTACCGGGACGTTGATCGGCCCAAACGGCCCTCGTCCTCTACATCCACACATTCCTGGTATGCTTCAGCTACTCTTTGCCCTTTGAGGTGGATGGCTTCGAAGGGAAGGAGAATCCTTCTTGGCCAAGTCAATCTTGCCCTCGGCAAGCAGCTTCTCTATCAGCGTGCGGAGGGCCTGCAGTCCTCGGTCAAGTGGCCCTTTTCTTTGTGGAACTGGCAATATTGCGCATTATTCCTCGGCTTCCACATTTTCTGAGGCTCTTGCCTCTTTTCTTCTGATCTCTTTTGCAAGATCTGGATGACTTTGTCAAGGTCCAGATCTGCAATGTCCTCCATGGGGCTTTCATCAAATTGGCCCGGAGCAGGCAAGGCTGCTTGTTGGAGGATGGGAAGAGCTTGCAATGGAACGGTGGGAGTGGCGGCCAACGGCAGTCTCTGCTCATGAAACTGTTGATGGCCTTGAAAGGTTTCTTGTGGCGGAATTCCTGCCTCTTTGAGACGGAGGCTGCAAGTCTGGGCGAGGGGGCTTGCTACGAGAGGAAGAAGCTGAGGCATCCCTTCCTTCATCCTTGGCTGTCAGGATGAGACATAGGTTGGATTGGCATATTCTCCTTCAATGAAACGGTTGACCATGGCGTTCAACTCTTGATAAGTCTCAGATGCCTTGGTTGTTGCTTTAAACTTCAGAGGGCCTTCCGAGGAGGCCATGGATCAAGGCGACCTTGTAATAATCGGGTTCACATTCCTTACCCCTTGGATCTCTCTCTGAAAGCGATCAACGAATCGCGCCACTGATTCATTATCCCTTTGCTTGATTTCAAATAGGGCAGCTGGCCCATTCTTCCTCTTCCTCGAGGTAGCAAACCTCAGCAACAACTGGCTACGAAGCTCTGCGAAGAAGAGATTGTGCCCGATGGCAGCTCGTAGAACCACTCTCTCGCCTGTCCTTCGAGAGTGGTAACCAGCAGTTTACACTTGATAGCATCTGAGAGGCATCTCAAAGCAACTGCCCCCTCAAATGCTTGGAGGTGAGAGACTGGATCAGTTACTCCTGAATAGAATGGGATGCGAGGCTCCCTAAAGTTGCTAGGAGTCGATTCCCATCGGATTCGATCACAAAGGGAGACGAGGTCTCGAACTCTGCGGGGTAGAAGGGGGGGACTGGAGCCGGGGAGTCCGCGGGCTCGGCGGACTGGCGTCAGCAAAGTGAAGCTGGCGGGCTGGAGTGCCCCTGACAGCTTCTCTGAAGAAATTTCTAAAGCAAATTGCTCCTCCTGAGGCGCAGAGGAGCGGCGGACTGAGCAGGGTTCCGAGGGAGTGGCTGGCGACTGCCGAAGCAGAGTTTGAGCTGGGGTCTGGCGGACTGGCGAGTCCGCTGGATCTGCTGCGGCCTGAGGAGCAAGCCGCTGGGCTAGCGCGAGCAGAGCTTGGCCGATTGCGTCGAGACGCTGGTCGGTCTGCTGGCGGGACTGCTCGGCCTCAAGGCGAGCTTGCTCAATCGCATCCCAAAGAGAGTCCTCTGAAGAGCTGGAGCGGTCTGAAGAGCGGGCTCTGCGGTCTGACATTTCCGTCCGTTGAATTCAAAACACTACTCGGATCTGAAGGCCGCGTGGTACTGTTGCTGCACGAAAACATAGAGGGGTCGAGCACTACCAGCTAACGGTTCGAACACCGGGGAATAGAGAGACTGCGAGTAGTGATCTACTAAGCGGATGAGGGCAGGAAGAAGAGCAGGGTCGTGAGCCACGACAACAACAGACTTCGCCCGTCGCGGCCTGAATGCCTCTCTTGCGACGGGCTTTCCCTTGATTGAAGAAAGGCTTGGTACAAGTGAAAGGAAAAGGTTGACATGAGCAGAGCGAGGGGGGAGTCCGCAAAGCACAAGATTCGAGTCCGCAGCCTGAAACAAATAGCTTCTGGGTCCGAGTCAGCGTGCCTTGGTGCACCACCTCCCCCTATTTATAGGATAGGGGGGCTAAAATGGGCCTGAATGGCTAAAATAACCGGCTGCCCGGGTACAGGAGACCGGGCAGCGGTGACGGGAAGCAAAAAAAAAGAACACGCCAGTCCGCGCAGAAAGGGCGGACTGGCTCGCGGACTGGAGCTTCCACTGCTGCTGGGCGCGATCCTGCTGGAGGGCGGCGGCCTGGGCTGACGAGACACTGTGTCCGCTACTGTAGAGAATCTGATATCCCAGTCCTGGCGGACTGAACGAACAGGTCCTTGAGTCCACTGTTGGGGTACCATCCTTGGCGTCCGATTGGTGACCTTGCGGACTGGGCGGACTGACAAATCTAGTCTGCGCGTGTTGAAAGGGAGATTTTGGCATCTTGTAGGGTGTTGCGGACTGAGGGGTTAACAGGCTGGTCCTCAATTATCTCACACAAAAAATCCTTGCCCTGCAAGGTATCATCCACAACAAGTCTTATAGGAGAGAAGACAACGAATGAGGCTTCCACAATGGAGGATGGATCAACCTCCTCGCATATAAGGATGTTGTGATCATTGACTTGAGCAGAGTGCTCCAAGTTCTCCTGAAGTACCTGTGGATACTAACCTGCACATGCTCAGATAGAGAAGTGGGATCAAGAAATAAAAGCGACGAAGAACATAAGAACTAATCAGTGGAGTGATCCGGTGTCAATCCCGTAGGATCCAGACTTAGATCACTATCGGTGTCATATGAGTCATAGCGAGGGGAATCCGAGCTCGAGGTCCTCGGTGGTGGTTTGGATCTCCTCATTCAACAAGGAAGTGAGAACTTCTCATCAGAAAGAATCTCCTCATCAACACACCTCGGTGCATCCACATGTTCCATGATGTAATACTTTCCATTAATGAAAATAATATCCTCGTCAAATATGGGCACATCCTCAGGTTCAGAATCACAATCTGGCCTAACATCATCAACCGACTCACTAAAATAGGGATAGATAATTCTTGCAAAGAAGGCGGAGGAACCACATCATCAGAGAAATATGTGTGGGTTCCTCCGGTGGTGAATCAATAAGAGGGGAGAATGCATAGGGAGAGACGGCACCACAATGTCGTCACACCGATCAGCAGAAGTCTGATGGGTATATCCTCAGCAGTCCCCCATAGACAGGTGGTACTGCACATATATCATCAGAATCAGAATGAGCAGCTGATTGAGAGGTGGGTGGAACGAATCGGATAGCTGGTTCATCATCCTCCTCCAACTGGCGCTGAAATTCTGCACAATCTTTCAACGTGGTCGGTGCTACGACAATACAAACATCATTTTCCATTACTCCTCAGTCCAGGTCCGAACCGGGGAGGAATATGAAAAGATGAACGTGTAGAAGAGAAGCGACCATAAGACTTGGTACTGTGTATGAAGTACCATAAGAGGACGGTGCTTCATACACTGAACCACGAGAATCATGCTCACTATCTCAATGGGGCACTCATCACTACTATGCATATAATCCCCGCACCATCTACAACGGATATTCATATAGGAATACATGGAGCAACAAGAAACAATTCACCAACAAAAATAATCTAAGCAAAAATTAACTACACACCAGCAGATAAAAGAAAACGAATGTTTGCTGCAGAAAAATTAAAACTAGAAAAGGAACAAAGAAAAACAACAACAAATTCTAAAAATTAAAGAAAAGAAGAAACATGAAATATACAAATGGAAAAGGGCTTCTATCTCCTATCTTCCTCTCCAAAACTCACACGACTGTGTTCCGCGGGAACGACGCCAAAAACTTGATGCTAAAGATCACGGCAGTGAATCGTCGCACAAGTAATATAAATGGGCGAGTTTTCCCAAGTATCGATCTCTCAAGGAACACAGTAAGGTGGAGTTAATTTCGAGGAGGACTTGAGATTGAAGTCCTTAGGTCGGAGTTAACTAAGGGGGGTTTTGGTATTTGCGAAAAAGAAAATAAAGGCTAACAACTACTCCTATGCAATGCCGCTATGCGATGCTTCACTAGGCGGGATGGAAGACTAGTCGGGCGCTACGCACCGAATCGCGGGGCGGATGGACGAGTAGACTTGCAGATGAGGTGTTTAGAACGGCGGATGAGTGTCGTGAGTCACCTCTTCGCTACGCACGCCACTAGCAATTGCTTGTGTGGCAAGGGTATGTAGTGGCGGATGGAATATGGCGCAACTCAAGCAACTTAAGCAGTAAAATGAAATAGGATCACATAGACATGAAACATATAACATATACAACCAAAGTGCACATCATCAATATAAATAGATTTAAACACCAATATTCAATAAGAAAGCAAGAACAAGTTAAGAGATCGACCGAATCCGAAGTCTTACTGAGGATTCACGGTTGGAATCGTCAGGTTGTCAATCTGCGTCCAAGCTCGGTCCTCAACTGCGTCCGGGTAGAGAAGGGTTGTCACCACCTTCCAATGGCCCGTCTTCTTCATGTCACGATAGCGGACGAAAGTTGCAAGCTTCCCTTTGCTTGTTGGCGATGGAGTCAAACCCTACATGAAGCTCACAGATGAAGGAGAAGGCCGAGAGGAAGCTCTTGCTTGGATTTGGCGGTGAAAGCTTGCCCGGAGCACCTCCATAGGGTGGAGAATGGTGAGAAACGACGGAACCAGCGGAAACGGCGGAGAAATGTCGAGCGATGTCCAAAGATCCGAATTAGGGCGAGACCTGCGATATTTATAGATAGCAGAATTTGAACAATGTGCACGATCACGGGCGCACGATTAGTGGTCATGCACACTATGTCCAATGATCGTGCGCGCTTGCATGGCAGATTAGGAAGAAGAACTGGGATACCGCGCACGAGCAGTGGCGCACGACCGTGGTCATGCGCACTATGTCCAATGGTCGCGCGATTACCCCAGACAGAACTCCAGGAAAAGAGGATCAATGCAAACGATTAGTGGAGCACTATCGGTGGTCGTGCGCACTGTATACAGTGGTCGTACGATTACCCCAGACTGATTCTAGAAATTAGGGTACATTGCGCACGATCATCGGCGCACGACCAGTGGTCGTGCGCACTATATCCGATGATCGTGCGCAGTATTCCTGCTTCCAAACGTCCCCGGAACACACACACGACCCCTAAACCCAGCACTGATATGTGAAGACATTCCAGATGAGCACAAAAAGGAGTACAAACAATAAATGTACAAAATACACAACAACGGGCCAAAGTGTGCACTTCCTATGGAAATATAGACAAGATGAAATATTAATGATATAAAACTAAAGGTGAAGTGCAAACAGTGAAAACTAGCCCAGATGAGTCCGAAAAATCCTATATAAATCGGACTCATCAGTCATTAGGACTTGTAATTTGGCTTGAGCACACATTTGAATATCTGCCCTAGCGTAGGACCAGTCTGGGTAGAATGCCCTATAGGGAGCCCTACTGGTCCAAATCTCAAGTTTAGGGTGGCAAATGAAGGTAAAACATAGGCCTATAATTTTCATGTTGATGTCTGGTTCTGAAATTGCAGTTAAGAGGCCTTTTTTTAGAATACAAAAACTATATAAAAGTGTGACATAAAATTTACTGTTCATATCAAAATTAATCCATTAATCATAGGAAATTAAACGGACGGCATCCGTTTATCTCCTACCTCCAGCCAACGGCTGAGATGAGCCCGATCTGGATCAACTTGATACCTCATTTCCGCCACTTGGGCCGCGTCACCGACGGCGATTATTGCCACACCTTCGTTGAGGTGGTGGCTGGCGTTTCCCGACGGTGAGGCTGCCGGAGGCGGCTCCTCCGATGATCCCGAGCAAGAAGAAAAAGCTCGAATTTTTGCTCTCTGCTCCCATGGTATCGGGCTCAATGAGCCCGATGTCTCCCTAGTCGATCCAGAATTCTAGTAAGGTGAGAGGTAGGTGAAACGAACCGAAATTGAGGCTTGGCGGCGTGTTGGCGGCGGTGAGCCATGGCCGAGCTTGCTCCGGCGAGTCTTCCCATTTCTAGTTTCTCTAGCAATTTCCTTGCTCCAGCACTCAAAGTCCACTCATTTCCTCCTTCTAAAGCTAATGGTGGGGGTAATTTTGCTTGGAGTGGATGTATAAGGAGTTAACCCCAGGTGTGGCTCGGTCATGCTTAGGATGCTTCACCCATGGTGCCAAGTGGCCATCCAGCAGCATAATCTCTCTGGAATGAGCTGGGGAAGCTTGTTAGGTGTCTTGGACAGAAGGAAGGAGGGTCACATGGCCCTCATTTTCTTTTCTCCACCTTCTCTCTCCTAAATTCCCATTTTACCCCCATGCATGCATTCTCTCTCCTAATTCAGAGGGGTAGGAGCTGTCTTTGACCACTTGGGCTGTCATGGCCATGGTTAGTGGCCTTGCCTATTGGGAGTGGGCTTGGCTCACTCTTTCTTCCTTTAGGCTTCAAGTTGACTATGTTGACTTTTAGGGTTGACTTGGTCAACTTGATGAGTAGGCTAACCCCACAGAAGGTCATGGACCCTATGACACCACCCAACTTGGGTTGGTCATGGTGTGCCCCACTTGGACTATTTGGGCCTTTAGGTGTGGGTTTGACCAATTAAGATAGGGTTGACTTGGTCAACTCTAGTCAATTGGTGACCTTGTGATATGGTTTATGGTTCCCTTAGGTTGGTGGTTTAGGGTTAGGGATACAGTGGTGGAATCAATGTGTGTCTAGGACCCCAAATTTGGGCTGGTTGGACTTAGGTTACCTTGGGCCCTATTATGGGCCCCGTGTGGTTAAACCCAAATCCCATGGTCCAACCTAGTCTAAACCCATATCCCCCCATATGTCCTAACCCAACCTAAGTAGAGGTGTCTAATTGAAGGTGGGATGTTACAAACTCCAATAAACAAATGAATAATTTTGTCCTGAAATTTAAGTTCGGGCCTACGGGGTTTTCAAGTATATAAAAATTTAAGTACTTTAAACATTAATTAAAGTGTTACCTGAGGTAAACTCTCCGGGTGCCGCTCTAGCATCAGATCCCTCAGCTCCCAGGTATGCTCCTCCCATCCATGTTGGACCACAATACCTCCACCAGGGGAACCTTCTTCTTCTGCAGCACTCGGACCGCAGTATCATCGATCCGGAGCGGCTCCAAACGAACTGATCTGTCAGACGCTAACGGGCCTACTGTAGTGCTGATATGCTGCTCTGGCCAAAGGAGAGCTCTCCGTAGCGAGGAGACATGGAAACGTCGTGCAAGGTCTCCAGCTCTGGCGGCAGCTCCAACCTGTAGGCCAAGGACCGATCCGCTCCAGAATCAATTATGGCCCCATATACCGAGGCTGAGCTTCTTGTGCCTCCGCACCCGAGAAACACCATGCACCAGACTTATCTTCAAGAACACTCTATCCCGCACCTGGAACTCCACATTCTGATATCGCGCATCGTAGTACTTCGTCGCCTGCTCTGGGCCTCTAGCATCCGTCCCTGATCAATCGTATCTGAGCATTCGTATCCTCATAATATTCCAATCCAAGTGCCCTGGGTCCTCATCCTGGACCCAAGATAGCGGTGTCCGGCATTTACTCCGTAAAGAGCTCATAAGTGTCATCCCAATGCTTGCCTGGTGACTGATGTGGTAGGAGAACTCGACCAGAGCAACAGTCTCTCCCAGGGCCTTCCCGTATCCAGTATACACAATCATAGCAGATCCTCCATGTTCCTGATGGTCCGCTCTGTCTGACCGTCGGTCTATGGATGTAAAGCGGTGCTAAAAGCAAGAGAGAACCCAAATAAGCCTGCACCGATCTCCATTACCTAGAAGTGAATCGACCGTCACGATCGAGGATAATAGTCCGGGGGACCTGTGATACCTGATGAACTGTTCCACAAACAATCTCACCAAAACAATGACTGGGGTGTCCTTCTGATAGGTATAAACCGGGCCACCTTGGTCAGCCTGTCGACAATGACCCAAACAGAATCGTGCCCTGAGTGGGAGCGAGGCAATCCATGCACAAAATCCATAGCAATATCCTCAACTTCCACTCAGGGACTGGCAGGGACTGTACAACCCTCCGGGGCTCTTGCATTCAGATTTTACTCCCTGACATATCTCATAGTGGTGTCACATAGAAGATGATCTCCCTCTTTATCCCCGGCTAATACATGCTCTTCCGCTGATCTGTTGTCATCTTGGTGATACCGGGTGCACTGAGTACTGAGAACTATGTGCCTCCTTGAGTATATCCTCCGGATACCACCTCCTGCGGTATATAAAACTACCGTGGAAATGAAAGAGGCCATCAAGCAAATAATCACCTAGCCTGCCCTCTTCCAGTGCCCTGAACACCGAACCAAGCTGCATCCAACCTCAGTTGTACCCTGATGCACTCTTGTATATCACATTCCACGATCAGGGAGTTCAAATATTCCCGGTGTTGGGTACATTGGTCAAATGTACCTGATTTGAAGAAGCCTCACCTAACTCAATGATATACATCATAGTGTATTTGATGTGTGTTTGAGTTACTTGTGCAGGTTAGGTATTCACTAGACTGAAGCTAAAGTTTCTAAGTCCATGTGTCGACACCCAGAGGGAAAGTGTCGACACTTGAGAAAGCTTGTGTCGACACCCAGACAAGCAGTGTCGACACTTGGAGTCATTGTGTCGACACCTGGGAAGAAGAGTCGACACCAGTCAGAAAGTGTCGACACTTGGAGCTGTGTCGACACTCAGTGTAGAAGAATGCAGAAAAGCTGTGTCGACACTTAGCAGAAGTGTCGACACCTAGAAGAGCTGAGTCAACACCAGAAAGTGTCGACACTTGGAGTTGTGTCGACACTCAGCAAAAGTCTGCAGAATCTAAGTACAAGTGTCGACACTCAACACAATGTGTCGACACTATGCAGAAGAGTCAACACTTAAAGAAAGTGTCGACACCCAGCACAATGTGTCGACACTTAGCTAAAGACTCAGTATTTGAAGTAAGTGTCGACACTCAACCACAATGTGTCGACACTATGCTGAAGAGTCAGTAGTTGAAGAAAGTGTCGACACTCAGCACAATGTGTCGACACTTAATTGAAGACTCTACACTTGAAGAAAGTGTCGACACAAGGAGCTGTGTCGACACTTAGCAAAGAACAGAAAAGTTACAAAATATTCTAAGTACAAGTGTCGACACTAAAGAATGTGTCGACACTCAGCTGAAGAAACAAAAGTGAAGACTTGTGTCGACACCAAGAAGCAGTGTCGACACTTGACAGTTTCAACACATGAAGATGTGTCGACACAAAGAGATGTGTCGACACTTAGAAGAATACAGTTAAAGAAGAAGTACAAGTATTTTGTGTCGATACTCAATTTCAGTGTCGACACATGCAGAAGAATCTGTGTCGAGACATACAAGGAATTGTGTCGACACCTTGTAGACTTGTGTCGACACTTACACAACATGTGTCGACACTTGGCCTATAAGTGTCGACACTTAAGAACAGAAGTCTCGACACTATCTGACAGTTAGAGAATTTCAAGAAGTGACTGGTTGACAAGACAGCTGCCGATCCAGCCGGTCTACATCAACTGTCAGAGATATCAGAAGTCTGTTATGAACCGGACCAGCCGTTACCATGAAGGAAGCCTATAAATAGGCACCCATAGTTTACAGACAGAGATTGATCAAGATTGATGAAGTGATATAGAAGTATTGAAAAAGTTTTGACAGTGAGAGTTCAGATCTTTGTAAAAGTGGTATATTGAGTATCAACACAAGAAGATCTTGCTGTGCATCGGCAGATCTAAGAAGTTGGAGAGAGAGAGCTCCAACCAAGTATTCAGTCTTTGGAACTAGGCTGAGAAGAAGAATTCAGAGTCATCTGGATTTCAAGAAGCAGAGGTCAAGGAACAACTGCAGAAGATTCAGACTAATTCAGTTCTAATCAAGAAGCTTTGAAGGAAGCTAAGTCAGTTTGGATCTAACTGAGTTCTTCCAAGAACTCTTCAAGAATCTCTCAACTCCTCTCTATTTTCTGAGTTGTAGAGTTAGCTATTGTACTTTCTATTTTAACTTGTAGGATCCATTGGATCTGAGAGAATTGTAAGCCTATATTATAAAGGCTGAGGGTAGGGCTTGCTTGCCTGAGTGTATGAGTTGAAAGAACTCTGAGTGTAGGCCTTAATTGGCTGAGTGTAGGCCTGGGTGGCTGAGTGTAGGCCTATTGCTGAGTGTAAGGCTTTGGGCCTGAGGTAGGACCTAGTTGTTCTGAGTTAGTGGAGTGGAGAAGTTTGGCGATCTAGTACACTGCTAGATAGGCGAAGGGGGAAAGTGGATGTACCCAAAGATTGGGGAACCACTATAAATTAGTGTGTCTTCTGTGCTGTGCTGTGCTGTGGAATTACTGTATTTCTGTAATGCTGTTAGTTGTAATAATCTGTGAAATAACTGTTGAGCTGTCAACAAATTGCAAAAGGTTTAGCACCTATTCACCCCCCCCCCTCTAGGTGTTTAGGTACCATATCTTTCAAGTGTATCAGAGTGGGTTCCTCAAAAAGGACTAACTGTCTGAGGAGATCCATTTGGCAGATTCAGTGTAAGTCAGGAACACAGTTTCAAGAAAATCAAGAAACATGGTTTTCTTCAGAGAATCACAGGAATTGGTTCAATGAAACTGCCCAATGCAGAAAAGAGATTTTTGGAATCTGAAAGAAAGGGTAAGGTACGGGTTCCTGCGCAGGAGCGACAAACAATAAAGACTGAATCTACGACTGCATCGTAACTAACTGCCTCTGTTGAAACCGAAAATCGGCCTCCTGTGGAGTTCACCCTCGGGGAAGGGGTGATCGCGCGCCTACTTCACTCCTGCAAGCAAAATAACAAAAGAGACAAGGGAAGAACTGACCCAAGGGCTCGGCGGGGAGGACCCGCCTACTTCACCCGGAAGATCTTAGAGCACTTTCCCCCCTCCGTAGCCAACACACCGATCTAAGGTACCCCTCAGAAAGCACTTGAAAACTGGAGCAAAGAGAGCACAGTCATGCCTTCCCCCTCTCGGGTACCCCTTTGGTCCTATTTATAGTTTCCAAAATCTGAACTGCCAATAACCAAACTAAACTGACCTGAAGTTACCAAAAAAACCCTTGGTTGGGTCTGCCAACAGCTAAACTCCACTGTTCTGAAGGGCTATGGGCTGACCAGCGGGGGCAAACAGTAAAATGTACCTCATAGATCCAGACGAGCTGGGGAGCCTGACCACCTCGGCAGATCCGGCTCGCGCCCACTATTCCGGGCTCCGTTGTGAGAGTGCGAGCTGGGACGGCGAGCAAGCCCATCCGTCGACTTCCATTAGTCGATCTCAGCCCGACGAATCTTGCCTTAGCTCGGCGAGTACCAAGCTCGCGGTCGACGCAGATGGCCGAGCTCGGGCTCGGGTTTTTCTCTTGTCGAGCTCTCCTGGGACTGGATGATCTGAGCTGGCCGTTTGGTTCTCGGTTCTCCCCACTCGCCAGATATGGGGTTGTACACAATCCCCGCTCTTTTTGAGCTTGACAAAGCTCGGAAAGAAACATCCAATCCCAAGTGTTCGGCGAGTGCGGGGTGGAATGGAGGGAATCTTCGGTTGGGGTCCACCTGTGGCTATATATATACACATGCATACCTGCCTAACTCTTGCCATTCCCTTTGCTCTAATCCTGCCAATGACGATCCCCAAGGAGGTTCAAGAGCGGCTTATGAGCGCCCGCCAGGCCTCAGCTGCTCGCTTAGCCGCCTTGACAGCGGTCCCAGCCGCTGTGTCGCAGTTAGGCCTTGTCGAGCCTAACTCCAAAAGATGAAAACATTCCCTCAGGCGGCCGAGCCCATTTATGACGACCTGAGGACCACCTTGGAGCACGGGACCGACTCCTCCACTCTGCCTGCCCCTAAAAAGGGGAGGAATATTGTCGAGGTCTGCGGCGGCCCAGACAGCCACCCTGATGGCGCGGAGGACGTCGCACAGCGAGACACCACCCCGCGGGCCAAGACCACTCTTGGGGACTCACGGTTCATGACTCCAAAGAACCATCCCCGGGACCCGTCCCTCCTTTTGGGACCTTGGGGTGAGCTCGCAGAGGCCGAGCTCGCCTGTGCGCTCCAGCTCTCCTCAACAAGCTATCGTGACCACGGGGGAGGGTCTGGAAACCATCCCCATCTCGGGATTTGAGCTCCTCTTGTAGGATCTTGTGGCTCCCTTAGAGGGGGGGTGAATAAGGGCTCTTTAAACTTTTATAAACTTTTTATAAAATATGAAACTAGATACTACGTTTGAGACAGAACAATGAATGAAAATCAAGATTTTATTTCTCCAAAATATATATGTAAAATGATTCTAATAATGCTTGAAATCAAGACTTACAACGATAATAGTTTTTAGCTTTTTCACCGATCCTTCTCCCAAGAACTGGTAGTCTATAGTCAATATCTCCCTAGATATGGCTACTAGCCACCCCCTAAATCAAACCTATGATCTAGATGCTGCACAAAATCCGGCGATTTACTCTTAAGCCACACACGGACCTAGACACCACACACAAGGTGGTGATTTGGCCCTAAGCCACACGCGGACTTAGACACCACACACAAGTTGGTGATTTTCCATCCCAATTACAAAGATAAAGAGTGAAAATGAAAGTACAATAGTAAAACTTAAAAACTCCCTCAAAATCACGAGCTCTGAAGATGATGGTGGACCAACGAGAAGATCTCCAATCTTGAACGCACGGTCGTATCTCCTTCGCTCTTGAGATTTCAACGGACTAAGGGAGTTCGTCTGGAAACGGATATGAAGGCTCTAAAAATTCTCCGGGAAAACAAAGCTCTGCATGATCAAATCTTCCCTGAAATTTTTGGCCGTATATATCACTTTATGCTATCGCCGGCGGTAGAGTTAACGCCACGCGATAGTGATAACTCTCCATTGCTTGACACATGGCACACGTCGCGCGGATTTTCAGATCTGAGTGGAGAACGTGACGATCGTGGGATATCGCTCGGCGACATCGGTATTGCCCCGCGATATCGCTGAACCGTGACTTCGTGCGCGACAACGTGCGGAATAAGGCTGACGACAGCAGGAACTGATTATGATATCGCCCGCGGTAGCATTATCGCCAGTGATAGCGCATTTTTCCTTTTCATCAATGCATGCTCAGCCATTCCAGTACATAAAAAATCTGTTATCCCTGCACATTTAAAACACATACCAAGATCAAATACATCCGGGATTTGTTATTCTCAAACTAAGAAGCGCGGAACTCATGCTCCAACAATCTCCCCCTTTTAATAATAACAAATCCACTAAGAAAGAAATTGCGTGAGATCAGGAGAATGTGAAACAATTCAGATAATCATCATGAATTAAAGTACATAAATAGGTATAATAATTATTATGAATCAAAGTGCATAAATAGTTATGATAAACTCCCCATATAATAAAGACTTAATAAACTCCCCATATAATAAAGACTATTTGCTCCCCCTATATAAAAGAAGAGATAATTACTCCCCCTAAATGTACTAATCAATTGATTTCGTAGGTAATCTCCCCCTTTTGTTATTAGCAAAAGACGGTGGAAAAAATGTAGCGAGGTGGAAATGCGGAAGCTGAAAGAAGCTGAGAGAGTATAAGTTAGTAATAGAATTGAGAAGCATGAGGAGTAGGATATGGACAGTAAAAACCATGGAATAGTATTACCTTAAGATTTGGAATTTTATCAAAAAAATGTATGCTATGGAAAAATTAATTTAAAAGTTGAATGTAAACATTGAAAACTGTCAGGTCAAGATATCGAAAACAGGAAAAATCGATGAAATGAGAAGAGAAGAACTATGACCGGTCCAATTCTCATGAGAAGAAATTTTATAAATGATAATAATGTGTACATGTGAAGTGATTTAGTATACATTATCCTTAAGAAATAATGTTACATGTTGCGGTTTGCAATATATGGATACAAGAAGCTAACATCTTTGCATAGAGAACCTCATGTCATAAAGATGTTTCTTTTAAAAAATGGCCAAGTTTGTTTGCACAAGACACTTTACAATCCTTGTCAAGGTGCTCACTCACCTCACAATGCTCATTAAGACTTATCAGGAGGGTGAGTAGAGCTTGATTGGAGTATCCTAGTCATATGTAATTGGTTTTTTTTGTTATTTTTCATTCATTTTTGTTTGTAGAAACTTTGACTTAGGACTCCGAATTCACTTGTATTGCAAACACAAAAAAATGGTTTTCTCAGAATGGCCATCAGTTTTGAAAATCAATTTGAATGAGCCATAAATGAAAATGTTAGCGAGGTATTCGAATCTTTGAAACAAACCAATAGCATGTAAGAAGAAACTTAAGGATGTGTAATTATCAGCCCGTGTCAGTGTGAGCACATTATCAAGCATAAAATGTTACTCATACTTAGAGGCATGCGGAAACAAGTCTATTCAAGTTCCAGTCATCAACGATATAGGTAGATATCAAGAGCACGACAAGTTAAAAACAATGTTCAAAGAACTTATAAACTAATAATCACACATGTACTAGGTATCGTATTCTGATTAGCATCCAAAACTTTACTGTAATACTAGAAACCAGTTTTTTAAAAAAATTGCAGAATGTTTGGAAAGTGGGGCTGAAAAATGCCCTATCTCCAGCGGTATCGATACCGCTCGGCGATAGCGATTTTTGATATAAAATTCGAAAAACCATATGGGGCTGACACATCTCTTCCTTTTACCGACCCTGGATTGTTGGCCATCGTCTTCTTCAGCGGAAACCCTCAAGAACTCCAAAAAGTAAGGTTAGATCCCTCTTTATGGTTGTGTTTTACCTTAAAAAAAATATAGATCTGGACTCTAAAGTATGAAAGGAGATAGATCTAGCAAGAAAATTTGATTTTGGTCATACATTTTGTTAAGGAAAAATTTTGAAGAAAAAGTGTCATTTTGATGCAAAATACCTTACAAAAAATGAGTTATAGGTGGTAGATCTTTGAGATGGAGTTAATTTGAGTAGCTTTTCTGAATTTACTAGAGGAAATCTACACGAAATTTCAAAATAGGCGAAGTTTTTACACTATCGCCCGACGATAGTACTGTCGCCGGCGACAGAAAAGAAATCTTTGAAAATGAACTTTTTTTTTGAGTTAACATGATGTTGTCATAATGGTTTCAGGAAATGGAATCATCATCCCGTGCAAGAAAAAGTACTAGCCGCAACCCACATGCATCATATCAAATATACCCGGGATTGAGAATGCGTCAGTTGGTATTGCTAAACTTTGGGATGAATCATTGCCACCACATATCTATGAACTACTTGTGGAGTCAGGTATAATGTCTCTCATTGTACCGAACACTTTTAGCTCCATCTTTGTACGGGATTTTTATAATAATTTGGAAGACCCTAATTATACAGGGTTGAATGGAGGAGTAAGGTCTCGAATCCAAGGAGTTGAAATAGATATTACTCATGTTGATTTAAGACGAGAATATACTCTTGCCACTTGTGAGGAACATTTTATGGATATAGTGGAGAATTATCGAAAGGATCGTGATTGGAGTATATTGAACCAAGTCCTTCATGGAAAGGAAAATAGGAGTTTGATTCAAGACGTCTCATCACTCTCTCGCGATGCATTTGTGATGCAAGATATATTAAGAAACACGGTTATGTTGAAGTCCGGTGACACAAGGAAGATCACAGCTCAATTGAGCTTAGTGACGTACTATGTATTAGAGAGAGTCAAGTTTGATGTGGCGGATTTTGTGTTATCCATCATACGATATACGTATAAGATGAAGCATCCCCTTAGGAGGAAACTGAATACACTTCCTTTAGGAAGTGTTATTCAAAGGATCGTATATCAGAAATATGATTGGATAGATCAAGAGTTCTACATTGATGATTGTATCCCGACGATACATACCGTAGAACCAGCGAGAGGTCCATCTCTTAGGGCTGCCTTGTCATCAAGATAACCTTTCCAAAGAGGAGGTTCTTTGCGTGAATCTATTGAGGATCTAAGGGAGACTGTGGAGGAGATGAAAGAGGAACAAAAGTGTAGCCATTCCGGTTTTCGAAAATTCATGAAGTTTCTGGTAAAGGGGCTGAAACTAAAGCCAACTCCGGAAGAAGAACGAGAATGGGGGAGTCCAGTCGAGGATCCTCCATGACATTTGATAATGCGGATGCGAAGGCCTAGAGAACCAACTCCGACTTCCAGTGAAGATGTGAATGTGTCTACTGAAGAGAACATGGATGAATGATTGTTTATTATCAGTGATGTAATATTTTGTGGTTTACTGAATCTGGGAAATCGCCGGCGACAGTACTGTCGCCTGGCGATAGTGAAAACTCTATTAATTTGTGGTTTTGTTGTTTGTATTGTCTTTTTCAGTGTTATCCTATGTGCTTTCCAGTTTTATGTTATGTTTTATGTTATGTTTATGTGCTGTCCAGTTCTTAATTTTGATTTATAATTCTAAGATTCCAAGTTCTAATCTTAACCTTGAAAAGAATGAATCATTAAGTGGTTTTGTGAAAATATCTGCTATTTGAGAATCTGTTCCAATAAAATTTATTTTAATATGTCCTTTCTTTATGTGATACCTAATAAAATGATGACGAACATCTATGTGTTTGGATCTAGAATGTAATACAGGATTGTTCATTAAATCGATAGCACTTTTGCTATCACATTTTAATTCAACATTATTTTGGTGTACGCCAAAATCTTCTAGTGTTTGTGTCATCCAAAGTGCTTGAGCACAAAAACTACCAAGTGCAATATATTCGGCCTCAGTATTGGAGAGGGCAACAAAATTCTGTTTCCTACTCGACCAAGAAATAAGTGTTGGGCCGATAAAGTGACAAGTGCCACTTGTGCTCTTTCGATCTAATGAACACCCCGCATAATCAGAATCAGAATATCCATGTAAAATAAAAGAGTCATTATGAGGATACCATAAGCCTAGTTTAGATGTTCCTATAAGATATCTAAAAATACATTTCACCACTTTTAAATGTGATTCTTTTGGATTAGCTTGAAATCTAGCACATAAACAAACGACGAACATAATATCGGGTCTAGAAGAAGTTAAATATAATAAAGACCCAATCATACTTCTATAAAGGGTTTGGTCAATTGAAATACCACTTTCATCTTTTCCCAATTTCAATGAAGCACTCATAGGAGTATTTGCATGTTTAAGGTTGTCAAATCCAAATCTTTTTAACATATCATGAATATACTTGGATTGACAAATAAAAATACCATCATGTTTTTGCGAAATTTGAAAACCTAGAAAATATGAAAGTTCTCCTACCATGCTCATTTCAAATTCATTTTTCATAATTTGAACTACTTCATTGCATAACTCCTCATTAGTGGCACCAAAAATAATATCATCAACATAAATTTGCAAAATAACTAAATCATGATCAATTTGCTTAATGAAGAGTGTAGAATCAGCACTTCCCATTTTATAATCGTGCTTTAATAAGTATTGAGTTAAACGATCATACCAAGCACGAGGCTCTTGTTTTAACCCATAAAGTGCTTTATGTAATTTATAAACATAATTTGTATATTTTTCATTAATAAAGCCAGGGGGTTGTTCTACATAAACCTCTTCTTTTATATACCCGTTTAAAAATGCAATTTTGACATCCATTTGATATAATTTAAATCTTTTAAAGCAAGCAAATGCAAGAAATATCCTAACCGCTTCTAATCTAGCAACGGGTGCAAAAGTTTCATCATAGTCTACCCCTTCAATTTGTGCATAACCTTTTGCAACTAATCTGGCTTTATTTCTAACAATTCTAGAATCACTATCCAATTTATATTTAAAAATCCACTTTACTCCAACTACAGGATGATTTTTGGGTCGTTCTACAAGATTCCAAACCTTATTACGTTCAAATTGATTAAGTTCATCATTCATTGCTAAAAACCAAAATTCATCATTTAAAGCGGTGGAAACATCTTTTGGTTCTATTTCAGAGACAAAGCAAAGGTTTGAAAACAAAACATGTAAAGAAGAGCGAGTACTGACCCCTTTTTGTGGATCTCCAATAATAAGCTCCTTCGGATGATCCTTTGAAAATATCAATTCCCTTGGAGGGACATGTTTTTCTCTTTCTTCTTCTTCTTTTCCTTCTTCATTCCTTTCATGTTCTTCATCATCATTTTCTATCAAAGGAAGGGGTTTATCTTCTTTTCCTGTAGTTTTCTTATCGACACATGGAACAAACTCATCAAACCTAACATGAATAGATTCTTCAACTATTTTCGTTCATTTATTAAAAATTCTATAAGCTTTACTAGTTGAAGAATACCCAATAAAAACTCCTTCATCACATTTTTCATCAAATTTTCCTAAGGAATCTTTAGAATTTAAAATAAAACATTTACAACCAAAAACTTTGAAATAAGAAACATTTGGTTTTTTATTAAAAATTAATTCATAAGGAGTTACTTTTAAAATAGGGCGAAGCATTATTCTATTAATTACATAACATGCAATACTCACCGCTTCAGCCCAAAAAGATTTTGGTAATGTAAATTCAGATAACATCGTACGGGCTAGCTCTTGAAGAGTCCTATTTTTCCACTCCACTAGACCATTTTGCTGTGGTGTGCGTGGAGCGAAAAATTCATGTTTAATTCCTAACTCCGTACAAAAAGAAATAAACTTTTCATTTTCAAATTCTCCTCCATGATCCGAACGTATGCGTTTAATTTTTAACTCAAATTCATTTTGAATACGCAAACATAATTTAGAAAATTCTGAAAACACATCAGATTTGGAGGTTAGAAACAAAGTCCAACAAAAACGTGAATAATCATCAATCAATACAAATGTATATTTTCTACCTCCTAAGCTAGAAGTATTAATTGGCCCAAATAAATCCATATGAATTAATTGGAGTGGCCTAGTTGTAGAAATAATATTTTTACTTTTGAAAGATGATTTTGAAAATTTTCCTTTTTGACAAGGCTCACATAATGAAGATAAATTCCCATTTAGCAATGGAAAACCTTTGATTAATTTATCTTTTGAAAGTTTCTTAATTAACTTTGCACTAGTATGTCCAAGTCGCCTATGCCATAATTCTAACTCATCATTTTTTGATAAAAAACATTTTAAAGTAGAATTTGAAAAATCATAAAATTTAATCATATATACGTTATGACATCTAGGTGCGGTAAAAACAATTTCATTTGTTTTGGAATCAATAATTTTGCATAAATTTGTAGAAGATTCAAACAAAACATTTAAACCCTTATCATATAGTTGGCTAATAGAAATCAAATTATGTTTTAAACCTTCTACGAACAAAACATTTGAAATTGAAAAACTTTCGTTACCCACAACTCCGATGCCGATGATTTTTCCTTTTCCATTATCTCCAAATGTAACAACTCCTCCTTTCTTCATCTCCAGGCTAAGAAACTTCTCTTTATTTCCCGTCATGTGCTTTGAACAACCTGAGTCCAAGTACCACATGTCTTTTTTGTCCTTAGCCTGCCAACACACCTAGAAAGAGGATGTGAGTAAAGATCTGGCTACCCAAGTGGTTCCACCCATAGTATAGGTAGAAGCCTTAGGCATCCAGATTTGCTTAATTTTACTTTTTCCTTTCTTCCACCACGAGTCCGTGGTGTGACCAAATCTATTGCATTTGGCACATGTAATGTAACGAGAAGAATATAACTTCTCTGGACTTTTACT
Organism: Platanthera guangdongensis; assembly: GCA_039583875.1. Taxonomy (NCBI): domain Eukaryota; kingdom Viridiplantae; phylum Streptophyta; class Magnoliopsida; order Asparagales; family Orchidaceae; genus Platanthera; species Platanthera guangdongensis. The sequence continues at coordinate 104,153,096 of CM077150.1, forward strand.
GTAAGAAAATGTAGTATCAGTTAATTTATTATTATCATAATTTTTAAAACTCGATTTTCTGGATTTCTCGCTTGTTAGAAAGTAGAGAAAAGAAGCGAAAAGTAGAGAACAAGCCGAATAAACTTTTGAATAACTGAAATTTATTATCCAAAAAAGATATCATTTACAAAGGTATGGCCTCCCTTATATAGAATGGAGGAGATAAGAAAGAGAGTATACAAACAATGTGGGACTAAACATTTACAGTACTGAGCGGCTAGAACAATGGAGACCGAATAGGCCGCGCGGTTAGACAGATGGGCTAACCGCTCGGCAACTCCAGCAGGATAGAACAGGCCGCAGAGGTAGACCGATAGACCGCCCGGTCTCCAGGCACCAGAGAGACCGCCAGACCGCTCGGTCAACAAACCGCTGGAACAGACCGTGAAGCCGCCCGGTCTAATACTTCAACACTCCCCCTCAAGCTGGAGCATAGATATCAATCATGCCCAGCTTGTCACAAATGCGGAAGAAGGAAGTAGAAACCGGCTTGGTGAAGATATCTGCCAACTCCTTGTCAGAGGTGACAAAAGGAGTACAAATCTGTTTCTTCAAAATCTCCTCCCGAATGAAGTGACAGTCAACCTCTATATGCTTCGTTCTCTCATGAAAGACCGGATTCCTGGATATGTGTATAGCGGCCTTGTTGTCACAGAACATAGGGAGAGGACAATCATATACCTCGCCCAGGTCAAGCATGAGAGCCCGCAACCACTTTAACTCACACGTAGTTGACGCCATACTCCGGTATTCTGCTTCGGCACTGGATCTGGAAACAACAGACTGTTTCTTGCTCTTCCAACTTACGAGATTACCTCCAACAAAGGTACAAAAACCTGACGTGGATTTACGATCGCCTTTGTCATCTGCGTAACTGGAATCTGAGTAGGCCTCAACCCTCAGATGGCCATTCTTCTGGAAGAGTAACCCTCTGCCCGGTGCTGCTTTGATATACTCTAAAATCTTCAGGGCGGACTGAAGATGACACTCCCTGGGAGCTTGCATAAACTGACTGACCTTTCCTACAGCGTAGGCGATGTCGGGTCTAGTCACCGTGAGATAGATGAGTTTTCCTACCAAACGTCTGTACCGTGTGACATCAGATAGAGGAGGCGATTCATCCGTCCACGTTTTGTCCTCTCCAACAGCCATGGGAAGATGAGCTGGTTTGGCACCTGTCAAGCATGCTTCTTGAAGAAGATCAAGGGCATACTTCCGTTGAGAGAGAACCAAGGAGTCAGGCTTCCGAGAGATTTCTATCCCCAAAAAGTATTTTGGAGAGCCCATATCCTTCGTGACCAAGTGCTGACGGAGGTGCTTCTTCGTCAAGTCCACCCCATCTTGGTCATCACCAGTAAGGAGAATATCATCCACATATACGGCTAAAACCACCAGTCCCGAGGCCGTTTTGCGAATGAACAAGGAGTGATCGGCCGAACTCCTTTGAAAGCCGATGGTTGCCACAATACCACTGAATTTTTCGAACCATGCCCGAGGGCTCTGCTTTAGGCCATAAATGGCCTTCTTCAAATGACAGACACGTGTCTCCCCCTGAGCAACATACCCAGGAGGTTGCTCCATATAGACGTCCTCCTGAAGATCGCCATAGAGAAAAGGCATTCTTCACATCAAGTTGGGAAATAGCCCAAGCCCGGTTAACAGCCACAGAAAAGAGAACCCGGATGGTGCTGAGGCGAGCAACCGGAGAGAAGGTATCAAAGTAATCAACGCCATAAGTCTGAGTAAAGCCCTTGGCCACCAGCCGGGCTTTGTAGCGATCCGCAGTGCCATCGGGGCGAAACTTCACAACAAAGACCCAGCGACAGCCAACCACATCAGTGCCCACGGGAGGAGGAACCAGAGTCCAGGTACCCCGTTCAGTAAGAGTAGCCATCTCCTCATCCATAGCAGACTTCCAATGAGGGAGAGCGAGAGCCTCCTGATAGGTACAGGGAGTAGAAGTAGCAGAGATAGCCAAGACAAAAGACCTGCGAGAAGGAGACAGCTGATCATAAGAAACAACAGCTGTGAGCGGGTGTTGAGTACACGCCCGCACCCCTTTGCGAAGGGCAATGGGAACATCCAGATCATCGGGAGCGTCGGCGACAGGAGCGTCAGCGACCGGAGCGTCTGTGGCGGAGAAGGCTGGCCCGGGACTAGAGAGAGACGGCAGCGGAGAGGAGGGTGGAGGGGTGGGTGGGGAGACGGACTGGGAAGGAGTGGGTGGAGGAGGAGACGAAGGTGGGAAAACGTGGAGAGGTGTGGAAGGAACGGAGATATCAGAAGGAAGAGAAGGAAGAGAAGAGGAAGGAGAGAAATAGGAAGCATTTTCGAAAAAAGTCACATCTGCGGAGACAAACTGCTTGCGGAGAAGGGGGTCAAAGCAGCAATAGCCTTTTTGAGTGGTAGAGTACCCCAAAAAGACACACTTGGTGGAACGGGGGGAAAGCTTGTCGCGGGTAGCGGAGGGAGCGTGAACAAAGGCCGTACAGCCAAAAACACGGAGAGGAAGAGGAAAAGGTTCCTGGTGGGGGTAGAGAAGGGAGAAGGGAGTCCGGCCGTGGAGGACCGTGGAGGGAATGCGATTGATGAGATAGCAAGCGAGGAGCACAGCGTAGCCCCAGTAGGAGCGAGGGACGTGCATCTGCGTCATGAGAGTACGCGCAACATCAAGCAGGTGACGGTTTTTACGCTCCGCCACCCCATTCTGTTGGGAGGTGTAAACACAAGTCGTTTGATGAATGAGGCCGTGTTGGTGAAAGAACGCGGAGAACTCATGAGACAGATATTCCTGGGCATTATCAGAACGTAAGACTTTAATAGAGGTAGCAAATTGAGTTTTAATCATGAAGTAAAAAGATTGCCAAACAGAAAATAGTTCAGAGCGATCCTTTAATAGATACACCCAGGTACATCGAGTAAAATCATCGATGAAAGTGACAAAATAGGAACTGCCCCGACCAACGGTGAGGGTAGGAGCAGGACCCCATACATCAGAATGAATAAGATCAAAAATGCGAGAGGAGCCACGGCCTTGCTTTGGTGGGAAGGAGGAGCGATGATGTTTGCCAAGCTGACACGCATCACAGTTGAGCGGAGAACTGGTGGGAGGTAAGTGGGGCAGAAGCTGACGAATAAGCCGAGGAGGAGGATGTCCAAGACGAAGATGCCACTGAAGGAGATCGGTGGAGGAGGAGTAGGCAGAAAGAGCTGAGACATCGTCGAGGAAGTAGAGGCCGCCGCTCTCAGTCCCAGTAGCAATCGTCCGCTGGGTCCTCGGGTCCTGAAAAGAACAAGTAGTGGGAGTGAATAAAACGGAGCACTGAAGTTGCCGGCATAAAGTAGTAACTGATAACAAATTGCACGGGAACTTCGGGACATAGAGGGTATCCTCCAAGCAAAGCGAAGGAGTGAGTTGAACCATGCCCGTCCCATGAACCGGAGACGGGGAACCATCCGCCACACGAACTGGGGGTAAGCGGTCATGGGTCTCAAGACGGGAAAAGCAATGAGGGTTGCCCGTCATATGATTGGTGGCACCAGAGTCAATCAGCCATTTACCCTGGGTAACGACGTGGGCACTACCAGACGTCGTGGCCACAGAGGCAGATGGCCTAGAAGAGGCGGAGGCCGAAGGAGCTATAGGAGGAGTGGTGAGACCGGAGGTAGTCATAGAACCCGGCAAGCAGAAGAAGCCGCGCGAACAGAAGCGGTTAGAAAACAGACGAAGCCGCGCGAACAGTAGCGGCTTGAAAGAGGCAAAGGCTCAGTGGGGAAGAGGTCGCGCGGACTAAAAAGGCCGAGCGAACAGCAGAGAGGAGAAGAGCAGGTGACCGCGACCAAGATGCGGGTAAGAAAGGAATAACCCGCACGGTCAGGCAGAGCACAGCAGCTGCGAGAAGGCGGTCAAAGGCACAGCGGGGAAGAGGTCGCGCGGACTAAAAAAGGCCGAGCGAACAGAAGAGAGGAGAAGAGCTGGTGACCGCGACCAAGATGCGGGTAGAAAGGACCAACCCGCACGGTCAGGCAGATCACAGCAGCAAGCCGCGAGAAGAGAGACAACACACGCGGATAGGGACAGACCGCAACGACTAGGAAGTCGGAGCGGGAGGAAAGAACAAGGAGCGCGGCGACAAGGAAACAGGTCGCTGCGATAAAGAGCAGTAGGAGAAGAGAAGAAGAAGAAGCAAGCCGCGCGAACAGGGCAGCGGATAGAAACAAGCCGCGCGGATAGAAACAAGCCGCGCGGACAGAGAGAAGCCAAGTCGCGAAGCAAGTCGCAGAAGCGAAAAACAAGCCGCGAACAACAGAGAGCGCACAGAATCAGAAGGAAATGACCGTGTCCTCTGATACCATGTTAGAAAGTAGAGAAAAGAAGCGAAAAGTAGAGAACAAGCCGAATAAACTTTTGAATAACTGAAATTTATTATCCAAAAAAGATATCATTTACAAAGGTATGGCCTCCCTTATATAGAATGGAGGAGATAAGAAAGAGAGTATACAAACAATGTGGGACTAAACATTTACAGTACTGAGCGGCTAGAACAATGGAGACCGAATAGGCCGCGCGGTTAGACAGATGGGCTAACCGCTCGGCAACTCCAGCAGGATAGAACAGGCCGCAGAGGTAGACCGATAGACCGCCCGGTCTCCAGGCACCAGAGAGACCGCCAGACCGCTCGGTCAACAAACCGCTGGAACAGACCGTGAAGCCGCCCGGTCTAATACTTCAACATCGCTATCGCCGGCGGTAGTGCTTGTCGTCGCGCGATAGTTTCCAGCTGTGTATCCGAGTCCAAATCTTCCAGATCCGTGACATTGGTAACCTAAGATAATATCCAGTGATCTTTGGCCCAATCCAAACTTTTTCATGGCTAGTGTTAAGTCATGAATCTGGTTTCTCATTTCATTATTCTCGGATACTAGATTTACACATCTACGTTCAAAAGCTTTCTTTCCTTCATGGACTTTGGAAATAGAAGATTTCAGATCTCTCTCTAAAATCTCATTCTTTTTAGTGAGAATTTTTATTTTTGAATGAGATTTGGAAAGAGATTCTTCAAGCTGTTTTATTCTTCCCATAAAGTGATCACACTCTTGGCAAGAGACTTTTTCTTTTCTAACAGTCTTATTTTCATTTAACAATTTTTTGTTTTCTTTAATTAAAACTTTATTTTCAATTTTAAGAAGATCATTATCTTTTAAACTTTTTTCAAGATATTTGCAAGTCTTTAAAAATTCAGAAAATAATTCATCATAAGTTGGAGGAGTTACCTCAGTGTCGCTTTGGACACTGAACTCGTCATCAGATATGACGCTTTTTCCCATTAGGCACATATTGGCCTCCTCCTCCTCGCTTGAGCTTGAACTGCTTACATCATCAGAGGTAGTATCATCCCATGTTTCAGCTTTCAGGACCTTCTTCTTCCCTTTGTGCTTCTTTTCTTTAAGTTCCTTCAAGTACTTTGGACACTTGCTTCGAATGTGTCCTAACTTCCTGCAATGATAGCACTGCGGTGGGGGTCTCTCTTCCTCCTCATCGTCGTCATCCTTTTGTTTTTTCTTTCTAAACGTCTCCTTCTTAAAATATTTTTTAAAAGTATTTCTTCTCTCCGGATTTCTCGTAAATTGTTTAAATTTTATAACAAAGACACTTTCCTCATCTTCTTCTTCCTCCTTAGAATTACTACATTCCTCTTTCTTAGATCTTAGAGCCAACCCCTTCTTCTTAGGCTCCATGTACTCTTGTTGTTGAATTTTCAATTCAACTTCATGAGTTTTCAAGTTCCCAATCAGGCTTTCAATATTAAGAGATTTAAGATCATGAGATTCAGAAATAGCCGTCACTTTGGGATTAAACTTAGGGGGAGAGATCTAAGAAGTTTTCTCACCAAATCACCATTTGAAAAATTTTTACCAAGCACTTTTGAGTCATTCACTATCTTGGTGAATCTGGTGTACATTGAGTCTACGTCCTCATCCACTTCCATCCTAAACTTTTCAAATTCTGATTCCATTTGAAATAGCTTCGAGTCCTTCACCTGCGAGGTACCTTCATGAGTTACTTCAAGTAAATTCCAAATCTCATAAGCATTATTGCCAGCACAAGTTCTATTAAATTCAGTCCTATCTAATGCACAAAATAATCCATTCATGGCTTTTGCATTATTTTTGCACCTTAGCTTATCCTGTTCATCCCATTTATCTTTTGGTTTTTCCATTACTACATCACCTACTGTATAAGTGGGATGAGCATAATTAGTCTCTACCATATTCCAAACTCCAATGTCAAGAGAAATAAGAAAACACTCCATCCTAGTTTTCCAGTAATTATAGTCAGATCCAGTGAATAATGGAGGTCTACTAATTCCTTGCCCCTCAGAGAAAGCATGGTCATGCTGCGCCATAATTCCTGGTGGTGAAACCGTATTAGGAATAACCCGCTCTGATACCACTTGTAGGATCTTGTGGCGCCCTTAGAGGGGGGGGGGGGGTGAATAAGGGCTCTTTAAACTTTTATAAACTTTTTATAAAATATGAAACTAGATACTACGTTTGAGACAGATCAATGAAATGAAAATCAAGATTTTATTTCTCCAAAATATATATGTAAAATGATTCCAATAAAGCTTGAAATCAAGGCTTACAACGATAATAGTTTTTAGCTTTTTCACCGATCCTTCTCCCAAGAATCGGTAGGCTATAGTCAATATCTCCCTAGATATGGCTACTAGCCTCCCCCTAAATCAAACCTATGATCTAGACGCTGCACAAAACATGGCGATTTACTCCTAAGCCACACACAGACCTAAACACCACACACATGGTGGTGATTTGCCCCTATGCCACACACGGACTTAGACACCACACACAAGGTGGTTATTTTCCCTTCCCAATTACAAAGATAAATAGTGAAAATGAAAGTACAATAGTAAAACTTAAAAACTCCCTCAAAATCACGAGCTCTGAAGATGATGGTGAACCAACGAGAAAATCTAGAATCTTGAACGCACGGTCGTATATCCTTCGCTCTTGAGATTTCAACGGACCAAGGGAGTTCGTCTGGAAACGGAGATGAAGGCTCTGAAAATTCTCCGGGAAAACAAAGCTCTGCACGATCAAACTCTTCCCTAAAAGTTTTGGCCGTATATATCACTTTATGAGATCGTCGGCGGTAGAGTTAACACCATGCGATAGTGATAACTCTCCGTTGCTTGACACGTGGCACACGTCGCGCGGATTTTCAGATCTGAGCGGAGAACGTGACGATCGTGGGATATTGCTCGGCGACATCGGTATCGCCCCGCGATATCGCTGAACCGTGACTTCGTGCGCGGCAACGTGCGGATTAAGGCTGACGACAACAGGAACTGATTATGATATCGCCCGCGATAGCGTTATCGCCAGTGATAGCACATTTTTCCTTTTCATCAATGCCATGCTCAGCCATTCCTTTGTACATAAAAAATCTGTTATCCCTGCACATCTAAAACACATACCAAGATCAAATACATCCAGGATTTGTTATTCTCAAACTAAGAAGCGCGGAACGCATGCTCCAACAACTCTCACCGGGAACGCGCGGCCAAGGTCGTGGGAAGGATCTGAGGTTTATCCCTCCCCGCATTTCCTTTGAGGTGCCAAGCTCGTCAGGTAAACTTTGCCTGGATTCCTGCCTCATGCAATTTTCCAGCACCTCCTTTTGCTGATATTTTCCTCCACAGTTTCCCCCAGCCAATCCGCTGCTGAGGAATCTTCGCGGGCTGCCCATTACTCTCCCCTCGCCTCCCCCAGCTCGCTGGACTCTTACCTGGGCTCCGAAGTGGATCAAGACGAGCTGGCGAGGAGGGAGATTAAGCTTTTAAATAAACTGGTGCGCGGGGTCCACGAGGTGCAGGAGGTCAACGAGGCGCTGCAACGCGACTATGCGCGTCTTGCTGACGAGGTGCGAAGCGGCCAGGCTGGCGAGTTGATGCCCCCTTCCCGACTTCTTGATGAGATAGACGACGGCCTCTCAGTGGCGCAGAGGAATTCAGGGAGGATCCGCGAGATACTCCACGCGCGGTAGTCTAGGGGACGGGAGATGCGAGGTCGGGGCAGATAAAGGGCAGCTCGTTTGTCGAGCCGACTGGTACTCGCCTCCTGGTTTTTCCCCCTGCCTGCACGCCCCGCTTTCTTATTCCTGCACTTGGTCTTTGTAATAAACAACTTTAAACATTCTTAGACATGCGGTACTTAAATAATGTATTGCTTTTATTTGACTTAGCCTTTGTTGGAACGCGCCGGAAGTCGGCGAGCTGAGGGTTGGCGAAGACCAAAATAATTTTTAATAATTATAGTACTTAGTTTTCAAATTAATAAAAGGCAACTTGGCCGTGGAGGTTCCACAAATGTGAGCTCAACTAGCTATAGGGATATCGGTCACCTGAACGTTAAGACTATTCGACCGAACATTAGTCCGACAAAGGATTCCTCTTAACGCCCGCTTTACGCTACCCCGCTATTGGGTGGGGAACCCAATCTGGTAGAATTACGCTTGTCCTCTCTCGAGGGTATGCACGCAACTCTATTTACCCAGGGGTGATCTGTCCATACGCACGGCCTCTCAGCTAGCTAGCGTATGGATAACGGAAATAGGCCCACACATCGATTTGTGGTCCTACGCGTCGTTAACCCGGGGTAAACCTTAAGTGCTTAAATTAAAGTGAAAATAAAGAGCTTTAATTATTACAAATGATTTTAAATGTCCCAATGCTCTTCGATGCCGAGGCTAATAGCGATTAGCCACACATCGGTATGAGGACGACTTTATAATTTAATAAGGCGCGAGTTCGAAATTAAACGCTAAGTGATTATAAGAAGAAGACATAAAGAAATAACAAACATTTAGAAGGCTGAAAAGTTGGCTAAAACAAGAACTCACGCACACTACAAATTATAAATAAACAGAATCTAAGTTACAAAAAGGGAAAATTACAAGTCCTACTCAAACGAGTAGGCGGGAAATAAAGGGCACGCCATTTAACTGTTAACGAGTAGGCGGAAATAAATACAATTACAAGTCTTACTAAAATAATTACAGAAAAATAAAAGACCAGCCATTTAACTCAAATGAGCAGGCGGTAAACAAAATCCGGCCATTTAACTCCTAGCGAGTAGGCGGAAATAAACGCTAACACACACACTCTACATAATTGAAAGAAAGCAATAAAACTATCTCCTACACACACACACTCTACGTAATTGAAGAAAGCGATAAAATAAAGCATGAAAATTTATCTCCTACACACACGCACTCTACATAATTGAAGAAAGCAATAAAATGAAGCAAGAAAATAAATCATGAAAATTTAACACCTACACTCACACACTCTTCATAAATTAAAGAAAGCATAAAGATTATTCTCATACACTCACACACACATTTAAACACAAAATGAAAGTTACATAAAAATTAAAACTATTACTTTTCTATACTTAGATTTTACCAAAAACAAATAAAAAGAACAAAATAAAATTTTAAGAGAACAAAAGTTTTTCAAAACAAATCAAAAAAAAACAAAGTTCTTTAAAAATTAAAATAACAAGATTTTCATTCTTATGTTTTCATAAAAGCTATTAAAAAGTGAAAAGAAAATTAAAATAACAAAAAAAAAGTTTTACAATCCTACAAAACAAAGCTAAGTAAAAAAAAATCAAATTCACTTTCAATACTCTTTTATAAATACATAAGAATGAAAGCATAGGGCTCTTAAGAAAAGGACATGATGAAAATAAGGAAAACTTATCATACCTAACTTGGAAATGAAATCTACTACAAAACCTAACATGAAGACAAGTTAAAAACATGAATATTAAACATGTTACACTCACACACACACACACACTTTTCATAAAGAGAAAAACAAAGGAGAAACTAAGGATAAAATGAGAAGAAAAGTGGGCACATGAGTTCATTCCAAAGCCAAATAAGAAGAGAAAAACTAACATTTTTATTGATTAAAGGAAACTATTACAAAGCTATTACAAAGCTAAAGCTAAAGCAAAAACAAACATGAAAGAAAAGGGGTGAGAAATCTCCTTACATAGCAAGGGAATCCACGGAGCAGCCCACAAAACACACTAAAGTGGCTCAAAAATGTGAACCCTTGGTCATTACAGAAGTGGGGAATTTATAGGAAAAAAAAAACAAAGTACACGCCCTCCGACCCAGGCGTGTCGGTGGGCGTGTCACTACTGTTTGCGAAGGCGGCCGGCGATTTGATGGCAAAGTTGAATTTGGGCTGGACACGTGTCGGTCTCGCGTTGGTCATGCCACTGGTCACGGGCGTGACGGTGGGCGTGTCGGCGAGGTAGAACTGGGCGCGGGTTGCGACGAAAGTCGCCACGCGGGTCTTGTCGAGTCAGGTGGAATGGTCACGCCCCAGGTCACGAGCGTGACGCTGGGCGTGTCGGTTGGTGTCGACACTCGACAATCGTCGAGCGGAAAGTGTCGAGTTGAAATCGTCGAGCTGAGTTTGAGTCACGCCCTAGGTCACGGGCGTGACTTTGGTCGTGTCGCGGGTTCGACGATCGTTAAACTGAATTCGTCGAGTGGAGTGGACACGGGCTTATGTTACGCCCCGTGTCGGGTGACACGGGCGTGTCGCCAGGCATGTCAAGCTTTTTTACTTCAGAAATTTGCAACTTCACGGGATTTTGAGCTGTCACGCCCTAGTCACGGGCGTGATCAAAATAATACGGGCGTGTACTGCCCATTTTTGACAGATTTTGGAATTTTTCTGAAAAATAAAATAAAATAAGTAGTAGTAAATTTACAAGTATAGGAGCATTTTATTGAACAAAAATAAGTAAAAACGACGAAAATAAATGAAAACGACTAAATTAATGTGCACAAAAATACGTATATTTACAATTCATCAAATACCCCCATACTTAAGCTTTTGCTATTCCAGAGCAAAAGTTTGAGGTGAATTTATAAGGAATAGAAAAAACTCTAAGTTTAGCTACCGCTTCATTAATTATAAGAGAGATCAAAATAAATATACGGGATGTAAGAGTTAAGTCCTAAAATTATGTAGATGATTTAAATAACGTAAAAGTTTTGGCCAAAAGACTTCTTGATATAATCAAATAAAAGGAAATATTTGTAATTGTATGATTAACGAAAATAGTTTGGAATTACATGAACTCTAGCTTATAGAAGTGTTAATGGAAATAATACAATTTACTAATTATGCTCTCAAATAGATTTTTGAATTAATTCTAGAATCGTGTAATTGGCTATAAGGGGGTAGTGGGTTTATGAAGTGGGTTTTGAATTTGAGGTGAAGTAATTTTTTCTCAAACCTCCATTTTTTTTCTTTTGGATTATTAGGAAAATGAAATCTTATTTTCCTAATATGATTTTTTGTTTTTCAACTTCATAAGAATAAAATTAACTGATAATCTTTTTGGATAATCTTTTTAACGGATAATCTTACTCCATAACATATAATCTTTTTAAATTATTGGGTGCCTATGTTTATGGAACGAAATCTTATTCCCATTGACATAGGATCTTTTAAGGATAAAAATTTTATCATGCCAAGTAGGTCATGATAAATAAGGGGAGAAAAAAAACTAGATCTTTAATTCTAAAAATGTTTGAGAGCAACCTTAATACTTTGTACGTTCCAATTTTCCAGAAAGCTAAAAGTAAATATAATTGAATTCTATAGTCGTTATTTCCTGACATAATACACGTGCTCCTATCAATGAAAAATTAGAAGTAGTGCCTAAAACGAGTTCGCTATTTTTAACAAAGCATAATGAATTCTTTAAAACTTAACCCCGGCTATTTAAATTTTTCACTATATAATTAACAAACGAATAGCAAACAGAGAATTAATAGTATTCACATATAAATAAACTCAAAACAGAATTTTTGGATAGCAGAAAAGTTAAGGATGAAATATTTGATTTATTTGTTTCAAAACAGTTTTTTGATTTTTATAGTTTTTATCATTATTTTTTTTGTTTTTCATATATTATCTTTTTTTTGTATATTTGTTTTTCTCAATTTTTTTGAATTTTTTGAACTATTATCTTTTTTGGTTTTTTAAGTTTATGTCAATAATATATACATAAAAAGGTTTTTTTTTGTATATATTTTTTTTGTATATATTTTTTTAAAGAAAATTTTCATTCTATTTACAAAGATTGGGAGAAAAAGAAAAGTTATTTATAAGAATGAGAGGGAAGCGGAAGGGGGAGAGAGAAGATTATTTACATAAAAATATTTACAAAGAAAAATATTTACAAAGAAAAATATTTACAAAGTGAAACTAAATTTTTTTTGTTTTTGTTTTTGTTTGTTTATTTTTGTTTTTGTTTTATAATTTTTTTGAGTTTTTGGAAAAAAGAAAGAAAAAGAAAATGAATTTTTTTTTGGATTTTTCATTTTTTCATTTTAATTTTTTTTTTCATTTTAAGATTTTTTTGTTTTTTTTTTGTTTTTGTTTTGTTGTTATATGTATTTTTTTTTTGTATTTTTGAAATGCAGAAAAATTGAAGTGCAGAAAGTAAAGCACGAAAATACCCCCATACTTAAGTCCAACATTGTCCCCAATGTTGTAACGTAAGTATGCGGAACAAGAGGAAAGACAATATATACAAAGAAAATAAAGAGGGGGGGGGGGGGGGTAGAAGCTTCCCTGAAACGCGTAGTGGGAGGCCGATCAGAAACCCTGCGTTTATTAGAAAAAGCAGCAAAGATAATAAGGAAAGAGCGAAAAAGATAAGCGAGGGGTGCCTCCCAGGAGCGCTTTGTTTATAGTCGTGTAGTTTGACTATTTTGGCGGGTTTATAATGTGGAGGAAAGTTATGGTTTCGCTAAAACCGATCACTGGATCGCCTGCTATATAAGACTTTAACCGATGACCGTTTACTTTAAACGAACCTTTTTTCGGGTGGGAGACGAGTACGGTCCCATATGGAAAAACTTCTTCAACTAGGAAGGGACCAGACCATCTAGATTTTAGTTTACCCGGAAATAGCCTAAGACGTGAATTGTAAAGAAGCACAAGATCGACCAGAGAAAATACTTTTTGGGACTTGATTTTTCAATCGTGATATAACTTAGAATGCTCCTTATAGAACTTATTACTCTCGTAAGCGTTTGCACGCCATTCATCGAGCTCCTTTAGTTGTAGTTTTCTATTCTGAGCGGCTAAGTTGGAGTCGAGGTTTAAGAGTTTTAAATCCCAAAGAGCGCGATGCTCTAGTTCTATGAGTAAATGACACGCTTTGCCGTAGACTAACCGGAATGGCGTACAACCAATTGCGGTTTTGTATGCCGTCCGATACGCCCACAACGCATCGTCGAGTTTAACGGACCAATCTTTCCTATTTAGTGAAACGGTTTTTTCTAAAATTTGCTTAATCTCTCAATTTACTACCTCAACTTGGCCACTTGTTTGCGAGTGGTAGGGGTGGCAAGCTTGTGCGTGACTCCGTATTTAACTAACGTCTTAGCCATAAGAGCGTTACAGAAATGCGTTCCCCTATCACTAACAATTGCGCGAGGCGTGCCGAAGCGAGAAAATAGTTTTTTCAGAAATGTACCGAGGACTCGCGCATCGTTGGTGGGGAGAGCTTGCACTTCCGCCCACCTCGATACGTAGTCGACCGCCACTAAAATATACATATTTTTGAAAGACGGAGGTAGGGGGCCAACAAAATCTATGCCCCACAAATCGAAGACTTCGCACTCTAAAAACATGTTTTGGGGCATCTCGTCGCGACGAGAGATGTTACCCGACTGCTGACAGCTATCGCATGCACGCACAAAAGTATGCACGTCTTTGAAGAGAGTGGGCCAAAAGTAGCCCGCCTCGAGCGCCTTCCGAGCGGTCCGGTTGGCTTGATAATGCCCACCGGCTGGACCCTCGTGGCAGTGCTTAAGAATTTGCAAGCACTCCACACCCGTAACGCATCTTCGGACCGCTTGGTCCGCGCAGATACGAAAAAGAAATGAGTCCTCCCAAAAGAAATTTTTCAAGTCAGAAAAGAATTTTTTCTTTTGATGACTTGAAAACTCTTTTGGAAGCACCCGCGCGACTAAGTAATTTGCAAAATCTGTGAACCAAGGCGAAGATGACGAAGAATGATGAATGGCAAGGAGGCGTTCCTCGGGGAATCTGTCATTTATTTCAGATTCGACGAGCGCTTCCGCACCCGGATTTTCTAAACGGGAGAGGTGGTCTGCCGCTAGATTTTCCGCTCCCCGCTTATCTCGGATCTCCAAATCAAACTCTTGTAGGAGGAGAATCCATTGAAGAAGGCGGAGATTCGAATCATTTTTAGCTAATAAATACTTAAGGGCGGAGTGATCGGTAAAAACGATAACTTTAGATAACGTTATATACGAGCGAAACTTATCAAAAGCGAAAAAGATGGCTAAGAGTTCCTTTTCCGTTGTCGTGTAAATTATTTGTGCGAAAGTGAGCGTCTTGCTAGCGTAATAAATATGATGAAAATGTTTTTCTACGCGTTGGCCAAGAACGACACCTAAGGCAATATCACTAACGTCGCACATAATTTCGAATGGAAGGGACCAATTAGGGGCCACTAAAATTGGTGAAGTGATAAGTTTTTGTTTTATTAAATTAAAGGCGGACTCGCATTCGCTACTAAAGATGAAACATGATTCCTTTTCCAAGAGGTGAGTAAGCGGCTTTGTTATTTTTGAAAAGTCTTGAACGAAGCGTCGATAAAAGCCCGCATGGCCTAAGAAACTCCTAATAGATTTTACGTTTGTAGGTTGTGGTAGTTTTTCTATGATTTCTATCTTGGCCTTATCCACCTCTATCCCCTTAAACGAAATCATATGGCTGAGGACCAAACCTCCTCGAACCATAAAGTTGCATTTTTCCCATTTTAATACAAGGCTTGTGTCCTTGCACCGTTGAAGGACACGATCTAAATTGTGAAGGCAATCAGGAAAAGATCGTCCGAAAACAGAAAAGTCATCCATAAAGACTTCCATAATGTCTTCTACTAGCTCGCCAAAGATCACTAGCATACATCTTTGGAATGTAGCCGGCGCATTGCAGAGTCCAAATGGCATTCTTCGATATGCGAAGGTGTCAAACGGGCAAGTAAAAGTTATTTTCTCTTGATCATCGAGGGAAATGGGGATTTGGAAAAACCCCGATAAACCATCAAGAAAACAATAATATGGATTACCGGATAAATGCTTTAAGATCTGGTCCAGAAAAGGCAGAGGGAAATGGTCCTTGCGGGTGGCATCATTAAGTTTTCTATAATCGATGCACACTCACCAACCCGTAACAGTACGAGTTGGGACGAGCTCGTTATGCTCATTCGCCACTACGGTAAGACCGCCCTTCTTGGGCACGACATGCACGGGACTAACCCATGCATTGTCCGAAATAGGGTAGATAATCCCCGCATCTAATAACTTAATAATTTCGGCTTTAACGACGTCTTTCATGTTTGGGTTAAGACGACACTGCGGCTGAATCGTTTTGCGGCAATTGTCGTTAAGAAATATCTTATGGGTGCAAAAGGAGGGGCTAATCCCCTTTAAGTTAGAGATTTGCCGCACAATTGCGTGGCGATGTTTAAATAAAACTTCCAATAAATTGGAAGTCTCCGAATCACTCAAGTCCGAAGAAATAATAACGGGAAGTGTATCGCCTTTTCCCAAAAATGCGTATTTGAGCGATGCGGGTAAGGGTTTGAGGTCTAGGATGGGCGGTTCTTCTAGGGAGGTTTTAATGCCTATGTCTTTCTTACCAATTGGTTCGAAAGGCAAGTCTAAAGAGGTATCCTCATCGCATTTAAAATTTTCGAGCGCATAAATATCGTCATTTAAAAACACGGACTCAAAAATGGGAGAAGAACGATCTCCAAAAAAGGTATTTAAAGAATAGCAGAAATCGTCGCTCGATGACAAATTGTCCATCGAGGGATTAATAGAGAAAGTAACTTGGTCATCGCCTACTCGGAGGAGAAGACTACCATTACTAACATCTATTAGTGTGCGGGAGGTGGCGAGAAAAGTGCGACCGAGTATTATTGGTACCTCGGCGTCCTCCTCGATGCATAAGATGACGAAGTCTACCGGGAAGGTAAACTTGTCTACTCGGACAAGGACGTCCTCCACAACCCCGATAGGGAACTTAACCGAGCGATCAGATAATTGGATGCACATATTCGTAGGACTAGGAGTACCCAAACCTAAACGTGAAAAGAGCGAGAACGGCATTAGATTAATGCTAGCCCCTAAATCAGCTAAGGCGTACTTTACTAATATATCACCAAAAAGGCACGGGATGGAAAACCGTCCCGGGTCATTTTGTTTTGTGGGCAATTTATTAGTAAGGGCCGCCAAGCAGATGGCGTTGAGAGATACATGCGAAATATCCTCTAATTTACGTTTATTAGAAAGTAATTCTTTTAAAAATTTCGCATATTTGGGCATTTGCGAGATAGCCTCGCAAAAAGGAACATTAATGTGAATTTGTTTTAATAATAAAATAAATTTTTCATATTGCGCGTCCTTACGCTCGTTATCTAACTTATGCGGATATGGAAGGGCCTAGTTTAAAATAATTTTTTCTTTTAAAATCGGTAAAGACGGCGTAATCAAAGAAAGGGGAAGAGGGGTCGGAGGTGAAATATGTACCTAAGGGTCGGTCCGTTTTAGATCGACCACCTCCTTTCCACTACAGAGGGTTATAGCATTGGAGTTCTCCCGCGGATTGGGCTCCGTGTTTCCCGGCAGTGCCCCGAGCGCGCGCTCGGACATCATCCTCGCTAGTTGTCCAACCTGTTGTTCGAGAGTTTTTAGCGATCCGGTGATGTTCCAGATATTTGACTCATTGGATGCAATGTACTTCGAAAAATTTTCCTCCATCGGGGAGGGTTTTGGAAGAGGAGGAGGCAGCAGAAATCCGGGCGCATAAGAAATAGGGGGACGCTGAGCATTGTTCGGGTTGCTCCAAGAGAAATTTGGGTGATTCCTCCAACCCGGATTATAGTTATTACTATAAGGATTGTTGTTGGGGTTGAAGGAAGGACGACCCGAATTTCCCATGAAATCCACGAACTCTTCAGCCACGCAGATGTTAGGGGGAATAAAACAAGGCGGAGTGGAGGAGGCAGCAGACATCTCCGCAACCTGCTTTGTTAACCTTTCAACTTGAAGGGTTAAGAGAGCAGTGCCATCCACTTCAAAAAGACCAGCCGCCGGCTTTGGGCGTCCCCGCAGGACGTTCCATTGATAGGCGTTTATAGCCATCTCTTCAAATAAAGCCTGGGCGGCCTCGGGGGTTTTGTTGTTTAGTGTACCCCCAGCAGCCGCGTCAATTATTTGACACGTCTGAAAATTAAGCCCATTATAAAAAATTTGAACTTGCAACCACGTTGGTAGCGCGTGGTGCGGGCACCGGTGGAGGAATTCCTTAAACTGTTCCCAAGTCTCGTATAGAGACTCAGGATCGTTTTGTACAAACAAAGAAATGTCCGCCCGCAACTTTGCAGTTTTTGCGGGCGGAAAGTACTTCGTTAGGAACCGCTCCGTCAACTCAGCCCACGTGGTGATACATCCTCGCGGGAGGGCATTCAACCACGCCTTAGCTTTGGACTTAAGGGAAAAAGGAAATAAGCGCAAGCGAATGGTGTCATCAGTGACACCATTAATCTTGAAGGTGTCGCATATTTCCAAAAAGTTGGACAAGTGGACATTCGGGTCCTCTTCCGGCAGTCCATCGAACTGCATGGCATTTTGGACCATTTGAATGACACTCGATTTTAGTTCAAAATTATTATTCGCCACTGCAGGGCGAACAATACTAGACCCAGTATCGTCCAGGTTAGGCCGGGCATAATAAGACATAGTACGCTCGGCCGCCGGGGCAGGGTTAGGAGCGACCATAACTACAACAGAGGGTTCGCCGATAGATTCTTCGGGGTCTAAAGAAGGAATTCGGCATTGAGATCGAATACACGCAAGGGAGCGTTCGATCTCAGGGTCGAAGTCAAAATCTTCAGACTCGGAGGGTTGTCCACGGGTCATATACCCAAAGAGAAAAACAAATAAAACAAAATAAACTTTTTTTTTTGATTTTATTTAAAATAAAGTTTTTAGCTTTTTTTAGTTTATAGAAAATAAGTAAAAGTAATAGACTCCAGAATTCGAAATAGCAACTCGAAGATGTCCCCGGCAACAGTGCCAAAAACTTGATGACCCGCGAACAGACTCTTACTGTGGTTGGTTCGCTGAGTTGATCGCCGCGGGCTTGCTACAGGAGGCAAGTGCACCTATCTCAAGTAGTACTCGATATTCGGGGGAATACCGAGGTCATATTGTTCTCGGGGTCGTGTTGACTATTCTTACTCCTCCGGGAGGACTATTATTTTACTGAAAATAAGGTGGAGATTTAAATTTAGTAAAGACGGAAAAAGTAAAAGAGCGGAAAAACGATTTAGAGAAATTCGATGAAGGGTTAACGCTCGACATCGAATCAGATTAAGACCAAAATAATTTTTAATAATTATAGTACTTAGTTTCAAATTAATAAAAGGTAACTTGGCCGTGGAGGTTCCACAAATGTGAGCTCACCTAGCTATAGGGATATCGCTCACCTGAACGTTAAGACTATTCGACCGAACGTTAGTCCGACGAAGGATTCCTCTTAACGCCCGCTTTATGCTAAGAACCCCGCTATTGGGTGGGGAACCCAATCCGGTAGAATTACGCTTGTCCTCTCTCGAGGGTATGCACGCAACTCTATTTACCCAGGGGTGATCTGTCTATACGCACGGCCTCTCGTCTAGCTAGCGTATGGATAACGGAAATAGGGCCCACACATCGATTTGTGGTCCTACGCGTCGTTAACCCGGGGTAAACCTTAAGTGCTTAAATTAAAGTGAAAATAAAGAGCTTTAATTATTACAAATCATTTTAAATGTCCCAATGCTCTTCGATGCCGAGGCTAATAGCGATTAGCCATACATCGGTATGCGGACGGCTTTATAATTTAATGAGGCGCGAGTTCAAAATTAAACGCTAAATGATTATAAGAAGAGGACATAAAGAAATAACAAACATTTAGAAGGCTGGAAAGTTAGCTAAAACAAGAACTGATGCACACTCCAAATTATAAATAAACAGAATCTAAGTTACAAAAAGAGAAAATTACAAGTCCTACTCAAACGAGTAAGCGGTAAATAAAGGGCACGCCATTTAACTCTTAACGAGTAGGCGGAAATAAATACAATTACAAGTCTTACTAAAATAATTACAGAAAAATAAAAGACCAGCCATTTAACTCAAATGAGCAGGCGGTAAACAAAATCCGGCCATTTAACTCCTATCGAGTAGGCGGAAATAAACGCTAACACACACACTCTACATAATTGAAAGAAAGCAATAAAACTATCTCCTACACACACACACTCTACGTAATTGAAGAAAGCGATAAAATAAAGCATGAAAATTTATCTCCTACACACACGCACTCTACATAATTGAAGAAAGCAATAAAATAAAGCATGAAAATAAATCATGAAAATTTAACACCTACACTCACAAACTCTTCATAAATTAAAGAAAGCATAAAGATTATTCTCATACACTCATATACACATTTGAACACAAAATGAAAGTTATCTAAAAGTTAAAACTACTACTTTTCTATACTTAGATTTTACCAAAAACAAATAAAAAGAACAAAATAAAATTTTAAGAGAACAAAAGTTTTTCAAAACAAATCAAAAAACAAAGTTCTTTAAAAATTAAAATAACAAGATTTTCATTCTTATGTTTTCATAAAAGCTATTAAAAAGTGAAAAGAAAATTAAAATAACAAAAAAAAAGTTTTACAATCCTACAAAACAAAGCTAAGTAAAAAAATCAAATTCACTTTCAATACTCTTTTATAAATATATAAGAATGAAAGCATATGGCTCTTAAGAAAATGACATGATGAAAATAAGGAAAACTTATCATACCTAACTTGGAAATGAAATCTACTACAAAACCTAACATGAAGACAAGTTAAAAACATGAATATTAAACATGTTACACTCATACACACACACACACACACACACACACACACACACACACACACACACACACACACTTTCATAAAGAGAAAAACAAAGGAGAAACTAAGGATAAAATGAGAAGAAAAGTGGGCACATGAGTTCATTCCAAAGCCAAATAAGAAGAGAAAAACTAACATTTTTATTGATTAAAGGAAACTATTACAAAGCTATTACAAAGCTATTACAAAGCTAAAGCTAAAGCAAAAACAAACATGAAAGAAAAGGGGGGAGAAATCTCCTTAAATAGCAAGGGAATCCACGGATGCGGCCCACAAAACACACTAAAGTGGCTCAAAAATGTGAACCCTTGGTCATTACAGAAGTGGGAAATTTATAGGAAAAAAAGCAAAGTACACGCCCTCCGACACAGACTTGTCGGTGGGCGTGCAACTACTGTTTGCGAAGGCGGCCGATGATTTGATGGCAAAGTTGACTTCGGGCTGGACACGTGTCGGTCTCGCGTTGGTCACACCCCGGGTCACGGGCATGACGGTGGCCATGTCAGCGAGGTAGAACTGGTCGCGGGTTGCGCCGAAATTCACCGCGCGGGTCTTGTCGAGTCAGGTGGAATGGTCACGCCCCAGGTCACAGGCGTGACGCTGGGCGTGTCGGTTGGTGTCGACACTCGACAATCGTCGAGCGGAAAGTGTCGAGTTGAAATCGTCGAGCTGAGTTTGAGTCACGCCCTAGGTCACGGGCGTGACTCTGGGCGTGTCGCGGGTTCGACGATCGTTAAACTGAATTCGTCGAGTGGAGTGGACACGGGCTTCTATCACGCCCCGTGTCGGGTGACACGGGCGTGTCGCCAGGCGTGTCAAGCTTTTTACTTCAGAAATTTGCAACTTCACGAGATTTTGAGCTGTCACGCCCTGGTCACGGGCGTGATCAAAATAACACGGGCGTGTACTGCCCAATTTTAGCAGATTTTGGAATTTTTCTGAAAATTAAAATAAAACAAGTTAGTAGTAAATTTACAAGAATAGGAGTATTTTATTGGACAAAAATAAGTAAAAACGACGAAAATAAATGAAAATGACTAAATTAATGTGCACAAAAATACGTATATTTACAATTCATCAGGTACATTCGGCGGTTTTGATCGACTTGATCCGCAGCCTCTCAACGACTTCAGCCTCGCCGAAGATCCTCGGGCTCTTATAGGGGAAGGTGGGCTCGACGTCGCGAGCCGGGAAGAAGATCTCCGCTTGGAGGCGAACCTCGCGGCTGAGGCTCGTGTTCTCCTCCATCAGCTTCGCGTTCGTCCCCTCCAGCTCGGCAAAACGAGCGCACAGCTGGCCGATCTCCTCTACATGCCTGATGGCGCGAGCCCGCAACTCCCCAGCGGCCTTGGCATCCTGATAATAAAGAGTACATTAGAAACAAAGCCGAAAATCTTAAGTAAAAAGGAGAGAAGGATAGGCAACAACCCGACACTTACCAGTCCGCCGGCGGCTTGGGTGAGAAGGTTCTCAGCAATGCCAAGCTGCCTCGCCAGGTCGACGGCCTTGTCCCTGGCGACGTCGCTTTCTTGCTCGGCCTTCTGGAGGAGGTTGCTGAGTTTGAAGCTGCGGCGGACCACCATGTTTTGGAGCTCCATGGCTCGCATATGGGCCTGCAGGCCCTCATGGCCGAGCTGCCGTAGGGGGACGCCCTTGTAGGTCTCGATGTCCTCGCAGCCATAAAGGCCGAAGCCAAGTGCATAAGCATGACTGGTGGCGGGCTCGCGGTCAGCCCAGGAGGGGTGGAGGGTAGATATGGAGACTCGGTGGGCCAGGTCATCCCACTGGACCATGGGCTCGCCCGCCGAGTCCTTCCACCTCCCCCCAAAGCTGAATAGAGGGTGTTCCTTCGGCGCAGCAGGCTCGAGAGCCACCTTCTTCGCTACGGGGGGAGCAGAGGTCGCCGCGGGAGGAGCAGGGGTCTCGCCACCTCCCTGCTTCTTGCTGGTGATCTCCTTGAGCAGGCTCTCCGGCGACCCATCGGGGATGACCTTGGGCGAGCTCATGTATTTGGGGCTTTGTTGATGTTGTTAATGTTGTTTCACTCGAGGAACCACCATGGCTCTTATCATCTTTTTTGGTAATTGTTGGCGATGGGGTGGGCTCGACCCCGTATCCTCAGGTCGCCTCTTGCTGGAGGAGGGTTTGGAGAAAGCCGCCTCATCTCGGCAGGACGCCGCCGCTGCCTTCTCGCGAGAAAGAGGGTTCGCATGTAACCTCGAGTCTGCAAATGGCGGGTTCACGGGGATTAGCCGCTTCCCTGCGTGAAATTTTTTGGAAAAATTAGAAGATTTCCACGACAATATGGCGAGCTCGGTAATGGGGAGAGGACAATACCTTTGCCGGACAGAACAGGGCGGAGCGAGTCGAGGCCCCTTCGCAGGAAGGCGACCTCAAAGTCCTTGTCGAGGAAAAAATTGTGGAGTTTGGCATCATTGCCGGACATGGCAGGCGGGCAGTAGACCTCCTCGGCCTTATGCTGCGGGGAGAAAGGGATGTTGCCAAGATCACCCTTGATGAAGGCGATTTTGGACATCCAATTGTGGTGCTTGTTTGCGATCTCGCGAACCTTGATCAGCGAGCCCATGAAATAGGCAACGCCATCTGGCGCCGCCTTGTAAGAAAAGAGTTTCCTGAACACCGTCAGGTTGAACTCTATCCTCTCCCAGCGGAGGAAGCTCGCGAACTCCACCATCATGGCGATGGCGTTTGAGTTTAGCTGCGCGGGCACCGCGCCGTAGTACTTCAAGATCTGGCTGATTTTCGGGCAGAGGGGGAGTCGCAACCCCGCCTCAAAATGCGAGATGGGGAAGGCGAGTTCGTTGTCATAGAAGGAGTTGACGACCTCCCCCTCCCTAGGCCGGCGCGCCTCGAAGCCCGGCGGAACATGGTCGCCAACAAACTCGGCGAGCTCGGCCTCCTTGGTGTTTCCATTAAAGAAGCAGTTGTCTCTGAAATGCTGGGCACATTTGGTGTGGCCGTTAGTGTCAGGATTGGTCTTGCCCATGCTCGCAAGAAGGGGTGGAGTATAAGTACGAAAGAGAGAAGTGCAGGAAGAGAGAAAATAAGCAGTTAAGACGGCGGTATGAGGTTGTTGGGGGGGGGGGGGTGGGGCTATTTATCGAAAAAGGAATCTGGGGCCAAGTTGTCCAATCGGCCCAGCTCGCTGTCCCAGCTCTCCAACCCCCAGCTCGCCGACCCCCAACGCGTTCCATCTTAGGCCAAGATAAATCAGAAGCAATATAATTATTATTACTCAAATACTAGACATTTAAGAATGTTTGAAGTTATTTATTACAGCAATCAAGCGCAGGAATAAGAAAGCAGGGCGCGCGGGCAGGGGGGACCAGGAGGCGAGTGCCGGTCGGCTCGGCAAGGGAGCCGCCTTCTATCTACCCCGGCCTCGCATCCCCCGCCTCCCCCTAGACTGCCGCGTGCGGAGAAGCTCGCGGATCCTCCCCGAATTCCTCTGCGCCACTGAGAGGCCGTCGTCGATCTCATCTAGAAGGCGGGAAGGAGACGTCATCTCTCCAGCCTGGCCGCTTCGCACCTCACGCACGTAGTCGCATTGTAACGCCTCCTTGTCTTCCTACACCTCGTGCAGCCCGGGCACAAGTTTCTTGAACAGCTTGATCCCCCTCCTCGACAGATCGTCATTCTCACTTCAGGGCCTAAGTAAGAGTCCAATGAGCTCAGAGAGGGGAGGGGAGAGTAGTGGGCTGCTCGCGAAGACTCCTCGGTCACGGATTGGCTGGGGGGAGCTGTGAAGACAGAAACATCAGCAAGGGGAGGTGTGATGAAAAATCTCATGACAAGAATTCAAGGCCGAGTTTACCTGACGAGCTCGACATCTCTAAGGAGGTGCGGGGAGGGACAAACCTCAGGTCCTTTCCGCGGCCTGGACCGCACGTTCCCGATGAGAGGAGCTCGAATCCCGGGATGGGAATAGTTTCCACACCCGCCCCCGTAGTCACGACATCTCGCTGAGGTGAGGGGGCGCACACCGGCGAGTTTGACTTCTGCGAGTCCACCCCCAATGTCCCAAGGGGGGGGGGGGGGGAACGGGCCCCGGGGTCGATTCTCCGGAATTCTGAATCGCGAGTCTCCAGGTGCGGTCTTGGCTCGTGGGGTGGAGACTCGCGGCCTGGTGCCCTCCATGCCATCCAGCTGGTTGTTCGGGCCGTCGCAGAGGTCAACAATATCTTTACCCTTGTCAGGGGGAGGCAGATTGGACGAGCCCGCCTCATGCTCCAGGGCTGTCCTCAGGTCATCATAAATTTTCTCGGCCACTTGAGGAAATGGCTTCACCCTCTTGGCGGAGTTAGGCTCGACCGAGCCACCCTGCGTGACGGCAGGTGGAACCGCGGTTAGGGCAGCTACACGAGCAGCTGAGGTCTGGCGAACCCGTGCGAGCCGCTCTTGGATCTCCTTTGGGATCGACATCTCGACAGGGATAGAATAGAGGGAATGGCAAGACTCAAGCAGGAATGCAGGTGTACATATATAGCCACAGGTGGACCCCACCCGAAGATTCTCTCTAGTTTACCCTGCACTCGCCGAACACTCGGGGTTGGATGTTTCTTTCCGAGCTTTGCTAAGCTCAAAAAGAGCGGGGATTATGTACAACCCCGTATCCGGCGAGTGAGGTCGGCAGGAACCAGACCGACCAGTTCAGATCGCCCAGGCAGCAGGCGAGCTAGGCATGGAAATCTGAAGGCAGCAGGCGAGCTTGGCAGAGTAATCTGAAGGCAGCAGGCGAGCTCGGCAGGGAAATTAGAAGGCCGAGCTCGGTATTCGTCGACCCCGAGCTCGGCATTCGCCGAGCCATGTCCAGGTTTCGTCGAGCTGCGCTCGTCTAATTGAGGCCGATAGACGGGCGAGCATAGTGTCCCAGCTCGCACTCGCCCTAAGGATCTCGACAGACAGCATGCGATCAGGATCTTCAGTGGTGGCCGAGCTCGCCCAGGTATTTTTTACTATTTTGCCCCCGCTGGGACACTATGCCCCCGCTGGCCTGCCCATAGCCTTTCAGAACAGCGGAGTTACGCTGTTGGCAGGCCAACCTGGACTGCACATAGCCGTTCAGGACAGCGGAAGTTGGCTATTTGCAAGCCGTTTTCAGAAATCTATAAATAGGACCCAAGGGGTACCTCAGAAAGCATGCTTCTTGTGCCTTCTTGCTCCATCCATCAAGCGCTTTCTGAGGATACCTTATCTCGGCCTTTGGCTAAGGAGGGGAAGTGCTCTAAGATCTTCCGGGAGTGTGGTGGATCCTCCCCGCAGAGCCCTTGGGTCAGTCCTTCCTTGTTTCCCTTGTTGTTTTGCTTGTAGGAGCGAAGTAGGTGCGCGATCACCCCTTCCACAAGGGTGAACTCCACAAGAGACCGATTTTCGGTTTCAACATGGGTGCAAGGAAAAAGCAACTTGGCTGTGATAAAGTCCGAGTTCAAAGTGCCTCACCCGGGGAAATCAAACTACCAAAGGAAATGGAGTAAGAGATCCAAGTCTTCGACACAGGCGCCCTCAAGTGTTGCATCTGGAGTAACTTCGAGGCAAGAGTCCCGGACCTGCTATACATGTGGTAGAGTGGGGCATATAGCCCGTGATTGTCGGGTTGGTCCACCAAATGTTGAAAAGAAGACAGTAGTGTCATATGTTGATAAGGGAAAGGCAGTGGTGGAGTCCTCTGCGTCCCAAGTGCAGCCTCGAGTGTATCGTCTTGGCCAGCAAGAGGCCATAAAGCAAAGTGACATCGTCACAGGTACGGTCTAAGTTATTGATTTTTTCCTTTTCATATTTCATACCTTGTATGTAGCTTGTGTATGATGTGTTTGTATTAGGCTTTGTCCTGATTCGAGACTATCCAGTGAGAGCACTGTTTGATACGGGTGCTTCACATTCATTTCTATCTGTGGACTTTGTGTCACGGATCGGGGTGCCGTTTCATATGGTGGAAAATAATGTGAAGGTGTTATTACCGAACAGATGTGTGATGTATGCGGATAGAGCTTGCTTTGTGGAGGTACGAATAGGAAGTCGGGATTTCGGGTTGGAAGTATCTGTGCTGTCGATATCGGAATTTGATGTGATTTTTGGTATGGACTGGCTCTCGGAGCAGCATGCCTATATAGATTGCAATTCAAAGGAAGTCACACTGGGGCCAGAATACCGAACGAGAGACGAAATTTGCTGGTATGCGAGGATCGATCAAGACATTGATGTCTGCTCTCCAAGTGGTCACGACAGTTCGGAAAGGCGCAGAGTTTTTCTTCACGCTTATTGAGGCTGTTGAGCCAAAGGCCAATGTGAGTGATGTTCCAATTGTTTCAGAGTTTTCTGATGTGTTTCCAAAGGAGCTTCTGGGATTACCATCACAAAGGGAGATTGACTTCTCGATTGAGTTGGTGCCAGGTACAGAACTTGTGGCCTGCTCGCCATATCGAGTAGCGCCAAAGGAACTGGCGGAACTAAAAGTTCAACTACAAGAGCTGTTGGAATAGGATTATATACGCCCAAGTATGTCACCTTAGAGCACACTTGTTCTCTTTGTGAAAAAGAAGGATTGTAGCCTGCGATTGTATATCGACTATCTTGAATTGAACAAGTTGACGGAGAAAAACAAATATTTGATTCCACGGATAGATGACTTGTTTGATCAACTGGCTGGATCGACAGTATACTCAAAGCTTGATTTGAAATCTGGGTACTACCATTTGCAGATTCGGGAAGGTGACATTCCAAAGACAATGTTTGGAACACGCTACGGTCATTACGAGTTCACTGTAATGCCGTTTGGGCTATGTAATGCACCATCAGTGTTCATGGATTTAATGCACCGCACTTTTAGAGAGTACTTGGATTTATTTGTCATCGTCTTCATCGACGACATTTTGTTGTACTCTCAATCAGAAGAAGATCATGCGAACCATTTACGGATGGTGTTGCACACCTTGAGGAGAAATCAGCTCTATGCCAAGTTCTCCAAGTGTGAGTTCTGGCTATCGTCAGTGGCTTTTCTTGGCCATGTGGTGAGTGGAGAGGGTATTACGGTGAATCCGTCAAAGATAAGAGTCGAACGGGAGTGTCCGGTGTTGTCTTCGGTGGCCGAAGTCAGGAGTTTCCTTGGACCGGCGGGCTACTACAGAAGCTTTGTAGAAAACTTCTCACGGATCGTTTTGCCTCTTACCACATTAACAATGAAGGATCAAAAGTTCGTTTGGATGCCAGAGTGCGCGCGAGCTTTTGAACAGCTAAAGAGTCGTTTGATCACGACGCCTGTTTTGATGTCGCCATATGGTACAGACGACAATGAGATCTATAGTGATGCCTCAGGGAGCAGCTTAGGCTACGTTCTTCTTCAGTTTGGAAAGGTGATCGCTTATGCCTCATGCTAGTTGAAAGTGCATGAGCAAAACAATCCCGTCCACGAATTGGAGTTGGCGGCAGTGATTTTTGCACTTAAATTATGGCGTCACTATCTCTATGGCGTGAAGGTGGATATATTCACGGACCACAAGAGCCTAAAGTACCTTTTGGATCAGAAGATCTCAATATGCGACAACGAAGGTGGATGGAGTTCCTCGGGGACAATACCTTTGATATTCATTATACTCCTGGGAAGGGAAACGTTGTCGCAGATGCCTTGAGCCGTATGACTCCAACAAGGGCAAATTGGTTGCAGATGCATGATGAACGTCTGATCCGAGAGTTGGAAGCATTAGAGATTTTTTGTATTTACAAGAATTCCACAGCAAATGCATACTTGAACTGGATGAAGGTAGAGTATGACCTTGCGGACAGGGTTCGGCTGGCAACCGAACTTGATGCAAGTTTGCAATGCTATGCAGTGGATGGGTCAAATGGCCAATTCTCCTGGGATGACGACCTCTTGCGGAACAATGGTCGTTTGTGCGTCACAAATATGGGTAAGCTAAGAGAAGAATTGATGTATGAGTCTCACTTTACAAAATACTAAATTCACCCAGAGAGCACAAAGATGTGCAAAGACATGAAAAAGCTGTTCTGGTGGCCGGGTTTGAAAAAGGACGTCGCACATTATGTGGCTAATTGTCAGAACTGTGCTTTAGTGAAAGCTGAATGCCAGAAGCCTAGCGGTTTCCTGAAGTCGCTGCCTATTCCGGAATGGAAGTTTGATGATATTTCAATGGATTTCGTGCATGGTTTGCCGAGATCATAACGCGGTAACGATTCGATTTGGGTGATCGTAGACCGGTTGACTAAAGTGGCTCACTTCATTTCGAATAAGAGGGACGATTCAGTGGAAGTTTTGGCAAGGCTGTATGTGGAACAAATAGTATGATTACATGGTGTTCCCCGTAGCATCGTAAGTGATCGATATGGGTGCTTCACTTCAAATGATTGGAGGATAATCCATCAGTTGTTGGGGACAAACATTCAATATGACCTTTCATCCACAAACGGATGACCAAACTGAAAGAACCAACAGAACGATGGAGGACATGCTCCGAATGTGCGGCATGGATTTTGGAAAGAGATGGGAAGATCATCTTTATATGGTAGAGTTCGCCTATAATAATAGCTATCAAGCTAGTATAAATATGGCACCGTTTGAAGCTTTGTATGGTAGGAAGTGCCGTACACCGTTAGCTTGGGCAGAATCAGGAGAATCTAAGTTATATAAGCGTAAAGAAGTCGAAGAAGCTAATTCGACAATACGCTATATTCAGGAGAGGCTACTGATAACCCAAGATAGACAAGCCAAATACTATAATGCCAAGCACCGGAATGTGAAATTTGCGGTTGGCGAGTGGGTCTATTTAAAGATCAAACCATTCAAAAGCGTATCCAGGATTCGACGCTTGAAAAAGCTGAGTCCAAGATATCTTGGTCCGTTTGAAGTGGTGAAACGAGTTGGCGAATCTGCCTATCGGTTAGCTCTTTTAGCAGAATTGAGTGGATTGCATGATGTGTTTCACATCTCAGTTCTTCGAAAAGCCGTGAAGGATCCAGCTCAAGTAAATGCGAATGATCGCGTACCGGTCGAATCTGGGCTAACGATGAAGGTTAGGCCCATTCGGATCGAAGATAAAGCGGATAAGCAGCCGCGGAACAAGACAATTGCAATGGTCAAGGTCCTGTGGGACAATTGTGGCTGTGAGGAGCTAACATAGGAGCAGGAGCAGACCTTGCGGGCTGAATTTCCCAAACTGTTTGTCTAACCTGGTATAACAAGTTTTGTTTATTTAGACAGAGCATAAAATGTTGCAACAAATATTTGTTGAAGAAAAGTTATGTTATAAATTTTTAGTTTCTATGTTCTGATGCTGTATCCAAATTTCGGGACAAAATTTTTGTTAGGAGGGGAGGGTTGTAAAACCCTAAAATGTATCAGGCAAGAGTTGGATTGGCTGGGCGAGAAACTTGTCAAGCGGAGCTCGACGAAAGTCGTCGAGCGGAGCTCGACGAAATTAGCCCGTTTGACGAATATCGTTCGACGAAATTACCCCGTTCGACGAAATTTGTCCCATTCGACGAATTGTCGAAAATATGGATAGGACCGAGCGGTGTCTCGTGTCAGGTGGATGGTGTGTGGACACTGAGCGGTGGTTGACTTTTCAGCTTCAATTCCGCACCTTTGATGTGTTTTGAGGGGAAGAAATCGTGTGACTGGAAGATAACCCGACGCCTTATCTGTAGAGAATGGAAATTGGAACTCATTATTCCTGTTGGCTACATTGGAATATATGTACCAGATTTGAAGAAGCCTCACCCTACTCAATGATATACATCAAAGTGTATTTGATGTGCTTTGAGTTTATATGTGCAGGTTAAGTAATTGCAGAAAATGCAGAAAAGTTTCTAAGTCCATGTGTCGACACCTAGAGGTGAAGTGTCGACACTTATGAAGGCTAGTGTCGACACCTAGAGAAGCTGTGTCGATACTCGGAGTAATTATGTCGACACCAGGAAGGCAGAGTCGACACCAGAAGAAAAGTGTCGACACATACAGGCTGTGTCGACACACTGTGAAGAATTACCGACATCAAATGTGTCGACACTTAGAGGTAGTGTTGACACCCGGAGAAACTTTGTCGACAAAAAAAGTGTCGACACCAGGAGGTTGTGTCGACACTCAGCAAACTTCAATAAAGTTAAAGTACATGTGTCGACACAAAGGAGATGTGTCGACACTCAGCAAGCTTCAACACATGAAGGCATGTGTCGACACAAAGGAGATGTGTCGACACTCAGCAAGCTTCAACACATGAAGGCATGTGCCGACACAAAGGAGATGTGTCGACACTCAGCAAGTTTCAACACATGAAGGCTTGTGTCGACACAAAGGAGATGTGTCGGCACTCAGCAAGTTTCAACACAAGAAGATGTGTCGACACAAAGGAGTTGTTTCGACACACAGCAGAATTCAACTAAGTATTAAAGAAGAAGTACTTGTGTCGACACACAGAAATAGTGTCGACACATTCAACAGAAGGCTTGTGTCGACACACAGGATCCGTGTCAACACATTCTGAAGAAGTAGTGTCGAGAAGCTGTTACAACAACACAAGGAGTTGTGTCGACACCATCAAGGCTAGTGTCCACACTTAGTCTATTTGTGTCGACACTTAGTCTATTTGTGTCGACACATAATGACTATCTGTCTCGACACTTTCAGACAGTGACAGAGATTTCAAGAAGTGATTGGATGACTTGACAGCTGCCATTTCAACCGGTCAACTGCAACTGTCAGAGCCGTTAGAAGGTTGTTAGAAACCGGATCAGCCGGTTACCTTGGAGGAAGACTATTTAAAGACCTTTCTCATTCAACAGAGCAAGTAGTGATTGCAGATTGCCAACAATCAATCAAGAGATCTAACAACACAAAAGAAGAATACCTTCAACAGAAGATATAAGAAGTAGGGGAGAGAGAGCTCCTTCTAAGAAGAGCAGCTGCTGAACCGGGCTGCAAAGTAAGATTCAGATTGAGATCTGAATCTCAAGACAGAAGTTGATTGAAGATCATCTTCAGGAGATTCAACCCTACTGTGTTTTATTCAATAAGCTTTGAAGAAAGCCAAGGGAGGTTGATCTCTGCCAAGTTCTTCCAAGAACTCATCAATAAGCCAGTCAACTCATCTCTCTCTTTCAGAGTTGTGGTTAAATACTTTGAATAATCAAAATATCTGTAGGATCTTGTATAGATCTGAGCTGTAAGCCTATTTTATAAAGGCTGAGTGTAGGAGACTGTGTGCTCTGAGTGTAAGTCTTGTTGAAGATGGAGGTAGGGCCTAGTGCCTGAGTTGTAGGCGACTTTATTCTCTAAGTGTAGGTCTTGTGGAAGACTGAGTGGTAGGGTTTTGTGCCTGAGTTGTAGGAGTGGGGACACTCTGAGTTGTTGTCGGAACCTGTTTGGGGTTCTGAGCTGTAAGATCTGAGGATCTGAGGAGAAGTACTGAAGTTAGGCCGAATCTAGTACACTACTAGATAGGCGAAGGGGGAAAGTAGATGTACCCAGACCTTGGGGAACCACTATAAATCCTGTGTGCACTCTGTGTATGTTTAATTGTATGGTTGCTATGTTGTGATAATTGTAGAATTACATTTACTGTATAGTATTTCTGCCTTAAATTTAAAAAGAGAAAGTTCACCTATTCACCCCCCTCTAGGTGATTAGACACTATTTCTTTCAATTCCCTTTTGTCTATCTCTTTCTGTTGGGTGTTGTATCCATAATAACCCAGATTTGGTGAAGTCACACTTGAACTAAGATGAATTAAGTTGTATTTGATGTCTCGTTTGAGTTATGTGTTTGCAGGACTATATTACCAAGTGTAGACCAATGTCAGTCTACAATGAGTCACAAAACACAGGACCATACAATGTATTCCATCATTGTGTGATCCATGATGTTGACTCATGTGTAGCCTCTCTATTGGGATACACTTCATGTTTCAAGCTCTCGAGTAGCCAAGTCAATTACTCGAGTAGATCATCTCTTATTCTCGAGTTAACAAAATTTCCTCTCAGAAAATTTTCTAAGTCATTTACTCGAGTAGTCATATTAGTACTCGAGTAGATTAGTCTTTTGTCTCGAGTTACAGAAGACAGGATTTCGTGTTGTTTTACTTCACTCAAGTAGTCAAGTTCATGTACTCGAGTAGTCTATCTACTACTCGAGTATTCCAGGTTTAATACTCGAGTGATAAGATTTTCATCTCTCCGAATTTTTCTAAGTTCTTTACTCGAGTAGTAATTTCCATATACTCGAGTAGTCAATCTCCTCTCGAGTAGTCCAGTTCCAGTACTCGAGTAACCAGAATTTTTCTTCCAGATATGTTTTCTAAGTCTTTGACTCGAGTAATCCTTCGACCTCTCGAGTAGTATATCTAGTACTAGAGTAGTCTATTTCTACCACTCGAGTAGTTCAACTCCACGTCTCGAGTAATTATATTAGCACTCGAGTAAATCATTTTGTACTCGAGTAATTACTCATTTTTTCTGGATTTTCTCCAAGTCTTTTACTCGAGTAGTCTTCTTCTATTCTCTCGAGTAATCTTATTAAGTACTCGAGTAGGTAATCTGTTACTCGAGTATTTAAGTCAAACTTTTCCAGAATTTCGCTAAGTCAATATTTGACGGGAATTTCAAATGGCTTGACGTGATTGGTCTACGTGTACTTCATTAATGATAATTATGACCGTTAGGGAGATCTTATATAAGTTCTTGTCAAAATCGACCAACCCTAACAAGCTGTCAAGAATTATTCTAAGTATTCTGAATCTTATTCTCTTTGTCCAAAAACGGAAGCCGCCGCTGCCGATCTTCTTCGTGCAAATCGCCAGGGCTTTCGATTCAAGAGATTCAGATCAAGTCGACTCACAGATCGAGATTGCTTTTCTATTCTTCATCATCTCTCAGATCGTGTGTGTTAAAGAAATTTCAGATCCAGATCTTGCCGAGTTTCTTCTCCAACTTTTCTGATAGAGCCGCAAAGATCAAAGAAGAAGGTACAGGCCGAGATTTTCCAGATCTGAAAATTACTCTTTGTATTTTCTTATATTCTCGATTTTATTCTTGTAGGAGATTTCTCTCCGAGTGTGAGAGCTCGTCTCCGAGTTGTAGGAAGTGTTTATCTTCCGAGTGTAGATCCGTGTTGTGGATCGAGATTGTAGGAACTTTGTTCCGAGGCGTAGGATTGGTTTTCAATTCGAGATAGTGGAGTAGCCGAGTCTAGTGCTTTGCTAGATCGGTGAGGGAAAGTGGATGTACCCAAGGTTGGGGAACCACTATAAATCTTTTGTCATCTGTGAATTCTTGGTAGATAATTGTG
Source organism: Platanthera guangdongensis (assembly GCA_039583875.1). NCBI lineage: Eukaryota > Viridiplantae > Streptophyta > Magnoliopsida > Asparagales > Orchidaceae > Platanthera > Platanthera guangdongensis. The sequence goes on from CM077150.1 coordinate 104,186,567, forward strand.
TGCATAGATCTCTAAGTTTTTATTCTGCAAAAAGACACACAACTCACCTATTCACCCCCCTCTAGGTAATTTAGGTAGACAATCGAACACTTTAAATTGCTATCAGAGCTAGGTTGATCAATAAAAGGTTAACAACTTGATCAGATCTTACCAGTTGTATTTTGAGATCTTCCAAGCATGGACAAGGCTAAAGATTTTGCCAAGCTTCCATTGTGCACAAAGAATAACTTTCCCCTGTGGAAAGAATCACATTTTTCATGGAAGCTGTGGATCCAAGGATCTTCATGATCGTTGAAGAAGGTCCTTACATTCCCATGCCCGTCTCCATAATAGATCCAACAAAGAAAGTTCCAAAGAAATTGATTGATCTAGATAAAGATGAGATTGCACTTGTGTCTTTAGATAATAAGGCTAAGAATATAATAGCATGTGCAGTCGATGACTCCATGTTGCAGAACTTGATCCACTGCCAGTCTGCTAAGGAGATGTGGCAGTCCCTTGTCACTTTGATGGAAGGTACCGAAGAAGTTAGGGATGACAGAAGCTCCCTTCTGAATCAGAAATATGAAGCCTTCCGACAAGGACACAAGGATACCATTGCTGATACTTTTGAGAATTTCTTCAAGATAGTCAACGGCCTAAGGGTCTATGGCCGAGTCTTCACAAACAGAGAACTAAATGATAAGTTTTTGAGATCCCTAACCAAGGAATGGGATAACAAGGTCTGTGATATCCGGGAGTTTGGAAAGCTAGTTGAGACAAACCCGCACAATCTCTTTGGGAAGCTTATGTCATATGAGCTTCAACTCAACATAAGAAAAGCTGAATAAGAGAAGTGCAGTTCTGCATCCAAGGACAAGTCTGTTGCTCTAAAGGCAGACACCTCAAGGAAGTCAAAGGCTACCTCTCCTGCCCCAGCACAAGAAGTTAGTGAAGAAGAAACCTCGGAGCCAAGTACCTTCGGCTCAGAGTTATCTGAAGGAGAGTTCTGTCTACTCTCTCTTCAGTTCAAGAAATTATTGAATAAAAAGAAGCAATGGAAAGACAAGGATGCCTCATACAGAAGATCATGATAAGATGGTGATCGACACAAAAAAGGCTCAAGCAGCCATGACAGGTATACTTCTAAACCGAACAAACATATTTCTATTGACATCATTTGTTACTATTGTAATAAGCCAGGCCATGTCATTGCTGACTGCCCCCACAAGAAGAAGGAGGTTGGAAAGAGAGAAGAAAATAAGTCCTCATACAATAAGAAAAAGACAGAGAAGAGCCTGATAACCAAGAAGGGCAATACTCTCAGCGACTCTGACTCATCTGAGTTAAGTGAAGAAGAATAAGCCTACTTTGGGCTTATGGCTCAGACTGATGACGAACAAGAGCCCCAGTTCACTGGGAAGGTAAACTCTCACACTCTCTTTTTGATTCTGATGTTTCTGAGCATGATCATGAGAACAGCTCTTCTGACGATGAGTCAGAACTCATGACCCAGTATAAGTAGTTAATCATGGTTTACGACAAATATCGACGAGTCGTGAAAACTTAAGCTAAAGAGATAAAGTCTCTGAAAGCTGAAGAGAGCACTCTAAAAGTGGAAGTCGCTAAGACCGACTCGCTCAGAGAAAACTTCAATGCTGCCATTGAAGAATATAACAGGGCTCTCGAGCACCTAGACCTTATGGAGAAAATCATAAAAGAACTGGAAGAACAACTTGAAGCCGAAAAGAAACTTGTTGAAAGTTTCTCGAAGTCGAAGACTGTTCTCCCATTCGTTGTTGAATTCTCAGCTAAGGCCAAGGGTGCTGGGCTAGGCCATGTAGAAGCTTATAGTAAATCTTCTAGGAGGAATAAGACTCAAAGAAAAAATAAGGCCGCCAAGAAGGCTTTGGCCAAAGAGAAGGGGAAAGCGCCTCAATATCAGACTTCTTTTAAGAAGGTCATATTTCCAACAAATGAGTTTGATCTTGACTCATCCTACGGTCACTTCTCTAGGCCTACTTATGTAGAGCCCAAGTCCCGTTACCAAGGATGGACTCGCCCCAAAAACTTTGGTGAGAGTGTCTTTAAGGCACCTTATGAAGTAGTCATTCTTCAGAGCTATGACCCTTTCAATCATGGTCATAACATCAAGAAAGCACCAAGGGTAAAGCCTATTATGGAAAGGCCATTGAAGGAGAAGAAATCATGTGATTGCCATCACCATGAAGCTTCTTCCTCCAAGATTGCTGCCCCTGCTAGACCACCATCTCAAAAGATCAAGCAGGAGAATCTAAGGCAAAGATACAACAGGTTCTACTGTTGGTGATGTGGCAAGACTGGTCACTTTGCCATTGATTGCTGGTTTAATCTCAGGAATTTTGCAACTCCTCATGTTAGCAATATGAGAAAGACCACTCATAATGCTAATACTCGTAGGGGGAGTATTCTAACAAGAGACCAAGGACCCAAACGTGTTTGGGTTCCTAAGGCAAATTGACTTATAATTGCAGGTATGTCCAAAGGCCACCAAAACACCTATCTGGTATTTGGACAGTGGATGCTCTCGGCACATGACCGGGACAAGAAGCCTATTTCAGAACTATACTCCAGTCTTGAACGTACAAAGGTCATCTTTGGAGGTTCAGACCGAGGAATTACGAAAGGCTATGGTATGGTCTCGAACGGTAGAGTATCCTTCTCAAATGTGGCTTATGTTGAAGGATTGGAACACAATCTCATAAGCATAAGATAACTCTGCGATAAAGGATATATTGCTGAATTTCATGCTGATAAGTGCTTGATAAAATCTGTTGATAATATGGAAACAATTCTATCAGGCACTCGAAGCAGAAATATATTTTGTTTGAACTTCATTTGTATAGACTCTTATACACCAGTGTGTTTTATGGTTAAAGATAGTGTGTCTCTTGGTGACCAATGACACAAGAGATTAACACATATTAATTTCAAAACTATTAATAAATTATTTTCACTGAATTTAGTACGTGATGCCCCAAATGTCAAGTACGTCAAAGATAGACCTTGTCATGCATGCGTAAAAGGCAAGCAAACAAGGGCTACCTTTAAAAACGTTATTGGCAAAGATTCTAACAGATGTTTACATCTACTTCATATGGACTTGTTCAGTCCACTGCAAATTAGAAGTTTGGGATGTAAGGATTATATGTTGGTAATTGTTGATGATTACTAGATCTTTGCGTGGGTGTTCTTTCTGAAACACAAGTCAGATACCTTTGACATCTTTACTAATTTTATCAGGCATGTCCAGAATGAATACAACTGTTCCGTAGTCAAAATCAGAAATGACAATGAAACAGAGTTCAAGTCTGGGGCCATGACAGAATTCTGTGAAAGCTTGGGTATCTTTCATGAGTTTTCCTCTCCCCGCACTCCTCAACAGAACAGAGTGGCTGAGAGAAGGAATAGAACACTCATAGAGGCCTGCAGGACCATGTTGAGTGATGCCTCACTTCCAGAATACTTCTGGGCTGAAGCCATCAACATTGCATGCCACGTGTAAAATCGAGCACTCATAAACAAAAATCACAATAAGACACCTTACGAACTTCTAAAGGGAATGAAACCAACTATCTCGTATTTTAGAATTTTTGGTTGTAAGTGCTTCGTGCTTAACAATGACAAGTATTATACTACCAAATTTAATGAAAATAGTTTTGAAGGTATTTTTGTAGGATATAGTAGCCATAGTAAAGCATATAGGATTTTTAATAGAAAAACTCTGGTTGTAGAAGAATCAATACATATTGTATTTGATGAGACGAGCTTACTGTAAGACAACTCTTCTAGTGTGTTCATTGAAGTTGTAGGTACATAGTTAAAAGAACTTAACTTGGAAGAACCGTCTGAACATAAAGGTGAAAAGTTCATCAAGATCATCACTCCAACCTCGATTGGAGAGGTTGATGATCAAGATGAAGAAATCATCCAAGTTGATGAAGTCATTCTGGTGATTGAATACAATACAGATGCAAGGACTCTAGAGCTCAAACATCTGAAGGATCACCCCATGAACCAAATCATAGGAGATCCCCGGGATGGTGTCAGAACTCGTAAAGGTACAACTAACGAGAATTTATATTTAAGTTTTCTCTCACAGGTTGAACCAAAGAAGTTTGAGGAAGCAAACTTAGATGCATCTTGGATAATGGCGATAGAAGAAGAACTAAATCAGTTCAAGCACTGCTAAGTATGGAAACTTGTTCCAAGACCGAAAGGTAAGAACGTCATTGGGATAAAATGGGTCTACAGAAACACGATGGACGAGGATGGAACTATCATAAAGAACAAGGCCAGACTCATTGCCAAAGGATATAGTCAAGAATAAGGAATCGACTTTGACCAGACGTACGCTCCAGTGGCAAGGCTGGAGGCAATCAGGTTATTCCTAGCATATGCTGCTCTTAAAGGCTTCACTGTCTATCAGATGGACGTGAAGTCTGCCTTCCTTAATGGTGACATAAAGGAAGAGGTATATGTGGAACAACCTCTAGGTTTCGTTGATTCTAACTTTCCCGATTATGTTTATTTATTACATAAAGCATTATATGGTCTGAAACAAGCTCCTCGAGCTTGGTATGAGACGATGTCTAACTTTTTTCTTGAGAACAAGTTCACAAGGGGAAAAATAGATAAGATATTATTTCATAGGGAAATAAAAGACAAGATTTTGCTAGCACAAATCTATGTCGACGACATTATTTTTGGCTCTACTAACGACAACCTCTGCAAGAAGTTCTCTAAGCTTATGCAAGGGAAGTTTGAAATGAGCAGTATGGGCGAGCTGAAGTATTTCTTAGGGCTTCAGGTGAAACAATCCGAAGATGGAATTTTCATCTCGCAGACTAAGTTCACCAAAGAGATAATTAAGAAATTCGGAATGGAGAACTCAACCTCTATGAGGACTCCAATGGGTTCAACTGTGTCTCTGGACAAGGATGAGAAATGGAAACCTTTTGATGAAACCAAGTACAGAAGCATAATTCGATCCTTGCTCTACCTTACTTCTAGTAGACCAGACATAATGTTCTCAACATATGTATGTGCAAGATTTCAAGTGAACTCTAAGGAATCTCACTACGCTGCTGCAAAGCGAATTTTGAGATACCTTAAAGGTACACCAAATCTTGGCTTATGGTACCCAAGAAGTAATGATAGCAGCTAATTGGTTTTTCAGATGCAGATTTTGCAGGTAGCAAAGATGACAGGAAAAGCACTTCCGGGACTTGCCAATTCATTGGAAGAAGGCTCATTTCCTGGAGTAGTAAGAAGCAGAACTGTGTAGCAATCTCAACAGCTGAGTCAGAGTATATCTCTGCAGACAGTTGCTGTGCACAATTTCTTTGGATAAAGAACTAGTTTGAAGATTATAACATGAAGTTTCAGAACATTCCATTATTTTGCGACTCTTCCAGCACAATTGCAATAGCCAACAACCCAGTCTCGCACAGCCGGACAAAGCACATAGAGTTACGGTACCACTTCATCCGGGAGCATGTGGAGCATGAGGATATAGATCTACAGTATGTCTCTACAGACATGCAGATTGCAGATATTTTCACGAAGCCGCTGGACGAGACCAAGTTCTCGTTCTTCAAAACAGAACTTGGAATGCTTAATAAGAGAGAATGTGGACTCACAAAAAGGCTCAGAGATCGAGAAATCAGTCAAAAGTTGAATTTTTTTCAAAATTCTAACTTTATGACTCGAGTATGACAAAGACTACTCAAGTTAGAGGTAAGGCACTCAAGTACCTCCTTGACCTACTCGAGTATTTCTACAACCACTCGAGTAACCTACTCGAGTAGTAGAAAGACCTACTCGAGTACTAAAGCTTCACTCGAGTACTTCTATTTTCATTACTCGAGTACTTCCAAGACATCACTCGTGTACTTCTGCATCTCTCACTTGAGTACTTTCTTCACTTCACTCGAGTACTGCAGATCCTCTCGAGTACCAGGAAGCAAATTTTCAACTTTGATTCAAATTTCATTATTTGCAACCCGAGGCTTATAACGCCAATTCCAAAGGTATGTTTGCTTTATTTATTTCTTAATTATAGATAAATTAGGGTTATATAAATAGAAAAGTCCGGATTTCCATTTTCTACACGAATCAAAATCCATTCACTCGAGTAAGACAAAAAACGCTTCGTCTTTCGCCGAAATTTGCAGAGCCCGCGCCTTCTTATTCCCCGCACCAGATTTTTCTCAAATCTCTGGTTCATGGCGCCGCTGTCTAAGATTAGAATAGGTTCAGAACTTGTTGCCGCAGGAATCTCCGACATATCAGATGATTTTCGCAACCTTCTGATTCTCCTCGACACTGTCGGCCTCACATTTGTTCTACAACAGCCATGTAAGATTTTGTTTCCAGAAGTTGAAGAGTTCTTCAAGAATATCAAGGTCAAGAGAAATGGAACAGTCCTTAAGTCCAAGGTTAAGGGAATCAAGATTAAGCTCTCTAAATCCTCTGTTTCCAAACTTCTCCGACTGCCAATTATTGATGAAGAAGATCACCTTGGTCCTGAGGATTCTGATAGGGTTTGTAGGTTTTGTGGTCTCTCACCAAAAGTAGAGATCATCCGCCACTCAGAACTCAATCTAGAAGGAAAACTCTTGGTTGACATTATTGGGAAGATCCTTCTATGCAAAACAAGTTCAATCTGAGACATCTCAAACAATATGTTTGACATCATGACAACAATCATTTGTAGGAAGAAATTTCAATTTGGTATGTTAATTCTAGATAAGATCAAAGAGAGCATCAAGGCTCCAAGTTATGCAAGGATTATCTCCCTTCTACTACATGAGATAAATCCTGAAGTCTTCAACTTCTCCAAATGGACCATACTTCATCATATGAAGAAAGTCTCTATATCCTCCATTCAGAGGTGGGAGTTGAGATTGTAGAACCCTGCCCAGTCTGCCAGAGCCCATGATCAGCCAGCTGTAGAGGATAGGACCCCATCTCCCTCTCCACCTCATGTTGCCAGCACATCTGGTGCAACTGTTGAGGGGGAGCCTGCCCCTTCTGTTCCAGACAGAGTCCCTACTCCTCCAGCTGATACCTCTCTCCCTCCATCCACTCATGAAGAAGCTCCAATAGATGCTCAGATCCAAGAAACCCTCCTCTCTACTGATGCAGCCAACAATGAGATGATTGAAGAGTTAATTTTTGAAGAACCTCTTCCCCCTCTTCAAAAAGATCAAACCACTGAAGCTTCCAAGCAGCAAACTCCAATACCATCTCCTACTCATACTCCTCCCAGATCTCATATTCCATCTCCTCTGTCCCCTGTTCATCACTCTCCTGCTACTGACAAAGAGCAGGTTGAAACCATTTTGATTTTTGATGAGCCAGAACAGTCACCTGAACTAGTTGAAGCTCCACTGAGGAAACTATATTTCCATATCCCCACCTTCATCACTGAAGAAGGGGATGCCCTGATTCATACCACCAGGGCTAAGAGCTCAGTCACTGTTGAAGAAATTGCCGCATGGTTTGCTCCTCCTCCTCCAGTTCCTTCTACATCTACTTTTGCTCCACCTGCTGCCACTGATCTTATGGGTATTTTTGTACAACTGCTCCAAGAACAAAGGAAATATTTTGATGATTCTTTCAAGCTGTAACTGAGAAATTAACTGTTCTAGAGAAAGAGATGAACAGAGGATTTGCTGAGATTTAGCATAATACAGATCAATTAAGACATTTATTCCAGATTGGTGGAAAAGCTCTGGACCACACTATCACTAGTGTTGGTAATGTCATGGAACAAGGTGTCACTCTTGCAAACAACCAGATTGAGTTAGATAAGAGAGCAGAAGCAAATAAAATGAAGCTCTGTGAAGAGGTAGGCACATTCAAAGATGATGCAATTAATACTCTGACTGTAGAAGTCAGAAAGGGGGAGAGCTTAGTAAAAGAATATCTACAGAAATCAGATGCAATCAAACAGACTCTCTGGGAAGCTAAGATGAAAGAGATTCATGATGATGTGCTAGGCGAGATTCAAAGTGTGAAGTTTCATACTTATGATACAACAGTTTGGATGCACAATCACATTCTTCCCGAGTTCCCAACAGATCCAAATGTCATTCGACACTGTCACAACCCGCATTTTCTCAATGGAAAAATCGTATCAGAGTAAGAGAAAACACGTGCCGTGATGCCACGTCGTGCAGGGGATAACTGCACACGCTCAGGCAAAACTCCAAACGTTAGATTTTAAGGAAAATTGTTAATTAAATATGAAAGAAAATCAGTTTTGTTGAATGGCCGTATCCCTCGGCCCGGTGGATCAGCTAGTCCACTATTAAAACTATATTTATACGCAGCAGAAAATACTTTGGTTCAATTAAGTTGACACCCTAAATGAGCATAAGTGTCCCCGGGGGATGACTTATGCGTACATGACTCTAAGGTGAATATAATAGGTATGAAAAATAGTGTTTTACGTTGAGGAAAAATAGTGTCTTTGCTTTAGAAACATGTTATGCATGGGGTACATATAATAATACTTTTAGGTTTTAAAATATCTAACATGCAACCTAGCATAAATCCTTCCCAGAAGCGAGTAACCAACCACAAGTAGGCAAAATCAGCAGTTTAAATTCATATTCAGCATCACAAGAAGCCACCAGTGGACGTCAACAACCTGACACGAACCCACTGGCGAGTATGTATGTCTGTACAGAAGAGTAAAGAACTACCTCACAACAAAACGGGGATCAGCTAACTCAGCTACCCTAGAGGCCACCAACAAGCCCCTCCAAAAGAACTAGCCGCTGAACTGGATACAGCCCGGACCTGAGGCATTCAAGAAAAGAACACCTCAGCAAGGAAATAATCAAAAGGTAAATAGAGCAATAGATTAATGGGCAAATAAGGTGAATGGTTTACCAACCCGGCAACAAACTGCTATTAGCAAAAGAAAAAGAGAATGGCAGTAAGAAAAGAGTACTGTCTAAAACACCGCAGAGCACACCAAGTGCGAGCAATAAAACCAACATGCCGTACCAAGAGAGCCTGCAACAGCATCAAGACATATACATATGCCAAAAGAAAGGAAAGTATAAACAGGAAAGGGACTAACAGTCCTAACACGTGGGTAAGTGGTAGTGGTCAAAACATGGGTCTGAATACACAACCAAATCAGACCTAAAAAAAGGGCTAAGGGGTCAAACAGTGGCAGCTTTAGGGTCCCACACACACCAACCCAAACCGGGGCAAAAAAGCGGTGGCCACAGCTCTCCACATAAAACCACCCCTCCAGAGGCCACCAAAACTCCACCACCTGCCACAACCCAAGAGTCGGCATGCAGCAATTAGCCGAACACCCAATGCCCCCCTAGGGAAAGGTCACAGTAATAATCCTAAGAAACACACAAACCCAAGGCAAAAACGTCGGGTCCAACCGACGCGGCCTTGCACGCCTAACCAAAACCAACCCCGAGTCTCCCTGACCCCAAAACCAGGGCAGCACCCAGTGTCGACACGATGTGTAGACACCACGACAAACCGGTGTCGACACAATGTGTCGACACAACCGCTGCTGCTGTCGACACCAAGTGTCGACACCACTGCGGCCGGTGTCGACACAAGGTGTCGACACTGCCGCAGCGGGTGTCGACACCTCTGCGGCCGGTGTCGACACAAGGTGTCGACACTGTCGCTGCGGGTGTTGACACCAAGTGTCGACATCTCTGCAGCCGGTGTCGACACAAGGTGTCGACACTGCCGCTGCGGGTGTCGACACCAAGTGTCGACACCTCTGCGGCCGGTGTCGACACAAGGTGTCGACACTGCCGCTGGGGGTGTCGACACCAAGTGTCGACACCACTGCAGCCGGTGTCGACACAAGGTGTCGACACTACCGCTGCGGGAGTCGACACCAAGTGTCGACACCCCGACTTGCTGGTGTCGACACCACGGTGTCGACACCCTGACTGGCTGGTGTCGACACCACGGTTTTGACACCCTGACTGGCTGGTGTCGACACCAAGGTGTCGAGACCCTGACTGGCTGGTGTCGACACCACGATGTCGACACCCTGACTGGCTGGTGTCGACACCAAGGTGTCGACACCCTGACTGGCTTCAGGCGCCAGATCCAGCACACCACCAGAAACGAGAACGAGGTCTCCCTATGGTACATCAACCATCGACAATCGCAACTACTCGACCTGAACCGAACAAAACTGTCCCTAATAGACACAACCCCTCAGTAAAACTGAGATTTTAACTGGAACTTTATACTCTAACCACGACATAATCGGGAACGAACCCTAGCGTACACCTAGGATCTAAGCAGGAAAGAGATAAAATTAACTCAAAAGAAAAACAAAGATCAGCTTTGGCAAGGATGAGGGGACATCACTTGCCTAAATACCAGAAACTTGGCCGGCAGCCTCCCCCGCTCACGGATCTGGCCGCAGAGCAGCAAGCTGAGGAGCAGAAAGAATGCAGATCCCGGCGAGGGCAGTCCAGATCCACTCTCGAAATTGAATTTCGACCGCTAAATCTCCAGGAAAACGGCGTCCGAAGGCTAGGGTGGTCCGGCGGTTCCCTCCCTCTCGCACAGGCAACGACTTCTTCCAAGCAGAGAAATAGGAAAAGAACCAAAATGAACCCAGCCCTAATTCTAACCCAAGACTATATATATATCAGTTTTAATAATAAACAATCAACATAATAATAATTATTTACACTCATATCAAAACAACACGAGACCCGAAACATCTCGGAAAAAAGACGAAATTCACGTCGCAGCTAAAAACCCACGCTACAAACACAACTGCGAAGTCAAAATTAGCATTTGACGCACGAAACCCGGGATAACACCTCCCGAAGCCAAAACACAAGCATTCCCTAAGAGACCCGGCCGAGTCATCAAACGGACTCCGGCTAGCTGGGGAATCTTGCTAACAGGCTACAAACAGGCTACACAGGAAACCCTAAGAGCTAAAACCACGCTCCAGAACGGCAAAAAGCCGGAAATACGCCATCGTAACGCCAGCCAAAGATCAAACAAAACACAGAAAAACCGGGGGCATTACAGCCACCCCCCCTAAAAGAAAGTTTCGCCTCGAAACTTTACTCACAACACTCCTACATAGGAGAGAGAAAGAGCCAGGAAAGGGCTACAAATAAATAAGAATAAAACAGAGCATACCAGGCACAAGGTCAGGGAAACAGATGAGGGTGAGCCTCCCTCATAGCCGACTCCAACTCCCAAGTCGCGCTTTCCACATCCTGATTTCTCCATAAAACTTTAACCATCGGAATAGTCTTCTTCCGCAACGCCCGAACTTGAGAATCCAAAATGCGAACATGCATCTCCACATAAGAAAGATTCGGCTCCAACTGAGGCACATAATCCAAAACCTGCCTGCCATTCATCACACATTTTCGCAGTTGACTGACGTGAAAGACATCATGCACGCCAGGGAAATTTGCGGGCAAAGCCAGCCTGTAGGCTGATACTCCAATCCACTCAACAACCGGAAACAGCCCCACGTACCTCGGGTCCAACTTCCTATTCCTGCCAAACTGCTTGACTCCAATCAACGGGGAGACCTTTAAGAACACCGAGTCCCCCACAACAAATTCCAAGTCCGATCTACGCCGATTGGCGTTCTTCTCATATCTCTCCTGGGCTATCCGAAGCTTTTCCCGAATAAGCTTCACAGCGGTTTCCATCTCCTCAAGCGCTTCTGGACCCAACAAAGGTCCCTCGCCAAGCTCAGCCCAAAACAAGGGAGTCCTGCAGCGCCTCCCATACAAGGCTTCAAAGGGAGCCATTTGCAAGCTTTCTTGATAACTGTTGTTATAGGCGAATTCTATAAGCCGCAAGCGCTCATCCCACGCTCCTCCGTGGTCCAGAATATAGCATCGGATCATATCTTCCACAATCTGATTTACTCGCTCCGTCTGACCATTGGTCTGCAGATGATAAGCCGTGGAATATCTCAAATCTGTACCCAACCCTTCTTGAAGGCTCTTCCAAAAACGAGACGTGAACCTGGAGTCTCGGTCTGATATGATACTTACGGGTACACCATGCAATCTGACAACCTCTTCCAGATACAGCTCAGCTATCTTCCTCATCGGATAATCGATCTTAAATGGTACGAAATGAGCTCTCTTCGTCAATCTGTCTACGATTACCCAAACTGAATCATGCCCCTTAGGCGATCTCGGTAAGCCGGTAATGAAATCCATTGAGATACTCTCCCACTTCCACATCGGAATCTCCAGGGGAGTCAGCTTGCCACCAGGTCTCCCATGGTCGGCTTTCACACGCCTGCAAGTGAAACACTCTGAAACAAATCTGGCTATATCCTTCTTCATCCCGTACCACCAGGCAATCTGTTTTAAATCATGATACATCTTGGTTGACCCTGGATGGTAGGCGACACTAGATCCGTGGGTGTCTCTGCACACCATATCCTGGATATCCCCAACTGCGGGGATGCAAAACCTGCCACGATACTTCAAGGTACCCGCATCATCTATAGAGAAGTCCGGTAATTCACCCTTCTCAGCTCGAAGATACAAATGCAGAAGATCGGGATCGTCCTTCTGATGCAGGCTCGTAATCGCAATCCACGAAGGTTCTGCTACTGCTAAGCTACACTGCGACTCACAGCTTCCCACAGAAATGTCCATCAAAAGAAACTCTTCCACTAGACGCTCGGCGGAAAGATTAAAAATCTTACCTGACTTCCGACTTAGGGCATCAGCCACCACATTCGCCTTGCCCGGATGATACTGAATTTCAACATCATAGTCGGCCACATACTCCAACCACCTCCGCTGGCGCAGATTCAGTTCTTTCTGAGTGAAGACATGCTTCAAACTCTTATGATCCGTGAAAATCTTGCACTGCGCGCCATATAGCAAATGCCTCCACAATTTCAGCGCATAGATCACAGCTGCAAACTCCAGGTCATACGTAGGGTAATTCCTCTCGTGAGTCTTTAGCTGCCTCGACCCGTACGCAATCACCTTCCCGCCCTGCATCAAAACGCAGCCCAGACCAACATGCGATGCATCCACAAAAATATCATACTCGCTACCCTCCGTAGGCAAAGACAAAATTGGAGCCGAACAAAGCCTTCTTTTTAGTTCCTCAAAAGCCTTTTCACACTTGTCATCCCATATAAAGGCTACATTCTTCTGCGTCAACTTGGTCAACGGCGCGGACAAGGTAGAGAAACCTTCTACAAACCTTCTATAATAACCAGCCAAATCCAAGAAGCTTCTGATCTCTTTGGGGGTAACAGGTCTCACCCATTCCAAAACAGCAGCGATCTTTTCTGGGTCCACCGATATTCCCTCCTTATTAATCACGTGGCCTAGAAAAGAAACTTGAGGCAACCAAAATTCACATTTGCTCAGCTTGGCGTATAGCTTATGGTCTCTCAGAGTCGCCAAGACCAGCCGCAAATGTCGATCATGCTCCTCTGCATCCTTAGAATACACCAAAACATCGTATATAAAGACAATCACGAACTTATCTAGAAAATCCTTGAAAACTCTGTTCATCAAATCCATAAAAGCTGAGGGTGCATTAGTCAAACCGAATGACATAACCAAAAACTCAAAATGCCCATGACGAGAGCGGAACGCCGTCCGCGGAACATCTGACTCCCGAATCCTCAACTGGTGATAGCCCGAATGAAGATCTATCTTGGAAAACACGGCACTACCACGCAGTTGGTCGAACAAATCGTCGATTCATGACAAAGGGTACCTGTTCTTAATAGTAACCTTGTTCAGCTCTCTATAGTCGATGCATAACCTCATCGACCCATCCTTCTTTTTAACGAACAGCACTGGCGCACCCCAAGGCGAAGAACTCGGCCTTATAAAGCCTTTTGCCAACAACTCATCCAGCTGAATTCGCAACTCTTCCAGCTCCCGTGGGGCCATCCGGTACGGCGCCTTTACGATAGGACGCGTGCCTGGCTCCAAATCTATGGCAAACTCGACATCTCGATAGGGGGGAGGACCGGGAAGATCGTCAGGAAACACATCGGAAAAGTCACACACCACAGGAATCTCTTCCAAACGGGGCATACTAACAATCGTCCCTACCAGAGAAACCACACAGGCAAAACAGCCAGAAACAAGCAACTTCCGAGCACGCACCGCAGAAATGACTGGAGACTCCTGGAGGGAATACCCATAAATGCTCCCTGGCTGACCGTTGTCTTTGACGAAGTCCAAGCGCTTACCCTTGCACTGGATCACATCATTGTACCTTGACAACCAGTCCATGCCCAAAATAACGTCAAAGTCCTCCAGGTCAATCACCTTCAAATCTGCCTTAGCTAGAAAATCTCCCAACAAAATTGGACAATCGAGAACACCCAGATCCGTAACCACAAAGTCGCCGGAGGGGAACTTAACGCAGAAGGCACCACCAACACGATCTAGGCCCAAACTGAACCGCTCCACGAAGGCTCTAGCCACAAACGAGTGGGTAGCGCCGGAATCGAAGAGAACGCGCGCCCAGCGGTTCTTTACCTTAAATCGTCCTACGAATTGCACACGCATCTAAGGAAACAAGCGCTAGAACGAAATCTACAACCAAAAAGGGAACGTAACGAAACGACTGGGGAGGAGTCGAACCTGAGATAACCTGGGTCGAGGTCTGCGCTTCGTCTGCCGAAAGCACATTCAGCTTCCCCTTTCCTTTATCCATATGCTGCGGCGGTGGCAAAGCCTGAAGGGGAACTGGCTGCAGAATAGACTGGGTCTGGGGGCACCTTGTCTTGAGATGACCCTTCTGGTCGCACTGAAAACAGATCTTATCTTTTAACCAACAACGGGCAGCCTCATGCCCCTTCCTTCCACACAAGGCACACACCAAGTCTCCCCTGGAAACACCCTGAATCGCGTGCACCTGATCCTTCTTCTGCGCTCCCAACCTTTTGAAACACTTCTCAAAGGGGTGGCCTGGCCGGCCACAAAAGCTACAAATCTCTTTGACCTTCTTTCTTGAGACAGCATCAGGTTCCTGAGGGCTCTTCCCTCCACTGGACTTCCGCTTATCCTGCCTTAACTGCTGGCCTCTATTCTTGGCATTCTCAATGGCCTCAACTCTCAAGGCAGCTTCAACCACGCTGGCATAACTGACTGCTCCATAGGCGTTCGCTAACTGCTGAATGTCGCTTCTTAGTCCACCCAGAAATCGCATAACTCTGTCTGCCTCCACACTCACCAGACCCAGAGCAAACCGACTCAACTTACTAAACTCAATCTCATACTCACTAACCGTGAGTTTCCTTTGCTTTAGATGAAGAAAGTCATTCATTAGCCGGTCCCGTTCGACTGAAGGCATAAACTTACTTAACAACATCACCTTAAATGACTCCCATGTGCAACCTGCAACTAAGCTCTCTTTCTCCCTCAACCACCAATTCTTTGCTAAACCCTTGAGCCGGTAGGCAGCGAGCATCACTCTCTGATCATCCGTAATCCCTGAGTACGAGAACATCTCCTCAATGGTAATCAACCTATCATCCAAAATCATGAAATCTGCTTGCCCATCATAGGTAGGGGGCCTCAGCCGCTGAAACTGGGATATGAACGCCATCTCCGGGGGCACCACAACCAAAGGCACTGGAGGAGCAGGAGGGGCAGGAACAGCTACTCCCTCAGCGGGGTTCTGAGCTCTCGGGGTCTGTCCCGCCACCACTGCTACAAGGGACTGAATCTGAGCCTGCATAGCCACTACCTGCCTCGATAACTCCTCATTACTCTGCCGTAGGCTTTCTACCAACGCATCGCTCTGCGCTCCTGACGTCTCACCCTCGGATTGGGGGGTCGATCTCGTCGCAGGACGTCTCGCCATCCTAAAATCGCACAAGCTTTAGACAAAACCTAGCCCATCAGCTAGAACAAAACTACCCGGTACACACAAACACACTTAAATATGAACTTCAACTGCAAAAACTTGCTCTGGGAGTTGTTTTTACCATGATGATGTTATGCTTAACCTAAGATGGTTCACCACCATCATACTAACTCATGTGCCTAAACCATGAATGCATGTATTTGTATTCTTTTTGACTCAAATCCATGTGTGTACATATGTCATCTTGCAAATCTTTAGCTTGGCACGTTGTGCTTATGAAATGTTATGCTATGCATGATGTGATATGCATTCTAAAAAAAGGCCCTAGTGCATGCCATGGGCGACGTACACATGAAAATGTTATGCATCCCATACTACATAACATTCCCATGTAACGAAAAAGAAAACGTGCTAGCCGCATTCATGTGGTGAGGTTATGCATCCCATACTACATAACCCTCACATGTTGCCTCCTATGGTGGATCCATATACAAACACATATTATGCATCTCATACTACATAATATGCCCTGTATACTTCTTTATGCTCATGAGTGTAGTGTTCGTGCTTCGACCAAAACACGCTGATGATATATCGGTGTGTGAATGGTATGATGCTAAACACTAATGCAGACAAGGGTAAGGTTGCCCAACCATTTGTCAAGCAACCTCCCTCTGATACCAACTATCACAACCCGCATTTTCTCAACGGAAAAATTGTACCAGAGTAAGAGAAAACACGTGCCGTGATGCCACGTCGTGCAGGGGATAACTGCACACGCTCAGGCAAAACTCCAGACGTTAGATTTTAAGGAAAATTGTTAATTAAATATGAAAGAAAATCAGTTTTGTTGAATGGCCGTATCCCTCGGCCCGGTGGATCAGCTAGTCCACTGTTAAAACTATATTTATACGCAGCAGAAAATACTTTGGTTCAATTAAGTTGACACCCTAAATGAGCATAAGTGTCCCCGGGGGACGACTTATGCGTACATGACTCTAAGGTGAATATAGTAGGTATGAAAAATAGTGTTTTACGTTGAGGAAAAATAGTGTCTTTGCTTTAGAAACATGTTATGCATGGGGTACATATAATAATACTTTTAGGTTTTAAAATATCTAACATGCAACCTAGCATAAATCCTTCCCAGAAGCGAGTAACCAACCACAAGTAGGCAAAATCAGCAGTTTAAATTCATATTCAGCATCACAAGAAGCCACCAGTGGGCGTCAACAACCTGACACGAACCCACTGGCGACTATGTATGTCTGTACAGAAGAGTAAAGAACTACCTCACAACAAAACGGGGATCCGCTAACTCAGCTACCCTAGAGGCCACCAACAAGCCCCTCCAAAAGAACTAGCCGCTGAACTGGCTACAACCTGTACCCGAGGCATTCAAGAAAAGAACACCTCAGCAAGGAAACAATCAAAAGTTAAATAGAGCAATAGATTAATGAGCAAATAAGGTGAAGGGTTTACCAACCCGGCAACAAACTGCTATTAGCAAAAGAAAAAGAGAATGGCAGTAAGAAAAGAGTACTTGTTGGGTATTGTATCCACAATTCCTGGATTTGAGGAAGCCACCTGTCAAGCTAAGATGAATTCACAATGTATCTGATGAAACCTCTTAAGTTGTGCTTGCAGTTATTCCACGCTAAGTGCACACCAATGTCAGGGTGCAGTAGGTCAATATACACGGGTCTGCACGACGTAATCCCTAGTTGAGCAGATCAGTGTGTTGGCCTACGTGTACTCTCTCTATTGGAGTGCACTTACTTTCAAGCACATGGCCGTGTTTATGCAAGAGAAGACAAGGAGCAAGGATGGGTCAAGGGGCAGCTCTTGGGTGGAAAGACGAAAATTCGTGTAAGTAAAAGTCGACGAGAATCACCAAGTGATTCTCGCCGAATCGTCGAGAATCACTAGTGATTCTCGCCGACTCCTTCCGGCTACCTCAAAATGGTGCCAAGGAAGATTCGGCGAGAATCACTGATGATTCTCGCCGAACCCGTCGCTGAGAAGGTCATGAATACCAAGTGAAAATCGTTGAGAATCAACAAGGGAATCGTCGAGAATCACTAGTGATTCTCGACGAATCGTCGAGAATCGTTAACTGATTCTCGCCGATTCGTCGAGAATCACCAATGATTCTCGACGAATTTTACTTGGCGTTTTCTCTGGATGCTGCTGGACCGGATTCTGCCGCTGGACTATTTTGAACCGGATTTCGGGTTTCTACTTATGGGACCCACAACTGTCATATTGTTAGTATCTACAGTGTATAAATACACGGGTATTTTTGAACAGTAGTAGCACGGAAAAAGATATACAAAGCAGAGCCGCGACTTGACCTAGTTCGCGATTTTCCGCCGCCGCCTCCGTCACCGCGCGAGAGTGTAGATCGCCGGTCGTGATCGTGTTTTCTTCCAGATCTCCGGTCGATAGAAGCCTAGCTAAGCTCAGCGTCTCACGTGTCTAACCGGAGATCTCTTGTCTCTCGATTTGTAGATCGGGAAAGTCTTCCCCATCCGAATCGATCGAGATGATTGATCCTAGTGTGACCGTTGGTAGACCTAGCTAGCTTCGCTACGAAGTTTGGATCTCTAAAGAAGTGCAGCCGCACATCGTCGTCGCCGCCGATCCCGAACCAAGCCGCTGTTTGTATTGCCGCCGCCGGTTCCGGGGAGATCCTCTCCAAGAGAGATCTAGGGTTGTAGACTCTTCGTTGACTTCACGAACACGTCGTCGATCGAAGAGGAACACCGTAGTCTCCAAACGAAGTTTGTATCTCGTGTACATTCTAGATTACTTTTGTTGTAAAGGAACGTTTGTTCCGTGTTGTAAGGGTTGGTGCAACCCGCTTTGTGGGAGTGTTGACTCCTACGTGTGGAAGGGTTCCTTTCGTTAGTGCAGGGATTGGATTTCAATCCTGTTGGAGAAGAGACCGAGTCGTCCCTTGTTGGGAGATAGGTCGAAGGGGGAAAGTGGATGTACCCAAGTCGGGGAACCACTATAAATTGCCTGTGTATTCTGTGTGCAGTGCTTTTTATTTTTATTGTGCAGGTACATTCGTAAATTCCGCAAAAGCATTGCTCGTCACCTATTCCCCCCCCATTGGTGAACTTTGTTGACACTAGGTGGACTTTCAAGTGGTATCAAAGCGAGGTTACTCATCAAAAAGGTTAACACCTTGAGTAGAATCCTGCCACCAGTGTCAAAAGCATGGAGCTGGATTATGAGATATCGCCACTCAAACTCCCCGCTTGCCCAAAGAATTATTATCCCATCTGGAGGATGAGAGTGTCGTTTCACTTGGATGCTATCGATCCTCGAGCATCCTTCATCCTGGAAGAGGGTCCGTTTATTCCCATGAAGACCTCCGACTCTGGGATCCAAGTGCCCATGTTCATTGCTGAGATGTCAGAGACGGAACTGTCACTATTTAACTTGGACGAGAGGATTCGTCAAATTATCTTGGATATCTGGTCTGGAGCTTCTCGCTCTAGATTAGAAAAATGTAGGACGGCTAAATCCATGTAGGTGATGATCTCCGAGTTGATGGGGGAGTCAGAGAAAGGTGGAATTTGCTGTCAACCAGAGGATGAAGCCTATGTGGGGGTCCTCACCTCTAAAGATGAAGGCAAGCATCTCTCGGACAGCATCAGAGCTCCAGTGTCCGTGTCTGAGACTGATGAGACCAGTGAGGAAAGCAGCTCTGATGAGGATGACACAATGGTCACTGGCTTGAATGACAATAACACTGAAGAGCAGGTAACTTCCTCATCCTGCCCAATCTCTTTTGAACTTTCTGAAGACAGGAACTGCTTTCCTCCAGAAGATTCTGATTCTCTGAAGAGAGCCCTTCAGTCAAGCAACCTACTTGCTGAGGAGCAAGCTCAAGAGATTGCTCGACTGAAGATCTTGTTGGTTCTCCAATTGGCGTCCAACAAGGTCAAAGACTCTAAGATCTCAGCTCTAGAGAGTAGTCTAGAGAATGAGAAACGAATAGTATCAAACTTTTCCAAAGTTGATGCTATAAAGAGAAAGCAAGAAAATGGGTGGATCTCCCGGATTATCAATTTGTGGAGAAATGGGGAAACGGTGTTCCGACCCCCCACTCCAAGCATGAAGGCAACTCATCATGCCTTCAGGTATGACCACAGGAATAGTCGTGGTCACTGCAGGGGTGATCTGTCCCCATGTGGAGACACCCACAGTGCAAGGGCCGTCGTGGCAACCCATGAGAGAATACCTAAGGCTCACTCTGAGCCCTTTGTATTCACTGCCACTGCCTCAACTCGGTGTGAATCTGCATGTCCTTGCTCACAGAAGACTTCTCACCACCCGAGGACACAGAATAGGGAGGATAGAAGTCATGGTGTAAGTTTTCATGGGGCCTCTGGAAGGGGGATGCCTGTGAGAAAGGCACCACCTTCCCGGCCTCATGACGCTCACAATATGCATTCCTTCCACCCTTCCACGTGTCACGATTGAAGAGAAAATTTTGTGAGGCGATCATGCTCTATCCCGGTTAGACCTAGGACCGTGACTACCTCAGTCACGAGATCAGGTCGGAAACGGCGATACAACATTCACCCATGTTGGTGCTGTGGCAAAGTGGGGCACTTTGCCATCGACTGTTGGCACAACCCCTCTGTGCCCACGGCAAGGGCTTATCCACATTCACGGGACAGAGGTAGTCTTCCTGACAGGTTTTCTGAAGGAAGGCAGTTGCGTGCTTATGCTAACAGGAACCTAGGACCCAATATGATTTGGGTTCCTAAGGTAAGGTAATTCCTTTTTGCAGGGTAGTCTAGGTTCCCGTAAATATGGTGGGAACTAGACAGTAGGTGTTCCACGACTGAAATGGAACATGCATCTGGAATAACAGAAGTGACATATATATACATCAGCATACTCACATCGAGCACCTGGTATGTTATAGTCAGAGAGACTCATTGTTAACTCTCATAATCCCAGGTACTTTTGATCAGTTCAAGGACTTGCGTCATATTGCATCCACATTTACACATATATCTCTATCTATATGTATATTTATACTTATGCTTATACATGTATGTGTGCACATCTAAGGATAGGTTAACTCGATACATACAAACCTTTTATACATTAATGAAGAGTTAACGAAGATATGTCATTGTGAATCTCGACAACTCACAATTGACATCAAGAAGTGTTTGGAAAAGCCTCGTTCAAACCCAAATAGATTGGCTTTAAAATATATATATATATTTATCATTTTTAAATTGACTTGACATCAGAAGAATTCGAAAATGTTGCAATGCCTCTTAACTTGAAGATTCCTAGTAAAGAAACCTTTCGATTTCGACTTAGACAAATCCCGCCGACCTTTCATTTCCACGGGAAACTTACCGCAGCATACTCGTCGAATGAGCTGAAATCTCGCCGACCCTTTATATACTTAGAATCCCGCCGACCCTTCGCCTTCCATAAGAATCTCGCCGAAGGAGCAAATCCCGCCGCACTTCACAGGAAATATGCCAAATCCCGCAAGAGTTCATCGGCAGGAAAGCTCGCCGAATCCCGCAGGAAAGCTCGCCAAAGCTCGCCAAATCCCGCAAGAGTTCCTCCGCCGCCTCTTCCCTTACCAGCCGACTCGCCGAAACCCGCAGGAAAGCTCGCCGAATCAACTCCTCCGCCGGAAACTCGCCGACTCCTGCAAAAAATCTCGCCGAACCGATCTCCATCGAAGGTCTCCCGCCGATTCCTGCTGGAATCTCTCCTAATCGTCTTCCCCTTTCATCGTTGCTCACCGCAAGTTTCCCGCAGGACGCTCACCTTGCTCTTGGAAGCTCTTCCGGTTTCGAGACTTGCCACCAGGAATTTCTCGGCGTACACTCATCGGGTGTCCCTCGTCTTCATCGCACTAACCCACCGTCTACACCTTTAGGTAACCCTCCCTCACCCTTACTTGGACTTGATCGCTAGTGTCGCATCCTTTTTGACTTTTGATTAAGCGTAGAATAGGGCTTCTCTCCTTAGATCTGCAATGGCTCCAAGAACAACTGCTGGGTTGGTCACTGGTTGCGAGCTTGTTCGAACTGGGTTCTCTCACGCCTCGGACGAATTCCGCAACATCATTCTGATGCTGGAAGAGGCTGGGCTAACATTCGTCCTGGAGCACCCTTGTAAAATCTTGGACAAAGAGGTACTGGAGTTCTTCGCTACCGCAAGACTCCGAAATGGCGACTCACTCATCAAAAGCAAGGTGGCTGGGGCAAAAGTCAAGATATCTGCCAGCAAGCTGACCCGCTTCCTGCAGCTTTCTAGCTCGGAGCATGAGGACTATCTGGAGGACGATGACAAAACCAGAACTCTCTTATTCTGCGGTCTTCCACGAGGAACTAGGTCCATAAAGAGAAAGGATATGAATGAAAAAGGGAAGCTCCTGTCTGACATTATTGGAAAGGTGCTCATCTGCAAGCCGGGCTCTCATGACCATATCTCAGCGGATATGTTCAAGATCCTGATAGCTGTTGTCTGCCGTAAGAGGTTCAACTGGGGGGAGTTGCTGTTCGAGAAGATCAAGGACACCTTGGGCTCTCCGAGTTTTGGCCGTATCATAAGTCTGTATCTAAATCAGCTAAATGGGGACAGGTTTGACATGAGCAAAGGTGTTCCTCTACACTACTTGAAGAAGATGGACTCAAGTGTGTTTGACCGATGGGAGAGGCGTATTGGGCAGACTGCCGTGGAAGAACAACAGGGAGTATCTCCAGCAGTCACCCCCAGTGAAATTCCTGACACTTTGACTGCAGGAATCGAGGGGGAGCCTCTACCCCCTCATACTGATGTAGTATCTGACATCTCCCAGCTGGCCAGAGATGCTGTGGCAGATCTACACGAAGAAAGTGAACCTGAGCTGGAGCATGGGGAGGCCCCGAACCGAAACGATCAAGGAGCCGAAGCTACTGTACTGGAGACTTCTGACAAAGAGTTGGAAGAGGCTGCTGATGAATATGATTTCATGGATGATGATGGAGAGGAAGACGGGAATGAGGGACATGAAGCATTGGAGGCTCCGGATCTCTTTGAACCTCCATCTGACAAGCCTGCACCAGTGGAGGGGGAGTCAGAAAAATCTACAGAGGCCGCCAGCATTCCCCCCGTAGAGACTGTGCTGGTGTCTAGCTCTACAGAGGCGTCTGCTGAAGAGCAAGGCCAAGAAGTGCCTCCGGCTCTTCCATTATGAGATGAGCTAGCCACTCACACTGTAAATGTCATTCAGGGCATAGTGAATGAACTTAAAGCCTCCTTTGATAAAGCTCAGAATAAACTGCTGCACAGAATTAAGAAGTCTGAAAATCTCATGCTCAAGAATATGGTGGAGATCGACCATAAACTTGACGTGATGGACAAGAAATTTGAAGAGAAGTATACCGCGGCCGGCGAAGCTGTCACACTTCTTATGGCCGGATTGAAGAAGACCACCGACACTCTTACTGTAGTAAATCAGAACGCTCATGTTGTAGCAAACAACATTCAAAAGTTTGACGGTAATATGGTCACTCTCAACGCAAATCAGCAGGCCTTGGTCACTGAATTCTCCCGGACCTCAAAGAATATTGATGACTCGCTGCACTCATATGCCAATTCCATCGCGGTCGAAGCCAAAAAGGGGGAGAAAGAGTATCTAGCTAAGATGGCCGAGCTTCAAGAAATCATGATCACAAACTTTGAACAGTCAAACAAATATGTCCATGAGAGCTGCTGGTGGATGCTCCAACAGGCGTTAGGCGCGTTAGACGTCGTTTTGCCTGACAACCCTGCAGGTATTCATGCTCCTGAGACTTCTATGGCTGCTGCGGGAGTAAGTGCTGCTGAGGGAATAGGTGCAAGTGCTGCAGATGTTCCCATAAGTGAAGCTGATGCTAGGGCTATTTCCAAAGCTGCTGGTGGATGCTCCAACAGGCGTTAGGCGTCGTTTTGCCTGACAACCCTGCAGGTATTCATGCTCCTGAGACTTCTATGGCTGCTGCGGGAGTAAGTGCTGCTGAGGGAATATGTGCAAGTGCTGCAGATGTTCCCATAAGTGAAGCTGATGCTAGGGCTATTTCCAAAGCTAAACTGATGAGCATGTTTGACCAAGAGGCCCTAGCAAAAGCCAGGGGCAAGCGAAAAGCTCAAGAAGGGACCTCCAAGGAGACACAGGCTGAAAAGAGAACTCGACTGAGTGAGGAGGAAGTAAGAAATGAAAAGTGGAGTCCAGTTTCAAAAAATATCATCTTGGACACCTTCTGGCTACAGGAATAGGGGAAAATCAATCGAAAGGAGGTATACAGCCAGTATGAATGGGAGATGCATAAGACGTATGAAGCCAAAAGGAACATCTTCTTCAGAAACAACACGGATGCAGATAAAGTTCCTCCTCCCAGATATTACCCGAAGCCTAAAGAGTACATGGAGAGACAAAGGAAGAAGTTTTTGGCGCAAAAACTCAAGGATGACTTAGCTAAGGAAAGATAGTCAACAACTTGTAGCTTGTCATTCTCTCCTAAGAACATTTAATGCTTATTGTTATGATATGAACAATTCTGAGATTATATATATATATATACATTTGTATTTGAATATGTGAATGACTCAAGTCCTGATCTGGTTGTTTATATTCTCTTGTGCTGCATGTTTAACTTCTGAATGCTGTTTTTTTTATTATTTGATTAGTGTTATTTATCTTAGCTAGTAGGGTTTTGACTTCGTCAAATAGGGGGAGATTGTTGGGTATTGTATCCACAATTCCTGGATTTGAGGAAGCCACCTGTCAAGCTAAGATGAATTCACAATGTATCTGATGAAACCTCTTAAGTTGTGCTTGCAGTTATTCCACGCTAAGTGCACACCAATGTCAGGGTGCAGTAGGTCAATATACACGGGTCTGCACGACGTAATCCCTCGTTGAGCAGATCAGTGTGTTGGCCTACGTGTACTCTCTCTATTGGAGTGCACTTACTTTCAAGCACAGGGCCGTGTTTATGCAAGAGAAGACAAGGAGCAAGGATGGGTCAAGGGGCAGCTCTTGGGTGGAAAGACGAAAATTCGTCTAAGTAAAAGTCGACGAGAATCACCAAGTGATTCTCGCCGACTCCTTCCGGCTACCTCAAAGTGGTGCCAAGGAAGATTCGGCGAGAATCACTGATGATTCTCGCCAAACCCGTCGCTGAGCAGGTCATGAATACCAAGTGAAAATCGTTGAGAATCAACAAGGGAATCGTCGAGAATCGTTAACTGATTCTCGCCGATTCGTCGAGAATCACCAATGATTCTCGACGAATTTTACTTGGCGTTTTCTCTGGATGCTGCTGGACCGGATTCTGCCGCTGGACTATTTTGAACCGGATTTCGGGTTTCTACTTGTGGGACCCACAACGGTCATATTGTTAGTATCTACAGTGTATAAATACACGGGTATTTTTGAACAGTAGTAGCACGGAAAAAGATATACAAAGCAGAGCCGCGACTTGACCTAGTTCGCGATTTTCCGCCGCTGCCTCCGTCGCCGCGCGAGAGTGTAGATCGCCGGTCGTGATCGTGTTTTCTTCCAGATCTCCGGTCGATAGAAGCCTAGCTAAGCTCAGCGTCTCACGTGTCTAACCGGAGATCTCTTGTCTCTCGATTTGTAGATCGGGAAAGTCTTCCCCATCCGAATCGATCGAGACGATTGATCCTAGTGTGACCGTTGGTAGACCTAGCTAGCTTCGCTACGAAGTTTGGATCTCTAAAGAAGTGCAGCCGCACATCGTCGTCGCCGCCGATCCCGAACCAAGCCGCCGTTTGTATTGCCGCCGCCGGTTCCGGGGAGATCCTCTCCAAGAGAGATCTTGGGTTGTAGACTCTTCGTTGACTTCACGAACACGTCGTCGATCGAAGAGGAACACCGTAGTCTCCAAACGAAGTTTGTATCTCGTGTACATTCTAGATTTACTTTTGTTGTAAAGGAACGTTTGTTCCGTATTGTAAGGGTTGGGTGCAACCCGCTTTGTGGGAGTGTTGAGTCCTACGTGTGGAAGGGTTCCTTCTGTTAGTGCAGGGATTGGATTTCAATCCTGTTGGAGAAGAGACCGAGTCGTCCCTTGTTGGGAGATAGGTCGAAGGGGGAAAGTGGATGTACCCAAGTCGGGGAACCACTATAAATTGCCTGTGTATTCTGTGTGCTGTGCTTTTTATTTTTATTGTGCAGGTACATTCGTAAATTCCGCAAAAGCATTGCTCGTCACCTATTCCCCCCCCCCCCCATAGGTGAACTTTATTGACACTAGGTGGACTTTCAGTACTGTCTAAAATACTGCAGAGCACACCAAGTGCGAGCAATAAAACCAACATGCCCTACCAAGAGAGCCTGCAACAACATCAAGATATATACATATGCCAAAAGAAAGGAAAGCATAAACAGGAAAGGGACTAACAGTCCTAACACGTGGGTAAGTGGCAGTGGTCAAAACATGGGTCTGAATACACAACCAAATCAGACCCAAAAAAAGGGCTAAGGGGTCAAACAGTGGCAGCTTTAGGGTCCCACACACACCAACCCAAACCGGGGCAAAAAGGCGGTGGCCACAGCTCTCCACATAAAACCACCCCTCTAGAGGCCACCAAAACTCCACCACCTGCCACAACCCAAGAGTTGGCATGCAACAATTAGCCGAACACCCAATGGTCCCCCTAGGGAAAGGTCACATTAACAATCCTAAGAAACACACGAACCCAAGGCAAAAATGTCGGGTACAACCGACGCGGCCTTGCACGCCTAACCAAAACCAACTCCGAGTCTCCCTGACCCCAAAACCAGGGCAGCACCCAGTGTCGACACGATGTGTCGACACCACGACAAACCGGTGTCGACACAAGGTGTCTACACAACCGCTGCTGGTGTCGACACCAAGTGTCGACACCACTACGGCCGGTGTCGACACAAGGTGTCGACACTGCCGCAGCGGGTGTCGACACCAAGTGTCGACACCTCTGCGGCCGGTGTCGACACAAGGTGTCGACACTACCGCTGCGGGTGTCGACACCAAGTGTCGACACCTCTGCGGCCGGTGTCGACACAAGGTGTCGACACTGCCGCTGCGGGTGTCGACACCAAGTGTCGACACCACAGCGGCCGGTGTCGACATCGACACTGCCGCTGCGGGTGTCGACACCAAGTGTCGACACCCCGACTGGCTGGTGTCGACACCACGGTGTCGACACCCTGATTGGCTGGTGTCGACACCACGGTGTCGACACCCTGACTGGCTAGTGTCGACACCAAGGTGTCGACACCCTGACTGGCTGGTGTCGACACCACGGTGTCGACACCCTGACTGGCTAGTGTCGACACCAAGGTGTCAACACCCTGACTGGCTTCAGGCGGTAGATCCAGCACACCACCAGAAACGAGAACGAGGTCTCCCTATGGTACAACAACCATCGACAATCGCAACTACTCGACCTGAATCGAACCAAAACTGTCGCTAATAGACACAACCCCTCAGGAAAACTGAGATTTTAACTGGAACTTTCTACTCTAACCACGGCATAATCGGGAACGAACCCTAGCGTACACCTAGGATCTAAGCAGGAAAGAGATAAAATTAACTCAAAAGAAAGACAAAGATCAGCTTTGGCAAGGATGAGGGGACATCACTTGCCTAAATACCAGAAACTTGGCCGGCGGCCTCCCCCGCTCACGGATCTGGCCGTAGAGCAGCAAGCTGAGGAGCAGAAAGAATGCAGATCCCGGCGAGGGCAGTCCAGATCCACTCTCGAAATTGAATTTCGACCGCTAAATCTCCAGGAAAACGGCGTCCGAAGGCTAGGGTGGTCCGGCGGTTCCCTCCCTCTCGCACAGGCGATGGCTTCTTCCAAGCAGAGAAATAGGAAAAGAACCAAAATGAACCCAACCCTAATTCTAACCCAAGACTATATATATATCAGTTTTAATAATAAACAATCAACATAATAATAATTATTTACACTCATATCAAAACAACACGAGACCCGAAACATCTCGGAAAAAAGATGAAATTCACGTCGCAGCTAAAAACCCACGCTACGAACACAACTACAAAGTCGAAATTAGCATTCGACGCACGAAACCCGGGATAACACCTCCCGAAGCCAAAACACAAGCATTCCCTAAGAGGCCCGGCCGAGTCATCAAACGGACTCCGGCTAGCTGGGGAATCTTGCTAACAGGCTACAAACAGGCTACACAGGAAACCCTAAGAGCTAAAACCACGCTCCAGAACGGCAAAAAGCCGGAAATACGCCATCGTAATGCCAGCCAAAGATCAAACAAAACACAGAAAAACCGGGGGCGTTACACACACCATCTAAACCCCTTGGCTACTGCTACTCTAGCTCCTATCCCTCAGCCTTCCTTCTCTCCTAGGCCTGAAGGCTCAGATGCTCCTCCTCTAGATTCATATGCTCAAGTTTGGGAGGCTGACCCAGCAGATATATTTTTCCAAGCTCCTCCTGAGCTTCAGATTCTAAAGAAGAAAAGGATGTATGGTGATGGATCCTCAGCAAGAAGATCAATTCCAATTCCAGATACAAAAAAGAGGAAAGCTCTAGAGTTTGCTAAAATCTGGTCCCCAACTTCAAAGTCACTCATACTGGATACTCTCAAGCTTGTCATGGACTTCAATGAAAACATGAATGATCATTATAGCTCCCAGGAATGGGAATTGTATGAAAAGTCAATGACAAAGAGAAGACTATATGACAGAGAATATGGAAGGAACAACCCTGCTGCTCCTCCAAATCCTCGAAAGTACTATCCCAAGCCCTACAGCTACCAAAGAAGACAACAAGAGAAGAAGGACAAACAACACCATTAAGTCAAAGCATAGAGAATTATGAGAGTGTGGATATGATCTGTGTATAAATGATATTTTGGACAATCTTATTTATATAATTCCTAATTCTGATCATATGCACTTTGATTTTAATCCTTATGCTTATTGTATTGCTTTATCTATTGCATATCTAGTTCTTTTTATGTCTATATAATTCACCTTAGTGTAAAGGGTTCTGACTTCTACAAATAGGGGGAGATTGTTGGGTATTGTATCCATAATAACCCAGATTTGGTGAAGTCACCCTTGAACTAAGATGAATTAAGTTGTATTTGATGTCTTGTTTGAGTTATGTGTTTGCAGGACTATATTGTCAAGTGTAGATCAATGTCAGACTACAATGGGTCATCAAACACAGGACCGTACAATGTAATCCCTCATTGTGTGATCCATGGTATTGACTCATGTGTAGCCTCTCTATTGCCATACACTTCATGTTTCAAGCACTAGGGTTGATTGGAGAAAGATATGTTGCTGATTTATTGAAGAAGTGAAAAGTCTATTGAGGAAATTTTTGCTAAGTCTTTTACTAGAGTAGTAGTTTATATACTCGAGTGAAAAACTTAGTAATTACTCGAGTAAGTATATCTGTACTCGAGTAAGGGAAATGGCTCTCGAGTAGTCAAAATATAACTATCGAGTAGCCAACTCAAGTAGATTCTCTCTTATTCTCTAGTTAACAAAATTTCCTCTCAGAAACTTTTCTAAGTCATTTACTCGTGTAGTCATATTAGTACTCGAGTAGATTAGTCTTTTGTATCGAGTTACAGAAGATAGGATTTCGTGTTGTTTTACTTCACTCGAGTAGTCAAGTTCATGTACTCGAGTAGTCTATCTACTACTCAAGTAGTCCAGGTTTAATACCCTAGTGATAAGATTTTCATCTCTCCGAATTTTTCTAAGTTCTTTACTCGAGTAGTAATTTCCATATAGTCGAGTAGTCAATATCCTCTCGAGTAGTCTAGTCCCAGTACTCGAGTAACCAGAATTTTTCTTCCAGATATTTTTTCTAAGTCTTTGACTTGAGTAATCCTTCTACCTCTCGAGTAGTATATTTAGTACTCGAGTAGTCTATTTCTACCACTCGAGTAGTTCAACTCCACGTCTCGAGTAATTATATTAGCACTCGAGTAAATCATTTTGTACTAAAGTAATTACTCATTATTTCTGGATTTTCTCCAAGTCTTCTACTCGAGTAATCATATTAAGTACTCGAGTAGGTAATCTGTTACTCGAGTATTTCAGTCAGACTTTTCCAGAATTTCGCTAAGTTCAGATTTGATGGGAATTTCAAATGGCTTGACGTGATTGGTCCACGTGTACGTCATTAATCATAATTATGACCATTAGGGAGATCTTATATAAGGTCTTGTCAAGACCGACCAACCCTAACAAGCTGTCAAGAATTATTCTAAGTATTCTGAATCTTATTCTCTCTGTCCAAAAACGGAAGCCGCCACCGCCGATCCTCTTCATGCAAATTGCTTGGACTTTCGATTCAAGAGATTCAGATCAAGTCAATTCACAGATTGAGATTGCTTTTCTATTCTTCATCATCTCTCGGATCGTGTGTATCCAAGAAATCTCAGATCCAGATCTTGCCGAGTTTCTTCTCCAAATTTTCTGATAGAGCCGCAAAGATCAAAGAAGAAGATACAGACCGAGATTTTCCAGATATGAAAATTACTGTTTGTATTTTCTTATATTCTCGATTTTATTCTTGTTGGAGATTTCCCTCCGAGTGTAGGAGCTTTCGTCTTCAAGTTGTAGGAAGTGTTTATCTTCTGAGTGTAGATCCATGTTGTGGATCGAGATTGTAGGAACTTTGTTCTGAGGCGTATGATTGGTTTTCAATCCGAGATAGTGGAGTGGACGAGTCTAGTGCTTTGCTAGATCGGTGAGGAAAAGTGGATGTACCCAAGGTTGGGGAACCACTATAAATCTTTTGTCGTCTGTGAATGCTTGGTAGATTATTGTGTGCATAGATATCTAAGTTTTATTCCGCAAAAAGACGCACAACTCACCTATTCACCCCCTCTAGGTGATTTAGGTAGACAACTGAACACTTTCACTTTCTTCCCGAGTTTTGGAGCAGGCCATCTCGGCTATTAAGGTTTGAGTGCTCTGGTTGTGCTGCTAAAGGAGGATTTGGGTCTGGAATCTAAAGCCAAAGTGAGATTTGCGAAGAGGAAAGTGCGACGATCATTTCCGCCCGAGTAGAAATGCTTTGCCATGGCTCCAAAGAGATCTTCAAAGGTAACGATCTTTCTTCTTGGACAAGTGAAGTCCTTATTTTGGCATATGCATGGAATCCCCACAAAAAAGGTGGAAAGTCGAGGGAGTTCCTTTGGGTTGATTCATGAAATCCCCAGTGAGTCTTGCATAAAGATCCGAAAATGTGTAGTATAGAATAGACATACTATATGAAACCCATCTGGACAGGTTTGTCTGGATTGATGATGTTTTATTTTGCGCACCTGAGAAGACTCCGCGTATAAATGAGTATTTTTTGTTGTCGGTGGGTTGTACCTGTGAAGGGTAGTAGCTGGAAGTACTGGAGTGGAATTCTGGAAAATACCCGCAAAGTGCATTTGCTGTATGATATGAAAGACCAGTGTTTCTGGCACTGCAGGTGGCTGCAGGGATTTCTAGATAGCTGGTCCAGATAAGGTTAGGGCTGGGGACGAAAAGAGAGTTCTGCCGCTAACGCCGGGCGATAGTGCATGTCTCTGCGATGGCTCCTAGCTAAGCTGTGATTGTAAAGTCAGTCCTTAGGGGACAGTGTGGCTATTGTGAGTTATGTGAGCACTTAAAAAGGCTTCGTGCTGAACGGACAAGGAGATGCCAACCCGTGTCAGTCTAATCATTAAACTGATGATTTGAGCAACAGGCAAAGGCTGAACTGTATCCGTATTATGGTTGTCTGACATGAGTGCCTAGGATATTGGAGTTCGTCAGGTTCACATAATGAGAGTCTTAGGCCTACGCTCCATTAAGACTAAAGTCTTCGGCTGTAGGCTGTGGAGCGAAATGCTCAAGTTTGCCATTGTGAATGGTGGCGGGACCCTGGTTTTCCGGTACACCTAGAATATGCCCTAAGTGCACGGAATGTCGGGCCGCGTGGTCGACTTTTGTGATATATTGGTGGTGCGTGAGCGCACATCTTGTGATATATCTGCTTGTGAAATGCTATGGCTGCAGAGAAGGAATACCACTACCCCGGGTAAGGGGTAGGGTCGTTATAAATTGGTCAGCTAAATGCTGACCGTTGCCTTGTTTGCCACCATTGCGGTGGATTGTCCCCATGCAGGTGCTGGAGAGCCGAGTGGAAAATAGTGGGATGAAGCTCTTGTTACTGCTGCTGCTGGGCCTCGAAGGCTGAATGAAGAATTTTATTATTTTCATGTATGGCCGGCCAGCGTGCCGATGTTTGTAATCCACACATGCACAGCTTAACTGTAAGGCCCTAAGGCCAGACTTGTTGGGTATTTTGTATAAATTCCTTTGTGGTGTTATATATATAAATGCTGGTTTATATATTGTGGACATTCAAATGTGTTGAGTTCAAATAACTTAAAAGCTTTCGTTAGTATGCTCTGGAGTAGGACACAAATAGTTTTTGATATAAACTTGTAACCTCGCCAACTATTTGTGATATATGGTGTGGGGCCCCGGCCGGACCTTCTATTATATGTCTTGTAACGGATGGAGGCGTTACAACTAGATCTCTGGAAATCGCCGGCGGAACGCACGCCCTGTCCGCCGCTCGTCCTCTTTTGCGAAAAGTCCGCCGTTGGGTTTAGGGAAGATGATGAATAGTAGAATTCGGTTGCATCAGTCTATTTATACTTATATATATATATATTATATTATTAATTACTAGATAACGTCAAAACGATCCTAAATTCGAACGACCTCGGATTTCTATGAAAATCACACCGTAGCTAAATATCAATGCTATGAATCTAACCGCGTAGTCAAAATTCAAATCTAACAAACCAAACTCGGGCAAACACATCTCGAAGCCAAAGCACAAGCATTCCCGAAAAAAGGATCACCGAGTAACCAAAACAGACCCGACTTGCAAGGGAATCTTACAAACAGGCTAAAACCCAGCCACACTTAAAACCTAAAGAGCAAAAACCGCGCTCTAACTATGACACACGTCTCACCATGCGTCAACGTAACGCCTTGCCGTCATAAATACCCCTAAAAGAATTAAACTAAACATCAAAAAATCGGGGGTGTTACAACCACTCCCTGTAGTAGAAAGTTTTGTCCCGAAACTTTTACACACAAAAACTTCTATCACAGAAGGAGGAAATATCCAAGGGTTATCAAAAAGGTTACACACCAAACAAATTAGGAGAATAGATGAGGATGAGCCTCCCTCATAGCTGACTCCAACTCCCAAGTCTCGCTCTCCACGTCTTGGTTCCATCACAAAACTTTAACCATAAGTATTATCTTCCTTCGCAATACCCGATTTTGAGTATCCAAAACACGAACAAGCACTTCCACATACGAAAGGTTGGGCTCCAACTGGGGCACAGAATCAAGAATATGCCTATCGCTAAGCACACTCTTCCGCAATTGGCTCACGTGAAAAACATCGTGCACACCGGGAAAACTTGCGGGTAAATCCAGCCTATATGCTGACACACCAATCCGTTCAACAACTTTAAAAGGTCCCACATACCTCAGGTCCAACTTATGTTTCTTACCAAACCTTTTAACTCCAGGCATCAGGGAAACTTTATGAAACACCATGTCCCCAACAACAAACTCCAAATCAGTCCTACGCCGATTGACATTCTTCTCATAGCACTCTTGAGCTATCTGAAGCTTCTCTTGAATATGCTTTACAGAAACATCCATTTCTTTTGACGTTTCAGGACCCAATAATGGTTTCTCACCAACCTCAGCCTAAAACAAGGGAGTTCTGCAACGCCTCCCATACAAAGCCTCAAACGGGGCCATCTGCAAACTTTCTTGATAACTGTTATTATAAGCAAATTCCATTTGTCTCAAATGCTCATCACACGCTCCTCCATGGTCCAAAATATAACATCAGATCATATTCTCTACAATCTGATTTACTTTTTTCATTTGATCATTAGAATGCGGATGATAAGCAGTGGAATACTGTAGATCCGTACCCAATCCTACCCGTAGGCTTTTCTAAAAGCGAGACGTAAACCTGGAGTCTCAATCTGATACAATACTAATAGGCACTCCATATAACCTGATGACCTCGTCCAAATATAATTCAGCTATTTTCTTCATGGAGTAGTCGATCTTGAATGGCACGAAGTGGGCACACTTCGTCAGTCTATCCACTATAACCCAAACTAATCGTGTCCTCGGGGAGATCTCGGCAATCCAGTAATAAAATCCATCGAAATGCTCTCCCACTTCCAACTTGGAATTTCTAACATTGTCAACTTGCCTCCAGGCCTACCATGATGGGGCTTAACTTGCTTGCAAGTAAAACATTCTGATACATACTTAGCTATATCGCCCTTCAAACCATACCACCAGATTATCTGCTTCAGATCCTTATACATTTTAGTAGAACCAGGGTGGTAAACAACACTAGAACCATGCGCCTATTTGCATGACTTAACTTGAATATCTTCAACTGCGAGAATTCAAAATCTACCGTGGTACTTCAAAGTACCTGCGTCATCAATCAAAAAGTCCGGTAATTCTCCTTTTGCAGTTCTGTTATAAAGGTGCATCAGATCAGGATTATCCCTTTGATGTAGACTCATGAGTAAAATCCATGAAGGCTCTAATACTTCCAAACTGCTGGGCGAGTCGCTGCTCCCCAACGATATATCCATCAAAAGAAATTTCTCCACCAGCGAATAATTAGAAAGATTTATAATTTTCGCTGACTTCCTACTCAGGGCGTCGGCTACCACATTAGCTTTTTCCGGGTGGTATTGGATCTCAACGTCATAATCTGCCACTTACTCTAACCACCTTCGCTAGCACAAATTAAATTCCTTTTGAGTGAAGACGTACTTCAAACTCTTATGATCAGTATAAATTTTGCATAGAGCGCCATATAACAGATGTCTCAATAACTTCAAGGAGTAGATCAAAGCTGCGAATTCTAGATCATGCGTAGGGTAATTCCTTTCATGAGTATTTAACTGCCTCGACCCATACACTATCACTTTGCCTTCTTGTGTTAACACACAACCAATTCCAACGTGCGATGCATCCACATATACAACATACTCTATACCTTCGGCAGGCAAGGCCAAAATCGAAGCAGTGCGCAATCTCCTTTTCAATTCCTGAAAAGCTTCCTCGTACTTATCGCTCCACACAAAAGCTGTGTTCTTCTGCGTAAGCTTAGTCACCGGCACAGACAACGTAGAGAAACCCATCACAAATCTTCTATAATAACATGCTTGCCCTTGGACGCTCCTTATCTCTTTTGGAGTAGCAGGTCTGTTCCTATCCATAATAGTAGCAATCTTCTCAGGGTCCACAAAAATTCATTCCTTATTAACCACATGACCTCAAAAAGAAAGCTGAGGAAGCCAAAACTCGCACTTACTCAGCTTGGCATATAACTTATGCTACCTCAATCTAGACAAAACTAGACGCAAGTGCAGAGCATGCTCCTCAGCACTGCGGGAGTATACCCGAATATCATCTATGAAAAAAACCACGAAACGGTCCAGGAAATCCTTAAACACTCTATTCATCATATCCATAAAAGCAGAGGGCGCATTGGTCAATCCAAAAGACATCACCAAGAACTCAAAATGTCCTGCCGTGAGCAAAAAGCAGTCCATGGAATATCTGTCTCACGAATTCTCAACTGGTGGTAGCCTGAACGAAGATCAATTTTGAAAACACAGAGCTACCACGCAACTTATCAAACAAATCATCAATCCTCAGCAGTGGATATCTATTTTTGATGGTCACCTTATTCAGCTCTCTATAATCGATGCAAAGCCTCATCGATCCATCCTTTTTCCTTACAAATAGCATAGGAGCACCCCACAAAGAAGAACTTGGTCTACCAAAACATTATGTAGAAATTCATCTAATTGGGTACGCAGATCCTCCATCTCACGCGAGGCCATATGGTACGACGCCTTAGAAAGAGGACGGGTACCGGGATCCAAATCTATGACGAACTCCATGTCTCTCTCAGGTGGAAGACCAAGAAGATT
Source organism: Platanthera guangdongensis (assembly GCA_039583875.1). Taxonomy (NCBI): domain Eukaryota; kingdom Viridiplantae; phylum Streptophyta; class Magnoliopsida; order Asparagales; family Orchidaceae; genus Platanthera; species Platanthera guangdongensis. Next base: position 104,222,538 of record CM077150.1, read on the forward strand.
ATTAGGAAAAACATCAGGAAACTCACGCACAACAACAATCTCCTCCACTCGCGGCAAACTACTATCGGTCGCCAACACCGAAACGAAACAGGCAAAACATCCAGAATTTACAAGCTTCCGAGCACGTACAGTAGAAATAATAGGAGAAACTTGGTGCGGAAAACCATAAACACTCCTGTATTGATCGTTGTCTATCTTGAAGTTCAAGCGCTGAACCATGCACTGGATGACCGTATCATACTTGGATAACCAGTCCATGCCTAGAATCACGTCAAAATCTTTCAAGTCTATCACCTTTAGATCAACAATGACTAGAAAATCTCCTAATTGAATCAGACAACTCTAAATGCTTTGGTCCGATACCACAGAATCGCCAGAGGGAAACTTGACACAAAACGCATCGCCAACAAGATCAAGTGTCAAACCGTGACGCTCTATGAAGGTTCTAGCCACTAACGAGTGGGCAACACTAGAATCGAAAAGAATGCGCGCCTAGTGGTTTTTGACCTTAAACTTTCCTATAAAATCATATACATAACTAAGGGAATGGATGTCAAAACTATAGCTACGAACTAAAACCTAAAGCTAGGTTAGAATCTAACCTATTATCACTTGCGAAGATGTCCGAGCTTCCTCCAAATACACCATGTTTAGCTTGCCCTTCCCCTTGTCCAATAGCTGCGGTGGCGGCAAGGCCTGAAGTGGAATTGGTTGCAACGGGGGTTAAGCCTGTGGGCACTTCGACCTGAAATGTCCTTTTTGTCCGCACTAAAAGTAGCCTCGTTTCATTCCCCAACAACGGGCAACATCGTACCCCTTTTTATTAAACACAGAACAGACTGCATCTCCCTTAGGAGCACTTTGGACAACATGAACTTCCTCCTGCTTCTAGGTTCCTATCCTCTTGAAGAATTTCTCGAACGGATGGCCTAGATGGCCACAAAAACTGTATATCTCCTTACTTCTTTTCCTCGACACAATGCCGGATTCTCGGGAACTCTTACCATCACCGGTCTTCCTCTTATCCTTTCTCATTTGTTGACCTCGATTCTTGGGATTGCTAATTGCTTCAACCTTCAAAGTATCCTCCATAACTTCAGCATAGCTTTCAGATCCATAAGCACTAGCTAGTTGTTGGATGTCATTAATAAGACTACCTAGAAATCATTTAACTCGGTTAGACTCTGAAGACACCATGTCCGGGGCAAATCAGCCAAGTTTGCAAAACTCCACCTCGTACGCGGTAACAGTAAGCTGCCTTTGCTTAAGGTGCATAAAATCATTCATCAAACGGTCTATCTCGACCGATGGCAGCAACCTTTTCAGCAGCAACTTCTTAAAGGATTCCCATAAACATCCATCCTTAAGATTCTCCTTCTCTCTCAGCCATCAACTCTTAGCAAGTCCCTTGAGTTGATACGCAGGGACGATCACCCTCTAGTCTGCTGAAACTCTAAAATGTGCAAACATCTCGAAGAAGGCTATTATCCAATCATCCAAAGCAATAAAATCTGCCCTACCATCATAAGTAGGGGGTCCTAGTCTCTGGAAATACGAAATTAATGCCATATCTGGTGGCAACAACACCGAGAGTACCAGAGGAGTAGGGGGAACAGGAACAGCCTGACCCACTGTCGGGTCCTGCACTCGCGGCATACGTCCTAACACAACTGATAACAATGCTTGGATCTGCGACTGCATCTCCACCATCTGCCTTAACAAAGTATCATTACTCTGTTGTAGACTTTCGATCACCGCTTTGCACTGCGGACTAAAAGACTCGCCCTCTGACTGGGGAGTCGACCTAGTCACACGCTTAGGCGCTATTCTAATATATTAACAAACACTAATCAAAACCTAGTGATGGCGACGGCGACCACGACAGCCAATTGGGTGATGAAGACGACGACCATGGTGGTGTTACGATTGATGGCGACGGCCACCACGACGGCCAATTAGGTGATGAAGACGACGACCATGGCGGTGTGACCGTGACAAAAGATGACGACGATGCTCCACCATCAAGAGACTTGCGGCGCCGTAGCGGGCACGGCTACAATCTTCGCCCACGCAACAAAAATAAGCTTTGAATTTTTTTTATTATTTGGTCTGCCTTTATCTGGTTATATGTGGTATTTGACACTATGTTATTTTGTCATTTCATTTTCTGCAACATTTTTATTTTGGGCTGCTAATAGCCACATGGTTGTAAGCCTTTTATAAGGCCACATTATCATTTGTTATGGAGACTAATATTGAAATCAATTAAGAATTCCTCCAACCCTAAATTTTCTATCTCCCCTCCCTCTCTTCTAGCCGCCGGCCCCCTTCTTCTTCCTCTTCTTCTTCTTGGCCGCACCCCCCCTTCTCTCTCCCTTCTTCTTCTCATTTCCTCCCTCATCCCTCTTCCTACTACATCCTCTCATTCTACGTGTCCATCCCTTTCTTTCAAGGGTGGTCGGCCAACCTTGGGGAGGAAGATCTCGTGCAAGGAAGAATCAAGGTTGGGGTAATCAACCACGGCGAGAAGAGAAGGAGGCGAACAAGATCTTCATCCGTGGCGCGTTTCTCGTGGATTCCGAAAAAGGGAACAGCGATCGTACTTTGTGGATCCAACATCTCGGATCTACGTTTCCGAGTGGGGTAACGAAATTCCTACCTAAGAGATTCTCTTCTTTGATTAATTCTTGTGGTGGACGGATTTTGCGTGATTTCTCGAATTGCTAAATTTTCGCGGTGTTCCTAAAAATAGATTTGAGATTTTCAGTTGGTTTTCCGAAAAGATCTCGCGAGAGGATTGGCGCTCCTCGCTTTTGTTTTGTTGGGATAGATCCTACCATTTTTTCGAATCGTGAATTTTTTTTGGTGGATCTATTTTGGTACAACTCCAAAGCTCGATCGGAATTAATATTATTCCATTTATCCGGAAAGGATTTTGGCCTATATCCATTCTCCGTTCCACTTGCGGATCGGCTATCCGTATGTTAGCACGAACGATAAAAAACAACCATTGTGGTCGCTGCGTTGCGTTTGTGTGCCGGTTAGGGAGCGATAACGTTGCCAAGGTTGTAGTCACGCCTTCCGTGTAGGATCCCAAAGGCCTAGCCTACATCACCTAGCTCAACCGCAAGAACTAAACAACATAGTCCAGACATAACAAACTTAAGTACTTGCTCATGTTGCTAACTTGCTCTGGGATTTTCAATTATGACATCATGCCTAAACTTAGGATGATATACCGTCATCCTACTGACTCATGTGCTTAAACCATGAATTCATAAATCTTTATTCTTTTTGACTCAAAATCATGTGTGTACATATGTCATCATGTAAATCTTTAGCTTGTCATATGTGCTGATGCAATGTTATGTCATGCATGTTGTGCTATGCAATCTAAAAAGGCCTTAATACATGGTTTGAGCGGCGTACACATGAAATTTTATGCATCCCATACTACATAACATCGCATGTAACGAAAGAGAAAACATTCTAATGGGCACCATGTAATGGTGATTATGCATCCCATACTACATAACCGTCACATGTTGCCACCTATGGTGGATCCAGATACAAACACATATTATGCATCTCATACTACATAATATGCCCCGTATACTTCTTATCATACTATGAGTGTAGTGTTCATGCTTCAGCCAAGATGTACTGATGACACATCAGAGTGTGTATGAAATGAAATAGACTACTAACACAAACCTGAGATAGTTGTTTGACCAATTGTCAAACAAACCATCCCTCTAATACCAACTATCACAACCCACATTTTCTCTGCATTTAACAATGTATCAGAGTAAGGGAAAATTCACGTCATGATGACACGTCAGCAGGGGATAACTGCAGACGCTCAGGAAAAACTCCAACTAAACACATTTACAAAAGATCCAAAAGTTATTTAATGATAAACCCGTTTAAGTTAAGCAGTTTAGATGTATCCCTCGGCTCAGTGGATTATCTAGTCCACAAGAAAAAGATAGTTATTCACTGTTGAAAATACTTTATTTATAATATTAGACGTCCTACAAGAGTATAAACGTCCCCAGAGGACAACTTATGGCATACAAGACTCTAAATTTATTATAAGTACAGAAATAGTCTTTACGTTAGCTAGAAGATAGTACTTTAGTTTTAGAAAGATGGCATGTAAGAAATACTAGTAGTAATGCTTTTATAAGTTAAAATATCTAACATGCAACCTAGCATAAAATATTCTCATAGAGCAAGTAAAAACAACCACAAAATAGGCAAACTTACAGCTTTGCAAAATACTTGGCATCCCAAAAGTAAAGCACCAATGAGCATCAACAACCTGACACGAACCCACTGAAAAATATGTATGTTTGTACTAACAAGAAAGCACAAAACTACCTCACACAGTGAGGAAAACCTTTACAACACAACAATCCTCTAGCAAACTCAATAAGCTAGCCGCTCAATCGGCTACTGCCCTGAACCTGAGACATTCAAAAGAAGAATACCTCAGCAAGAAAATATAAGTGGTCAAAAGAAGCAATTAGATATAAATAAGTAAAAATAAGAAGGGGTTTACCAAACCCTTTTATAAGGAAAAGCTGACAACCTCAGCTGAATAAGAAATCAAACAAAGATAAAAGCTAACTTACCGGCTCCAAGAGTTGGAAAATTTGCACCAAGTGCGATAAAGAACCATGCTTTAAGAAACGTATACATGAGTGAGTATATGTATCAGGAAATAGTCCGCTCATAACTTTATAAGTAAAAACACTGGGGAAAAACCAGCACCTGTAGTGGTGAGAACCTACCCAATACACCAACCATCACAAACTTGACAAAACCACCGGGAAAAGCGGGCACCTGTGGTGGAAGGGACCTATCCAACACACCAACATTCACAAACTTTACAAGGATCCAAAGAAAGGTGGTGAAAGTGCAAGTTAGATCTAATATACTCTAGAGGGGGGGGGGGGGGTGAATAGAGTATGGTGCTTGCTAAAAACTTTTTACAACAGTTGTTGTATTCCTAAGTGAACAGGGAAGCAAATGAACTACAACAACTATTTAATCAAAAAGCAATTAAAAACCATAGCCAGAAAAAAAAAGAAAGTAAGCAACTAGAAGACACTCGGAGCTATAGTGGTTCCCCAATCAATCTGGGTACATCCACTCTTCTACCACCCTAGGTAGGAATCCACTGCAGGATGAGTTGATCAGGTGTCCTGGGCACCAATGAGCTTTTGATAAGGTGCTCAAAAATCAAACCAGATTTTTTGATTAGGTGTCTTGCCACCACTGAGTTTTGACAAGGTCTCAGAAACCAGCACAAACTTTTGAAGGGAGTTTGAAAAACCCTTTACAGCAGAGAGAGAGAGAGAGGGATGAGATGATCTTCTCTGTCAACAATCAAAGAGAAGATAGTGGATATTGTCAAAGCTCCCCCTAAGATCTTGATTTGTTCAGGGAGTGAAGCTTTGCAGTAGGGTGATAGGCCTTCAGAAAATTTGATCTCCAGCAAAAGATGATTTCAGCAACAACTGAAATGTGTGGTGTCTGGAGTCTTGAATGATGATGGCCTTTGAATACTGGAATCAAAAGGGATCTGAAAGTATTAAAATGTTGATCTCCTTTTGTGATGGTGTTCTTGTATGAATTCTAAGACTAAGAATGTCTGCAACTCTTTCTCTTCTGTTGTGTAATTGTTGTTGTTGCAGAATATGTATATCAGAGAAGAATGAAAAACTGATCTTTTATTCCTTAGATCTGAATGAATATTTCTCTATCCAAGATAGCCGTTAGCCTGTCATAAATGACTTCCTTAACTGCATTTGTCTTCTGGAGGAAAGTTCAATAAAAACATTCCTTTTAAAATACCTTGAAACTTGCTCCAGATTAATTGAAAACGGCTACAAGATCCTTGAAATAAATGCTGAGAATAATTCCACAACTATCTGAATTTGAATCTTGAAAAACGTCGATCTCTCTAGAAAAATGTCGACCTGAGCTCCACTATCGTTGAACTGAGCTCAGAGACTAGTCTTAGACTGAAACAGAGATCGTCGATCTGAGCTCAACTATTGTCGAACTGAGCTCAGAGATAGAGAAACAAACTGGAGACAAGAACGTCGATCTGAGCTCGAAGATCGTCGAATGGAGTTCGATGACTTGTTGAAGTTGAGCTCAGAGATCGTCGAATGGAGTTCGACGATTCGTCGAAGTGAGCTCAGCGATCGTCGAATGGAGTTCGACGATTTGTCGTATTGAGCTCGACGAAATGACTTAGTCTCCTGAACTGAAATCTCTGGTCTTGAGGGCAGCTTTCAAACCTAAATACTAACCCTTAGACTCAATTCTAATTCACCTTTAGATCTATACAAGGAGGTCAAAACAGATTTCCTAAAGATATAGTGATCCTTACCCAAATCAGTAATACGGTGTTCCAACAATCTCCCCCTATTTGGGTTAGGATTACTATTTATAGATATTGGAAAAATAAAAACATACAAAGCAAAAATAAAACAAACAAGACATAGCAGAAACACAGACATTTTCTCAGATAGTTCAGAAAACAAAATATACTGTCATCTTATAGAATCATTTTTTTCCTTGCTCTTTATAAGTACTATTTCTCTGTTGGGATTGAGAGCTTCCTTCTTAGATCTTCTATCATCAGCTGCACCTAGAGAGGTTTGTTGCTTTGGCCTGGGCACTACAGCTTCTGGATGCAGCTTCATGTAGCTTTCTGAATCAAAAAATTTGCTGGATGAGTATCTTTCAAGTTCCTTCTTTCTTTGATCATATAGAGTAATGATATTTGAAGTATCTTTTCCTTGTTCTCTGGCTTTCTTGATCTGATCCAAAGCAGCCAATTCTTTCATTCTTGCTGTCCATGAGGTAGGGTTATTTTCTGGATCTTCAAATGGAACAGGAGGCTCATATCTATTTGAAGGATTATGTGGAGGAGCTCTGGAAGAGACTAGTTCTTTCAGCTTATAAGGAAAGGGACCAGAAGTTATGTCAGATGGACCTTATCCTTCCCTTGAATATGGATGTTGCCTGGGGAGCAACATGAACAACATCAGCAGTAACAGCAGGCTCAAAATCAAATGCCTCTGTCATATGCATGTCTTCAAGAATATCAATAACAGCAGTAGGAGTAGCAGCAGTAAGAGCAACAGAAACAGAAGGAGCAGCAGTATAGAGGGAGTTTATATAAGAGCTTATTAAGTTGGGGTCACATCTGGAAATAGGCGCAATGGCCTTAGAGAGATCTTCCGATTGTTGGTCTTCAGTGTGCTGGACTGGAAGGTAGTTGAAATATACAGAATCAAAAACTGATAACAGTGACCTGAGGTCCACTGTGAGGAATGCAACAGATGCAGCTGGAGCTTTGACTGAAGATACAACAACAGGCAATCTTTCAACTTCATGAGGCATCTCCCCCTGCCTAGATGCAGTGAGAATTGGATCAAGGCACCCATGAGAAGGGATTGCCTGAGAAGGAAGAATGGAAGAAAGCCTGACAGACAATTCCTGAACTGTTTTGAGAAGGGGAGCCAAAGAGGTCTCCCGCAAGTGGGATAGCCTTAGAACTATCAACTCATACAATCTGTATGCAAGTGCTGGAAGATCTACTTGCTCAAGAGGAACTTGAGTAGAGGTAGGGATGGATGAGGTAGAAATGAAGTTTGGAGCAGCAGGAGATGTTGGTGGAGAACCTCTGGATGGTGGAAATGATGGTTGGGAAATTGGAATTGTGGAGATGGAAGAGAGTGGAATGGAAATGGATGGTGTGAAGGATGGTTGAGCAATTATGTCTTGAAGTAGTTGTTGATAAGAGGTGGATGAGGATGGTGGCTCAGGAGGGGATGAGGGAGAATCATCCATAGAGGAATCATCTATAAGAGTGAAAGATGGAATATGAGAGGATGAATCAATATCTAGGTGTGGGTATTGATGTAGAGGATGAAAGATTTCTTCAGTGAGTGGTGGAGTTGGAGAAGGAATTGAAGTTGGAGATAGGGTGGATATTGTGATGGTGGATGTGACTGTGGTAGATGAAACAAGAGGTGGAGTAGGAGGAGAAGAAGCAGGCAAGTCTTCTGCAGGGGCAGAAACCTGAGGGGAAGTGACTGGAGCAGTCCTTGTGCCTGAAGATGAGATTGCAGAGGGCCTGCTGGGCTTGACAATCTGCCTGTCCCATTTTCCAAATAGGGCACAGGTGAGCCTCTTGGAGGCATTGATGTGCATCCCACTGGAAACAAGCAGTGCAGGGCATCTGTGGTGAAGGAACAACCCTAAAATTCTTCCAAAATTAACAAAGTTCTTGTTAATCTTTTTCTTAATCAAATCAAAGAAAATTTCTCCCCAGTTCAGTTGTTTCTTATCCACTAGGGCACCCATCAAGCAGAGCTGATACCTTGATATGGTATCATGAGCTGAGTGTTTGGCCAACAATACCTTGCCAACAACATCAGCTAGAAATCTGTACTCAACAGACAAAGTTTTCTTCAACAATTTGCTAGGGTTTGCTTCTGAGTGTCCCATCTTTTCAAGCATATTAGAAAATTCCTCTCCAGAAAGTTCAGCAGAATCTTCTCCAGATTTCAATTGAAAAACCTCTGTCAAGGCAGCAGGTGTTAGAGATACCTGGGTGCCTGAGATGCTTCCAACCACTGTATTCTGATCCAGGTTATGGGCAGTGTACACCCATTCCTTTATCTCATCTGCAGCTAATTTGATCCTTGTGGTCATAATGGTAACTAGCTGTTGTTCTTTGAAAAGTTCCAGAATTTCCTTGAAGATTTGATCACTGTTGTTGAAAGAATCCATGTCGATATCAAATCCAGCGTCAAATTTCATTGCGGCCAAGATGGCGACTGAGACTGCCATTGATTCCTGCAAAAATGAACAAACAAACGACCAAGTGTAGAGACGTTTGGAGGGAAAGAGAAAATTTGCAGAGAGTATGAAAGCGCAAAGGGAGAACGACGGCCGAAAAAATGAGTTTTATATTAGGGTTCGACGCGGAAAAGGAAAGATCGTTGAACTCTGTTCGATGATCTGGGCTTCTAAAGGAAACTGAAAGGTCATCAATATCGTCGATCTCCGTTCGACGATATTGGAGAGCGTCGAGCTCCGTTCGATGATAGTTCATAAAACAAAATCATCGAGCTCCGCACGACGATCGCTGACCTGAAGAAAGATAGTTTAGCACTATCTGAGAAGCACTGAACTCTGGTCGACGATTTCGGAAGTCGTCGATCTCCGTTCGACGATCGGGGGGAAAATCGTCGAGCGCAGTTCAGAGACCAGAAACACTCTAGACACTAGAAAAATTAAGATGTTTGCCTTGTCTTGGTCATTTTTATAATTTTAAAATCTTGGATCTTATTTTAGGCTTCCTCCATCTAACATTCCTAACTGATTCAGGAAGAATGTATGTTTCTTTTCATTCAAAGGTTTGGTGAAAATATCTCCCCTTTGCAAATCAGTTGGGATATATTGAAGTTCAATTTTATTTTTCTCAACATTATCCCTTAGAAAGTGATGCCTAATTTCTATGTGTTTTGTCCTACTATGGAGGACTAGATTTTGTGCTATAGAAATAGCACTGCTGTTATCACAAAATATTTTTAGACTTTTCTAAGTTATAGTCATAGTCTAGGAGTTGGTTTTGAATCCATAAAATTTGTGAACAACAACTACCTGCAGCCATATATTCAGCTTCAGCAGTTGAAGTTGACACAGATGTTTGTTTCTTGCAAAACCAGGAGACAAGTCTATCACCAAGAAACTAACAAGTTCCACTGGTGCTTTTCCTGTCTATTCTGCATCCAGCATAATCAGCATCTGAAGATCCAGTTAAGTCACATGCTGAATCTTTTGGATACCAGAGACCTAAATTTGGACAACGTTTTACATACCTAAGAATCCTTTTTACTAAGGTTAGGTGTGACTCTCTAGGGCTCACTTGGAATCTAGAACATATGCATGTAGCAAACATTATGTCAGGTCTACTAGCTGTAAGGTACAATAAAGAGCCAATCATTGCTCTATATGTTGTCTGATCAACAGGTTTCCCATGTTCATCAGCATCTAATACAGCATTAGTAGGCATAGGTGTTTTCATACATGATGCTTCAGACATACCAAATTTCTTAACCAATTCTTTTGCATACTTGGTTTGAGAAATAAATATGCCTTCAACATGTTGTTTGATATGCAATCCTAGAAAGAAGGATAGCTCACCCATGCTACTCATTTCAAATTTAGAATGCATTAGGTTGGAAAACCTTCTGCACAAATTTGAATCAGTAGAACCAAATATAATATCATCTACATAGATTTATACTAGTAGGGTATGAGACTTATGAGTTCTAATAAAAAGAGTTTGGTCTACTCTACCCCTTATAAACTCATTTTTCAGAAGAAAGCATGCTAAGGTCTCATACCATGCTCTAGGAGCTTGCTTTAGACCATACAATGCTTTGTGTAATTTGAAAACATAATCAAGATGAGTTGAAGAGATAAAACCTGGGGGTTGTCTGACATAGACTTCTTCTTTGATAACTCCATTGAGAAAAGCACTCTTTACATCCATCTGGTATACTTTGAATCCTTTGTGTGCTGCATATGCTAAGAAGATTCTTATGGCCTCTAACCTTGCAACTAGTGCAAAGGTCTGATCATAATCTATCCCTTCTTCTTGAGAGTACCCTTGAGCAACTAGCCTTGCCTTGTTCCTTACAATGACTCCTTGATCATCTAACTTATTTCTGAACACCCACTTTGTTCCAACAATGGAGTGATCCTTTGGCCTTGGTACTAGTTCCCAAACTTTGTTCCTTTCAAATTGATGCAACTCTTCTTGCATTGCAATGATCCAGTGTGGATCTTGCTCTACATCTTGAATGGATTGAGGTTCAATTTGAGAAAGAAAGGAAGTGTGCATCTGGTTTTGGTTGACCTGATTTCTGGTTTGCACACCAGCTGAGATGTCTCCAATCACTTAGGAGATTGAATGGACTCTTGATGTTACTAAATCAACAGGAGATGTTGATTGTTCACCAACCTGTGTTGTTGTTTCTTCTGGTGGTACAACAACTGGCTCTTCAAGAAGTTTCTCTTTAAGATGTTGAATGTCTTCTTCATCTTCACTGCTTTCCTCTTTTTGAGTGATTTGTAATCTGTCCAAGTCTTCAGTAAGAGAGTGTACCTGCAAAGGTTCTATGGTAGAAGTATTCTTCTCCTTGAAAGACATGTTAGATTCATCAAAAGATATATGAACAAATTCTTCAATTTTAAGAGTTGATTTATTATATACCCTATAAGCTTTACTGATCATGAAGTATCCCAGAAACACTCCTTCATCAGCTTTAGCTTGAAATTTTGCTATATATCTCTTGTCATTATTGTGAATGTAACAAATACAACCAAAAATTTTAAAGTAATCTACTTTAGGTTTCTTCCCTTTGAGTAATTCATAGGGAGTCTTGCCCTTCAGTTTATATATTAAACTTCTATTCAACACATAGTTGGAGGTGTTCACTGCCTCTGCCCAAAAGGATAGAGGAAGATGAGCATCTGACAACAATGTAGTGGCAAATTCAAAAAGGGTTCTATTTTTCCTTTCAGCTACCTCATTTTGTTGAGGAGTTATAGGAGCTGAGAAAGTGTGCCTGATCCCTTCACTCTAACAGAACTCTGGTATAAGAAGAGAATCAAACTCTGTCCCATGATCACTTCTGATCAGGGCAATGTGAGTATTGAACTCAGTCTGTATGCATTTGAGAAACTCTGTCAAACACTTAAAGTTATCAGACTTCTTCCTCAGAAAGAACACCCATGTGAATCTAGAGAAGTCATTTACAACCACTAAAGTATAGGATTTCCTTCCTAAGCTTTGTACTGTAATGGGTCCAAAAAGATCCATGTGTAACAGATACAAAATCCTAGGTGAATCACTCTTATTAAGTGACTTGAAACTATTTTTGGTTTGCTTGCCTAATTGACAAGCCCTACAGAGTCCTTCCTTCTTGTAGGGGCCAGAAGGTAGTCCTCTAACAAGATTGTCCTTGGATAGCCTAGCAATGGTTCTAAGGTTTATATGTCCTAACTCTTATGCCACAATTCATTAGGTCTACTAATAGAGTTAAACAGGCAAATATCTACTTTAGTTGAAAGAAAGTCTACTAAATAGATGTTACCTTCCTTTTACCTATCAACACAGTTGTGTTGTCCTCTGATTTGATCTTGCATTAGGATTTCCTGAAAGTCACTTGGTAGCCTTCATCACATAGTTGACTAATACTGATCAAGTTGTGCTTCAGTCCTTCCACATATGCTACTTCCTTGAAAGTGACTGTGCCAATCTGAACTGCACCATATCCTTTTGTTAGTCTAAAGTTTGAATCACCAAATATTACTTTGGGTCCAAGCTTGGCTTTGAAGGATGTGAAGTTGTCCTTGTTTCCTATCATGTGCTTTGAGCACCCACTATCCAAATACCATTGCTGGTTTGATGTTGGATAGGTCTTCACCTGCACATAAGATAATTTACTTATTTTTGACCCAGTTTACCTTGGGCCTAGGTTGATAACCTTTGAATTCAAAAATAAAAGATATCCCTGGTTGACTCTTATAGTCTTCAGGATGATATCTCCTTGGAGGTATTATCCATTCAGTATAAGGGTTAAATCTTTGGGATGATGGACCCCTAGGTTTGGAATTTGATTTACCTTTGAAATGTTTTTCAAAACTCTGATATCTGCTCGACTATCGCTGAGCTGAGTTCGACTATCTTGGGTCATATCGTCGAGCTCCATTCGAAGATCGATTGTGGCAGAGTTCAGGGTTTAGAGATCGTCGACCTGAGTTCGATGATTTAGACTGAGATCGTTGATCTGCATTCGACGATCGTCTAGCTCCGTTCGACGATTTTTGTTGAACTCTTGTTTTCTTGGGTAAGTCAGAATTCTTCCTAGCTACCTCTACAACTCCCTTACCTTTATCAGAGATAAATTTAATTGGGGTTGTTAGTACTATAGGTTGGCTGGATGAAGCACTCAAGCCCAGTGTACTATTGAATCTTGAGATCACTGTGCTTGTGATGTCCATTAGCTTGATACTTCTCCTATTGAGGGATTCTTCAAGCATTTTGGCCTCTGATAGCTCACTTTTCAGTGAAGCTATCTGCTCCCTACAACACTCCAACTTCTCAGAGAGTTTGAGGTTTTATGATTTTAAAGTACTGTATTCAGATAATTGATTTCTGAGAGAAATGATTTCTTTCTCAGATTTTAATAAATCTAAACATAGTGCTTTAAACTCACACTTAAAGTCCTCAGAATTAAAATCAAAAGAACTTATTACCTGGTACTCTTCAGATTGAGTCTCTAATTCCGACTCTGACTCTTCTGCATCAGAATTGTGTTGTGAGGCATTGATAGCCATCATACAGAATTCTTTTTCTTCAGCATCATCCTCATCATCACTTGAGTTGGATGAAGCTCCTGATTCTTCTTCTGTCTCACTCCAAGTTTCAGCAACAAATCCCTTCCTTGTATGTTTGTTTTTGCTGGAGGAGGGTTTGCCATTGCTGCTCTTCTTGAAGTCCTTTTCTTTTCTCCTTTCTTTCCTGTCCTTTTTGTCCTTGTTTTTATTTTCTACACAATCAGGCACAATGTGGCCTGGTTTCCTGCAACCAAAATAGACAATCTCTTTGTTATTTGATTTATCATACCTTGACTTGTCATGCTCTTTGTATGATCTTTTCCTGAAATCCTTCCTGGCCATTTTGTAAAACCTTTTGGCCAGTAGGCTTAGCAACTCTTCATTGCCTGTGACTTTGTCTTCAGGCTGATCTTCAATGGCTTTGAAAGCTATTGATTTTTCTTTTCTTGTAGCTGGTGAGGCAGCCTTCTGCTCTTCTTCTCTATTCTTGATGAGCAGCTCATAGGACTTGAGCTTGCCCAAGAGAGCTTCAGTTGTGATCTCATTTAGGCTTATGACATCCTTGATTGGCCAGATCCTTGAGTCCCAAGTACTTGTGAAGCACATTAGGATTTTATCATTTAGCTCAGTTAATGAGATCTCCTTATCCAAAGTTTTTAACTCATTGACTATGAGACTAAGTCTATTATACATGTCTGCTACTGACTCAGCTTCTCCTTTCTTGAAATTCTCATACTGGGTTATGAGATGAGATCTTCTATCCTTTCTCTCATCAACAGATCTTGAGACTATCTCAGATAACTTGTCCCAGATGTCCTTTGCTGAGTTGCATTCAGCTACCTTTTGGAATATCTCATTAGACATAGTGTGGGCTAGAATGTTCATAGCCTTTGCATCAGCCAATTTCCATTTCTTTATTTCTGCATCTGTTCCTGAAGGACGAGGAACAACACTTGTGCTTGTATTCTCTGGAGGTCTTGGACACACTATCAAAACAGAATTGAAAATGTCCTCATCAATAGAGTTCATGTACAGTCTAATCCTTGCCTTCCAAAGTGCAAACTTGGATTAATTGCACACTAGAGGTTTGGTGCTAGCATAATCTTTGTTTTGGGCTATATTTTGTGAAGAAATAATTCTAATAACAAAATCAAAACAAGCAGATCTGACTAGAGGGATCTTTGGGTTCAGGTGTTAGCCTGTGCAACCACTAAGGTGTGGTATTTTTAACCAACTTTGGAAGATGTGGTATTTTTAACCAACCTCGCTTTGATACCAATTGAAAGTGCAAGTTAGATCTGATATACTCTAGAGGGGGGGGGGGTGAATAGAGTATGGTGCTTGCTAAAAACGTTTTACAATAGTTGTTGTATTCCTAAGTGAACAGGGAAGCAAATGAACTATATCAACTATTTAATCAAAAAGCAATCACAAACCATAGCCAGAAAACAAAAAGAAAGTAAGCAACCAGAAGACACAAGGAGCTATAGTGGTTCCCCAATCAATCTGGGTACATCCACTCATCTACCACCCTAGGTAGGAATCCACTGCAGGATGAGTTGATCAGGTGTCCTGGGCACCAATGAGCTTTTGATAAGGTGCTCAAAAACCAAACCAGATTTTTTGATCAGGTGTCTTGCCACC
Source organism: Platanthera guangdongensis (assembly GCA_039583875.1). NCBI lineage: Eukaryota > Viridiplantae > Streptophyta > Magnoliopsida > Asparagales > Orchidaceae > Platanthera > Platanthera guangdongensis. The sequence goes on from CM077150.1 coordinate 104,237,625, forward strand.
ACTGAGTTTTCACAAGGTTTCAAAAACCAGCACAAACTTTTGAAGGGAGTTTGAAAAACCCTTTACAGCAGAGAGAGAGAGAGAGAGAGAAAGAGAGAGAGAGAGGATGAGATGATCTTCTCTGTCAATAATCAGAGAGAAGATAGTGGATGTTGTCAAAGCTCCCCCTGAGATCTTGAGTTGTTCAGGAAGTGAAGCTTTGCAGTAGGGTGATAGGCCTTCAGAAAATTTGATCTCCAGCAAAAGATGATTTCAGCAACAACTGAAATATGTGGTGTCTGGAGTCTTGAATGATGATGGCCTTTGAACACTGGAATCAAAAGGGATCTGAAAGTATTAGAATGTTGATCTCCTTTTGTGATGGTGTTCTTGTATGAATTCTAAAACTGAGAATGTCTGCAACTCTTTCTCTTCTGTTGTGTAATTGTTGTTGTTGCAGAATATGTATATCAGAGAAGAATGAAAAACTGATCTTTTATTCCTTAGATCTGAATGAATATTTCTCTATCCAAGATAGTCTTTAGCCTGTCATAAATGACTTCCTTAACTGCATTTGTCTTCTGGAGGAAAGTTCAAAAAAAAAACATTACTTTTAAAATCCTTTGAAACTTGCTCCAGATTAATTGAAAACGACTACAAGATCATTGAAATAAATGCTGAGAATAATTCCACAACTGTCTGAATTTGAATCTTGAAAAACGTCAATCTCTCTAGAAAAACGTCGACCTGAGCTCCACTATCATGGAACTGAGCTCAGAGACTGGTCTTAGACTTAAACAGAGATCGTCGATCTGAGCTCAACTATCGTCGATCTGAGCTCAGAGATAGAGAAACAAACTGGAGACAAGAACGTCGATCTGAGCTCGAAGGTCGTCGAATGGAGTTCGACGACTTGTTGAAGTTGAGCTCAGAGATCGTCGAATGGAGTTCGACGATTCGTCGAAGTGAGCTCAGCGATCGTCGAATGGAGTTCGACGATTCGTCATACTGAGCTCGACGAAATGACTTAGTCTCCTGAACTGAAATCTCTGGTCTTGAGGGCAGCTTTCAAACCTAAATACTAACCCTTAGACTCAATTCTAATTGACCTTTAGATCAAAACAAGGAGGTCAGAACAGATTTCCTAAAGACATAGTGATCCTTGCCCAAATCAGTAATAGGGTGTTCCAACAGGTGGTCTTATACCTTGACACACCCAATACCGGGGAAAACCGCCACCTGTGGTGGAGGGGATCTACCCAACACACCAACAGTCACAAATCAACCAGGATCAAATATCCACAGCCAACCATGGCTATACCAAATATACATTCAATGCAAGATAAACCGCAACCAAACTCCGTAAAACCCAAATACCAAAACCCAAACACTTCTCAAAACAAACAGTACGAAAATACCAAAAATATACCCTAAGGACAAACTCTAGGAATCAGACAAAATCTGTGAAAAATCTCCAAGTCCTGGCAAATTCGGCGCGTATGCTCCTCGAATCACAATGATACTCGACGAATTCTACACTATTCGGTGAAAAAGGACTAGTGATACTCGACGAATTACTATGATATACGCTGAATTTTACTTGGCAACTTTACAAGGTTTGACAATTGACGATACTTGGAGAATTCCTATGATACTCGGCGAAAATGACTACCAATACTCACCAAAAATGACTTAAACAAATTTGGCGATACTCGCCGAATTCCTACTCGATTCCCGCCGAAATCTACATAGTGAAAACTCGACGAAATCGACTCACATAACTCGTCGAAATGATCAAACGGAAATTCGACGAGTTACTACCCTATACTCGATGAATCATGCTGTGATACTCGCCGAAAATCCCTTAGAATAGTCTACTATACTTGCCGAATCCCGACACCTATACTCAGCGAATTTCTACCCGACACCCGCCGAAAATTCCTTGAACACTAAACCTATTTTCTATGGCTTGGCCAAAAATCATGCCCTAACCTAGGGGATTCTTTTCATGATGAACCTGCACAACTCCTATTCTCTCAGGGAGGAGGAAGAGAGGAAGAAAATAAGCTAAGAAGGGACATGCAAGGGGGGAAAATCCACTTGCCTCGAAACTCCAGAGAAACGCCGTCCGCTCGCACTGCGACAAGGATCAGCCACAACAAGGCCCTAACAACGTTTCCTGAAATTTTTTGAGGGGAAAATGGGTCAAAATTGCTAACCCTAACATATAAAAATCGAGGAATCGGGGAAAACTTACCACTATCGTGTATCCCTCGCTGAGAGCTTTCTGAATCTCCAATTTATTTATGAAACAGACCACCAGATCTCTGGAAATCGCCGGCCAAACGCACTCCCTGTCCGCCGCTCGTCCTCTTTCGTGAAAAGTCCGCTGTCGGGTTTAGGGAAGATGATGAATAGTAGGGTTCGGTCGCATCAGTCTATTTATACTTATATATATATATATATATATATATTATATATATATTATTAATTATTAGGTAACGTCAAAACGACCCAAAATTCAAATGACCTCGAATTTCTAAGAAAATCACACCGTAGCTAAATACCGATGCTATGAATCTAACGACGAAGTCAAAATTCAAATCTGACAAACCAAACTAGGGCAAACACCTCCCAAAGCCAAAACACAAGCATTCCCAAACAAAGACTCGACCGAGCAACCAAAACAGACCCAACTCGCAAGGGAATCTTGCAAACAGGATAAAACCCAGCCACACTGAAAACCTAAAGAGCAAAAACCACACTCTAACCATGGCACACACCTAACCATGCGTCAATGTAACGCCTTGATGTCATAAATACGCCAAAAAGAATTAAACTAAACATCAAAAAATTCGAGGCGTTACACTAGTCATTAAGTCAATTGAAGATGGGTCTCCTAAAGAGTATACGCTAAAGGACGACCTCGTTCATTTCCATGGCTAACTCTACATTCCCAAGGGCGGGGAAATCCGGGAAGATTTATTGAGAGAAACACATTGCTCCAAGTATTCAGTGCATCCTGAGATTTCTAAGATATATAGTGACTTGCAGAAGACCATGTTTTAGACAGGAATGAAGAAAGCTGTCAAGTATTATGTTACGCACTGTGAGGCTTGTCAAAAGGTGAAGGTGGAGTGCAAGAGCCCCAGAGGATTATTACAGTCATTGCCCATCCCCGAGTGGAAGTTTGTGGATATCTCCATGGATTTTGTTCATGGGTTGCCTTGCTCGTGCTCTGGGAATGATTCAGTTTGGGTAATTGTAGATCATATAACAAAGGTCGTCATATTTATCCCTATGAAGAAGGAGGCACATGTGAATATCTTAGTGTGTCTCCTTGTGGAGCAATTTGTACGGTAGCATGGAATCCCTAAGACAATAGTCTCCGATCATGATGACCGTTTTACCTCCAAGGAGTGGAAGGCAGTACAAGCATATCTGGGCTCTCGCTGTACAACCCCGTGTCCGGCGAGCAGGTCACCAGGGTATAGGCAGATCGGGCTGAAAACAGCAGGCGAGCTCGGCAGCAAAGGGGGCGAGTTCGGCAGTAAAGGGGCGAGCCGGAGCTCGACATCCGTCGACCAGAGATCGACGATCGGTGACCCGGAGTTCGGCATGTGCCAAGCGAGACACAGCTCGCGTCCTCGTGGGGGAGCTCGGCAACAGTAGACGAGCAGAACATGCCGAGGTGGCCAAAGCTCCCAAGCTCGCCTGGATGTATGAGGTATTTTTTACTGTTTTGCCCCCGCTGGTCTGCCCATAGCCCTTCAAAACAACGGAGTTTGGCTGTTGGAAGACCCAACCAAGGGTTTTCTGGTAATTTCAGGTCGGTTCTTTTGGATATTGACAGTCCGGATTTCAAAAGCTATAAATAGGACCCAAGGGGTACCCAAGAAAGCAGGTTCTTTCCTGTGCTCTCCTGCCCCATTCTTCGAGTGCTTTCTGAGGGTACCTTAGCTCGGCTTCTGGCTAAGGAGGGGAAGCGCTCTGAGATCTTCCGGGTTTGTGGTGGGACCTCCCTGCCGAGCCCTTGGGTCTGTTTCACCTTGCCTTCTCCGTTATTTTTCTTACAGGAGCGAAGTAGGCGCGAGACCACCCCTTCCCCAAGGGTCGAACTCCACAAGGAACCGGATTCCGGTTTCAACATTTTGGTGCGGTGAGCGTGGAAAGTGGTCAGCGCAGAAAGGCTTCGACGAGCTCAATGACGGGAGGACAAGGATCTGAAAGGCAGAACTCGCCGCCCCCCCCCCCCCCCCCCGCCTGTCGCAACAGTGGGGATGTTGGAAGACTTCAGGAACGAGGTGCTGGGCCTCGTCAAGTTCGCACTCGGCGCGCATGCCGAGTGCTCGACTCCGGCAGCCCAGATCGCGGCCGCCCCCTCTTTGTGCGAGGACGCTCCCAGCCGGCGAGCTGGGAAGGAAGTGGCCGAGGAAGGCCGAGGGTGCGAGCTCCTAGGGCGCGAGCTCTTCCCCGGCTCGGCAGGCCGAGGCTGGTTCGGCGAGCTGGGCTCGCGAGACTCGCCAGCTCGCCCAGTGGGGGGAGGCAGTCCTTTCAACGAGCTAGTCTCCTCAGCTCCAGTCCCAGATGGGTTCATGGAACCCGAGATGTCTTACTATACCGGGAAAGGAGACCCGGTCCAGCATGTCCAATGGTTCGAGGATGTGGTCTCCATCCGTTAGATGTCAGACGGATTCAAATGCTGACTCTTCGCTATCACCCTCCGGGAGAAGGCAAGGGAATGGTTCCACCAGCTCCCGGCCAGCTCCATCTACTACTTCGAGGACCTGCACTGGGGGTTCATGCTGAGATTCACCACCTCGAAGAGGAGGAAGAAGGAGTTAGAGTCTTTGTTCCACATAAAGCAGGGGGTGAACGAGACGTTGGGGAGCTATGTGGACCGATTCCAGGAGGAAGTTACTCAAGTCCAGGAGATGCCGGGCCATAGTCTGATGATGGCCTTTACCTTGGGCCTGCAACAGGGTTTCTTCCGAATGGAGCTGAAGAGAGTTCCCCCCCTCTCCTACGAGGAGCTGATGGAGAGGGCGGCAATGGATGTCGACAGGGAGGCGTCGAACCCGGAATTTGCGAGGAAGCTGGCCAGGTGGGCCACCGAGGAGGAAAAGAAGTCGAAGGGAGGAAGAGGATAGGAAGATAGGAGAGGAGACCCCAGGCAGAGGGAGCAGAGGCAGCTCCAGGGGCAGCAACAGCCGAGGTGGGGGCGTCAAGAGCCCGACCGACGCCTAGGATGGAGACCCGAGTGGCAGGGACAGGGGTCGCAGAGAGGGTATTACGGAAGGGATCACTATCAGGGGAGGAAAGACCAGTTCCACCCCCCGGGCTGGAGGCAGGGCCAGAGGCCCCGGCTCCCCGATCAAGAAGAGGCCATGGCTATAGCCCTGGGAGCAAGGAGGGGAGCGTGGAGGAAGAGAAGAAGAGAGGTCAGGGTGGAGCTGCCCTATTGCGACTTCCATCAGGAAGAGGGGCATGCCACGACCACCTGTCCGGAGTTCCTCGAGATGAGGGGGAATAGGGAGCAGCAACAGCAGCAGTAGGGGCGACAGGAAGTGAGGATTGAGGAGGTCCTGCCTCGGACGGAGGAGGATCATTGTGAAGACCGGGTGGATGTGGGGACCCGGGGAGGGATCAGAGTGATCCACGGGGGAGTGGCGACTGAGGCTTCCCGCAAGGCAAGTCTCCACACCATGTACCGGCGGAGCGTCGCCTCAAAATCCCAAACCCCACCCCCGGAGGAGAGGATCACCTTCTCTAGGAGTGATATGCCAGACCACGAGGATCCGTTCTGTGATGCGCTAGTCATCAGGGCGGCCATCGAGAATTTCATCGTCTCTCGAATCCTCGTGGACAACAGGAGTTCCGTCAACGTCGTCTTCAAAAAGGCACTCGACGCGATGAGGGTGGAGGAAAAGAGGGTGCTGGCCTCGGATGGCCCCTTGTTCGGGTTTTCAGGAGAAAGGAAGGAGGTAGAGGGAGGAGTTGGCCTCCATGTCACCTTGGGGGGGCAGTCCCGAAACTGCAAGTTCGTCATTGTGGACGCCCCCAGCAACTACAGCGTCATCTTCGGGAGGCCCCTGATCAGCGCCTTCCGCTGCGTCCCCTCATCTTTCCATCAATGCTTGAAGTTCAACGCTGAGGGGGTCCAGGTCAGGGTTAGGGGGGACCCAAAGGTGGCTCGAGAATGTTATGTCACCGCGGTGAACACCATCTCCTGGCAAGAGGGAGCCGAGGAGATGGGGCGAAGGATGGAGGAGGTCGAGCAGGAAGCAGCAGGGGAGGAGCTGGGAGTGAAGGACTGCGCAGAGAAGGCGGCAGGAGGAGATCTGGAGGAGGTGGCCGAAGTGAGGGCCGTGGGAGGAGAGATGGAGGTAGAGGTCCCCGTTCTGGAGGAAGGGGATGCCGAGGGATGGGGGGAGCAATCCAGGCTGGAGGTAGTAGAGGAAGTGGTGGAGCTGGAGGTGCTCACCCGAGGAGGAAGGATGGAGAAGATCCGCGTCAGCGGGGGGTTGACCCCGGAGGACCAAGGCAGGATGCTGGAGTGCATCCAGAAGAACGTGGATATCTTCGCTTGGAACGCCGCGGAGATGCCGGGGGTTGATGCGGATGTGGCCTGCCACCGCCTCAACCTGGACCCGGGAACACGCCCCGTTCAGTAGAAGAAGAGGTCCACCACGGACAAGTTGGCGGAGCCCATCAGGGAGGAGGTGGCGAAACTCCTCCAGGCCGGCTTCGTGTCTGAGATTCAGTACCCCGGCTGGGTCTCCAACGTGGTCATGGTAAAAAAAGGAGACGGCCGGTGGAGGATGTGTATCGACTTTTCCTTACTTAATAAAGCTTGTCCTAAGGACTGTTATCCTTTGCCTCAGATCGACGCGCTGGTTGACTCAGCCGTCGGTTTTTCTGTAATGAGTTTTTTAGATGCTTTTTCAGGTTACCATCAGATCAGGATGCACCCCCCAGACATCAAGGATGTCTCGTTCATCACAGGGGATGGATGCTACTGCTACAGGATGATGCTGTTCGGGCTGAAGAATGCCGGGGCAACCTACCAGAAAATTATGGATAGGGTCTTTAAGGAGCAAAGGGGAAGGAATTTGGAGGTGTATGTAGATGACCTCATGATCAAAAGCCGGGACGTGGACTCCCACCTCCGGGACCTGGAGGAGACCTTCTCCACCCTACGCAAATACAAGATGCGATTGAATCCCCTAAAATGTGTCTTTGGGGCCAGCAGGGGAAAGTTCTTGGGCACCTCCTTACCCCCGCGGGGGTCGAGCCGAATCCGGATAAGGTCAAGGATATCTTGGTGCTGGGGTCCCCGCAGAATGCAAAGGAGGTCCAACGGCTGACGAGGAAACTAGCAGGGCTGAGTCGCTTCCTTTCACGGGCAGGGGAGAAGTGCTCCCCCTTCTTCAAAACGCTAAGGGGTGGTCAGAGGTTTGATTGGACCAAGGAGTGCGAGGAGGCGTTCCAGGCCCTCAAAGTGCAGTTGACACGGGCACCGCTGCTCCAAGGGCTGAAGGAGGGGGAGGACCTGTTTTTATATCTCAGAGTCGGGGTGGGGGCCTTGAGCTCCGTCTTGGTTCGTGAAGAAGGGAAGAGACAGCTCCCAATCTATTACGTGAGCCGGGTCCTGAGGAAGGCCGAGCTCAGGTATCCGATTCTGGAAAAGCTAGCCTTCGCACTGATCATCTCGGCTCGGAGGCTACGACCTTACTTCCAAGCACACTCAATCCGAGTGGTGACCGACCATCCCCTCCGCAACATATTCGAGGGAGTGGAGCATTCAGGCAGGTTGGCTAAGTGGTCGGTGGAGCTGAGCGAGTTCGACGTCTCCTTCGTTCCGCGGCTCTCAATCAAAGCTCAGGCGATGGCCAACTTCTTGGCCGACTACGTGGTTGAAGTAGCAGAGGAAGAGCTCACCCGCCCGACTCCTTGGAAAGTGAGGGTGGATGGAGCCTCAGGGAGGCATTCTCTTGGAGTGGGGGTGATCCTAGAAAGCCCTCAAGGGACCCGAATCGAGCAGACGGTGGTGGTTCACTTTCCCATTACCAACAACCAGGCCGAGTACGAGGCCGTGATAGCAGGGCTGCGCCTGGCCAGGGAGCTGGGGGTATCAGATATGGAGGTCCTCACTGACTCCATGGTAGTGGCTTCTCAGATTAACGGGGAGTTCGAGGCGAAGGAGCCCACCCTGCGATCGTACTTGGCCAAGGTGAAGGGGGTCATCGGCACTTTTCAAACCTTCTCCATCCGACACGTACCAAGGGAAGAGAATGAACAGGCAGATCAGCTAGCGAAGCATGGTCCCCAGGTGGGGGGTACCATCACCAATCTGTTCCGCCCCTCCATCGAGGAAGGAGAGCTCATGGAAATCGATCAACAAGCTTCGTGGATGGATCCAGTGGTGGTTTTCCTCTCCAAAGGAGAATATCCGGAGGGGGTAGATAAGACAAAACTGAGGCACAAGTCAGCATATTACCTCCTCCAGGACGGGCAGCTATACAGGAAGACCCTCTCAGGGATGCTAGCCCGCTGCGTGACCGAAGGAGAAGCATGAAGGATCCTGGAGGAAGTCCACTCCGTAGAATGTGGGAGTCACTCCGGGAGTCGGACCCTGGAAGGAAGGGTAGTCAGCCAAGGGTATTTCTTGCCCACCCTGGGCTGAGACGCCCCTGAGTTCGTAAGAAGATGTCATAAGTGCCAGCTGTTTGCCCCTATCCAGCTACAACCGGCCCAGCGACTCAGAAGTATCACGGCCCCATGGCCCTTCGCAATTTGGGGAATGGATTTGGTTGGGCCGTTCTCCCAAGACAGCGGCCAGAGAAGGTTCCTCCTAGTGATGATTGACTACTTCTCAAAGTGGATGGAGGTGAAGGCGTTGGCCAAGGTGACCTCCCAAGTAATCAGAAACTTTGTTTGGGGGGAGATCATCTGTCGCCATGGGCTGCCCCAGGCCATCGTCAGGGTCAACGGGCCCCAGTTCGCCAGTGCCGAGTTCACCAGCTTCTGCGAGCAGCTTGGAATCGATCTCAGGTTCGCCTCGGTCCATCACCCCAGGAGTAACGGGCAGGTGGAGGCCGCAAACAAGATCATCGTCAACCTCCTCAAGAAGAAGGTGGAGAATTTGAAAGAGAGCTGGATGGAGCAGCTTCCTGCGGTTCTTTGGGCCCTAAGGACCACCCCCAACACGGCTACGGGAGAAACCCCCTTCAAACTCTCCCACGGGTGCGAGGCAGTGCTCCCCATAGAATTCGAAGTCCAAACACCGCGAGTCGTGGCAGCAAGAGAAGGCCGTGAGGAATGGCAAGCAGAGAATGAGGAGGAACTGAGGCTCTCCCTTGACATGGTGGAAGAGGTGAGAGACCTTTCCGCTATCCAGCAGGAGGAGGTGAAAAGAAGAATGGCCAAGTACTTTGACAAGCATGTCAGGGTCAAGCAGTTCGTGGAAGGGGACTTGGTGCTGAAGAAAGTAGATGCAGCAGGGAGATCAGCATCCGTAGGAAAGCTCAATCCCAGATGGGAGGAGCCATTCATTGTAAAGGTGGCCTTGGGGTCAGGGGGCTATCGACTCCAAAATATAGAGGGCGAGACCCTGGGTCTCACCTGGAGTGGTGACGAAATAAAACGATTTTTCCCCTGAAGCATGTAAGCAGCACTTTGATTATAATAAATTTCTTCAACTCTCGGATATTATCGTAACTAGCCTGCATAGTGGAATGTAATATATTTTGGACCCGGAGCAGATCCCGCTGCCAGGCACTCACCTAGCTGGCAGGGCTGGAAGTCACTCGGTGTCATCCTTGGCCTCGAGAAGATCCCGCTGTCAGGCTCTCACCTAGCTGACAGGGCTGGAAGTCACTCGATGGTATTAGTAGTGGATCCCGAGCAGATCCCGCTGCCAGGCTCTCACCTAGCTGGCAGGGCTGGAAGTCACTCGGTGTCATCCTTGGCCTCGAGCAGATCCCGCTGTCAGGCTCTCACCTAGCTGACAGGGCTGGAAGTCACTCAATGGTATTAGTAGTGGACCCCGAGCAGATCCCGCTGCCAGGCTCTCACCTAGCTGGCAGGGCTGGAAGTCACTCGGTGTCATCCTTGGCCTCGAGCAGATCCCACTGTCATGCTCTCACCTAGCTGACAGGGCTGGAAGTCACTCGATGGTATTAGTAGTGGACCCCGAGCAGATCCCGCTGCCAGGCTCTCACCTAGCTGGCAGGGCTGGAAGTCACTCGGTGTCATCCTTGGCCTCGAGCAGATCCCGCTGTCAGGCTCTCACCTAGCTGACAGGGCTATAAGACACTCGATGGTATTAGTAGTGGACCCTGAGCAGATCCCGTTGCCATGCTCTCACCTAGCTGGCAGGGCTGGAATTCACTCGGTGTCATCCTTGGCCTCGAGCAGATCCCGCTGTCAGGCTCTCACCTAGCTGACAGGGCTGGAAGTCACTCGATGGAATTAGTAGTGGACCCCGAGCAGATCCCGCTGCCAGGTTCTCACCTAGCTGGCAGGGCTGGAAGTCACTCGGTGTCATCCTTGGCCTCGAGCAGATCTCGCTGTCAGGCTCTCACCTAGCTGACAGGGCTGGAAGTCACTCGATGGTATTAGTAGTGGACCCCGAGAAGATCCCGCTACCAGGCTATCACCTAGCTGGCAGGGCTGGAAGTCACTCGGTGTCATCCTTGGCCTCGAGCAGATCCCGCTGTCAGGCTCTCACCTAGCTGACAGGGCTGGAAGTCACTCGATGGTATTAGTAGTGGACCCCGAGCAGATCCCGCTGCCAGGCTCTCACATAGCTGGCAGGGCTGGAAGTCACTCGATGTCATCCCTGGCCTCGAGCAGATCCCGCTGTCAGGCTCTCACCTAGCTGACAGGGATGGAAGTCACTCGATGGTATTAGTAGTGGACCCCGGGCAGATCCCGCTGCCAGGTTCTCACCTAGCTGGCAGGGCTAGAAGTCACTCGGTGTCATCCTTGGCCTCGAGCAGATCCCGCTGTCAGGCTCTCACATAGCTGACAGGGCTGGAAGTCACTCGATGGTATTAGTAGTGGACCCCAAGCAGATCCCGCTGCCAGGCTCTCACCTAGCTGGCATGGCTGGAAGTCACTCGGTGTCATCCTTAGCCTCGAGCAGTGATGGTTAAAACTCCAAAAATTATTTTCGGTCACGCGACGACCCGGCGGTTTTATTTAAGTAGAAAAGGCGGAATGATTTTATTTAGAAAACGGGGCGCGCGTATTTATTTATTTGGATATAAAACGGTGTGATCGAGTTTTAACGAAAGGAGGCAAGTGCACCTATCGTGAGTAGTACAGGATATTCCGGGTGGAATATCGAGGTCGTATTGTTCTCGGGTCCGGTTCGATTATTTCTACTCTTCCCTGGAGGGGACTATTATTTTACCGATAATTATCTTGTCGGGATATTTTATATATAATAAAAAGGCAGAAAACATAAAAAGAAAGCATAAAAAGAAAGCTTGAAGGTGGTGCCGATGAAGAGCTTAGCTCGATGGCACCGAAAAAACAAATGAACTAAAATAAACTTTAAATAAAAAGAGCTCCTAAATTTCTAATTAATTAAGGCGGAGACTTGGCCGTGGAGGTTCCACTAATGTGAGCGCACTTATCTCTAGGAATATTGCTCACCTGAACGCTAAGACTATTCGACCGGGCTCTCGTCCGACGAAGGATTCCTCTTAACGCCCGCATTACGCTAAGAACCCCGCTATTGGGTGGGGAACCCAATCCGGTAGAGTTGGCGCGCCTCCTCTCTCGAGGGTTAGTGCGGAACTCTCTTTGCCAAGGGGTGATCTGTCCATACGCACGGCCACTCGGCGAGCGTATGGAAAACGGAAATAGGGCCCACACATCGATATATGGTCCTACGCGTCGTTAACCCCGGGCAAACCTTAAGTACTTTTAATTAATTAGAAAGATATGACCTTTAATTATTTTAAGCTATTTTATCTGTCCCAATGCTCTTCGATGCCGAGGGCTAAGAACGATTAGCCACTCATCGGAATGGGGACGGCTTGCGGGAAAAGCGAAAATAAAGCAGTAAAGGAAAGCAGTAAATGAAAGCGATAAAATAAAGCAGTAAAGGAAAGCTGAAAATTGCAAGTCCTACTCAAACGAGTAGGACTGAAGAAAGCTGTAAATTGCGAGTCCCGGCGCAAACGCGTGGGCGGGAGAAAGAAAGCGGGTCCTACTCAAACGAGTAGGACTAAATAAATGCAACACACGCACACACTCGACAGAAATTAAAACACACGCACACACTCTCTCGACATAAATAAAAACACACACACTCTACAAGAAAGTAAACACACTCTACCGAAATAAAATCCAGCCATTTAACTCAAGTGAGTAGACGGAAAAAGAAAAATACAAACTCACGCACTCTATAGAAAGTAAAATAAGCGAGCGCCATTTAACTCTTAACGAGTAGGCGGAAATAAATGCGCACAAGTACAGAAAAATGTAAAAAAAACTAAGTTGTCTAAAAATGAAAACAACTGCATTTCTACCGCTAAAATGCGGGAGAAATGCATAAAAAGCTGAAATAAAAATAAAAGGGGCAAAAGTTTAAACGAAAAATCAAAGTGCACGAAAAATTAAAACGAATACATTTCTACCGCTAGAATGCGGTAGAAATGCATAAAAAGAGAACGAAAAAATTAAATAAGGAAAAAGTTTTTTGAAATAAAAACAAAAATGAAAATGCTTGAAAAATTATAACGAATATGTTTTCATTCTTATAATTTCATAGAAACGCCTAAAAAGTGGAAATAAGACTAAAAAAGAACGAAAAGTTTTACAATCCTAAAGAGCCTAAGTTAAAAGAAAATTAAAAATCACCTTTTAAAACATTGTTTTATAAACTTATAGGAATGAAAACAAAGTAAAAATAATAAAGTAAACCTAAACAAGTATTTGCATGAAAATAAAATTGCGATTATAACGGCTAGAAATTAGACAAAAGTTAAAAGCTAAAAAGATTTTAGAAGACATAAAAGAAAAACAAAATAAGAACAAACATTAAAAATCACTTCGAGTAGGGCGCATGAATGGATTCGAAGTTATGCAAAGAGAGAAAAAACTAACACATTTTATTAATGAAAAAGTGATTACAAGAAAGCTAAAAACAAACACTAAGAGTGGGGGAAGAAAATCCCTTACATAGCATGAGAAGGCAATTCGGCAGCACCTACCCTAAGCAAAGTGGTTCAAAAAAGGGAACCAGAATCCTAAGCAGAAGCTCTGAATTTATAGAAAAAATTTACATGGGTCACGCCCTTGGTCACGGGCGTGACAGGGGGCGTGACAGTACTATTTGCGAAGGCGGCCGGCGATTTGACGGGAAAGTGGACTTCGGGCTGGACACGTGTCGGTCTCGCAGAGGTCACGCCCTAGGTCACGGGCGTGACTCTGGGCGTGTCAAGCAGGTGGATCTGGGCGCGGGTTGCGCCGAAAGTCTTCGGGCAGGTCTTGTCGGGCTAGCTGGAAAGGTCACGCCCCAGGTCACGGGCGTGACTCTGGGCGTGTCGGCAGGTGTCGACACTCGACGAATGTCGAGCGAAAAGTGTCGAGTTGAAAATCGTCGAGCGAAAATTGAGTCACGCCCCCGGTCACGGGCGTGACGCTGGGCGTGACTGTTGGTGTCGACACTCGACGATCGTCGAGATGAATTCGTCGAGTGGAGTGAACACGGGCGTGACACCGGGCGTGTCAGGCTTTGCACTTCAAAATTTTGCTGATTGACTGGAATTTGACGTGTCACGCCATGGTCACGGGCGTGACCAATATGTCACGGGCGTGACTTGACTTTTTTGGCAGATTTTTGATTTTTTCTGAAAAATAAAATAAAACAAGTCAGCAAAATTATTTACAAAAAAGGAGCAATTTATTAAGCAAAAATATATAAAAAAGACGAAAAGAAATGAAAACGACTAAATTAATGTACAGAAAAATAGGTATATTTACAATACATCAAATACCCCCATACTTAAGCTTTTGCTATTCCAGAGCAAAAGTTGGAGATGAACTTATAAGGAATAAAAGAAATCCTAAGTTTAGCTACCGCTTGAATTAATTAAAAGTAAGATCAAAATAAATATCCGAGGTTAAAGAATTAAATCCTAATTTATGAAATGTTATAAATAGAGGAAGAGTTTCAAAAAGACTTCTAGATAAAATAAAATAGAAAGCAAAAATTTATTTTTGTTAGTTTAACAAAGATGGATTGAAATTATATAAAAAACCTTAGCTTAAAAGAAGTTAAAGGAAATAATGCAATTTAAAAGTTATGCTCTCAAAAAAATTTTAAATTAAGTCTAGAATCATTGAAATAGGCTAAGTGGTTTGGTGGTTTATGAATAAGGCTTGAATATTGAGGCGAGGCAATTTTTTCTCGAACCTCCAATTTTTTTCTTTTTGGATAGTTAGGAAAATGAAATCTTATTTTCCTAACACATAAATTTTTTTTTCTTTCTTCATAAATAATAAATAACCCAATGTATATGCGTAGAAGTAATGAATTTTATCCTCTTACTCCATAACATATAATCTTTTTTAAATATTGGGTGCCTATGTTTACGGAATGAAATCTTATTCCCATTGACATAAGATCTTTTAAGGGATAGGGGTAAACATGTCAAGTAAAAATGAAAAAAAAGGAAGTGGGTTTAGTTTTTTTCAAAAAGAATACTAGATTTTAATAAAAAAGTTTTGAGAGCAACCTTTTTAAAAGAAACGTTCCAATGTTTCTAAAAGCAAAGAGTAGAAATAATTGAAATCCATGGATGTTATTTTCTAACATAAAAAATGAGTTTCTCTTTATAAAATTAGAAGTGGTGGTGAAAAACAAGTTCTCTATTATAAGGAAAAGACATAAAAAATTCTTTAAATCTTAACCCCAGACACTTAAATCTATCGAACTTTAATTAATAAACGAATAGTAAGCAAAGAATAACTAAAATTCGCATATAAATTAACTCGAAACAAGATTTTTGGAAAGCAAAAAGGGTTGAGATATGGTATATTCGAATTATTTTGTTACATAATTAACAAAACATTTTTTGGAATTTTTAGAGTTTTTATCCTTTTTTTGTGTTTTAATTATTATCGTTTTAGGATTTTTAGATTTTTATATTTTTAGGTTTTTTGGATTTTCAAAATTTTTTTAATTTTTTTTTTAGTTTTTGTAGATTAGTTATTTACAAGAGAGAGGAGAGAAAGAAGTGTTATTTAAAGAAGATAGGGGGGAAAGAGAGATTTTTACAAAAAAAAGTGCAAAGTAAAAACTCGAAGGCGGCCCGCGAACAGACTCTATTTGGATGGTTGGTTCGATGAGTCGACCGTCGCGGGCAGGCAGAATGCAAGCTTTTACAAATAAGAAGAGGGGGGGGGGGAAGAGAGAATTTTTTTACAAAAAAAATATTTACGAAGTAAAAATATTTTTTTTGAATTTTTTGAGTTTTATGAATTTTTAAATTTTTTTTGTTTTTTTTATTATAAAAATAATGAAATTTTTTTTGAGTTTTTGATTTTTGCATTTTTTTTGTATTTTTTTGTTAAGTACAGAATATAAAAAGTGCAGAATAGGAAAACACCCCCATACTTAAACCCAACATTGTCCCCAATGTTGCAATCTAAGTATGCGGAACAGATAATATACAAAATATAATAAGTACAAAAAAGAAAAAAAGGGAGGGTAGGAGCTTCCCTTAGACGAGTCCGGGAGGCCCGGGTCGAAACCCTGCATTATTGTTAGAAGAAGAAGCAAAACAAAACAAAATAAAAAAGATAAAAAAAAAGAAAGTCGGCCAAAAGGTATGCGGGCGGTAGGGGGCAAGTGCGTGGGGGAGTCGAAGGTAGCTAAGGCCTGAGCCACGTGAGTGATGGAAATGCGCGCCCCTAGCGTGCACAATAATGAAAGCGCGCCGAAGCGAAACAAAACAAAATAAAACAAGTTAAAAAAAAATAAATAAAGACAAAATATATACACTTGTATTTTTTTGTGTTTTTAAGGACGTTTTTTATTTTTTAGTTGTTTTTAGGTAGGTGTTTTAGTTTTATTTTTTTAGTTTTTGAAGTTTTTCTCTTTTTTTTAGTTTTTTAGATTTTTTTTTAGTTTGATATTTTTTTCAAATTTTTAATTTTTAAGGTTTTTCAAAAAATTTTAGTTTTGTAAGTTTTTCAAAATTTTTTTTTTGTTTTATAATTTTGTAAATTTTTTATAGTTTTGTGTTTTTTAGTTTTTTTTTATTAGTAGTATTATTATTATTATATATGTTTTTTTTTAGTTTTTAGTTGGCCAAACTAGTTTTTTTTATTATTTAAATATATAGAGGTAAAATTAATGGAAACCCAAGGTTCAAAATAACGAGCCGAAAATTCCCCGGCAATGGCGCCAAAAACTTGATGGTTAAAACGCCAAAAATTATTTTCGGTCACGCGGCGACCCGGCGGTTTTATTTAAGTAGAAAAGGCGGAATGATTTTATTTAGAAAACGGGGCGCGCGTATTTATTTATTTGGATATAAAACGGTGTGATCGAGTTTTAACGAAAGGAGGCAAGTGCACCTATCGTGAGTAGTACAGGATATTCCGGGTGGAATATCGAGGTCGTATTGTTCTCGGGTCCGGTTCGATTATTTCTACTCTTCCCTGGAGGGGACTATTATTTTACCGATAATTATCTTGTCGGGATATTTTATATATAATAAAAAGGCAGAAAACATAAAAAGAAAGCATAAAAAGAAAGCTTGAAGGTGGTGCCGATGAAGAGCTTAGCTCGATGGCACCGAAAAAACAAATGAACTAAAATAGACTTTAAATAAAAATAGCTCCTAAATTTCTAATTAATTAAGGCGGAGACTTGGCCGTGGAGGTTCCACTAATGTGAGCGCACTTATCTCTAGGAATATTGCTCACCTGAACGATAAGACTATTCGACCGGGCTCTCGTCCGACGAAGGATTCCTCTTAACGCCCACATTATGCTAAGAACCCCGCTATTGGGTGGGGAACCCAATCCGGTAGAGTTGGCGCGCCTCCTCTCTCGAGGGTTAGTGCAGAACTCTCTTTGCCAAGGGGTGATCTGTCCATACGCACGGCCACTCGGCGAGCGTATGGAAAACGGAAATAGGGCCCACACATCGATATGTGGTCCTACGCGTCGTTAACCTCGGGCAAACCTTAAGTACTTTTAATTAATTAGAAAAGATATGACCTTTAATTATTTTAAGCTATTTTATCTGTCCCAATGCTCTTCGATGCCGAGGGCTAAGAACGATTAGCCACTTATCGGAATGGGGACGGCTTGCGGGAAAAGCAGAAAATAAAGCAGTAAAGGAAAGCAGTAAATGAAAGCGATAAAATAAAGCAGTAAAGGAAAGCTGAAAATTGCAAGTCCTACTCAAATGAGTAGGACTGAAGAAAGCTGTAAATTGCGAGTCCCGGCGCAAACGCGTGGGCGAGAGAAAGAAAGCGGCTCCTACTCAAACGAGTAGGACTAAATAAATGAAACACACGCACACACTCAACAGAAATTAAAACTCACGCACACACTCTCTCGACATAAATGAAAACACACACACTCTCGACATAAATGAAAACACACACACTCTACAAGAAAGTAAACACACTCTACCGAAATAAAATCCAGCCATTTAACTCAAGTGAGTAGGCGAAAAAAAAGAAAAATACAAACTCACGCACTCTACAGAAAGTAAAATAAGCGAGCGTCATTTAACTCTTAACGAGTAGGCGGAAATAAATGCACACAAGTACAGAAAAATGTAAAAAAAACTAAGTTGTCTAAAAATGAAAACAACTGCATTTCTACCGCTAAAATGCGGGAGAAATGCATAAAAAGCTGAAATAAAAATAAAAGGGGCAAAAGTTTAAACGAAAAATCAAAGTGCACGAAAAATTAAAACGAATACATTTCTACCGCTAGAATGCGGTAGAAATGCATAAAAAGAGAACGAAAAAATTAAATAAGGAAAAAGTTTTTTGAAATAAAAACAAAAATGAAAATGCTTGAAAAATTATAACGATTATGTTTTCATTCTTATAATTTTATAGAAACGCATAAAAAGTGGAAATAAGACTAAAAGAGAACGAAAAGTTTTACAATCCTAAAGAGCTTAAGTTAAAAGAAAATTAAAAATCACCTTTTAAAACATTGTTTTATAAACTTATAGGAATGAAAACAAAGTAAAAATAATAAAGTAAACCTAAACAAGTATTTGCATGAAAATAAAATTGCGATTATAACGGCTAGAAATTAGACAAAAGTTAAAAGCTAAAAAGATTTTAGAAGACATAAAAGAAAAACAAAATAAGAACAAACATTAAAAATCACTTCGAGTAGGGCGCATGAATGGATTCCAAGTTATGCAAAGAGAGAAAAAACTAACACATTTTATTAATGAAAAAGTGATTACAAGAAAGCTAAAAACAAACACTAAGAGAGGGGGAAGAAAATCCCTTACATAGCATGAGAAGGCAATTCGGCAGCACCTACCCTAAGCAAAGTGGTTCAAAAAAGGGAACCGGAATCCTAAGCAGAAGCTCTGAATTTATAGAAAAAATTTACATGGGTCACGCCCTTGGTCACGGGCGTGACAGGGGGCGTGACAGTACTATTTGCGAAGGCGGCCGGCGATTTGACGGGAAAGTGGACTTCGGGCTGGACACGTGTCGGTCTCGCAGAGGTCACGCCCTAGGTCACGGGCGTGACTCTGGGCGTGTCAAGCAGGTGGATCTGGGCGCGGGTTGCGCCGAAAGTCTTCGGGCAGGTCTTGTCGGGCTAGCTGGAAAGGTCACGCCCCAGGTCACGGGCGTGACTCTGGGCGTGTCGGCAGGTGTCGACACTCGACGAATGTCGAGCGAAAAGTGTCGAGTTGAAAATCGTCGAGCGGAAATTGAGTCACGCCCCCGGTCACAGGCGTGACGCTGGGCGTGACTGTTGGTGTCGACACTCGACGATCGTCGAGATGAATTCGTCGAGTGGAGTGAACACGGGCGTGACACCGGGCGTGTCAGGCTTTGCACTTCAAAATTTTGCTGATTGACTGGAATTTGACGTGTCACGCCATGGTCACGGGCGTGACCAATATGTCACGGGCGTGACTTGAATTTTTTGGCAGATTTTTGATTTTTTCTGAAAAATAAAATAAAACAAGTCAGCAAAATTATTTACAAAAAAGGAGCAATTTATTAAGCAAAAATATATAAAAAAGACGAAAAGAAATGAAAACGACTAAATTAATGTACAGAAAAATAGGTATATTTACAATACATCAAATACCCCCATACTTAAGCTTTTGCTATTCCAGAGCAAAAGTTTGAGATGAACTTATAAGAAATAAAAGAAATCCTAAGTTTAGCTACCGCTTGAATTAATTAAAAGTAAGATCAAAATAAATATCCGGGGTTAAAGAATTAAATCCTAATTTATGAAATGTTATAAATAGAGGAAGAGTTTCAAAAACACTTCTAGATAAAATAAAATAGAAAGCAAAAATTTATTTTTGTTAGTTTAACAAAGATGGATTGAAATTATATAAAAAATCTTAGCTTAAAAGAAGTTAAAAGAAATAATGCAATTTAAAAGTTATGCTCTCAAAAAAATTTTAAATTAAGTCTATAATCATTGAAATAGGCTAAGTGGTTTGGTGGTTTATGAATAAGGCTTGAATATTGAGGCGAGACAATTTTTTCTCGAACCTCCAATTGTTTTCTTTTTGGATAGTTAGGAAAATGAAAACTTATTTTCCTAACACATATTTTTTTTTCTTTCTTCATAAATAATAAATAACCCAATGTATATGCGTAGGAGTAATGAATTTTATTCTCTTACTCCATAACATATAATCTTTTTTAAATATTGGGTGCCTATGTTTACGGAATGAAATCTTATTCCCATTGACATAAGATCTTTTAAGGGATAGGGGTAAACATGTCAAGTAAAAATGAAAAAAAAGGAAGTGAGTTTAGTTTTTTTCAAAAAGAATACTAGATTTTAATAAAAAAGTTTTGAGAGCAACCTTTTTAAAAGGAACGTCCCAATGTTTCTAAAAGCAAAGAGTAGAAATAATTGAAATCCATGGATGTTATTTTCTAACATAAAAAACGAGCTTCTCTTTATAAAATTAGAAGTGGTGGTGAAAAACAAGTTCTCTATTATAAGGTAAAGACATAAAAAATTCTTTAAATCTTAACCCCAGACACTTAAATCTATCGAACTTTAATTAATAAACGAATAGTAAGCAAAGAATAACTAAAATTCGCATATAAATTAACTCGAAACAAGATTTTTGGAAAGCAAAAAGGGTTAAGATATGGTATATTCGAATTATTTTGTTACATAATTAACAAAACATTTTTTGGAATTTTTAAAGTTTTTATCCTTTTTTTGTGTTTTAATTATTATCGTTTTAGGATTTTTAGATTTTTATATTTTTAGGTTTTTTGGATTTTCAAATTTTTTTTAATTTTTTTTTTAGTTTTTGTAGATTAGTTATTTACAAGAGAGATGAGAGAAAGAAGTGTTATTTAAAGAAGATAGGGGGGAAAGAGAGATTTTTACAAAAAAAAGTACAAAGTAAAAACTCGAAGGCGGCCCGCGAACAGACTCTATTTGGATGGTTGGTTCGATGAGTCGACCGTCGCGGGCAGGCAGAATGCAAGCTTTTACAAATAAGAAGAGGGGGGGGAGAGAGAATTTTTTTACAAAAAAAATATTTACGAAGTAAAAAGATTTTTTTTGAATTTTTTGAGTTTTATGAATTTTTAAATTTTTTATGTTTTTTTTATTATAAAAATAATGAAATTTTTTTTGAGTTTTTGATTTTTGCATTTTTTTTTTGTATTTTTTTGTTAAGTACAGAATATAAAAAGTGCAGAATAGGAAAACACCCCCATACTTAAACCCAACATTGTCCCCAATGTTGCAGTCTAAGTATGCGGAACAGATAATATACAAAATATAATAAGTACAAAAAAGAAAAAAGGGAGGGTAGGAGCTTCCCTTAGACGAGTCCGGGAGGCCCGGGTCGAAACCCTGCATTATTGTTAGAAGAAGAAGCAAAACAAAACAAATTAAAAAAGATAAAAAAAAAAGAAAGTCGGCCAAAAGGTATGCAGGCGGTAGGGGGCAAGTGCGTGGGGGAGTCGAAGGTAGCTAAGGCCTGAGCCACGTGAGTGATGAAAATGCGCGCCCCTAGCGTGCACAATAATGAAAGCGCGCCGAAGCGAAACAAAACAAAATAAAACAAGTTAAAAAAAAAAATAAAGACAAAATATATACACTTGTATTTTTTTGTGTTTTTAAGGACGTTTTTTATTTTTTAGTTGTTTTTAGGTAGGTGTTTTAGTTTTATTTTTTTAGTTTTTGAAGTTTTTCTCTTTTTTTTAGTTTTTTAGATTTTTTTTTTAGTTTGATATTTTTTTCAATTTTTAATTTTTAAGGTTTTTCAAAAAATTATAGTTTTGTAAGTTTTAAAATTTTTTTTTTTTGTTTTATAATTTTGTAAATTTTTTATAGTTTTGTGTTTTTTAGTTTTTTTTATTAGTAGTATTATTATTATTATATATGTTTTTTTTTTTAGTTTTTAGTTGGCCAAACTAGTTTTTTTTATTATTTAAATATATAGAGGTAAAATTAATAGAAACCCAAGGTTCAAAATAACGAGCCGAAAATTCTCCGGCAATGGCGTCAAAAACTTGATGGTTAAAACTCCAAAAATTATTTTCGGTCACGCGGCGACCCGGCGGTTTTATTTAAGTAGAAAAGGCGGAATGATTTTATTTAGAAAACGGGGCGTGCGTATTTATTTATTTGGATATAAAACGGTGTGATCGAGTTTTAACGAAAGGAGGCAAGTGCACCTATCGTGAGTAGTACAGGATATTCCGGGTGGAATATCGAGGTCGTATTGTTCTCGGGTCCGGTTCGATTATTTCTACTCTTCCCTGGAGGGGACTATTATTTTACCGATAATTATCTTGTCGGGATATTTTATATATAATAAAAAGGCAGAAAACATAAAAAAAAAGCATAAAAAGAAAGCTTGAAGGTGGTGCCGATGAAGAGCTTAGCTCGATGGCACCGAAAAAACAAATGAACTAAAATAAACTTTAAATAAAAAGAGCTCCTAAATTTCTAATTAATTAAGGCGGAGACTTGGCCGTGGAGGTTCCACTAATGTGAGCGCACTTATCTCTAGGAATATTGCTCACCTGAACGCTAAGACTATTCGACCGGGCTCTCGTCCGACGAAGGATTCCTCTTAACGCCCGCATTACGCTAAGAACCCCGCTATTGGGTGGGGAACCCAATCCGGTAGAGTTGGCGCGCCTCCTCTCTCGAGGGTTAGTGCGGAACTCTCTTTGCCAAGGGGTGATCTGTCCATACGCACGGCCACTCGGCGAGCGTATGGAAAACGGAAATAGGGCCCACACATCGATATATGGTCCTACGCGTCGTTAACCCCGGGCAAACCTTAAGTACTTTTAATTAATTAGAAAGATATGACCTTTAATTATTTTAAGCTATTTTATCTGTCCCAATGCTCTTCGATGCCGAGGGCTAAGAACGATTAGCCACTCATCGGAATGGGGACGGCTTGCGGGAAAAGCAGAAAATAAAGCAGTAAAGGAAAGCAGTAAATGAAAGCGATAAAATAAAGCAGTAAAGGAAAGCTGAAAATTGCAAGTCCTACTCAAACGAGTAGGACTGAAGAAAGCTGTAAATTGCGAGTCCCGGCGCAAACGCGTGGGCGGGAGAAAGAAAGCGGGTCCTACTCAAACGAGTAGGACTAAATAAATGCAACACACGCACACACTCGACAGAAATTAAAACACACGCACACACTCTCTCGACATAAATAAAAACACACACACTCTACAAGAAAGTAAACACACTCTACCGAAATAAAATCCAGCCATTTAACTCAAGTGAGTAGGCGGAAAAAAAAAATACAAACTCACGCACTCTATAGAAAGTAAAATAAGCGAGCGCCATTTAACTCTTAACGAGTAGGCGGAAATAAATGCGCACAAGTACAGAAAAATGTAAAAAAAACTAAGTTGTCTAAAAATGAAAACAACTGCATTTCTACCGCTAAAATGCGGGAGAAATGCATAAAAAGCTGAAATAAAAATAAAAGGGGCAAAAGTTTAAACGAAAAATCAAAGTGCACGAAAAATTAAAACGAATACATTTCTACCGCTAGAATGCGGTAGAAATGCATAAAAAGTGAACGAAAAAATTAAATAAGGAAAAAGTTTTTTGAAATAAAAACAAAAATGAAAATGCTTGAAAAATTATAACGATTATGTTTTCATTCTTATAATTTCATAGAAACGCCTAAAAAGTGGAAATAAGACTAAAAAAGAACGAAAAGTTTTACAATCCTAAAGAGCCTAAGTTAAAAGAAAATTAAAAATCACCTTTTAAAACATTGTTTTATAAACTTATAGGAATGAAAACAAAGTAAAAATAATAAAGTAAACCTAAACAAGTATTTGCATGAAAATAAAATTGCGATTATAACAGCTAGAAATTAGACAAAAGTTAAAAGCTAAAAAGATTTTAGAAGACATAAAAGAAAAACAAAATAAGAACAAACATTAAAAATCACTTCGAGTAGGGCGCATGAATGGATTCGAAGTTATGCAAAGAGAGAAAAAACTAACACATTTTATTAATGAAAAAGTGATTACAAGAAAGCTAAAAACAAACACTAAGAGTGGGGGAAGAAAATCCCTTACATAACATGAGAAGGCAATTCGGCAGCACCTACCCTAAGCAAAGTGGTTCAAAAAAGGGAACCGGAATCCTAAGCAGAAGCTCTGAATTTATAGAAAAAATTTACATGGGTCACGCCCTTGGTCACGGGCGTGACAGGGGGCGTGACAGTACTATTTGCGAAGGCGGCCGGCGATTTGACGGGAAAGTGGACTTCGGGCTGGACACGTGTCGGTCTCGCAGAGGTCACGCCCTAGGTCACGGGCGTGACTCTGGGCGTGTCAAGCAGGTGGATCTGGGCGCGGGTTGCGCCGAAAGTCTTCGGGCAGGTCTTGTCGGGCTAGCTGGAAAGGTCACGCCCCAGGTCACAGGCGTGACTCTGGGCGTGTCGGCAGGTATCGACACTCGACGAATGTCGAGCGAAAAGTGTCGAGTTGAAAATCGTCGAGCGAAAATTGAGTCACGCCCCCGGTCACGGGCGTGACGCTGGGCGTGACTGTTGGTGTCGACACTCGACGATCGTCGAGATGAATTCGTCGAGTGGAGTGAACACGGGCGTGACACCGGGCGTGTCAGGCTTTGCACTTCAAAATTTTGCTGATTGACTGGAATTTGACGTGTCACGCCATGGTCACGGGCGTGACCAATATGTCACGGGCGTGACTTGACTTTTTTGGCAGATTTTTGATTTTTTCTGAAAAATAAAATAAAACAAGTCAGCAAAATTATTTACAAAAAAGGAGCAATTTATTAAGCAAAAATATATAAAAAAGACGAAAAGAAATGAAAACGACTAAATTAATGTACAGAAAAATAGGTATATTTACAATACATCAAATACCCCCATACTTAAGCTTTTGCTATTCCAGAGCAAAAGTTGGAGATGAACTTATAAGGAATAAAAGAAATCCTAAGTTTAGCTACCGCTTGAATTAATTAAAAGTAAGATCAAAATAAATATCCGAGGTTAAAGAATTAAATCCTAATTTATGAAATGTTATAAATAGAGGAAGAGTTTCAAAAAGACTTCTAGATAAAATAAAATAGAAAGCAAAAATTTATTTTTGTTAGTTTAACAAAGATGGATTGAAATTATATAAAAAACCTTAGCTTAAAAGAAGTTAAAGGAAATAATGCAATTTAAAAGTTATGCTCTCAAAAAAATTTTAAATTAAGTCTAGAATCATTGAAATAGGCTAAGTGGTTTGGTGGTTTATGAATAAGGCTTGAATATTGAGGCGAGGCAATTTTTTCTCGAACCTCCAATTTTTTTCTTTTTGGATAGTTAGGAAAATGAAATCTTATTTTCCTAACACATAAATTTTTTTTTCTTTATTCATAAATAATAAATAACCCAATGTATATGCGTAGAAGTAATGAATTTTATCCTCTTACTCCATAACATATAATCTTTTTTAAATATTGGGTGCCTATGTTTACGGAATGAAATCTTATTCCCATTGACATAAGATCTTTTAAGGGATAGGGGTAAACATGTCAAGTAAAAATGAAAAAAAAGGAAGTGGGTTTAGTTTTTTTCAAAAAGAATACTAGATTTTAATAAAAACGTTTTGAGAGCAACCTTTTTAAAAGAAACGTTCCAATGTTTCTAAAAGCAAAGAGTAGAAATAATTGAAATCCATGGATGTTATTTTCTAACATAAAAAATGAGTTTCTCTTTATAAAATTAGAAGTGGTGGTGAAAAACAAGTTCTCTATTATAAGGAAAAGACATAAAAAATTCTTTAAATCTTAACCCCAGACACTTAAATCTATCGAACTTTAATTAATAAACGAATAATAAGCAAAGAATAACTAAAATTCGCATATAAATTAACTCGAAACAAGATTTTTGGAAAGCAAAAAGGGTTGAGATATGGTATATTCGAATTATTTTGTTACATAATTAACAAAACATTTTTTGGAATTTTTAGAGTTTTTATCCTTTTTTTGTGTTTTAATTATTATCGTTTTAGGATTTTTAGATTTTTATATTTTTAGGTTTTTTGGATTTTCAAAATTTTTTGAATTTTTTTTTTAGTTTTTGTTGATTAGTTATTTACAAGAGAGAGGAGAGAAAAAAGTGTTATTTAAAGAAGATAGGGGGGAAAGAGAGATTTTTACAAAAAAAGTGCAAAGTAAAAACTCGAAGGCGGCCCGCGAACAGACTCTATTTGGATGGTTGGTTCGATGAGTCGACCGTCGCGGGCAGGCAGAATGCAAGCTTTTACAAATAAGAAGAGGGGGGGGGGAAGAGAGAATTTTTTTACAAAAAAAATATTTACGAAGTAAAAATATTTTTTTTGAATTTTTTGAGTTTTATGAATTTTTAAATTTTTTTTGTTTTTTTTATTATAAAAATAATGAAATTTTTTTTGAGTTTTTGATTTTTGCATTTTTTTTGTATTTTTTTGTTAAGTACAGAATATAAAAAGTGCAGAATAGGAAAACACCCCCATACTTAAACCCAACATTGTCCCCAATGTTGCAATCTAAGTATGCGGAACAGATAATATACAAAATATAATAAGTACAAAAAAGAAAAAAGGGAGGGTAGGAGCTTCCCTTAGACGAGTCCGGGAGGCCCGGGTCGAAACCCTGCATTATTGTTAGAAGAAGAAGCAAAACAAAACAAAATAAAAAAGATAAAAAAAAAAGAAAGTCGGCCAAAAGGTATGCGGGCGGTAGGGGGCAAGTGCGTGGGGGAGTCGAAGGTAGCTAAGGCCTGAGCCACGTGAGTGATGGAAATGCGCGCCCCTAGCGTGCACAATAATGAAAGCGCGCCGAAGCGAAACAAAACAAAATAAAACAAGTTAAAAAAAAATAAATAAAGACAAAATATATACACTTGTATTTTTTTGTGTTTTTAAGGACGTTTTTTATTTTTTAGTTGTTTTTAGGTAGGTGTTTTAGTTTTATTTTTTTAGTTTTTGAAGTTTTTCTCTTTTTTTTAGTTTTTTAGATTTTTTTTTAGTTTGATATTTTTTTCAAATTTTTAATTTTTAAGGTTTTTCAAAAAATTTTAGTTTTGTAAGTTTTTCAAAATTTTTTTTTGTTTTATAATTTTGTAAATTTTTTATAGTTTTGTGTTTTTTAGTTTTTTTTATTAGTAGTATTATTATTATTATATATGTTTTTTTTTAGTTTTTAGTTGGCCAAACTAGTTTTTTTTATTATTTAAATATATAGAGGTAAAATTAATGGAAACCCAAGGTTCAAAATAACGAGCCGAAAATTCCCCGGCAACGGCGCCAAAAACTTGATGGTTAAAACGCCAAAAATTATTTTCGATCACGCGGCGACCCGGCGGTTTTATTTAAGTAGAAAAGGCGGAATGATTTTATTTAGAAAACGGGGCGCGCGTATTTATTTATTTGGATATAAAACGGTGTGATCGAGTTTTAACGAAAGGAGGCAAGTGCACCTATCGTGAGTAGTACAGGATATTCCGGGTGGAATATCGAGGTCGTATTGTTCTCGGGTCCGGTTCGATTATTTCTACTCTTCCCTGGAGGGGACTATTATTTTACCGATAATTATCTTGTCGGGATATTTTATATATAATAAAAAGGCAGAAAACATAAAAAGAAAGCATAAAAAGAAAGCTTGAAGGTGGTGCCGATGAAGAGCTTAGCTCGATGGCACCGAAAAAACAAATGAACTAAAATAGACTTTAAATAAAAAGAGCTCCTAAATTTCTAATTAATTAAGGCGGAGACTTGGCCGTGGAGGTTCCACTAATGTGAGCGCACTTATCTCTAGGAATATTGCTCACCTGAACGATAAGACTATTCGACCGGGCTCTCGTCCGACGAAGGATTCCTCTTAACGCCCACATTATGCTAAGAACCCCGCTATTGGGTGGGGAACCCAATCCGGTAGAGTTGGCGCGCCTCCTCTCTCGAGGGTTAGTGCAGAACTCTCTTTGCCAAGGGGTGATCTGTCCATACGCACGGCCACTCGGCGAGCGTATGGAAAACGGAAATAGGGCCCACACATCGATATGTGGTCCTACGCGTCGTTAACCTCGGGCAAACCTTAAGTACTTTTAATTAATTAGAAAAGATATGACCTTTAATTATTTTAAGCTATTTTATCTGTCCCAATGCTCTTCGATGCCGAGGGCTAAGAACGATTAGCCACTTATCGGAATGGGGACGGCTTGCGGGAAAAGCAGAAAATAAAGCTGTAAAGGAAAGCAGTAAATGAAAGCGATAAAATAAAGCAGTAAAGGAAAGCTGAAAATTGCAAGTCCTACTCAAACGAGTAGGACTGAAGAAAGCTGTAAATTGCGAGTCCCGGCGCAAACGCGTGGGCGAGAGAAAGAAAGCGGCTCCTACTCAAACGAGTAGGACTAAATAAATGCAACACACGCACACACTCAACAGAAATTAAAACTCACGCACACACTCTCTCGACATAAATGAAAACACACACACTCTCGACATAAATGAAAACACACACACTCTACAAGAAAGTAAACACACTCTACCGAAATAAAATCCAGCCATTTAACTCAAGTGAGTAGGCAAAAAAAAAGAAAAATACAAACTCACGCACTCTACAGAAAGTAAAATAAGCGAGCGCCATTTAACTCTTAACGAGTAGGCGGAAATAAATGCGCACAAGTACAGAAAAATGTAAAAAAAACTAAGTTGTCTAAAAATGAAAACAACTGCATTTCTACCACTAAAATGCGGGAGAAATGCATAAAAAGCTGAAATAAAAATAAAAGGGGCAAAAGTTTAAACGAAAAATCAAAGTGCACGAAAAATTAAAACGAATACATTTCTACCGCTAGAATGCGGTAGAAATGCATAAAAAGAGAACGAAAAAATTAAATAAGGAAAAAGTTTTTTGAAATAAAAACAAAAATGAAAATGCTTGAAAAATTATAACGATTATGTTTTCATTCTTATAATTTTATAGAAACGCATAAAAAGTGGAAATAAGACTAAAAGAGAACGAAAAGTTTTACAATCCTAAAGAGCTTAAGTTAAAAGAAAATTAAAAATCACCTTTTAAAACATTGTTTTATAAACTTATAGGAATGAAAACAAAGTAAAAATAATAAAGTAAACCTAAACAAGTATTTGCATGAAAATAAAATTGCGATTATAACGGCTAGAAATTAGACAAAAGTTAAAAGCTAAAAAGATTTTAGAAGACATAAAAGAAAAACAAAATAAGAACAAACATTAAAAATCACTTCGAGTAGGGCGCATGAATGGATTCCAAGTTATGCAAAGAGAGAAAAAACTAACACATTTTATTAATGAAAAAGTGATTACAAGAAAGCTAAAAACAAACACTAAGAGAGGGGGAAGAAAATCCCTTACATAGCATGAGAAGGCAATTCGGCAGCACCTACCCTAAGCAAAGTGGTTCAAAAAAGGGAACCGGAATCCTAAGCAGAAGCTCTGAATTTATAGAAAAAATTTACATGGGTCACGCCCTTGGTCACGGGCGTGACAGGGGGCGTGACAGTACTATTTGCGAAGGCGGCCGGCGATTTGACGGGAAAGTGGACTTCGGGCTGGACACGTGTCGGTCTCGCAGAGGTCACGCCCTAGGTCACGGGCGTGACTCTGGGCGTGTCAAGCAGGTGGATCTGGGCGCGGGTTGCGCCGAAAGTCTTCGGGCAGGTCTTGTCGGGCTAGCTGGAAAGGTCACGCCCCAGGTCACGGGCGTGACTCTGGGCGTGTCGGCAGGTGTCGACACTCGACGAATGTCAAGCGAAAAGTGTCGAGTTGAAAATCGTCGAGCGGAAATTGAGTCACGCCCCGGTCACAGGCGTGACGCTGGGCGTGACTGTTGGTGTCGACACTCGACGATCGTCGAGATGAATTCGTCGAGTGGAGTGAACACGGGCGTGACACCGGGCGTGTCAGGCTTTGCACTTCAAAATTTTGCTGATTGACTGGAATTTGACGTGTCACGCCATGGTCACGGGCGTGACCAAAATGTCACGGGCGTGACTTGAATTTTTTGGCAGATTTTTGATTTTTTCTGAAAAATAAAATAAAACAAGTCAGCAAAATTATTTACAAAAAAGGAGCAATTTATTAAGCAAAAATATATAAAAAAGACGAAAAGAAATGAAAACGACTAAATTAATGTACAAAAAAATAGGTATATTTACAATACATCAAATACCCCCATACTTAAGCTTTTGCTATTCCAGAGCAAAAGTTTGAGATGAACTTATAAGAAATAAAAGAAATCCTAAGTTTAGCTACCGCTTGAATTAATTAAAAGTAAGATCAAAATAAATATCCGGGGTTAAAGAATTAAATCCTAATTTATGAAATATTATAAATAGAGGAAGAGTTTCAAAAACACTTCTAGATAAAATAAAATAGAAAGCAAAAATTTATTTTTGTTAGTTTAACAAAGATGGATTGAAATTATATAAAAAATCTTAGCTTAAAAGAAGTTAAAGGAAATAATGCAATTTAAAAGTTATGCTCTCAAAAAAATTTTAAATTAAGTCTATAATCATTGAAATAGGCTAAGTGGTTTGGTGGTTTATGAATAAGGCTTGAATATTGAGGCGAGGCAATTTTTTCTCGAACCTCCAATTGTTTTCTTTTTGGATAGTTAGGAAAATGAAAACTTATTTTCCTAACACATATTTTTTTTTTCTTTCTTCATAAATAATAAATAACCCAATGTATATGCGTAGGAGTAATGAATTTTATTCTCTTACTCCATAACATATAATCTTTTTTAAATATTGGGTGCCTATGTTTACGGAATGAAATCTTATTCCCATTGACATAAGATCTTTTAAGGGATAGGGGTAAACATGTCAAGTAAAAATGAAAAAAAAGGAAGTGAGTTTAGTTTTTTTCAAAAAGAATACTAGATTTTAATAAAAAAGTTTTGAGAGCAACCTTTTTAAAAGGAACGTCCCAATGTTTCTAAAAGCAAAGAGTAGAAATAATTGAAATCCATGGATGTTATTTTCTAACATAAAAAACGAGCTTCTCTTTATAAAATTAGAAGTGGTGGTGAAAAACAAGTTCTCTATTATAAGGTAAAGACATAAAAAATTCTTTAAATCTTAACCCCAGACACTTAAATCTATCGAACTTTAATTAATAAACGAATAGTAAGCAAAGAATAACTAAAATTCGCATATAAATTAACTCGAAACAAGATTTTTGGAAAGCAAAAAGGGTTAAGATATGGTATATTCGAATTATTTTGTTACATAATTAACAAAACATTTTTTGGAATTTTTAAAGTTTTTATCCTTTTTTTGTGTTTTAATTATTATCGTTTTAGGATTTTTAGATTTTTATATTTTTAGGTTTTTTGGATTTTCACAATTTTTTTTAATTTTTTTTTAGTTTTTGTAGATTAGTTATTTACAAGAGAGATGAGAGAAAGAAGTGTTATTTAAAGAAGATAGAGGGGAAAGAGAGATTTTTACAAAAAAAAGTACAAAGTAAAAACTCGAAGGCGGCCCGCGAACAGACTCTATTTGGATGGTTGGTTCGATGAGTCGACCGTTGCGGGCAGGCAGAATGCAAGCTTTTACAAATAAGAAGAGGGGGGGGGGGAGAGAGAATTTTTTTACAAAAAAATATTTACGAAGTAAAAAGATTTTTTTTGAATTTTTTGAGTTTTATGAATTTTTAAATTTTTTATGTTTTTTTTATTATAAAAATAATGAAATTTTTTTTGAGTTTTTGATTTTTGCATTTTTTTTTGTATTTTTTGTTAAGTACAGAATATAAAAAGTGCAGAATAGGAAAACACCCCCATACTTAAACCCAACATTGTCCCCAATGTTGCAGTCTAAGTATGCGGAACAGATAATATACAAAATATAATAAGTACAAAAAAGAAAAAAGGGAGGGTAGGAGCTTCCCTTAGACGAGTCCGGGAGGCCCGGGTCGAAACCCTGCATTATTGTTAGAAGAAGAAGCAAAACAAAACAAATTAAAAAAGATAAAAAAAAGAAAGTCGGCCAAAAGGTATGCAGGCGGTAGGGGGCAAGTGCGTGGGGGAGTCGAAGGTAGCTAAGGCCTGAGCCACGTGAGTGATGGAAATGCGCGCCCCTAGCGTGCACAATAATGAAAGCGCGCCGAAGCGAAACAAAACAAAATAAAACAAGTTAAAAAAAATAAATAAAGACAAAATATATACACTTGTATTTTTTTGTGTTTTTAAGGACGTTTTTTATTTTTTAGTTGTTTTTAGGTAGGTGTTTTAGTTTTATTTTTTTAGTTTTTGAAGTTTTTCTCTTTTTTTTAGTTTTTTAGATTTTTTTTTTAGTTTGATATTTTTTTCAAATTTTTAATTTTTAAGGTTTTTCAAAAAATTTTAGTTTTGTAAGTTTTAAAATTTTTTTTTTTTTGTTTTATAATTTTGTAAATTTTTTATAGTTTTGTGTTTTTTAGTTTTTTTTATTAGTAGTATTATTATTATTATATATGTTTTTTTTTTAGTTTTTAGTTGGCCAAACTAGTTTTTTTTATTATTTAAATATATAGAGGTAAAATTAATAGAAACCCAAGGTTCAAAATAACGAGCCGAAAATTCCCCGGCAACGGCGTCAAAAACTTGATGGTTAAAACTCCAAAAATTATTTTCGGTCACGCGGCGACCCGGCGGTTTTATTTAAGTAGAAAAGGCGGAATGATTTTATTTAGAAAACGGGGCGCGCGTATTTATTTATTTGGATATAAAACGGTGTGATCGAGTTTTAACGAAAGGAGGCAAGTGCACCTATCGTGAGTAGTACAGGATATTCCGGGTGGAATATCGAGGTCGTATTGTTCTCGGGTCCGGTTCGATTATTTCTACTCTTCCCTGGAGGGGACTATTATTTTACCGATAATTATCTTGTCGGGATATTTTATATATAATAAAAAGGCAGAAAACATAAAAAGAAAGCATAAAAAGAAAGCTTGAAGGTGGTGCCGATGAAGAGCTTAGCTCGATGGCACCGAAAAAACAAATGAACTAAAATAAACTTTAAATAAAAAGAGCTCCTAAATTTCTAATTAATTAAGGCGGAGACTTGGCCGTGGAGGTTCCACTAATGTGAGCGCACTTATCTCTAGGAATATTGCTCACCTGAACGCTAAGACTATTCGACCGGGCTCTCGTCCGACGAAGGATTCCTCTTAACGCCCGCATTACGCTAAGAACCCCGCTATTGGGTGGGGAACCCAATCCGGTAGAGTTGGCGCGCCTCCTCTCTCGAGGGTTAGTGCGGAACTCTCTTTGCCAAGGGGTGATCTGTCCATACGCACGGCCACTCGGCGAGCGTATGGAAAACGGAAATAGGGCCCACACATCGATATATGGTCCTACGCGTCGTTAACCCCGGGCAAACCTTAAGTACTTTTAATTAATTAGAAAGATATGACCTTTAATTATTTTAAGCTATTTTATCTGTCCCAATGCTCTTCGATGCCGAGGGCTAAGAACGATTAGCCACTCATCGGAATGGGGACGGCTTGCGGGAAAAGCAGAAAATAAAGCAGTAAAGGAAAGCAGTAAATGAAAGCGATAAAATAAAGCAGTAAAGGAAAGCTGAAAATTGCAAGTCCTACTCAAACGAGTAGGACTGAAGAAAGCTGTAAATTGCGAGTCCCGGCGCAAACGCGTGGGCGGGAGAAAGAAAGCGGGTCCTACTCAAACGAGTAGGACTAAATAAATGCAACACACGCACACACTCGATAGAAATTAAAACTCACGCACACACTCTCTCGACATAAATGAAAACACACACACTCTACAAGAAAGTAAACACACTCTACCGAAATAAAATCCAGCCATTTAACTCAAGTGAGTAGGCGAAAAAAAAGAAAAATACAAACTCACGCACTCTATAGAAAGTAAAATAAGCGAGCGCCATTTAACTCTTAACGAGTAGGCGGAAATAAATGCGCACAAGTACAGAAAAATGTAAAAAAAACTAAGTTGTCTAAAAATGAAAACAACTGCATTTCTACCGCTAAAATGCGGGAGAAATGCATAAAAAGCTGAAATAAAAATAAAAGGGGCAAAAGTTTAAACGAAAAATCAAAGTGCACGAAAAATTAAAACGAATACATTTCTACCGCTAGAATGCGGTAGAAATGCATAAAAAGAGAACGAAAAAATTAAATAAGGAAAAAGTTTTTTGAAATAAAAACAAAAATGAAAATGCTTGAAAAATTATAACGATTATGTTTTCATTCTTATAATTTCATAGAAACGCCTAAAAAGTGGAAATAAGACTAAAAGAGAACGAAAAGTTTTACAATCCTAAAGAGCCTAAGTTAAAAGAAAATTAAAAATCACCTTTTAAAACATTGTTTT
The DNA here is from genome assembly GCA_039583875.1 of Platanthera guangdongensis. Classification (NCBI taxonomy): domain Eukaryota; kingdom Viridiplantae; phylum Streptophyta; class Magnoliopsida; order Asparagales; family Orchidaceae; genus Platanthera; species Platanthera guangdongensis. The sequence continues at coordinate 104,271,705 of CM077150.1, forward strand.
ATAAACTTATAGGAATGAAAACAAAGTAAAAATAATAAAGTAAACCTAAACAAGTATTTGCATGAAAATAAAATTGCGATTATAACGGCTAGAAATTAGACAAAAGTTAAAAGCTAAAAAGATTTTAGAAGACATAAAAGAAAAACAAAATAAGAACAAACATTAAAAATCACTTCGAGTAGGGCGCATGAATGGATTCGAAGTTATGCAAAGAGAGAAAAAACTAACACATTTTATTAAAGAAAAAGTGATTACAAGAAAGCTAAAAACAAACACTAAGAGAGGGGGAAGAAAATCCCTTACATAGCATGAGAAGGCAATTCGACAGCACCTACCCTAAGCAAAGTGGTTCAAAAAAGGGAACCGGAATCCTAAGCAGAAGCTCTGAATTTATAGAAAAAATTTACATGGGTCACGCCCTTGGTCACGGGCGTGACAGGGGGCGTGACAGTACTATTTGCGAAGGCGGCCGGCGATTTGACGGGAAAGTGGACTTCGGGCTGGACACGTGTCGGTCTCGCAGAGGTCACGCCCTAGGTCACGGGCGTGACTCTGGGCGTGTCAAGCAGGTGGATCTGGGCGCGGGTTGCGCCGAAAGTCTTCGGGCAGGTCTTGTCGGGCTAGCTGGAAAGGTCACGCCCCAGGTCACGGGCGTGACTCTGGGCGTGTCGGCAGGTGTCGACACTCGACGAATGTCGAGCGAAAAGTGTCGAGTTGAAAATCGTCGAGCGAAAATTGAGTCACGCCCCCGGTCACGGGCGTGACGCTGGGCGTGACTGTTGGTGTCGACACTCGACGATCGTCGAGATGAATTCGTCGAGTGGAGTGAACACGGGCGTGACACCGGGCGTGTCAGGCTTTGCACTTCAAAATTTTGCTGATTGACTGGAATTTGACGTGTCACGCCATGGTCACGGGCGTGACTTGACTTTTTTGGCAGATTTTTGATTTTTTCTGAAAAATAAAATAAAACAAGTCAGCAAAATTATTTACAAAAAAGGAGCAATTTATTAAGCAAAAATATATAAAAAAGACGAAAAGAAATGAAAACGACTAAATTAATGTACAGAAAAATAGGTATATTTACAATACATCAAGCAGATCCCGCGGTCAGGCTCACCTGGCTGACAGGGCCAGAGGTCACTCGATGGTGTTGGCCTTGAAATCGCCAGATACGGGTCAAAGTCCCAGTGCCAGGGACCAAAGGGGAAAAGGTTCTGTCAGGGCGAGCTCGGGCTCGGCAAGCCCAGCTCGACAGGATCAAGAAGGCAAGCCAGGCTGGAGGACTCGGCATGAGCGAATGTGCACCCGTCAATTCCGGCTCGGCATTGGCGAGTGGGGATGCGAGCCCGGGCCTCGCCAATGGGAAGCTAGCCGGACCGGGGCACCTCGCTCCCTTTGACCATTAGACTTAAAGAAATTTTCTCCCATTTTCGGGCTCAACCTGGATGGCTCGCGTGCGAGTCGTGGTAGCGTGACAAGGGCGGAGAGCAACTCGCCCCCGAATCGTGTGGGGCTCGGCGAACACTCAAAATGCGTCCACTCCAGGCGGGCTCTCATAACCACTCTACTCGCGGAACCTGTCTCGGCGAAGTCGCGGGGAGAAGCACTCGTATAAATTCAGAGCACAACAAACATAGTAAAGAAAGAAAAGGAAAGGAAATGACACCGGTATGATCAAAAAACTTTTATTATATGCAAAAAAGTAATTACATGGGGGGCTCGCCTCGGCGAGTGAACAAAGAAAAAGGAAAAAAGAAAACAAAAGTACAGGCTACCCTCAGGCCTCGCCCCCTCCGCCGGACTGGTCCTCGCCGTCACCCGATGGATCCTGGAAGCTTTTCCCGAACATCGCGTCCAGGCTGTCTTCCTTCTCGCTGGGCGGCATTGCCGGGAACAGGCTCGGCATCAGGTCCCGAGCCGAGATCCCCCCGCACCCCTCCACCAGCACCCCAGAATCCTTCATCATCTGGAGGGTGCACTCGGCGGCTTGGATGGAGTTGATCCGCAATCTCTCAACGAGGTCGGCCTCGCCAAAGATTCGCGGACTCTTATAGGGGAGAGTGGGATCGATGTCGTGAGGCGGGAAGAAGATCTCCGCCTGGCGGCGCACCTCGCCGAGGAGGTGCTGGTTCTCCCCCTGCAGCTTTGTGTTCGCGCCCTCCAGCTCGGCAAGGCGTGCGCGCAGCCGGTCGATCTCCTCCCCTTGCTCAGCGTTACGAGCCTGGAGCTCCCCTACAGCGTCGGCATTCGCGGCCAGTAGTGCGCGCAGCCGGCCGACCTCCTCCCCTAGCTCAGTGTTGCGAGCCTGAAGCTCGCCCGCCGCCTTGGCATCCTGAAAAAGAGTCCATTTAGCGGTAGCGCAAAATTTTCTAAGTAAAAAAGAGGAGCAGCGCTTGGCACTTACCAACCCGCCGGCGATTTGGGCGAGTAGACCCTCCGCTATACCGAGCCGTCTCGCCTGATCAATGACCTTATCCTTGGCGAGGTCGTGAGCCTGCTCAGCCTTTTCGAGTTGGTGGCTGAGGGCAAAGCTGCGGCGTGCCAGCATGTGATGCAGCTCCAGGGTCCGTAGGTGGGACTGCATGCCCTCATGGCCGAGCTGCCGAAGGGTCATCTTCTTGTAGGCCTCGGCATCCTCCCGGCCATACAGGCCGAAGCCGATGGCATAGGCGTGACTGGTGGCAGGCTCGCGGTCGTGCCAGGAGGGGTGCAGAGTGGAGACGGAGACTCGATGAGTGAGCTTGTCCCACTGCAGCATGGGCTCGCCCGCCGAATCCTTCCAGCGCGCGCCGAAGTTGAAGAGGGGGTGTTGCTTCGGCGGCGCGCGACCACGGGCAGTCCTCTTCGCCGCTGGAGGAGGAGAGGTCGCCGCCATGGAAGAGGGGCCCTCGCCACCTTTCTGGCCCTTGCTAGTCGTCTCCTTCAGCGGGCTCTCCGGCGACGCGTCGGGAGGGGTCGCCGATGAACTAATGTATTTGGGGCTGGGCTGTTGTTGTTGCCCCCGCGGAGCCAGCAGGGCCCTCCTCATCTTCTTTATCTGACGGTGGCCGAATGGCGGGTTCGACCCCGCACCCTCAGGTTGCCTCTTGCTGTAAGAGGGCTGCGAGAGGGCCGCCTCATCTCGGCAGGCCAACGCCGCCGCCCTCTCGCGAGCGAGAGGGTCGATATGGAGCTCCGGATCCGCGAACGGCGGGTTCACGGGGATTATTCGCTCCCCTGCAGAAAAACACTTAAAAAAGTTAGGAATTCAGAGATGATGTGCCGAGTTCGGCGGGCAGGCGAGCTCGGCAAGATGAGGAGGGAAGCATACCTTCGCCGGGCAGAACGGGGGGAAGCGCGTCGAGGCCCCTCCGCAGAAAGGCGACCTCGAAGTCTTTATGGAGGAAGTATTTGTGGAGTTCGGCGTCGTTGCTGGACACGGCCGGCGGGCGGTACACATCCTCGCCCTTTTGTTACGGCGAGTAGGGGATGTTGCCGAGATCGCCCTTGATGAAGGCGATCTTGGTCATCCAGATATGGTGCTTGTTCGCGATATCGCGAACTTTGATCAGCGAGCCGCCAAAGTAGGCGACCCCGTCCGGCGTCGCCTTGTAGGAGAAAAGCTTCCTGAACACCGTCAGGTTGAACACGATCTTCTCCCGCCGGAGGTAACTCGCGAACGCCACCATCATCGCGATGGCGTTGGAATTCAGCTGTGCGGGGACGGCCCCGTAGTACTTCAAGATCTGCCGGATCTCCGGCCACAAGGGAAGGCGCAACCCCACCTCGAAATGCGAGATGGGGAATGCGAGCTCATCCTCGTAGAAGGTGTTTATGGCCTCCCCCTACCTCGGCCTGCGCGCCTCGAATCCCGGCGGCACATACTCAGCCTTGAACTCCGCGAGCTCCTCCTCGCTGGTATGCCCCTCAAAGAAGCAATAGTCAGTGAAGTGTTGCGCGCACTTGGAGCGGCCGTCGGCATCTGGGTTGGTCTTGCCCATATTCGCAGGAAAAAAGCACTACGCGAGCAGGGGAAGAAGAGAACACAGAAAGAGGGAAGCAAAGCAATAAAGGTACAGTAGGGGGGGTAGGTGAGAGCCGGGGGGGGGGGGGGGGGGCTATTTATAGGAAATAAAATCTGAGGGAGGCTGTCCAATCAGCGCAGCTCGCCCGCCAGCTCGCCTCCCCAGCTCGCTACCCCAGCTCGCCGACTTCCGGCGCATCCCATCCAAGGCTAAGTAAAACATTGCAGCGTTTTTATTCAACATGATCCAGAATATTCTAAGATTTATTCATTACAGAAATAAAGTTAGGGATTTAAAGAAGCAGGGCGCGCAAACAGGGAGGGCATCGGGATGCGAGTGCCGGTCGGCTCGGCAAAGGAGCCGCTGACTTACCTACCCCGGCCTCGCGACCCCCGCCCCCAGGCTGCCACGCGCGGAGCAACTCGTGGATCCTTTCGGAATTCCTTTGCGCCACCGAGAGACCGTCGTCTATCTCGTCCAGGAGCCGGGTGGGGGACATCAGCTCGCCAGCTTGGCCGCGGCGCACCTCGTCGGCGAGACGCGCGTAGTCACGCTGAAGCGTCTCGTTGACCCCCTGCACCTCGCGCAGCCCGCACACCAGCTTCTTGAGGAGCTTGACCTCCCTCCTCGTCAGCTCGCCTTGATCCACCTCAGGACCCAGGTAAGAGTCCAGCGAGCTCGGGGAGGGGAGGGGAGAGTAGTGGGCTGCCCGCGAGGATTCCTCGGCAGCCGATTGACTGGGAAGAGCTGTGAAGACAGGTATTAGCAAAAAGGGCAAAAACTTATGGAGCAAGGAGTCAAGCGAGGTTGACCTGAAGAGCTCGGCGGTTCAAAAGAGATGCGGGGAGGGATGAACCTCAGATCCTTCCTGCGACCAGGGCCGCGAGCCCCCAGCGAGATGAGCTCGAATCCCGGGGTGGGAATGTTCCCCAGACCCTCACCTGCGGCTGCATCAATTTGGCGAGGAGGGGGGAGCCCACTGGCGAATTTGGCCTCTGCGAGCTCACCGGCAGGATCCCAAAGAGAAGCGGCGGATCCCGGGGATGGCTGTCCGGCACCGAGAATCACGAGGTGGCGAGTGTGGCCTCACCTCGCGGCGCGGGGTCTCGCGGCACGACGCCCTCGCCGTCTGGTTGACCGTCCAGGTCGTCGCCAACCACGACAACCTCTCTGTCCTTCTCAAAAATGGTTTGGGTGGAAGAGCCGGTCGCGCGAGCCAGGGAGGCCCTGAGGTCGTTGAAAATGGGCTCGGCCGCTTCAGGGAATGGCTTTGACTTCTTGGAACTGGGCTCGGCAGGATCGGTTGGGGGAGCTTTCGCGGGGACCGCCGTCAGGGCGGTGACGCGAGCCGCGGAGGCCTGGCGGGCTCGGTCTATGCGCTCTTGGATCTCCTTGGGAAGAGGCATCTTGGCAAGGCAGCAGAAGGAATGGCAAGAGCCAGCCAGCTGGGCAGGTGCACATATATATAGCCATAGGTGGCCCCCACCAGAAGATTCCCTCCAACTCGCCAACCTGTGCTCGCCGCACACTCAGGGTTGGATGTTTCTTTTCGAGCTTTGACAAGCTCGAAAAGAGCGGGGATTGTGTACAACCCCATGTCCGGCGAGCAGGTCACTAGGGTATAGGCAGATCGGGCTGAAAACAGCAGGCGAGCTCGGCAGCAAAGGGGGCGAGTTCGGCAGTAAAGGGGGCGAGCCGGAGCTCGGCATCTGTCGACCAGAGATCGACGATCGGCGACCCGGAGTTCGGCATGTGCCGAGCGAGACACAGCTCGCGTCCTCGTGGGGGAGCTCGGCAACAGTAGGCGAGCAGAACATGCCGAGGTGGCCAAAGCTCCCAAGCTCGCCTGGATGTATGAGGTATTTTTTACTGTTTTGCCCCCACTGGTCTGCCCATATCCCTTCAAAACAGCGGAGTTTGGCTGTTGGCAGACCCAACCAAGGGTTTTCTGGTAATTTCAGGTCGGTTCTTTTGGTTATTGGCAGTCCGGATTTCAAAAGCTATAAATAGGACCCAAGGGGTACCCCATAAAGCAGGTTCTTCCCTGTGCTCTCCCGCCCCATTCTTCGAGTGCTTTCTGAGGGTACCTTAGCTCGGCTTCTGGCTAAGGAGGGGAAGCGCTCTGAGATCTTCCGGGTTTGTGGTGGGACCTCCCTGCCGAGCCCTTGGGTCTGTTTCACCTTGCCTTCTCCATTGTTTTTCTTGCAGGAGCGAAGTAGGCGCGAGACCACCCCTTCCCCAAGGGTCGAACTCCACGAGGAACCGGATTCCGGTTTCAACACTCGCCTTAACTTCAGCACAACTTTTCATCCTCAGGTGGATGGTCATTCGGAGAGGACCATCAGGACAATGGAGGATCTTTTGAGATTATGTGTATTGGATAGAGGAGAACTGTGGGAAAGGCTTTTACCACTAGTAGAATTTTCATACAACAACAGCCATCAAGCTAGCGTCGGGATGGCTCCCCACGAAGTGCTTTATGGGAGAAGGTGTAGTACTCTATTGTCATGGGTGCGGGATCAAGATCCAAAAGTTTTGGGGATAGAGTATATTGATGACACCGATGCGCTTGTTAGGTTGGTACGAGACCGCTTGCTTGAGGCTCAAATTCGGCAGGCAAAGTACTATAATGCGAAGCATCAGATGGTAGAATTCCAAGTGGGTGACAAGGTATTATTGAAGATCAGGCCAATGCATGGAGTGTCGCGAGTGCATGGAATGAAGAAGCTCAACCCGAGATATGTAGGGCCCTATACTATATTGGAAAGGATTAGCCCTGTGGCCTATCGACTGGAGCTACCACCGGAACTAGAAAATTTGCACGACGTCTTCCATGTGTCCTCGCTCCGGAAGGCACTACTAAATGTGAGTTTTGGTTGTCCTCAGTGGAGTTCCTCGGTCATATAGTGAGTGGAGAGGGCATTGCGGTGGATCCAACGAAGATTGTTACGATACGAGAGTGGCCTGTGCTTTCTACGGTAGCGGAAGTCCGGAGCTTTCTGGGGCTTGCCGGCTATTACAGGCGCTTCGTGGAGAACTTCTAGCGGATAGCGTTACCCCTCACGACTTTGATGAGGAAAGAGAAGGAGTTCGTTTGGACGCTGGAGTGCGCACGAGCTTTTGAGGTATTGAAGTGTCGGTTGACCACGACGCCTGTGTTGAGTTCACCGAGTGGGACCGAAGGTTTTGAGATCTATAGCGATGTTTCGGGCATTGGCTTGAGTTGTGTGCTACTGCAGTATAGAAGTGTGATAGCGTATGGCTCAAGACAGCTGAAAGTGCATGAGAGGAATTAACTGGTCCATGACATGGAGTTAGCGGCCGTGATTTTTGCCTTGAAGCTGTGGAGGCACTACTTGTATGGAGTGAAGGTCGATATCTATACCGACCACAAAAGCTTGAAATATTTGTTGGATCAAAAGGATCTAAACATGCGGCAGCATAGATGGATGGAGTTCTTGGGGGACTACACATTCAAGATCCATTACGTGCCTGGTAAAGAAAATGCGGTTGCAGACGCGTTGAGTCACCGGGCCCCAGCTCAAGCCAATTGGCTGTCGGTCCATGACGAACGGTTGGTTCGGGAGTTGGAGGCGTTGGAGATCTCTTGCGTAGACAAGCAGTCAAGTGCTGAAGCGCTATTGAACTGGACTGAAGTTCAGTGTGACCTGGCTGATCGGATTCAGCAGGCTTTGGATGTGGAAAATAGCATGAAGCAACTTATGATAGAGGCTTTGTATGGGTCAAATTCCCAATATGAGTTTGTGGATGGATTGCTTTGGAAAGACGGTCATCTATGCATCCCAAATATGGGCACTTTGCGGGTGGATTTGTTGTACGAGGCACATCACACCAAGTACACGATTCACCCGGGGAGCACAAAGATGTACCGCGAAGTGAATAAATTATTCTGGTGGTTAGGACTTAAGAAGGATGTGGCACTGCACATGGCGAAGTGTCAAACTTGTGCCTTAGTGAAGGCGGAGTGCCAAAAGCCAGGGAGGATTCTTGAAGTCCTTGCCTATTTCGGAGTGGAAGTTTGACGACATTACTATGGATTTTGTGCACGGGTTGCCAAGGTCGCAGAAGGGGAATGAAGCCATTTGGGTGGTCGTAGATCGTCTAACGAATGTGTCACACTTCATTCCGCATAGGAAAGATGATCCCGTGGAGAAATTGGTGAAGTTATATGTGGATAACATAGTACAGCTTCACAGTGTGCCCTACAGCTTCGTAAGTGACCTGGATGGGCGGTTCACATCCAATGATTGGAGGTTGGTGCAGCAGATATTGGGAACAAAGCTGAGTGTTAGCACAGACTTTCATCCACAGACGGATGGTCAGATCAAGAGGGTCAATAGGATAATGGAAGACATGCTTCCCATGTGTGTCCTGGACTTCGGGAAGCAGTGGGAAGATCACCTATACTTGGTGGAATTCGCGTACAATAATAGCTACCAGACGAGCATACAAATGGCGCCCTTCGAGGACCTTTATGGTAGAAGATGTCGCACGCCGTTGTCTTGGTTGGAAACGGGTGAGTCAAAGTTGTACAAGCACCAAGAGGTGGAAGATGATACGTCATTGGTTCAAACGATTCTAGAGAGGTTGCTAATCGCTCACGACCGCCAGGCTAAGTACTATAATGCCAAGCACAGGAATGTGGAGTTCGCTGTTGACGACTGGGTGTACTTGAAGATCAAGCCGTTCAAGGGTGTCTCGCGAGTGCGACTCTTGAAGAAGCTAAGCCTGAGGTTCCTTTGACCGTTTGAGGTTCTGGAGCGGATTGGCGAAGCAGCGTATCAGTTGAAGCTATCGGTGGAGCTTAGTGGTCTACACGATGTATTCCATATATTAGTGCTACAGAAGGCGGTGCAAGAGCCTTCACATGTGATCGCGATGGATCAAGTGCCGGTGGATAATGGGTTGACGATGAAGGTCAAGCCCGTTCGAATAGAGGACTCGGGCGGCTACGCAATAAAGAGATCAGGATGGTCAAGGTCCGTTAGGACAGTTGCGGTCGGGAAGAGCTCTCGTGGGAGTGAGAGCAGACCATGCTTGAGGGGTACCCGGAGTTATTTCACTCAGGTACCGTTTAAGTTTGTGTATAACTTTCCTTTATGTAATTTCGGGGACAAAATTCTTTTAAGAGGGACAGAGTTGTAACTCCCCGAAACTCAAAAGACCGACGAGAGGAGTTTTGAGCCAAGTTTGGAATTTGGCAGGGGGAACACGGCCTGGGACACGGGCGTGTCCCAGGGGCGTGTCGTGCTCGGGTGGACGATCTGGCCGAGAGGTCGATGAATTTTGGAGTCGACGATCGTCGAGCAGCGAACACGGCCTGGGACATGGGCATGTCACAGGCCGTGTCCTTCTCAGGTTGAAGCCGAGCTGTGGCATGGTTGATACATGGGGTCGCCATACGGGTTGTATCAGGTAGACATGGGCGTGTCATTTAGGACACGGGCGTGTCCAAGACCCGTGTCCTTCACGGGTTGGTGTTGGGGCTGTGTCGATGGAGGAACACGACCAACCACACGGCCGTGTACTGGTTGACACGAGCATGTCAAACCAGACAAGGGCATGTCGAGAACCCGTGTCCTTTTCAGGACGCGTCGGTTTCGACGGTGAATGGGGAACATGGCCCTGGACACGGGCGTGTCACAGGCCGTGTTCGGCCCAGATTTTGGATTTCAATGGCGAATCGTGGCAATTCGTTTCTTTATTTTGGGATTTGACGGCTAGGGGTTGTTACTGCTGGGATATACCCGGGAATAGGGTTTCAAATCCCTCATTTCTTTCACTCAATTTGTTTCTAAAGATCTAGAGAGAAAGGAGAGCAAGGAAGAAGAAGGAGGCTTGATCCGGTCACCGGCGGAGCTTTAGAGCTCCAAATTGCGAGCTGACTTCAGATCTACGGAGGCAAGGAGATTGCGGTGCTTTTCATCCGCAAACATTTCCATGGTGCCAAGGAAAAACGCTAGGGTAATGATTCTCATCCTAGGACATGTGAAGTCCTCTTTTCCTTTGCATAGGAAGCCCGCTCTCGCGAGTTTGCGGTGAGTTTGAGGCGTTCCTCGGGTAGATATGAATAGTCCATGTTGCGTACATGTAGAGTCCGTAAGCGAGAAATGAACATAGGCATAATGTGTGAAGCCTACCCGGACAAGTTGGTCTGGATCAATGATGTTGCATTGCATGAATGGCCGAAGAAGACTCCGCGCTTATGGTTATTTTTCGGGTTTTTCTACACGGTAGATTGCAACAGGTAGCCTTGGGGACTAATTCCAAGGTGCACCCGGAAAACTGGGCAGATGCGTGATTCTGCCAACCTGGTGGCCTGGGAGCCAACTTGAACATAATCGGGTTATGTGAAGTGTGTGACGGAAACGGGACTCGGGGAGGTTTGACCCGCACATATGACTTAAATTGGCGTTGCGATGTGAGCAACGGGTCAAGCGGAGCCGTACCCGTTCTATGTCATTCGGTGGGAGCCGTTGGCATAGATGAGGGTCTTCGGCGGTCTATGACTTAAATTGACGTGACCCATGCTGGGAAGACAAAAATGCTAGAAAGATTGGCCGTTCTAGTGGCGGTGGTGAGACCGAGATGTCTATGGCTTAAATTGACGTAACGTTGTCCAGTTCACCGAGAATGTGCCCTGAGAGCATGGGGTGTGTGGCTGTGTGTGCCCACGCCTGTGATGAAGTGTTTATCTATACTGCTTGGTTATGCTAATAAAGTGCAGGGAAAGGAGCATCGCCGCCCGAGATTGGGGGCGGGATCGTTATAATTTGGTCAGCATAGCTGACCGTTGCTTTTGTTTGCCACTGTGCGGTGGATTATTGCTTGCAGGTGCTGTGGAGCCGAGCGGTAAATAGCGGGCTAAAGCCCAAGTTGCTGAGCCGGCCCTCGAAGGCCAAATTTTGAGTGTTTACTTGTTATTTTCATGTGTGACCGGCCTGCGTGCCATGGTATGGAAGACACATTTTATTTGAGTAAACAATTGAAAGGCCATAAGGCCATTGTACTTGTGTATTGTGCGATCATTCCTATTGTTTTGAGTAGTGGACATTCATGCTTGTGGCTGGGTTCTTTAATTTGTAACTTTAATTTGCTTCCGCTAGAATGACTCTGTGTAGCACGTTGGTTATTAGTTGGATGGTTTCCATTGAGTAACCACCCGGTCTGTCTGTGGTATATGGTGTCAGTCCCCGGCCGGACCTACTGCTATATGCTATGTGACAGATAGGGGGTATTACAATTTGGTATCAGACTACTGGTTTCGGTCAGCCTTAAAATGAATTTGTTGATGAATTCTTTTAAGGGGTGGTAAGCACATGTGTGTGCGTCATCGTTATAACATCAAAAGAACCCATGAATGTTCACTTAGGAATGAAAATACACGTGTTTGAGGAACCTGCGTGTTACTATAATTGCATTATGCAATTTTGTTTGGCCGCTTAACGAGGTTTTGTACAACTATAGGTGACCAGAAGCGGTGCTGGGCCGTCAGAACGTCCAGTTTCTGAGGCTAGTAGTGCACCAAATGATGCTCCTGCAACACCTCCCTCGGCTGAAACCATACGATTGGTTGCCGAAGCAGTGTTTGCCATGATCAATGCGCAGCCTGCAAGGCAAATGCAGCAACCCTCTCCTACGATGGAGCAGGTATCGCTTCAAAGGGATGAACTGAGAAGGGTGGAGCGGGTAGTGGTGGAGCCTTTGGTGCCGAGGAGAGCAACTGAAAGATATCTCAAACACGTTATGATCTTTAATCCTCCTGTGTTCTCGGGGTTGGGAACCCCATCTCAAGCTAAAGACTGGCTCTCCCAAGTGAAGAGAGTCCTGACAGCTACTGAAACGGAGGAGTGGCAGATGACCACTATAGCGACATTCCTGTTGGACGTGGATGCGAGGCTGTGGTAGGAAGGTTTAGAGATATATCTCTTGAGAGGAAGGCAACTTACAGACGTCTTGATGGAGGAGTTCTCAAGACTGTTCTTGGCAAGGTACCTCCCTTCGGCTCAGAGGATAGCATTGGAGAATGAGTTCCAAAGGTTGGTGCAAGGAGAGAGTAGAGTGGATGAGTATCTCCACGAGTTTACTCGGTTGGGTCGGTATGCTAGCTCTACGTTCGCGGATGAGGAGCGTAAGACCAATTGTTTCTACGAAGGTCTAAGAGATGACTTAAGGCTACTTCTCTCGGGGCCGATGACGTAGTGCTTCATGACCCTGGTCAACACAACCCGGTCTTTGGAGAAAGACTTGAAGAATGTGCAAGCAAAGAAAAGCTCTGGTGATAAGAAGACTGAGTTCAAGGTGCCGATTACCTCAAAGTATGGGTACCGTAAGTTCTTTAAGAAGGCTAGGACTTCGGGTCCAGCTCCTTCTTCTGGTGCTTCTAGGGCGACTACGGGTCGAACCCCGGGTGCATGTTTTACTTGTGGAAAGCCGGGGCACTTTGCCCGTGACTGCTGGAGCAGACGTCCCAAGTCCGAGAGGAAGCCGAGAGCAACTTATGAAGAGAATATCAAGACGGTGGAGTCAACCCCATCCCATTATGCTCCGACTCAACCGAGAGTTTATAATCTTGTCCAATAGGAGGCCTTCAATCAAGCGGATGTGGTGACAGGTACGGTTTAAATTAATAGCATGCTAATTTTGAAATACTTGTTATGCACGTGTTACCTTATCACTGCTTGTATAGGATTTGTTTTGATTTGTGAGAATCCGGCGAGAGCACACTTTGACACGGGAGCTTCGCACTCTTTTTGTCCGAAGGTTTCATATCGCGCATCGGAGTACCTTCTTCGATGGCGAAGGACAAGCTAGATGTGTTGTTGCCGAATGGGTGTTCGATGCGCGCGGATAGAATCTGTGGCATTAAGATTCGTATCGGGAGTCAAGAATTCGAAATGCAAGAGTCGTTGCTACCACTGGTGGAGTTCGACGCGATATTTGGTATGGGCTGGCTCTCGGAGCAGTGATGCTTAAGATCACGGTAGTGAACCGGTCGCACAAGTAATATAAAATGGGGGCTTTCCCAAGTATCGATCTCACAAGGAACACAGTAAGGTGGAGTTAATTTTGAGGAGGACTTGAGATTGAAGTCCTTAGGGTCGGCGGTAACGATGGGGGCTTTGATATTGCGGACAAAGAAAATAAAACACTATCAACTACTCCTATGCAACGCCGCTATGCGATGCTTCGCCAGGCGGGATGGAAGACTAGTCGGGCCGCTATGCACCGAATCACTAGGTGGATGGGCGAGTAGGCTTGCGGATGAGGTGGTTAGAACGGCGGAATGAGGGTTGTGAGCACCTCTTCGCTACACACGCCACTAGCAATTGCTAGTGCGGCAAGGGCGGATGGTGGTAGATGGAATATGACGCACCTCAAGAAATTAACAAAAATAAGAAATCACATAGACATGATTTGATACAAATGTATATCAAAATAAGTACAACTTCATCATATACAAGAGATCAACTATACTATTCAACAACAAGAGAAGAAAAGTGTGCGAAATCGACCGGATCCGAAGCCTTGCTGAGGATTCACGGTTGGAATCGTCGGGTTGTCAATCCGCGTCCAAGCTCGGTCTGCAACTGCGTCCGGGGTAGAGAAGGGCTGTCACCACCTTCCAATGGCCCGTCTTCTTCGTGTCATGATCCGGTGGAGGATGGAACAACTTTTCCTAGCTTGGTGGAGAAAGCTAGGTCAAGCTCTTCTTGAAGCTCAAAGATGAAGGAGGAGGTCGAGAGGAAGCTTCGGCTTGGATTTGGCGGTGAAAGCTTGCCCGGAGCACCTCCCTAGGGTGGAAGATGAAGGGGAACGACAGAAACCTTCGTCGGAGACAAAATATGGCGGTGAAATGTCGAGCGATCTCCGGAACCTCTAGATTAGGGCGAGACCTGCACTATTTATACAAAAGCAGAAATGAACAATGCGCACGATCACAGGCGCACGACCAGTGGTCGTGCGCACTATGTCCAGTGCTCGTGCGCACTGGCATGGAATATCAGGAAGAAGAACTGAGATAATGCGCACGAGAATTGGCGCACGACCAGTGGTCGTGCGCACTAAGTCCAATGATCGTGCGATTACCCAGACAGGACTCCAGAAATGAGGAATCAATGCACACGATCAGTGGCGCACGACCTGTGGTCGTGCGCAATATGTCCAGTGGTCGTGCGCTTACCCCAGGCTGATTCTGGAAAACGTAGAGTAGTGCGCACGATCAGGGGCGCACGACCGGTGGTCGTGCGCATTAGATCCCACGATCGTGCGCAGTATTCCTGTTTCATAACCATCCCGGAACACGCACACGACCCCTGTACTGAAAGAAAAACCAATCACTGATATGTGCAGACATTCCAGGCAATCACAAAAATGAGTACAAACTATAAAAACAACAAAATACACAACCAAGGGCTTAAATGTGCACTTGCTATGGAAATATAGGCAAGATGAAATATATATGATAATGAACTAAAAGTGAAGTGCAAATGCGTGAAAACTAGCCCAGATGAGTCCGAAAATAGGTATATAAAGTGGACTCATCACACCCCCAGACTTAACTGTTTGCGCGTCCCGAGCAAACAAAAATCTAAGCAGAAAGGGAAAAATACTAGTTAACAAAGAAATTGCGATACGAAGTACCATGCGAAGTCGCATGCTCGCGCGCGTAAAAATATAATAGAAGAAATTTCTAAGTATACAAAATAGTTTATACTTTTCACAATGCGTATCAACATTTTATTATTACTCAAAAATAGAATCACGGTGAATCATCCGGTCATGCGTAGGGAGAAAGTAGACTAATCGCTAGGCGAGCATTGCCAAAGATCGGTGCTAAGGATAACCTCCAAAGGAATCCACCAATGTCGGTGACCATATGCTTGCCCTTTCGCATTCTCTCCACGACACTGGTTTGGTTCACGCACGAATCAGTAGGACTGTAGGTGAAGAGATGGGGCTTGGGTTTCGGTGAGGTAAACAAGGATAAACAAGAATGGCTATGCACCAAACCCAAATGAGCTAGTATAAAATGAATCTATCAGCTAGCCAAAAAACATGCGGGTACACCACACCCCTAGACTTAACTTTTAACATATGGGTGTGTGCACCGCCTACTCCAAATATAATCACATGTCCCAAAAAGATTTTCAATTTAAACTTTTTCTTTTCACTTTTTTTTTTCTTTTCTTTTTCTTTACAAATATTTTTTTCTTTTTCTTTTTCTTCATTTGATTTTCACAATTCAGCAAATATAACATTGGAGCACATCCACATAATCACAAGTAAAATCACCACATCACATCCCAACATTAAAATGTAAACACTAAAGCTCAACTTGGGTGTGCGACTAGGAGTGGCTATGAGGCTTTGGTGAAATCATGGTGGAGCTGAATCAAAAGGAGGGGTAGGCACAACGGGGCTAGCGAGGATAAGATGTCAGGAACGGTACAAAGCTCAACCGGGCCAAAATGATGGCCTACATCACGCTCATGCATGACTAACCTATACCAATGCTTCAAGAATAGCTTGGGGCAAGTTCTTAGCCAACGAGAAAGACTATCCATCCTCCTGACTCGAGCAATACAAAACTAATGACCGTCTACACACATCCCCAAGCTACCATCGGATTCACACCGAATTCACCAACTTTTGAGTAGAATAAAAAGTCTTTACGCAAATAGAAAAATATAAAACTATAAGCATACAGAAAAATTAAATGTACTCGAATTTCTACACGAGACGAGAGCAGTTGACTAGAAACACAACAATGCCAATATTTTACTCCGTCTCACAATCCTAAGCCAGCACCATAATTTTCCCAAATCTAACGAAGAAATGAGTTTAACGCGCGGCACACAAACAGCTAAGCACACGCTCATGTGGGTGCAATGGTGTGTGATGCAATGAACTAATCAAAATAAAACAATAAAGGCTTCTAGTATGCACAAGAAATGTGCACGTGCAATAGGTAACAGATCTCTCCCCCAGACTTAAACTAAGCAAAACAGCATATAATAGAGAAATTAAAATCATAAAAAGCTAAGGGAAGAGGTTACCCAATGCTCAGCTTGTGAGCATACCAGAAGACGCGTGGAAACCGAAGCAGGCCCTCCATATGAAGAATCAGAACCCCGCCAATGCGATTTGCTATGAATACCTGCAGGGGTGAGCTCCGCAAAAACAAAAGAAAAAAAATACAAAAAGAAATGCTAAAACTAAAATAAACATGAAAAATAAAATGCAGAAAATGAAAGATAAGTCCTGGGGTTATTGTCATCCCAACACGACTTATTAAATTCTAAACAGTTCTAGCTAATGGGCCTATGAAATAAAAAGTGCACAGGTAACTGGCCTAATATCCGTTTCGGTAACGGGTACCGATACGGTGATAGAGCAGTTACCCCTCTACCTAAATAGTAATACCTGCCCAACACAGGTAGAGGAAATAGGAAGTAAGAAGAGAAGGAGCACTGGTCCTCACTCTTCTCACCACAAAACACATCCTTGCCTAGCAAGGTTTCGTCCACCACAAGTTTGCTGGGGGCGAAGGTGACGGCAGGGGCTTCCACTGTGAAGGAGGTAGGAACCTCCTCACACAAGAGGATGCTCTCGTCGACAGCCTGAGTGCAAGGCTCAACGTCAACCCAATTTACCCGTGGAGATTCAACCTGCACAGGCTCAGATAAGGAAGGGGGGGTCAAGAAATAAAAGAGACGAAGAACATAAAGAAATAATCGGGGGAGTGATCCCGGTTTCACTCCCCAAAGGCTGAGGTAGAAAAATAGCGTCAGTAATCTCGACAATGCTGCAAGGCTCGGCTGGATCCATAGAGGCCTCCACCAAGACTTGGACTTCCTCCTTTGGTATCAAGGGAGAATCCTCGACACCAAGAAGGTTGTCCTCCTCCATGGGAGTGGAAACAACCCATGTATCACAAGCCTCAACTTGTGTTGCATCGTCAAAAATGTCGCCAGAGGTGACTGAAGTAGAATGCACAAAAGGCGGAAGAACTTTGCTTGAATAAAAGTCAAGCGCAGGTTCCTCACAAAGAATCGGCTGCACGCTTGGAGATGTATGCACAGGAGAGATAGGCTCAGCCACGTCGAAGCCTAGATCAGCCACACATCTGGCGGTTGTGTCCACATCATTCCCTTCAACAAATAAAGGTGACAGGGATACATAACCAGAAGATGAAGGTGTGCCACCAAGGGTAGGAGTCGGGATGATCCGGATGTCCGGCTCATCATCCTCTTCCATAACACGGAGGTACTCGGCACAATCCTTCAGGACATGATCTGTTCTACGACAATACAAATACTTTCTCCCATTACGCTGCGGTCCTTGTGGGGCCGGAGAGGAATAGGAGAACAGTGTATGTGGCGAGGATGATTGACCATAAGCTCGGGGCACAGTGTTCGAAAGGCTGTACGAATACAACATCTCATGCATTGTGCGCTGAGGCTTATGCTCAATATCTCTCATAGGGCATTCATGACTAGCGTGGGAAGGCTTCCCACACCAATGACATTGGGCATACGAATATCCCCACATGGTGTCGAAACAGCAGATTCAAAATAAATTGTGCAAATTACTAAATCCAACAATATATTACTACAATTGCCTAAACAAACAATAGAAAGGAAGGCAAAACAGAAATAGGACAAAACAAAAGTGATTTACAAAGGAAAAGGAAAGCAATCTCACGTCTCCCTCTCCAAAAACTCACACGACTGTGTTCCCCGGCAACGGCGCCAAAAACTTGATGCTTAAGATCACGGCAGTCAACCGGTCGCACAAGTAATATAAAATGGGGGCTTTCCCAAGTATCAATCTCACAAGGAACACAGCAAGGTGGAGTTAATTTCGAGGAGGACTTGAGATTGAAGTCCTTAGGGTCGGCGGTAACGATGGGGGCTTTGATATTGCGGACAAAGAAAATAAAACACTATCAACTACTCCTATGCAATGCCGCTATGCGATGCTTCGCCAGGCGGGATGGAAGACTAGTCGGGCCGCTATGCACCGAATCACTAGGTGGATGGGCGAGTAGGCTTGGGGATGAGGTGGTTAGAACGGCGGAATGAGGGTCGTGAGCACCTCTTCGCTACACACGCCACTAGCAATTGCTAGTGCGGCAAGGGCGGATGGTGGTAGATGGAATATGGCGCACCTCAAGAAATTAACAAAAATAAGAAATCACATAGACATGATTTGATACAAATGTATATCAAAATAAGTACAACTTCATCATACACAAGAGATCAACTATACTATTCAACAACAAGAGAAGAAAAGTGTGCGAAATCGACCGGATCCGAAGCCTTGTTGAGGATTCACGGTTGGAATCGTCGGGTTGTCAATCCGCGTCCAAGCTCGGTCCGCAACTGCGTCCGGGGTAGAGAAGGGCTGTCACCACCTTCCAATGGCCTGTCTTCTTCGTGTCACGATCCGGTGGAGGATGGCACAACTTCTCCTAGCTTGGTGGAGAAAGCTAGGTCAAGCTCTTCTTGAAGCTCAAAGATGAAGGAGGAGGCCGAGAGGAAGCTCCGGCTTGGATTTGGCGGTGAAAGCTTGCCCGGAGCACCTCCCTAGGGTGGAAGATGAAGGGGAAGATCAGAAACCTTTGTCGGAGACAAAAAATGGCAGAGAAATGTCGAGCGATCTCCGGATCCTCTGGATTAGGGCGAGACCTGCACTATTTATACAAAAGCAGAAATGAACAATGCGCACGATCACAGGCGCACGACCAGTGGTCGTGCGCACTATGTCCAGTGCTCGTGCGCACTGGCATGGAATATCAGGAAGAAGAACTGAGATAATGCGCACGACCAGTGGTCGTGCGCACTAAGTCCAATGATCGTGCGATTACCCAGACAGGACTCCAGAAATGAGGAATCAATGCACACGATCAGTGGCGCACGACCGGTGGTCGTGCGCAATATGTCCAGTGGTCGTGCGCTTACCCCAGGCTGATTCTGGAAAACGTAGAGTAGTGCGCACGATCAGGGGCGCACGACCGGTGGTCGTGCGCATTAGATCCCACGATCGTGCGCAGTATTCCTGTTTCATAACCATCCCGGAACACGCACACGACCCCTGTACTGAAAGAAAAACCAATCACTGATATGTGCAGACATTCCAGGCAATCACAAAAAGGAGTACAAACTATAAAAACAACAAAATACACAACCAAGGGCTTAAATGTGCACTTGCTATGGAAATATAGGCAAGATGAAATATATATGATAATGAACTAAAAGTGAAGTGCAAATGCGTGAAAACTAGCCCAGATGAGTCCGAAAATAGGTATATAAAGTGGATTCATCAAGCAGCAAGCCTATATTGATTGCGGTCGCAAGGAAGTCAAGTTGGGAACAGGTCGTGAGATGACTTTTACGGGCTTGAAAGGGTCGAGCAAGACTTTGATGTCTGCTCTTTAGGTGGTGAAGGTGGTTCGTGCTGGTGCAGAGCTGTTCTTTACGCTAGTGGAGGTTGCAAAGCCTAAGACTACATTGGATAGTATTTCAGTGGTAGCTGAGTACCCTGATGTGTTCCCTGCCAATCTTCCTGGAGCACCGCCTCAATGGGAGATAGATTTCACGATTGAGCTAGTGTTAGGTGCGAAACCTGTGTCACGATCTCCGTATCGGCTAGCGCCTAAGGAAATGGCGGAGCTGAAGGTTCAACTGCAAGAGTTATTAGAGCAAGGCTATGTGCATCCAAGTTTGTCACCTTGGAGCGCACCAGTCCTTTTTGTGAAGAAGAAGGATGGAAGCTTGAGACTTTGTATTGATTACCGAGAACTGAACAAGCTAACGGGGAAGAACAAGTACCCGATCCCAAGGATTGATGATCTTTTTGATCAGTTAGTCGGGTCGATGGTGTACTCAAAATTGGATCTCAAGTCCGGTTATTATCAGCTGAGGATAAGGGAGTGTGATATCCCTAAGATAGCTTTTAGTACGACATACGGGCATTACGAGTTTATAGTCATGCCGTTTGGGCTGACGAATGCGCCGTCAGTGTTCATAGATTTGATGAACACGAATTTCAGGGAGTACCTAGACCACTTTGTGTTTGTCTTCATCGATGACATATTGGTGTACTCGCAGAGTGAGGAGGATCACTTCAAGCATCTACATTTGGTATTGGAGATGCTGAGGAGGAATCAACTGTACGCCAAGTTCTCCAAATGCGAGTTTTGGTTGTCCTCAGTGGCGTTCCTCGGTCATATAGTGAGTAGAGAGGTCACTGCGGTGGATCCGGTGAAGATTGTTGTGATATGAGAGTGACCTGTGCTTTCTACGATAGCGGAAGTCTGGAGCTCTCGGGGGCTTGCCGACTATTATAGGCGCTTCGTGGAGAACTTCTCGCGGATAGCGTTACCCCTCACTACTTTGATAAGGAAAGAGCAGAAGTTCGTTTGGACGCCGGAGTGCGCACGAGCTTTTGAGGAGTTGAAGTGTCGGTTGACCACGGCGCCTGTGCTGAGTTTGCCGAGTGGGACCGAAGGTTTTGAGATCTATAGCTATGCTTCGGGCAGTGTCTTCAGTTGTGTGCTACTGCAACACGGAAGTGTGATAACGTATGGCTCGAGACAGTTGAAAGTGCACGAGAGGAATTATCCGGTCCATGACTTAAAGTTAGCGGCCGTGATTTTTGCCTTGAAGCTGTGGAGGCACTACTTGTATGGAGTGAAGGTCGATATCTATACCGACCACAAAAGCATGAAATATTTGTTGGATCAAAAGGATCTAAACATGTGACAACGTAGATGGATGGAGTTCTTAGGGGACTACACATTTAAGATCCATTATGTGCCTGGTCAAGACAATGCGGTTGCGGACGCGTTGAGTCGCCGGGCCCCAGCTCAAGCCAATTGGCTGTCGGTCCATGACGAGCGGTTGGTTCGGGAGTTGTAGGCGTTGGAGATCTCTTGCGTAGACAAGCAGTCAAGTGCTGAAGCGCTATTGAACTGGACTAAAGTTCAGTGTGACCTGGCTGATCGGATTCAGCAGGCTTTGGATGTGGAAAGCAGCATGAAGCAACTTATGATAGAGGCTTTGGATGGGTCAAATTCCCAATATGAGTTTGTGGATGGATTGCTTTGGAAAGACGGTCATCTGTGCATCCCAAATGTGGGCACTTTGCGGGTGGATTTGTTGTATGAGGAACATCACACCAAGTACACGATTCACCCGGGGAGCACACAGATGTACCGCGAAGTGAAGAAATTGTTCTTGTGGTCAGGACTTAAGAAGGATGTGGCACTGTATGTGGCGAAGTGTCAAACTTGAGCCTTAGTGAAGGCGGAGTGCCAAAATCCTGGAGGATTTTTGAAGTCCGTGCCTATTTCGGAGTGGAAGTTTGACGAAATTACTATGGATTTTGTGCACGGGTTGCCAAGGTCGCAGAAGGGGAACGACGCCATTTGGGTGGTCGTAGATCATCTAATGAAAGTGTCACACTTCATTCCGCATAGGAAAGATGATCCCGTGGAGAAATTGGCGAAGTTATATGTGGATAACATAGTACGGCTTCACAGTGTGCCCCACAGCTTCGTAAGTGACCTGGATGGGCGGTTCACATCCAATGATTGGAGGTTGGTGCAGCAGATGTTGGGAACAAAGCTGAGTTTTAGCACAGACTTTCATCCGCAGACGGACGGTCAGACCGAGAGGGTTAATAGGATAATGGAAGACATGATTCGCATGTGTGTCCTAGACTTTGGGAAGCAGTGGGAAGATCACCTATACTTGGTGGAATTCGCGTACAATAATAGCTACCAGGCGAGCATACAAATGGCGCCCTTCAAGGCCCTTTATGGTACAAGATGTCGTACGCCGTTGTCTTGGTTGGAAACAGGTGAGTCAAAATTGTACAAGCACCAAGAGGTGGAAGATGATACTTCATTGGTTCGAACGATTCGAGAGAGGTTGCTAATCGCTCAGGACCGCCAGGCTAAGTACTATAATGCCAAGCACAGGAATGTGGAGTTCGCTGTTGACGACTGGGTGTACTTGAAGATCAAGTCGTTCAAGGGTGTCTCACGGGTGCGGCGCTTGAAGAAGCTAAGCCCGAGGTACCTTGTACCATTTGAGGTTCTGGAGCGGATTGGCGAAGCAGCGTATCGGTTGAAGCTATCAGTGGAGCTTAGTGGTCTACACGATGCATTCCATATATCGGTACTACGGAAGGCGGTGCAAGAGCCTTCGCATGTGATTGCGGTGGATCAAGTGCCAGTGGATAATGGGTTGACGATGAAGCTCAAGCCCGTTCGAATAGAGGACTCAGATGTCAAGCGGCTACGCAACAAAGAGATCGGGATGGTCAAGGTCCGTTGGGACATTTACGGTCGGGAAGAGCTCTTGTGGGAGCGAGAGAAGACCATGCTTGAGGAGTACCTGAAGTTATTCCACTTAGGTACCATTTAAGTTTGTGTTTATCTTTCCTTTATGTAATTTCGGGGACGAAATTATTTTAAGAGGAAGAGAGTTGTAACGCCCCGAAACTCAAAAGAGCGACGGGCGGCGTTTTGAGCCAAGTTTGGAATTTGGCAGGGGGCACACAGCCTGGGACACGGGCGTGTCCCAGGGGCGTGTCGTGCTCAGGTCGACGATCTGGCCGAGAGGTCAATGAATTTTGGAGTCGATGATCGTCGAGCAGTGAACACGGCTTGGGACACGGGCGTGTCACATGCCATGTCCTTCTCGGGTTAAAGCCAGGCTGTGGCGTGGTTGATACACGGGGTCGGCACACGGATCGTGTCAGGTAGACACAGGCCTGTCATTTGGGATACGGGCGCGTCCAAGACCCGTGTCCTTCATGGGTTGGTGTTGGGCTGTGTCGATGGAGGAACACAGCCAACCACACGGCCGTGTACTGGTTGACACGGGCGTGTCGAGAACCCGTGTCCTTTTCGGGACGCGTCGGTTTCGACGGCGAATGGGGAACACGGCCCTGGACACGGGCGTGTCACAGGCCGTGTTCGACCCAGATTTTGGATTTTAATGGCGAATCGTGGCCGTTCGTTTATTTATTTTGGGATCCGACGGCTGGGGGTTGTTTCTGCTGAGATATACCCGGGAATAGGGTTTCAAATCTCTCATTTCTTTCACTCAATCTCTTTCTAAAGATCTAGAGAGAGGGGAGAGTAAGGAAGAAGAAGGAGGCTAGATCCGGTCACCGTCGGAGCTTCAGAGCTCCAAATTGAGAGCCGACTTCGGATCTACGGAGGCAAGGAGATTGCAGTGCTTTTCATGCACAAACATTTCCATGGCACCAAGGAAAAATGCTAGGGTAATGATTCTCATCCTAGGGCATGTGAAGTCCTCTTTTCCTTTGCATAGGAAGCCCGCTCTCGCGAGTTTGCAGTGAGTTTGAGGCGTTCCTTTGGGTAGACATGAATAGTCCCCATTGTGTACATGTAGAGTCCGTAAGCGAGAAACGGACAGAGGCATGTTGTGTGAAGCCTACCCGGACAAGTTAGTCTGGATCGGTGATGTTGCATTGCATGAATGGCCGGAGAAGACTCCGCGCTTATGGTTGTTTTTCGGGTTTTTCTACACGGTAGATTGCAACAGGGAGCCTTGTGGACTAACTCCAAGGTGCACCCAGAAAACTGGGCAGATGCATGATTCTGCCAACATGGTGGCTTGGGAGCCAACTTGAACATAAACGGGTTATATGAAGTGTGTGACGGAAACGGGACTCGGGGAGGTTTGACCCGCGCATATGGCTTAAATTGACGTTGCGATGTGAGCAACGGGTCAGGCGGAACCGTACCCGTTCTATGTAATTCGGTGGGAGCCGTTGGCATAAATGAGGGTCTTCGGTGGTCTATGGCTTAAATTGACGTGACCCATGCCGGGAAGACAAAAATGCTCGCAAGATTGGCTGTCCTAATGGCGGTGGTGAGACCGATACGTCTATGGCTTAAATTGACGTGACGTTGACCTGTTCACCGAGAATGTGCCCTGAGAGCACGGGGTGTATGGCCGTACGTGCCCACGCCTGTGATGAAGTGTTTATCTATACTGCTTGGTTATGCTAACAAAGTGCAGGGAAAGGAGCATCACAACCCAGTTTGGGGGCGGGATTTGGTCAGCATAGTTGACCGTTGCTTTTGTTTGCCACCATGCGGTGGATTGTTGATTGCAGGTGCTACGTTGCCGAGCGGTAAATAGCGAGCTAAAGCCCAAGTTGCTGAGCTGGCCCTCGAAGGCCAATTTTTTGGTGTTTACTTGTTATTTTCATGTGTGACTGGCTTGCGTGCCATGGTATGGAAGACAAATTTTATTTGAGTAAACAATTGTAGGCCATAAGGCCGTTATACTTGTGTATTGTGCGTTCGTTCCTATTATTTTGAGTGGTGGACATTCATGCTTGTGGCTGGGTTCTTTAATTTGTAACTTTAAATTGCTTCCGCTAGAATGACTCTATGTAGGACATTTGTTATTAGTTGGATGGTTTCCATTGAGTAACCACCCGGTCTGTCTGTGGTATTTGGCGTCGGGCCCCGGCCGGATCTACTGCTATATGCTATGTGACAGATAGGAGGTGTTACACGTTTGTTGTTGTGTGATCTTTCTGTTGACCTAGAGAGTTCTGCTGTCATTCCATTGGGCTGTGATCAGAAAGGGAAATTGGTATTTAAAGGTTGCGGCGACTCGGCTCCAGCGCGTCGCCCCTCTACTCAACCGAAGTAGCATCCAGAAGGGGTGGCTCCTTGATGCTCTAGAGTTGATGGAGTTTCACCAGATGATCCCGACATTGAGGTCTTGGACTCTTTTGCCCCCAGGTCCCTCATGAGGATGCTCATGCTCTGCCACTATTGAAGGGAAAGCGTGTGTCCCCTTATTTTGCGGCGATGAACAATGCGGTGAGTATATATTTTTTGGCTTTAATTTATTTGGTTGTTTTTTTACTTTTCTTATCTTACTCCTTTTGCTGCAGATTGGCATACATACTTAGATTGCTCTGACATAAAATGATTATTACATCAGGTTGAAGGACAAGTATCTATCACTCTAGGAGAAGTTGTGGGGAGTGGAGAGTTTTCTTTCTGATTTGAGAGGGAGGTGAGATCACAACGTATCTTGCTTTCGGCAGATTGAGTTAGAGTTGAAGGTTGATGTGGAACGGCTGGGGGAGGAGCTTCAGATAGAGAAGTCTTTGGTGGAGAAGACATCACGAATTCTGGAGCGACAAGCCGAGCTGGAAGCGAATGGGGTGGCCGAGTATAAGAGCACTATAGATTTTTTGCATGATAGTTGTTTGTTTTTTGAGGATATCCGTGAAGAATTCTGAACGAGGGAGGTGGAGCCTGAGTTGGTTGATGTGCATGAGGTGGCGTTCTGGCACGGGATGGAGAAGGCCCTCCGAATGATAGTTTGCAAGTGGTGGTGTAATGTAGCTGATCTCATCTTCGATGACCTTTCTGAGGATGAGTATTTTGAGTTTGCTGATGAGGATTAGACTCCTTATTTGTCGTTCTTTATATTGATTATACCTTTGTTGCCTTTTGTGATGTATATGTATTTGCACTTTCTACTTTTATTGTTCATTTTCATATTTTGCTTCCCTTCATGGTTTGCTGATGGTTATAGCTTTAATCATGTGCTTGTGACATTTGTGGTATTGTCGCTATCACTCTAAGCAAACCACTTTGACTTTCTTCGTCAAAGCTGGTGGCTGGAGTATGAGACCCAAATAGTTTCACGACCTACTACCATAGCGAAGGGCAGACGCTTCTAGCTAGTTAGTGAGAGATCCTGACAAACTTGCTGGGGGATGTTGTTGCGTGTTGAAGGTGAAGGGAGAACCTTCAAACTGGGGCGTTCGCGGGCCCAATTGGTGATGATAAGTGAAAGAAATTTATAGGTAAGGATGCTCAGATGGGAGTAGTTCCGGGATGGGTGACCTCCTAGGAAGTCCCCGTAGAGGAGCTTAACTGGATCACTTCTCAACGAAGTGTGGTTGCGACCTCCAACAACCTGCCAGTGGGCATGAAATGCAGTTGGGTGCATGGTCTACATGCCTATTTAGGCTGAACCCATTTGAGCTAGATGATGGAGGTGTTGGCGGTCGTCCTTTCGATTTGTGTGCTGGGGAGGCCATTACAAAAAAAAATGAACTTTTTTTGTAACGACCTCCTTATCATATGGCTCGAAAGGACGACCTTCGGAACCCCCAGCACCCAGCTCGAAAGGGTTCAACCTCAACCTGTTAGCAGACCATGCACCCCAACCCCTCTCCACACATGTTTCTCAACCGCGAAGGATTGTTAAGAGTGAGGATCGAACCTGAGACCTAATTGATAAGGAGCCTTCAAACCAATTCTCTCTTCTATGAGGGGGAAATAAGGGGGAGGGAAGAGAAAGAAAAAGAGGGGGATAAGAAGGGAAGGGGGAGAGAGGGAGAAGGAGAGATGTGGGAAAGAAATAAAAAAGGAAGGGTGGGAGAGATAATGTAAGACAACAGAAAGATCATGAGTGCATTAGAAACATCAATTACAACAACAACACTTCTTAATAGGTCTCCTGCAAAGTTTTTAAGCCTTCCACAATGCTTAAAATGTTGCGATTGAATCAAAGTGGAAGAAGTTGCTTTTATTTATTCGACTCACTTGATACCCGTTTGATTTCTTAAACTTTGAACACAACGGAAAATCCCTCCTAATGGAAAATCATAACATTTTAAAAAAATTCATGCACTTCAAACACAATGGCAAATCCCTCCTAATGGAAAATCCGTCCCAATGTAAAAACATACCTTCCACGGTGTTACGATTAAATCAAAGTGGAAGAAGTCGAATACCTCATTTAATTGTTTGAACTTAGAACACAATGTTTTTAAATAATAATTAATTTATTGAACTTAGCCACTTGATTTAGATGTGGTTAGAAATAAATATTATTTGAAACATTAGAAACAACTTATAAATCTCTCATAAATGATGATTTCACTTTTTCAACTGAAACGAATGGAAATGAAATCATCATTTTCTAAAGCGTGGTTGATTTCTTTCTATACTCTATATATAAGAAAAAATGGGCCTTTGGAAAGGAGAAGGTAAAATTAACAAGTTTTCAAAATAATCAATATCAGTAAGAGCTAACTTCGTTAATTATTGATTACAAAAATATATATATTTGAAACTGGTGATTTCATTTTATACTCACTTTGAATGTGAAAAATAAAAGCCTCACTTCCAAAAAAACTTGAAAGTTGTTGAATATTTAAAAAACCTTATTGATTACTAGCAATATCCAATCAGTGGTCTAATGAACTCCTTATTTTTTAAAACAAGTTCCCAACAAGTTATCATATGAGCCTTAAGTGATAATATAATTACATTATTCCGTGAATAAGCCATCCTTCATATCAGTTTTCTAAATCTTGAGGAAGGTCCTAATGGAAAATCGTAACATGATGCCTGCAAAAGTCATAAATTGTGTAAGTAGCAAACTCTGAAAACATTAATTCTTAAATGTCTAACAATTTCTTCATTCCAACTAAATATTGATTTTTATTTATCTCACATACCTTTAGCAAGCAACACATCTATCAATTTGTTGTAGTGATCAACCCCTGGCTGATTAATTTGACCAGTTAAATCTGCATAAACAGTCAGGATCATTGCTTTTGGTCAATTGTTTAGGCCTCTTTGTTGGGATATGGCTGATGATGATGATGATGACGATATTTGATATTTAGGATGAATATAACTATAGCAATCAGCATAAGGGATAATAGTGCATGTTTATTATTATAGAAATTCGCTTCCTCCATGTTATATATGTAACTCCAACTTTGATCATTATGGTAACTTTTTGCTTCTTCGATGGTGGGTAGATCACCAATAAAAATGAGAGAGGAAACTTCAATGCCCACCATATTTGAACTTTGTTATGCACAGTGGGATAGAATTATAGATAATAAACAACTAAGTTAATTAGTACTTAATTTTTTCTAATGGAATGTAGAAAATATTGATAAATCATTGATAGTAGCAAGAATAACTATAACAATCACTATTTCTTCTTCTTTTGTTGAGAATCTCAATATAAAACTTGGAAATCTACCTTTTTCCAATCTGATGTTTAACATGGGTAAGGAGGGGCTAGCAGTTGGATTTGACACATGAAATTTCATCTTTTGGAAGGCTTTGTATGTGGCAGGAAGATCCTTCATGTTCTAAAATATGGAAAAGACATGCATAACACATATTTCTTGAACAACTCGCAAAGAAATAAGTGGATATAAATGGGTATACTACCTTTACATCATACAAACTAGGCTTCAGCATAATTGAAACTAAATAAGTTTTTATTAGTATATTAAGTAAGCTATTTAATATACAAGACAATGACAAAAATATTTGTCAAATCAATGATGTACATAACAAGAATAATCATGTAAATAAAATACCATTCAAATGACAAATAATAGTAAAAACTGCTGAATGAAGACATGGATAAACCAATATAAAATTTCAAACAAGTTGTTCAAGTCACAACTCATGTTTGTACATGTGAGCTAATACAAACAACAAAAAATACCCAACCTAAGGATTGAAAATAGAACAATGTTTTGTTAAACTTAAACAAAACATTGTTTTGTTCATATTTTTATGATAAACAACTTGCTTGAAATTTTATATTGGTTTATCACAATGGCTAATGAACACCTGGTTACCAGTAGCAGCTTGTTCAGGCATCTTCCATCCCAAATTTAGCAAGAAGAAGTCAATTTGTATTTAAGTTGTTCCAATTTTGAGTTTCTAGAACATGAAACTCGCATTTTGAATCTAGATTTATGCAAACAACAAACTCATTCATGCTAAACAATTTAACATCAAGCTTAAACATCAATCTACTAAAATATATGCACTATCAGATTGCCAAAAGTTAGGAAAAAAATATTTAGCTCACCCGTGAAATTATTTTCTAGCCTTTCTTCTCAATCTCAATTAACTTATGTTCAGTATCTTGAAGTGCATTTGCTAGGAGTCTCTTCTCCGCATCTACCATGTAAACTTCACCACATCACACCTGTTGTAAGCAATTATCGAACATGCTAAACTCTTTAAGCCAAAAACAATGTCATGGGGACAAAAAATGGTTGTCAATATTTCAATACAAAATGTTAGCGTAATATATACATGACATAGACAAAGGAGATACAACATGACGCTCGGATAAATCAAAGTAAATTGGAGCCTATAAAAGATAATCAAGTTAATTGACTTACAACTATAAAGAGTATATAATGTTCTTATAGGGAAGCCAAAATTCTGGAAAGTTTTGATCTGTCCCGAGAAAACTGGCATTTTCCCTCCAACTGTCTTCTCCACATGCTTCTAACACATGTCTTCTCCACAAGCTACTGATTTACAATTGATTGAGCTTATCCATGGATTTATGCAAGAAGAATTCCCGGGAGGAAAACCCCTAAACCTAAAATAGGAAAAGAATTTGGGCTGCAAGAGATGGTACCTCGACGTTGAAGGGGGTAGTTGTTGGGAATATTGCCCTTCAATGTTCCTTGGATTTGAAGAGGCATCACCTTCAATGCTAAGTGCATATTGTATTTGATGGACCTTCTACTTTACTCATTGTACACGTTTAAGTTGTTCTAAAAATATGTTTAGAATAGATCTAGACATTGTTGTATTTGTCTGAGCTGTTCTGGAGAAATTCGTCGAGAAGACTGTCTGGTCTCAGTGGAACCACTGAGACTAAGCTAATAGCCACTAATACAGCAGCCTATCCCAGCTCTGCTGTGATAGTAGTGTTCTCTTAGCAAAACTGCTGAGACTCAGTGAATCTGCCATTAAGACAAAAGCTAGTCTCAGCTAAACTGCTGTGATAATTTTAAATATAACCATTGAGATGGAGTGGCCCATTTTTGGCGGAATACTAAAAAAGCATAATAGCTTTATCCATTCTTATCCATGTAAGGTCAAATCAATCCAAGAGCTGTTACAGATTGATGGAGCCTATATAGAGCGTCTTTTCGGCCAAGAAGAAAATGATCGTGTGCGTGCCAATACCAAGTTGTTGTTGCTGCTAAGTGATGCTGCAAAGTACTGGAAGTGCTGAGAGTGCCAACGACCTTGTGCTTCCAGAAGTTATTCTCAGATCTAAGAAGAATAGGTTGGGTCCATTAAGGATTAGTGGTCTACCTTCTTCTTTCTACATGGAGACAGGAGATCAAGAAGGAGCTAAGGCACAAGATGAAGAACAATAATTCAAGCCCTGCTCCATGTCAGTTCTAAGCTATTTTATTTCAACAAAAGACCAAATCTGAAGGTGTATATCGTTTACTGTCTTCTGCTGTAATCTAAACAAACAATATTGTAAGAACTTTTTGTTCTGAGTGTAAGACCAGTATGCCTGAGTGTAGGGCGTATGTGTCTGAGTGTAGGGCCTACGTGCCTGAGTTGTAGAGCTTCTTTATAGTCCTGGGATAGGTGACTTGGAGGGTCACTGAGGTGTAGGAGTATACCTTACTCTGAGTTGTAGGGCAGTGGCCTGGGGTTGGATTTAGAGGAAACTTATGACACCTAAGGGATCTGTGTTATAAGCTCTTTGAGCCGAGTTTGGAGAAGGATGTCTTGTCTAACACACTGTTAGAAAGATGGTGAGGAAAAGTGGATGTCCCAGGCCTTAGGGAACGACTATAAAAGTTTGGTGTGTTTTCTGTGTTGTTTAATTGAGACTAAATAGTAGAGTAAAAAGAACAATAATACAAACAACTTATTCACCCCCTTTAGGTGATTTAGACTACTACCCAGTTAACTATCAAGTGGTACCAGAGGTAGGTTGGTCTAAAAGGACTTAACAGCCTGACTAGATCCTATAAGGGGAAGTCAAATAAAATTTCAAGATGTCTGCTGCATAGGCTCATAAGGAGACGAGCTCTATGAAGTTGCATACATGCGGAAAGGAGACATTTGGCATTTGAAAGCAAAGCGTCAGACTATTTATGGAGGCCTCTGACATTATAATTTATATCACAGTTTAGGATGGACTTTTTATCCCCCAAAAGGCCTCCACCATTGACCCGAACTTGAGTGTGTTCAAGACCAATACTGAAATGACCAGGGATCAAGTAGCACTTGCTACTATGGAAAAAAGAGCAAAAAATATCATAGTAAGTAATATTGATGATTCCACTTTCTAGAACTTAGTGCATTATGAGACTGCCAAGGAGATGTGGGATTCATTAATAGTGTACTTGGAGGGCATTGAAGTTGTTAGGAATGGTAGGAAACCTCTGCTCAATCAGGAGTATGAAGCCTTTAGACAAAACAACAAGGACAACATAGCTGAGTGCTATAAAAAGTCTTTCAGGGTGGTAAATGAGCTGAGGACCTATGGAAGGGTCTTTGGCAATTATGAGCTGAATGATAAGTTCCTAAGGTCTCTAACCAGAGATTCAGAGACAAAGATATGTGTCATCAGGGAAGTGTCCAAGCTTGCTGAAACTCCTCCTCACACATTATTTAGAAAGCCGCTCTTTTATGAGTTACAACTATCTTCCAGGAAGGAGGAGGAGACCACCACCAGGTCCTATGCCAAGGAGAGGACAGTGGATATCAAGGATGAGAGCTCTAAGAAGTGTAAGAAGATAATTATCTCTCCCCTAAGAAGGCCACTTGATTCAGAGAGCACTAAGTCCAGCACATCTAATAGCAACATGTCAGATGGGGAGTTTGCTGCCTTCTCAATGAAATTCCAGAAGATGATGAAGAGGAAGCAATGGAAGAGCAAACTTTCCACCATTTAATACTACAAGAAAAGTCATAACAAATCTAGGAAGAAGTTCTCTAAAGGAGACATGTATGATTCTAAACCTAGTAAACATATTTCTGCTAATGTAATATGTTATTGTTGTAGCAAGCCTGTGCATGTAATTGCTGACTATCCAGTAAAAATAAAATAAACAGGTGAGAAGAAAGGTGAGAAGAAGCAACAACACCACAAGGGCAAGAAGGAAATGACCTTCCTTGCCAAGAATGTGAAGAGTTGGAGTAAAACTGATTCAGCATCTTTTAATTCAGAAGAAGAGGATGATGCCTATATTGGGTTGTTTTCTACTGCTGCTGGAGGAGATAAGGACTATCCAGCTATAAGGATAGGGCTCAATGCCCCTTTATCACTTTCAGATAGTGATAATAAGGTGGATGAAGAAGTCAGTGGCTGATGTGGACTTATGTCCATAACAGAAGGAGAATCCAGCTAGGATCAGTCTGATCTTGATGAGGTATTGATTCAATCCATCTCTTCTTCTGAATCTGATTATGAAACAAGTCCTAATTCTGAAGCACCTTCATATTGTAATAAAGATGGCTCAAAATCTGAGGAATATGTCAAACAATTAATTGACAAGTATGGTTTGATCTTGGAAGCTCTGAAGAAGAGCAAGTTGGTTGTTAAAAGATAAGCCAAGGAGACTGCTTCCTTAATGGAATATATCTCCTTGAACACTGAGTCAGCCTCACTGAAGTCTTTGAATTCAAGGGTAGCTAATCACCTAGAGGGGGTGGAGGGGTGAATAGGTTATTAAGGTCTTTTTGATTCTCTTTAAGTTCTTTAAGCCTTTAACTGAGTTAGGTTTTGTTGTGAGTGATTAATTTAGATTTCAATAAATTCACACACAACATACCAGTTTTTTATAGTGGTTCCCCGGTGTATGGGTACATCCACTATCCCTCCAGCCTTTCTAATAGAATGTTAGAGAAAACACTTCTCCAATAACTTGGCTCCTCAGAGATTACCACACGATCCCACTAGATCACACAGTCTCCACAGAGACTTACAACACAGGCATACAACCCAACCACACAGTAATCACTTGATCACCTACCACAGACACAAATGCCCAATAACACAGGCTAAGAAAATGACCCTATCACACATATCCAAGACTAGATCTTACCACTCAGCCTTTATAATTTATGCTTATAACACAAATTTTAAACAGATCCTACAACAATTGAATAGTAATTGTAATTTGACTCGAGAAATTAATCTCTGATTCAATTTCTTCCTGAGCTGATAGAATCTCAACCCAATCTTCTTCATAACAATAAGAATAACAATCTTCAAGAATCTGCCGCTTGTGTTACAAGTAACTCAAAACTTTGATTCTGATTCTGCTGATGAAGGAGAGAGAAGAAAGATCTTCTATCAGTTAACCTATTTTGTAGAACACAGATTGCTTTACCTCTTCTTCACAGATCCAGAGATTGATCTTCAAATTCAGCTCAGCTTGGATCTTGAAGCAACTTCAGCTAGGGCTGACCTTGGCTGATTCTTCTTCCTCAGAGAAATCCTCTGATCTTACTATCGTAGATGTTGATTGTCGTAGCTAACTCAGAAACCCTTCAGAATCATCGATACGATCTTCTTGATTTTGAAACAATGGTGGGGGAAGAAGACGAAGTCCCGCACAACGTTTTCGTAATGAATTGATCCCTCTCAGAAGATTTATTCGATCCAGATCTCGTCTTCTATTTATAATCCCGTCATCCAGTGAGATGATTGACACATGTCATTGCTTTAATAGCTGATTATATCCTTAGTTTTACAGAATGAGCCTGACGGCGACGTTAGTGATGAGTTATAGCTCTTTCATGATCATTTTATAATTTTGTTGACTTTTGTTGACTTTGCTGACGTCATCCATTACGGACTTGGCCAATTTCATAAAATCACTCCAGGCATTGAGAGCGTTAAGTGAATGGACTACACTCAACGATTCTGGACTTAGTCAATTCTTTAGCTTGTCCAAACGTTGAGAGCGTTGAGTGTATAAGCTTCACTCAAAGCTTTTTGCCTTATCTTGATCTTCAGCTCTTTCTGCATCCTTGGCGTTGAGAGAGTTGACTGTATAAGCTTCACTCAACATTTTTTCCCTAAGCTTGATCTTCAGCTCTTTCTCCATCCTTGGAATTGAGAGCGTTGAGTGTATAAGCTTCACTCAACTCTTTTATACTTTGCCAACATTCTACATCCTTCTGTCTGAAAGCGTTGAGAGCGTTGAGTGGATAAGCTTCACTCAATGCTTTTATACTTAGCCAAATATTTTTCTGTCTGAAGGCGTTGAGTGAGCTGGCCTCACTTAACACTTTTTGCCTTTGCCTCTGAAATATAGCATTGAGTGCATTGAGTGAACTGGCTTCACTCAACGCTTCTGGACTTAGCCGATTTCTCTGTTTCCTCTTAGGCTGACTGTATAAGCGTAACTCAAAGCTTTTTGATCTTGGCATTGAGTGAACTGGCTTCACTCAACTCTTCTGGACTTAGTCGATTTTCTTTCTCCTTTTTCTTTGGCTTTGACAGAAATAGCATGGCGTTGAGAGATCAAGATTCACTCAACCCATCTGGCTATATGACATTGAGTGAGTGGAGTCCACTCAGCAATAGTGGACTCAGCACTGTTAGCTATATGGCATTGAGTGATCTGGATTCACTCAGCGCCTATAGACCTAGTTGCTTTTCTACCTTTGTCATTATCTATCCTTGACTTCTGGCATTGAGTGAGCTTGCTTTACTCAATGCCTGTGGACTTAGTGGAATTTCTCTATCCAGCTTCCTTTCTTATGGCATCTGGCATTGAGTGAGCATGCTTCACTCAACACCTATGGACTTAGACAGAATTTCTATCTCTCCATATGCCTATCTTGTGACCACCTGTACAATTAATGTAATAAGGACTAACCTGCATGCACGAACTTAAACATACATTAAATACAACTATGTGTATATCATTGACTTGTTTGACTTCTCACAACATTGTGATCAATGGACCCAACACTCACAACTAAATCAAAGGAGCAAGGAGATATCCCAACTTAAGACAACCACTATTATCCAAGTCACAACCATAAATAGTAAAAATGGGAATACATATGGCTCATCCTGGACCATTTGTGTTTGGTGCCCCTACCCTCTCACTCAAGGAAAAGGAAGCATCAACTTCCAAATTCCTTCCAGCTAGACAGTTGGTTGCTGTGCAACCTATAGCTTAATCTCACAGGGCAATTTCAGATGTTATAAACTTATGCTCAACCACCAAACAGAGAACTATTGATATCAATAAGACATTGACTGCTAAGACTAACTACTCGTAGGCAAAATGTCAAGGCATTGCTGAAAGAAACAAGAAGAATGTGCTATCTTACATAAAAAAATGAAGTATCTACTTCGAAAGCAGTTCAGAAAATAAGACACAACATCCATGAGTGTTGGTGCTGTGGGAAAGTGGAACACTTTGCCATAGATTGTTGGCACAACTATAACGCCCCTGATTTTTCGGTATTTATTTTAATTCTTGTAGTGACATATTTTTGACGCCAGAGCATTACATTTACGCGTAATTAATGGATGTCGTTTGTTGGATCATTGCTTTGCTCAGTGGGTTTTCCTGTGACGTTGGTTTTTGGTTTGGTTGTGCATCTTCCCTTGCGAGCTAGGTCTATTTTGGTGACTCGGTGGAGCATTTTATAGGGATGTGGTGATGTTTTGTCTTAGGGTGGTGTTTTACCCAGGTTTGGTTTGTCGGATTTGGATTTCGACTTTGCCATTAGATTCGTAGCGTCGGTATTTAGCAACAGTGTGATTTTCGTAAGATTCCAAGTTGATTTTAATTTCGGGTTGTGTTTGGACTATTGATTATTAAATTGTTTTATATTATATTAATTTATTTATGTAAGTATCTATATATATATATATATATATATATATATATATATATATATATATATATATATATATATCGGGCTATTAGGATGCATCATTCCTGTTCATCTTCTTCCCGACCGAGCGGCCGCTATTTTCGCGAAATGGAAGAGGTGCGACGTCCCGTGTGTTTCCACCGGAGTTTCCAACGAGTTAGTGGTTAGATTCCTTGATAAATTAGAGATTTGGAAAGCTCTCAACGAGATCTGCTCGATTGTGGTAAGATCTACTCGTTTCCTCAATTTTAAGGTGTTAGGGTTAACGATTTTGACCTCTTTTCTCTTCCAAAAGTTTCAGGAAACCTTGCTAGGGTTTTTTCACGGCCGATCCTTGTCGCGGTGCGAGCGGGAGGCGTTATTCCAGAGTTTTCAAGGAAATTGTATTTCCTCCCTTGCATGTCAATTTTGATCTAGTATTTACTTCTTTTCTTTCCTCTTCCTCCTCCCTTAGAGAGTAGGAGTAGTGTAGGATGAGTTTTGGAAGAACCCCCTTAGGGTAGTGTAGGTTTTTGACCAAGACATGACATTTAGGTGATAGGGTTTAAGTAAAATTCGGCTTATATCGTATAATAGATTCAACGAGTATTGAGGGCAAAATCATCAAAAATCATAGTTTAACCTAAGGTAAATTCGACGTATTTACTGGGTAGGATTCGTCGATTATAAATTAGGTGTAGGAATTCGTTAAGGAAGATTCGTCAAATATAAGGAATTAGACTTTGTCCGATTTATCGAGTATCTAGGCTATTTCATCGAGTATCCGCAGTGTGGTCTCGAGAGGAGCCCGATTTGTCGAGTATAGTCGACGAATTGCTGAGTACAGTCTAGACATATAAGTGTCGAGTAGCCGGTATAGCCAAGGAAATTTAAGCATGTATTATTAGAATTCGCAGAGTATCTTTATACGATTCGTCGAGTATCATTGTAATTAGTCGGGTAGACTCGCCGAATTTTTCCAGGACTTAGAATATTTTGCCATTTCGTGTAGGATTCGTCGTGTATGGTCCTTATGGTGTTGTTAGAGCTTGTTTAGGTTTTTCTTTGGGATTTGACTTGGGTTTTAGTTGGGGTGTTCAGGTATGTTGTTTCTTCGACTATGAAGGTTGACAGTGGATAAAGGACCACCAACTAGATGCCAGTTTGTGGGTTATTACACTTGGTGGTTTGGTCTCTGTTTTGTGGACTGTTGGGTTGTGTTGGGGCAGGTGGCTACCACCGCCATTCCCTTTTTGAGTTGTTTGGGTCTGGTAGTTTGGGTTTGGATGTTTTGGTCACTGACTCCGTCCCAGTTGTTTTTACCAAGTGTTATTTATTCACGTTTTCGAGATGTTTTGTTCCTAATTTGCTTCTTAGATCAGTCTATGTCATTGTATGCTAATCCTTGCAGATTTTGTCGAAGTATGGCTTCGCTCCGCACAAGTTGCAAATGTTTATTTAACTTCTTTGTTACAAACTTTTACTTTACCTGTTTTAGTTTGCTAATCAACTGTGGTTTTCAACATTTCTTATAGTCGGGTTTGGTAAACCCTTTCTTGACTTTGTACTTTTACCTGATTATTTCCTTTGCAACTTGTATTTTTTGCTGATATGTTCTTCTTTTGAATTCCTCAGGTTTAGGGTTGTAGCCAGTGGAGCGGCTGAGTTGGGCAGTAGCTTGTGGACTGCAGTGTTACAGTGGTTCTTCCTCACCGGTGTGAGGTTGTTTGTTGTTTTGATTTTTAGTTTAGACTTGCATACTTTTAGTGGGTTTGTGTCATGTTGTTGACGCCCACTGGTAGTTTTCTTTTGGATTATTGAATACTTTGCTAGCTGCTAGTTTACCTTCTTGTGTTGGTTGTACATGCTCTTTGGGAAGGTTTTATGATAGGTTGCATGTTACGTATTTTAAAGTATAAAATAAACCACTATTACTCCATACATGTCATATTTGAAACCTAAGTCACTATATTTAAATGGTAGTAAAAGTTAGTTTCTCTATTATTATAAATCTAGAGACTTGCATACCATGAGTTGTCCTCTGGGGATGTGATGCAGTGACCCAGAGCCGAACTGCTCTGTCGACCAGGCCTCGCACCTGGCCTAGCCAGAGGCCCACATCTGGCGGCCCACTGCTGGGCCCACCAAGGCATCACACCATGGCGTCCATTTTATCAGGCCCGCGGGCCGTACACCCCAACCAATCTCCGGGCCCAACCACAAGAGCACGGTAGGTTGTTGAGGCCAGGTCTCGATCCCCTGACCTCCTTGATAAAGAGCTTACACGCAAGCTCTCATCAACCAACTGATCCGCGGATTAGTTGGTTGATGAGAGCTTGCCTGAAAGCA
This sequence comes from Platanthera guangdongensis, assembly GCA_039583875.1. Taxonomy (NCBI): domain Eukaryota; kingdom Viridiplantae; phylum Streptophyta; class Magnoliopsida; order Asparagales; family Orchidaceae; genus Platanthera; species Platanthera guangdongensis. Next base: position 104,309,811 of record CM077150.1, read on the forward strand.
CTTTATCAAGGAGGTCAGGGGATCGAAACCTGGCCTCAACAACCTACCGTGCGCCTGTGGTTGGGCCCGCAGATGGGTTGGGGTGTACGACCCGCGAGCCCGATAAAAGGGACGCCATGGTGTGACTCCATGGTGGGCCCGACAGTGGGCTGCCAGACGTGGGCCTCTGGCTAGGCCAGGTGCGAGGCCTGGTCGACAGAGCGGGTTGGCTCTGGTTCACTGCATCAAAAAAGTGCAGGATCAGTTGGTTGAAGAGAGCTTGCCTGAAAGCACTTTATCAAGGAGGTCAGGGGATCAAGACCTGGCCTCAACAACCTACCGTGCGCCTGTGGTTGGGCCCGGAGATGGGTTAGGGTGTACGGCCCGCGGGCCTGATAAAAGGGACGCCATGGTGTGATGCCTTGGTGGGCCCGACAGTGGGCCGCCAGATGTGGGCCTCTGGCTAGGCCAGGTGCGAGGCCTGGTCGACAGAGCGGGTCGACTCTGGGTCACTACATCATAAAAGTGCACTTTTTTGATGCAGTGACCCAGAGCCGACCCGCTCTGTCGACCAGGCCTCGCACCGGGACTAGCCAGAGGCCCACATCTGGAGGCCCACTGTCGGGCCCACCAAGGCGTCACACCATGGTGTCCCTGTTGGGTACATTGGTCAAATGTACCTGATTTGAAGAAGCCTCACCCAACTCAATGATATACATCATAATGTATTTGATGTATGTTTGAGTTACTTGTGCAGGTTAAGAAAGTACTGGACTGAAGCAAAAAGTTTCTAAGTTCATGTGTCGACACCCAGAGGGAAAGTGTCGACACTTAAGAAAGCTTGTGTCGACACCCAGACAAGCAGTGTCGACACTTGGAGTCATTGTGTCGACACCTGGGATGCAGAGTCGACATCAGACAAAAAGTGTCGACACTTGGAGCTGTGTCGACACTCAGTGAAGAAAAGTGCAGACAGAAAGTGTCGACACAAGGAGGTGTGTCGACACCCAGTGAAGCTGTGTCTACACCAGAAAGTGTCGACACTTGGAGCTGTGTCGACACTCAGCAAAAGTCTGCAGAGTCTAAGTACAAGTGTCGACACTCAACACAATGTGTCGACACTATGCAGAAGAGTCAGCACTTGAAGTAAATGTCGACACTCAACATAATGTGTCGACACTCAACAGAAGAGTCAACATTTGAAGTATGTGTCGACACCCAGAACAATGTGTCGACACACAGCTGAAGACTCAACACTTGAAGAAAGTGTTGACACAAGGAGCTGTGTCGACACTTAGCAAAGAAAAGAATTATCAACAAAATATTCTAAGTACAAGTGTCGACACTAAGGGAATGTGTCGACACTCAGCTGAAGTCTCAACAACAAGAAGGTGTGTCGACACAAGGAGCTGTGTCGACACTCAGCAAGATTCAACATAGAAGACTATGTGTCGACACCAAGAAGCAGTGTCGACACTTGACAGATTCAACACAAGAAGATGTGTCGACACAAAGGAGATGTGTTGACACATAGAAGAATTCAGCAAAAGCTAGAAGAACAAGTACTTGTGTCGACACTCAATTTCAGTGTCGACACATGCAGAATAATCTGTGTCGAGACATACAAGGAGTTGTGTCGACACCTTGTAGACTTGTGTCGACACTTACACAATATGTGTCGACACTTGGACTATAAGTGTCAACACTTAAAGACAGAAAGTATCGACACTTACAGATAGTTAGAGATTTTCAAGAAGTGACTGGATGACTTGACAGCTGCCGTTCCAGCCGGTCTACAGCAACTGTCAGAGATATCAGAAGTCAGTTATGAACCGGTCCAGCCGGTTACCATGAAGAAAGCCTATAAATAGGCACCTACAGTTTACAGAAACTGTTGTTGAAAGTTGTTCAAAGTTGTTGAAGTTGTTGATCAGATTATTGTTGAAGTAATTATAGTGGTACAAAGAGAATCAACACAAGAAGATCTAGCAGTTCAAGTGCAGATCTAAGAAGTTGGAGAGAGAGGGCTCCATCCAAGAAATCAGCCTCTGGAACTAGGCTGAGAAGAAGGATTCAGATTCAATTCTGGATCTTAAGTGGCAGAGGTCAAGGAACAACTGCAGAGGATTCAGTCTTATTCAGTTCTACTCAAGAAGCTTTGAAGAAAGCTAAGTCAGGGTGAATCCAGCTGAGTTCTTCCAAGAACTCATCAAGAATCTCTCAACTCCCCTCCTTTAATTCTGAGTTGTAGAGTTATTATTTGTATTACATTTTTAACTTATAGGATCCATTGGATCTGAGTGAATTGTAAGCCTGTATTTATAAAGGCTGAGGGTAGGGCTTGTTAGCCTGAGTGTAGGAGATAGAGATCTCTGAGTGTAGGCCTTGTTGGCTGAGTGTAGGCCTTGATTGGCTGAGTGTAGGCCTTGATTGGCTGAGTGTAATAAAGCTGAGTTGTAAGGCTTTGGGCCTGAGGTGTAGGAACCAATTTGGGTTCTGAGACAGTGAAGAAGTTTGGCCGAATCTAGTACACTGCTAGATAGGCGAAGGGGGAAAGTGGATGTACCCATATCTTGGGGAACCACTATAAAACACTGTGTGCTGTGCTGTGATTGTGCTGTGGATTAGCTGTGTATGTTTTGTTATTGCTGTTTGCTGTGCAAAAGTAGTTAGAAATCTGTGATATAACTGTTTGGCTGCCAACAAAGTTAGAAAAGGATTAGGTCACCTATTCACCCCCCCTCTAGGTGTTTAGGTACCATATCTTTCAAGTGGTATCAGAGCCAGGTTACTCAAAACAAGGACTAACAGTCTGAGGAGATCCTGTTTGGCAGATTCAGAGTAAGGCATTACACAGTTTCAAGAAAATCAAGAAAATCAAGAAACATGGGTTCTTATGAGAATCACAAGGAATTGGGTTCCATGAAATTACCCATATGCAGGAAGGAGATCTTTGGGATCTGGAAAGAAAGGGTAAGGCTATTTATGGAAGCCTCTGACCCTAGAATCTACATCACAGTTAAGGAAGGGCCTTATGTGCCAATGAAGATTTCAGTATTGGATGCAAATCAGAGAACTCCAAAGGATTTCTCTGAGATGACTAAGGATGAAATTGTCCTGGCCACCATGGACAAGAGGGCACAGAACATAATAGTGAGTGCCATTGATGATGCAACTTTTCAGAACTTAATTCACTGTAAAACAGCAAAAGAGATGTGGGATACTCTCATTGTCTATATGGAAGGTTCTGAAGAAGTTAGGCAAGATAGGAAGTCCTTGCTAAATCAGGAGTATGAAAGCTTTAGGCAAGGAAAGGGTGATAGCATCACTGAGTGCTATAAGAAATTTTACAGAATAGTTAATGAACTCATGTCTTATGGAAGAGAGTTCAGTAACTATGAACTAAATGACAAGTTCTTAAGGTCCCTAACCAAAGATTGGGACACCAAGATCTGTGCCATAAGAGAAATGGCTAAGTTGGGGGAAATTCCTCCCCCTACACTGTTTGGCAAGCTATTGTCTTATGAAATGCAGTTAACAGTGAGAAAAGAGGAGGAGAAATCAACAAGGACTGAGCACAAAGAAAGAACTGTTGCTTTCAAGACAGAAGTTCCCAGAAAGTGCAGGAATAAGTCTTCAACTCCACCTCCAGAGGTAGTTGAATCAGAGTCTGATGAGTATGTCAGCACAAAGTCTAAGAGCAGTGAAAGTGATGAAGACTTTGCTGCTTTCACTAGACACTTTCAGAAGTTTTTGAAAAAGAAACAGTGGAGGTCAAGGCCTTCTACATCACAAGGAAAGGAAGGCTCTTATCAGAAAAAGAGGTCTTCAAAGAATGACAAGAAAAGGACAAAATCAAGCAAGGCAACTGGTTCAAAGATTGGTTGCTATTGCTGTAATAGACAGGGCCATGTTATTGCAGATTGTCCAGAGAAGAGAAAGGAATCTGGTGACAGGAAAAAGACTCACTTCAAAGGGAAGAAAGAAAAGTCTTTTGTTGCTAAGAAGGAGAAGACTCTATCAGATATCTCTTCTTCAGAAACTGAGTCTGAGGCTGAAGCCTACATAGGGCTGTTTGCTGAAGAAGAAGAGGAAGAATTCATGTAGATCTTGGAGTCAATTTATGAACAAGAAGTCAGTCATTGCCAAGGGCTAATGGCATTGACAGAAAGTGCCAAAATCCTGGAGCAGCCAGGATCCAGTCAGGTACAAAGTTCAAGTTTAAATTCAGTTTCTTGTTCTAGTTCAGATTCAGATTCTTCTTCATCAAGTGATGAGAATGTATCTGAGTCTGAGGATGATATTCATCAACTTATAGATGAATATAGAGTGCTGTTGCAAGCTTACAAGAAAAGCAAGTCCCTTGCCAAAAGTCAGGCAAAGGAAATTGCTGATCTTAAAGCTGCTGCAACAGATTTTGAGAAGCAATTTGAACAAAAACTGAATGAGATAGCCAGACTGAAACACATAACAGTGATTCAGATGGGAACTATCACCTATAAGAATGATCAAATTAAGTGTCTGGAGAACAATCTTCAGAAGGAGAAGGACTTGGTTGCTAGGTTTTCTAAACCTAAGTCAGTGTTACCCATAATTGATGAATTTGTTCATCACAAGGGTAAAGCTGGACTGGGCTTTATTAGACCTACAGGGACTGAGCAGTCCAAGTATAAGTTCAAGGGCAAAGCCCCAACATTCAACAAGCCTGCTGTAGTCAAGACAGCCAAGGCAGTACCTAAGCAAAGGTACAATAAATTTGAATGTTGGTGCTGTGGCAAAGTTGGCCATTTTGCAGTAGACTGTTGGCACAATGTGAGTGCCAAAGTGAGTTCCAAACTACCTGTTGGAAAGCCAGTAGGTAGGTTTGTCAAATTGCAAACTAACAATCACCAAGGACCCAAGAATACTTTGGGTTCTAAGGTTCATTAATTTGTTTTGCAGGTGAGTCCAAGTGGCCATACCCCTACATGGTACTTGGACAGTGGATGTTCCAGACATATGACTGGAACTAGGGGACTACTGAAGGACTACATTCCAATCAAAAAGGGTCCTAAAGTGACCTTTGGTGGTTCTGAAAAAGGAATCATCAAAGGGTTTGGTAACATTTCTTCAAACTTAGTTACCATTACTCAAGTGGCTTATGTTAAAGGGTTGAAACACAACCTAATAAGTATAAGTCAATTAAGTGATGTAGGGTATGACATCTCATTTGTTAAAAATGGTTGTCATATCAAGAGGTCAAGTGATCAAGAGATCATTTTGACAGGATATAGGAAGAGGAATGTCTACTGCCTAGACATTATGATTGAGAACAATGGTTCTCCAGTTTGTCTTGTAGCTGATGAGACAGTCTCTCATTGTGTCAAATGGCACAAGAGGCTAGCCCATCTTAACTACAAGACTATTAGCAAACTCTTTAGCAAAGAGTTAGTGAGGAATGGTCCTCAAGTTAAGTGTGTTAAAGATGGCATTTGCTCAGCTTGTCAAAAGGGCAAGCAGACCAAATCCACCTTTAAAAGCATAGAAAACAAAGATGCTGTGAGGTGTTTGTACCTTTTGCATTTGGATCTCTTTGGTCCAATGCCAGTTCACAGCTTAGGTAGGAAGGTCTATACCCTTGTAGTGGTAGATGACTACTCAAGGTTTTCCTGGGTGTTCTTCTTAAGACAGAAATCTGAAACACCTAGTGTCTTCTACAGCTTTGTCAAGCAAATTCAGAATGAACTAAATAGTACTGTGGTCAAAATTAGAAGTGACCATGGTACTGAGTTTCAGTCTGATAGCATGACAAAACTATGTGAAGATTTTGGGATATTTCAAGAATTCTCTTCACCTAGAACACCTCAGCAAAATGGCATTGCTGAAAGGAAAAATAGGACCTTGATAGAGGCTGGTAGAACCCTACTAAGTGATACATCACTGCCAGAGTATTTCTGGGCTGAAGCAGTTAACACTGCATGCCATGTTATAAATAGGGCTACCATCACTAAAGGGCTAAACAAGACCCCCTATGAAGTTGTGAAAGGCAGGAAACCAAACCTATCCTACTTCAGGATCTTTGGTTGCAAATGCTTCATACTTAACAATGGGAAGTCTTACTTAACTAAGTTTGCTGCCAAGTCCCAAGAGGGAAGTTTTGTTGGGTACAGCAATAATAGTAAGGCTTATAGAGTCTACAACTTGACTACACAAGTTGTAGAAGAATCAGTGCATGTAGTTTTTGATGAGACTAAACTTATTAATAATGAGTTGTCTAGCAATGTATGCAGCCCCACAGGTTTGACAAAGACAATGGACAAGCTTACTATAGAAGAGGTGCCTGCTGCAAGACAGCAAGGAGAGGAGAGTAGCTGCTGTCCAGGGGGAGAACTACATGTGCCAGTTGCTGAAGAAATCCAAGGTATACAGCATGATGCAGATGCTGAAGTGGTTCAACCTGAAGTGAGGATGCCTCCAGCCCACAGGCATCTTAGAGATCATCCAGTAGAGCTGATTATTGGAGATCCAAGACAAGGAGTTCAAACAAGGAGCAGAAATCAGAATGCTGCAATCTATTCCAGCTTTCTGTCACAAGTTGAACCTAAGAAGTTTGAAGAAGCAATACAAGATCCACAATGGACTGAAGCAATGCAAGAAGAGCTTAATCAGTTCAAGAGGTGCAAGGTTTGGGAACTTGTTCCTAAACCTAAAGACCACAATGTAATAGGAGTTAAGTGGATCTACAGGAATAAGATGGATGAACAAGGTGTCATCATTAAGAATAAAGCTAGACTGGTTGCTAAAGGATATAGGCAAGAAGAAGGTATTGATTTTGATCAAACCTTTGCTCCAGTAGCCAGACTGGAAGCCATAAGAATGTTCTTGGCCTATGCAACCTATCAAGGATTCAAGGTATACCAAATGGATGTCAAGTCAGCATTCCTAAATGGTAATTTGAAAGAAGAAGTCTATGTGGAGCAGCCTTCAGGTTTTGTTGATCCAACTCTACCTCATTATGTCTATAGACTTAGGAAAGCTTTATATGGGTTAAAGCAAGCCCCTAGGACTTGGTATGAAACCCTATCTAGTTTCCTCATTGAGAACAAGTTCTCAAGGGGGAAAATAGATAAGACTCTATTCCTTAGGGAATCTAGAGGCAAAGTCATACTAGTCCAAATATATGTAGATGACATTATATTTGGGTCTACTGAAAGCAGCCTTTGCAAAAAGTTTGCAAAACTTATGCAAGGTCAGTTTGAAATGAGTAGTATGGGAGAGCTGAAGTTTTTCTTGGGTCTCCAAGTTAAACAGACTGAGAGTGGTTTGTCCATTTGTCAGTCAAAGTTCACCCTAGAACTCATAAGGAAGTATGGTATGGATTCATCCAGTACCATGAAGACTCCTATGGGGTCAAGTATGTCTCTTAGCAAGGATGATGCAGGGAAACCTGTAGATGAAACCTTGTATAGAGGGATAGTTGGCTCCCTATTATACTTGACTGCTAGTAGACCAGACATCATGTATGCTACATGTGTTTGTGCAAGGTATCAAGCCTGCCCTAAAGAGTCTCACTTGACTGCAGTCAAGAGAATTTTGAGATATCTAAAGGGCACTCCCTATCTAGGCCTCTGGTACCCTAGGAATGGAGACTTTGATCTAACAGGTTATTCAGATGCAGACTTTGCAGGATGCAAAGAGGATAGAAAGAGTACTACTGGAACCTGTCAATTCCTAGGTGGGAGACTAATTTCATGGAGCAGCAAAAAGCAAACTAGTGTGGCTATCTCCACAGCTGAGTCAGAGTATGTGGCTGCAGGAAGTTGCTGTGCTCAACTTCTGTGGATTCAACATCAGCTAGAGGACTATGGATTTCAGGTAAGTAGAACTCCACTTTACTGTGATTCTACAAGTGCTATTTCAATAGCTAATAACCCTGTATCTCATAGTAGAACAAAACATATTGAGATTAAATATCACTTTCTTAGAGAACATGTAGAAAGAGAAGATATTTCACTTGAATATGTTAAAACAGATGAACAAGTAGCTGATATGTTTACTAAGCCACTAGAAGAAGCTAAGTTCAATAGATTCAAAATTGAACTAGGAATGATAAACTTAGAGTAAGTTTACAGATTTGAAAATGACTAAGTAAAAAGGTGTCGACACATAGACAAGTCTATGTCGACACAGAATAGTGGTGTCGACATTTCAGGAAAAAGGTGTCGACACATCTAGGAATGTGGTGTCGACACATCTAGGAATGTGGTGTCGACACTTCAGAATGTTAGTGTCGACACATGTCCAGTAGGTGTCGACACATCCTATGTGGTGTCGACACTTAAATTTTACTCAGAATTTTTCTAAGTAAAGTCTCGACAATATGTCGAGTTATGTTGTGTCGACACATAACCAAGTGTCGACACATAAAATCTGTTGACTAAACTTGTGTCGACACATATGTGTCGAGACATTATAAGTCAGTGTCGACACTTATTGCCAGTGTCGACACATGTTAAGCTAGTTGTCCCGCCTGTTCATCTTCAAAATCAGAAAGGTATAAATAGGGTTCTGTCTTTGTTTGTCGACACGCTTTCAAAGTTTCGAGACCAAAACTCCTGTGTCGACACCTCTCTTTTCTAAAGACAAATTCTCCAAACCCTAATGGCTCCTAAACTTGAGGAGAACGTTAACGAGGGCTATGAGCTAGTGCGTGGCGCGTTCGACGATGCAGATGCGGAAATCAAGGCGGTAGTAACCCTAGTCGCCGATTCTGGATTGGAATACTTAGTTTCAGAACCAACAAAGATTTGGAAAAAGGAAGTTCTTGAATTCCTTAATGGAGCTGCTGTAGATGAATCTGGATACAGAATCAAATCCAGAGTTCATGGATCTAAGGTCAAGATTTCACCAAAAAGTCTGAGGAAGGTACTCCAGCTACCTAAAACACAAGATGAAGAAGAAGTTACTGCTTCAAAGACCAGGGAAGCTTTAATCTGGTGTGGTCTTGATCCTAAGATGAAGATAGGATCTGTATTCAACAGAAAAGGAATGAATAACCAAGGGAAGTTCATGTCTGAAATTGTAGGAAAAGTCTTACTCAGCAAGACTGGAGGGCATGACAGAGTGTCTGCCTACATGTTTGAAATCATGACAAGAATAATCTTCACTCTGAAAACAGATTGGTCTCAAGTGGTGTATGAGAAAATCAAGGAGAGTCTGAAGAAGCCCAACCTGGGCAGAATACTTAGTCTCTACCTAGCTGGTACCATACCAGAGGTAATGAATGCAGCTGCAGGAAGTAAGATAAACCACATGAGGAAGATGGATCTAAGGATCTTTTCCAGATGGGACAGGGTATTGTCCAAGGAAATGCCAACTCCAGAGAAGCCAGTTACTAAGAAAGATTCTCCTCCAAGGAAGAAAAGGAAGACAGCTCCTGTGGCACAGGAGTCCTCCAGCAGTTCAGGGAGTGAAGAACAAGTTGTTTTCACTCCTGATGATCAAGAGGAAGTGGCTGCAGAGAAGACCCCTGCTGCTCAAGATGTAGCTGAGATCCAGGGGGAGCTGCCTCAAGCTAGCCCCATTCATAGGGATCACAGCCAGGGGGAGCTCCCAGTTGTAGAGGAACCATCTACACTGGACAGTGAGCAAGCCACCATCATTATCCAAGAGGTACTCACTGACCTAAAAACTTTAGAATATCTTATAGAAGATGCTAATTTGTCTGATGATCTTCAGCAAACTCAGCTGAATACTCAAGTTCCAGATGTTGTTTTAGAAGACACATCTGCTGTAGTTCAAGATGATACTTCTCAAATGGTGGAAGAACCAAGAACTTCTCCTGCACAGTCTCCACCTGAATATACAATGGAAGACTTGTTCCTAAATCTGGATCAAGCAGATTTTGACAAAGAAATTGATGCTGCTGAAGATAAGAGTGCTGCTGCTGAGGGGGAGCAAGTACAAGATTTGGAAGAGCCTATTAGGCTGGAAACTGAGCAAGCACCTGATGTGCAAACTGAGAAGCCTCAAAGCCCTAAGGACAGGGTTGATATTGCCAGCACTTCTGCCTCTGAAGATGAGGAGAGTGCTAGGGCCAAGAAGAAGAAACTCTATGTCTTCAAGAGGAGAAGTCAGAGTTATAAGAAAGCCTTGCAATCCATTGCCCCACAGCCTATAGTTCAGCAAGCTCCAACTGCTGATTATAGTGCTTTAATGGTTGCACTACAGATCAAATTGGATGAGCAAAGAAAGGCAATTGAGACATATGTGGATGAAGGGCACAAGACCCTACAGTTTGATCTTGCACAGGAAATAAAGTCTATAAGGTTTGAGATGAATCTCAACAAGAAGGAGATGACAGACTGCTTCCACAAGGGTGGGAATGCAGTGGTCTATCTAGCAACACACCAGGAGAAGATCAAAGCCAAAGTAGATGATATAGCATTGAAGCAAGGGTATGTACTGGAAAATCAGTTAAGGATGAATGACAACTTGACTGCTTCACACAATGCTATAGTCACTGAATTGAAGAATAAAACTGCTGAACCTTCTACATCTGCTGCTGCAGTTAAGGCTGACTTTGATAAAGTATTTCAAGCTGAGATTACTGCTGTTAAGTCTGCTATTAAAGATTCCCAGAAAGTCATCTCTGAACAACTTACAAAGCTGAAACCATTCTTTAAAGAGGGAATCAGGTATTTGGATAGTCAAATAAGATTTCAAAAGGATGATGTCAGAGACCATATGGCCAGAGAAGTCATAAAGGGGGAGAGAGTATTAGTCAAAGCTAGCTCTGACCATGCCAAATGGATATCTAACTCCATCAGAGCTACACTGGGCTATCCTCCACTCTGTGATGATGATAATGTTGCTGAATCAGGGATTCAAACTGCATATCTTGGAGGTGAGCAACCAGAGGTAGCTCAAGTGATTTATCCACCTTCAGATTTTGACATGGTTCAAGCAGATGTAAGCACAATGTATAGCCCACCTGAGGGCAAGGACACAGTTCATATTGAGAAAGTAGTTCAACCTGTTTCTGCAGCTATGCAAGAGGCATTAGAGAAAGAAGAAGAGGCAAGGTTGTCAAAGAAGAGGTTTAGGGAACAAGCAGAACAAAGGCCAGATTTTGAACAGTGGAGCCCTACCTCTAGAAATATAATTTTAACTGCCTGGAAAGCTGCCAAGGACAATGCTCATGAAAGGAACAAGTGGTTCTCTGAAGCAGAATGGAGGAAACATGAAATAAGACAGGAGGCCATTGTTCAATATAGAAGAAAGGCAAAGATGGGAAAGCTACCTCCTACTGCAGTGGAGCCTAGCAAGTACTTCCCCAAGCCATACCACTATTTTGAAAGGCAGAAAATCAAAGCAGAAGAGCTGAAGAAGAAGGACTTAAAAGGCAAGAAGCCTGCTGTTGCTGCAACTGCTGAAGCCACTGTCAAAGCTCAAGTCCAATCTGGCAAAGGCATTGTTATCAAAGAACCAGACCAGAAATAGATTAGGAATTGACTTGAATATTGTTGTAATCTTTTGAATGAAATACATTTGTGTAAACCATTGAAGATGTATTAGAAAAATGTTAGAACAATAAATGATAAATATATTTCATGATTGTTCTGAGAATATGTCTATTTCTTTTTTGTTCTGCAATGTTGAATGTGTATACATGTGTGAAATATTACATGCTTATGTTTACCCTGCTGATTATAATCTGCTTTATATCATTCTATAATTTTTAATTATGAATGGTGTATATCATTGACTAAGGGTTATGACTTCTCCAAATAGGGGGAGATTGTTGGGTACATTGGTCAAATGTACCTGATTTGAAGAAGCCTCACCCAACTCAATGATATACATCATAATGTATTTGATGTATGTTTGAGTTACTTGTGCAGGTTAAGAAAGTACTGGACTGAAGCAAAAAGTTTCTAAGTCCATGTGTCGACACCCAGAGGGAAAGTGTCGACACTTAAGAAAGCTTGTGTTGACACCCAGACAAGCAGTGTCGACACTTGGAGTCATTGTGTCGACACCTGGGATGCAGAGTCGACATCAGACAAAAAGTGTCGACACTTGGAGCTGTGTCGACACTCAGTGAAGAAAAGTGCAGACAGAAAGTGTCGACACAAGGAGGTGTGTCGACACCCAGTGAAGCTGTGTCTACACCAGAAAGTGTCGACACTTGGAGCTGTGTCGACACTCAGCAAAAGTCTGCAGAGTCTAAGTACAAGTGTCGACACTCAACACAATGTGTCGACACTATGCAGAAGAGTCAGCACTTGAAGTAAGTGTCGACACTCAACACAATGTGTCGACACTCAACAGAAGAGTCAACATTTGAAGTATGTGTCGACACCCAGAACAATGTGTCGACACACAGCTGAAGACTCAACACTTGAAGAAAGTGTCGACACAAGGAGCTGTGTCGACACTTAGCAAAGAAAAGAATTATCAACAAAATATTCTAAGTACAAGTGTCGACACTAAGGGAATGTGTCGACACTCAGCTGAAGTCTCAACAACAAGAAGGTGTGTCGACACAAGGAGCTGTGTCGACACTCAGCAAGATTCAACATAGAAGACTATGTGTCGACACTTGACAGATTCAACACAAGAAGATGTGTCGACACAAAGGAGATGTGTCGACACATAGAAGAATTCAGCAAAAGCTAGAAGAACAAGTACTTGTGTCGACACTCAATTTCAGTGTCGACACATGCAGAAGAATCTGTGTCGAGACATACAAGGAGTTGTGTTGACACCTTGTAGACTTGTGTCGACACTTACACAACATGTGTCGACACTTGGACTATAAGTGTCGACACTTAAAGACAGAAAGTCTCGACACTTAAATACAGTTAGAGATTTTCAAGAAGTGACTGGATGACTTGACAGCTGCCATTCCAACCGGTCTACAACAACTGTCAGAGATGTCAGAAGTCAGTTATGAACCGGTCCAGCCGGTTACCATGAAGAAAGCCTATAAATAGGCACCTACAGTTTACAGAAACTGTTGTTGAAAGTTGTTCAAAGTTGTTGAAGTTGTTGATCAGATTATTGTTGAAGTAATTATAGTGGTACAAAGAGAATCAACACAAGAAGATCTAGCAGTTCAAGTGCAGATCTAAGAAGTTGGAGAGAGAGGGCTCCATCCAAGAAATCAGCCTCTGGAACTAGGCTGAGAAGAAGGATTCAGATTCAATTCTGGATCTTAAGTGGCAGAGGTCAAGGAACAACTGCAGAGGATTCAGTCTTATTCAGTTCTACTCAAGAAGCTTTGAAGAAAGCTAAGTCAGGGTGAATCCAGCTGAGTTCTTCCAAGAACTCATCAAGAATCTCTCAACTCCCCTCCTTTAATTCTGAGTTGTAGAGTTATTATTTGTATTACATTTTTAACTTGTAGGATCCATTGGATCTGAGTGAATTGTAAGCCTGTATTTATAAAGGCTGAGGGTAGGGCTTGTTAGCCTGAGTGTAGGAGATAGAGATCTCTGAGTGTAGGCCTTGTTGGCTGAGTGTAGGCCTTGATTGGCTGAGTGTAGGCTTTGGGATAAAGCTGAGTTGTCAGGCTTTGGGCCTGAGGTGTAGGAACCAATTTGGGTTCTGAGACAGTGGAGAAGTTTGGCCGAATCTAGTACACTGCTAGATAGGCGAAGGGGGAAAGTGGATGTACCCATATCTTGGGAAACCACTATAAAACACTATGTGCTGTGCTGTGATTGTGCTGTGGATTAGCTGTGTATGTTTTGTTATTGCTGTTTGCTGTGCAAAAGTAGTTAGAAATCTGTGATATAACTGTTTGGCTGCCAACAAAGTTAGAAAAGGACTAGGTCACCTATTCACCCCCCCTCTAGGTGTTTAGGTACCATATCTTTCAGTCCCTTTTATCAGGCCCGCAGGCCGTACACCCCAACCCATCTCCGGGCCCAACCACGGGCTAGTCCAGGTGCGAGGCCTGTTCGACAGAGCGGGTCGGCTCTGGGTCACTGAATCAGGATGTTTATACTCATGTAGGACGTCAAATTATTTAGATAAAGTTTTTTCCGCAGCATATAACTATCTTTTTCTCTTGTGGACTAGATGAGCCAATAAGCCGAGGGATATGGCTAACCATTTAACATAAATTGGATTTTGTCAAAATAACTTATAGATCTTTTACAAAGGTGTTTAGTTGGAGTTTTGCCTGAGCGTCTACAGTTATCCCCTACTGACGTAGCATCATAACACACATTTTCCCTTACTATGATATATTGTTAAATATAAAGAAAATACGGGTTGTGACAATTGGTATCAGAGGGAGGCTTGTTTGACATTTGGTCGAACATCTATCTCAGGTTTGTGTTTGTTGTCTAGTTTCATTTTATATACACACCAATGTGTCATCAGTATGTCTTGGCTGAAGCATGAACACTACACACATAAGCAAGATAAGAGGTATACAAGGCATATTATGTTGTATGAGATGCATAATATGTGTTTGTATATAGATCCTCATAGGAGGAAACATGTGATTGTTATGTAGTATGAGATGCATAACATCATCACATGAAGATGCATAATAGATTTTTATTTCCGTTGCATGCGATATTATGTAGTATGGGAATCATAATATTTCATGTGTACGCCGCTCATAACATGCATTAAGGCCTTTTTAGATTGCATAACACAACTTGCATGATATAACATTGCATTATCACACATGCCAAGCTAAAGATTTACATGATGATATACGTACACACATGGTTTCGAGTCAAAAGAATAGGAATTCATGCATTCATGGTCTAGGCACATGAGTTAGTAGGATGATGGTGTATCATCCTAAGTTTAGGCATGACATCATAAATAAAAATCCTAGAGCAAGTTAGCAGCATGAGCAAGTATTTAATTATGTATTGTCTAAACTAAGCTGTTTGGTTCTAGCAGATAAGCTAGGTTTTGATTAGACATTCGTTGTTTGATTAAAATGCCGCCTAAGCGTCCGGTGTCGAGGTCAACACCCCAGTCGGAGGGAGAATTGTCCGGTACCCACAGTGAGGCCGTAATAGAAGGATTGCGCCAGAGCAATGAGGCTCTGTCGAGGCAAATGCTGGAGATGTAGTCGCAGATCTAGGCATTGATGTTGGTTGTTGCTAGTCAACAACCTAGAGTGCAGGACCTTACTATGGGTCAGACTGTTCTTGTTCCCCATGCCCCTCTGGTGCCCTCGGTGTTGTTGACACTAGAGATGACATTTAATTCGCATTTCCAGAGACTAACACCACCTACCTATGATGGTAGAGCAGATTATATGTCTTTGGATGATTGGATAATAGCCTCGAGGAGATGTTCGCTTATTTAGGAGTTTCAGCGGACCAGAGGGTAATGGTCACTGTGTATCAACTCAAGGGACTTGCAAAGAGTTGGTGGCTGAGAGAGAAGGAAAACCGTAAGGATGGGTGTTCATGGGACTCCTTTAATGAGTTGCTGCTGAAAACGTTTCTGCTATCGGTCGAGAGAGACCGTTTGATGAATAATTTTCTACATCTTAAGCAAAGGCAACTCACTGTTACCGAGTACGAGGTGTAGTTCAGCAAGATGTGCCATTCTGTGCCTGACTTGGTGTCTTCAGAGTCAAGTCGAGTTAAACATTTTCAGGGTTGTCTTAAGAATGACATCCAATAGCTAGCTAATGCTTATGGATCTGAAGCTATGCTGAAGCCGTTGAGGCTGCTCTGAAGGTTGAGATGATTAACAATGCCAAGAACTGAGGTCAACAAATGAGAAAGGATAAGAGGGAGACTGGTGAGGGTAAGAGTTCCTAAGAATCTGGTGCTGCTTTGAGGAGGAGTGAGGAGATATGTAGTATCTATGGCCAGCCATGCCATCCATTCGAGAAATGCTTCAAGACGACAGGAGCTCAGAAGCAGGAGTAAGTTCATGCTATTTAGAGTGCTCCTAAAGGAGATTTGGTTTGTCTTGCATGTAAGCGGAGGGGTCACGATGCTACCCATTGCTGGGGAAAGGAGAGGGTCTACTTCTAGTGTGGACATAAAGGACATTTCAGGTCGAAGTGCCTGTAGGCTTAGCCCCCATTGCAACCGGTTCCACTTCAGGCCTTGCCGCCAGCGCAGCCATTGGACAATGAGAAGGGCAAGCTGAACGCGGTGTCTTTGGAGGAAGCTCAGATGTCTTCTCTGGTGATTTCAGGTTAGATCCTAACCTAGTTCTAACTTTTAGTTTGTAGCTGTAGTTTCAACGCTCGTTCCCATAGTTACATGTATGATTTTATAGGAAAGTTTAAGGTCAAGAACTGCTGGGTGCGCGTTCTTTTCGATTCTGGTTCTACTCACTCGTTCGTGGCTAGGAACTTCATAGAGCATCACCGCTTGACCCTCAATCCTGTTGGCAACGCATTTCGTGTCAAGTTTCCTTCCGACGATTCAGTGGTATTGGACCAAGGCATTCAGAGTTGTCCGATTATGTCAGGAGATTTTCTAGCCATTACTAATCTGAAGGTGATAGACTTGGAAGATTTCGAGATTAATTTGGGGATGGACTTGTTGTTGAAGTATGATGCAGTCATCCAATGCAAGATCAAGTGCTTGGACTTCAAGATGGACAACGACCAACCCAGGAGTGTTTATGGTTTTCTGTGCCAAGTTTCTCTGATTATTTCTGCGGTGTGTGCTCGGAAGCTTGTAAATTCTTGATGTTTTGCTCGTTTGGTTTTGGTGTTGGTGACAGATAGTAGTTTGCTGCATGTAGAGGAGATTGTTTTAGTGAGCAAGTTTCCTGATGTGTTTCCTAATAAGCTTCCTGGTCTTCCGCCTGAGAGAGACGAGGAATTTGTCATAGATTTTGAGCTGGGTACCCGTCCTATTGCTAAGGCGTTGTATCATATGACCCCGTACGAGCTGGAGGAGTTGCGTACCCAATTGGATGATTGGTTGCAGAATGGATTTATTAGACCAAGTTCTTTACCGTGGGGTGCTCCTGTGCTGTTTTTGAATAAAAAGGATGGATCGATGAGGCTGTGCATTGACTATAGAGAGCTGAAAAAAGTAACCATCAATAATAGGTATCCCTTGCCAAAGATTGATGACTTGCTTGAACATTTGCATGGTAGCACTGTGTTTTCAAAGTTTGATCTTCGTTCAGGCTACTATCAGTTGAGGCTTCGTGAGACAGATATTCCACGGAATGCTTTTCGTTCGCGGCATGGGTATTTTGAGTTCTTGGTTCTGTCTTTTTGAAAGTGAGGGATAGATCTGATTTTACACTAGAGGGGGGGGGGGGGGTGAATTGTGTGTATTAAAAACTTTAATTTATTTTTATAGTGGATTTAAAGTAAGTGATATATATATATATATATATATATATATATATATATATATATATATATATATATATATATATATATATATATATATATATATATATGAAAATCACATCGCACAATAGAAAGTAAAGCAATCACAGACAACATAAGGATTTTTTATAGTAGTTCCCCACTAAATCTGTGTACGTCTACGTTTCTATCACCCTGGTAGGAATCCACTACAGGTTTTTGATTAGGTGCCCTGCCATCAGAAGATCTATTTTCTAATGGAGATCTAGTAACCCTTTGAGCTTTTGATCATGTGCCCAAAAACCAAGCTTAAGTCTTTTGATCAGCTGACTTATGAACCAAGAGTTAACTTTTGAAGGGAGTTAAAACCATGTACACGGTTTAGGAATAAACTAAAAATTTGATGTTGTTTTCTCCTTCAATATCTCTGAGAATACTTTAGTGGATGATGATGCAAAAAGCTGCCCCTGAGTTGAATATAATTTGTGATCAAGGGAGGTGAGCTTTTCTTCAGGGTGTAGGCCTTCTTGAATGTTGTTCCTCTCCAGAAGATCTTTCAGACATATATGAAATAGAATATCTCTTGGAGAGTCTGAAGCAGATTATCCAAAATTTGTGTGTGTGTCTAAGTCAGTAACATCTAAATCTATAACCCCTTTAAGCAACAATCTTCTAAATATATATTGTCTGAGAAGAAATCAAATATTTGAAGTAAAACCATTCTTTGAAATGCCTGAAGAATCCTTTAGTTTTGTAACTGCCCTGGAGTTAATTAGAATTAAAACTCTGTGATAAATCCATATTTAATGCTGCCTTAAATGGCTATATTCATTTAGAATATTTACCATTAAATATCAGAGTTGTAACTGATTGTAATTAAGCTTTTGAAATAATTCTGCCTCTGAATATGGAAACTGCCTGAACGTCGAACACAGTAACAAATTCGTCGAACTGAGCCTGGAGTTCGTCGAATTGAGTGTGGAGTTCATCGAACTGAGCTTTTGAGTTGAGATTAGAGTTTGTCGAACGGAGCTCAGCATTCGTCGAGCTAAACTCAGAGTTAGAAACCTGAGTTCGTCGAATTGTGCTCGTCGTTCGTCGAACTGAACTCGACGTTCGTCGATCTGAATTCTGCGTTCGTCAAACTGAACTTCTCTGGATTCCTTTTGAAGTAACAACCCTGGAAATGACTTATGACCCTAGTCTATAGAAGTTGGGTCAAATAAAACATCCAAACATATAACAATGATTCTAGCCCAAATCAGTAAAAAGGAGTTCAAACACTTTTGGATTGACTAATGCACCCTCTGCCTTTATGGATACGATGAACAAAGTGTTTAAGGATTTCCTGGACTATTTTATGGTCATGTTTATAGATGACATTTTGGTATACTCCCGCAGTTTTGAATAGCATGCCCAGCACTTGTGTTTAGTTTTGTCTACTTTGAGGGAGCATAAGTTGTATGCCAAGCTAAGCAAGTGTGATTTTTGGCTTCCTTAGGTTTCCTTTCTGGGACATGTGGTTAATAAGGATGGAATTTTTGTGGACCCCGACTAAATAGCCGTTGTAATGGATTGGAATAGACCTGATACTCCCAAAAAGATAAGGATCTTCCTAGGGCTAGTAACCTATTATAGGAGATTTGTGAAGGGTTTCTCTTCGTTGTATACGCTATTGATTAAGTTTACACAGAAGAACACAACTTTTGTCTGGAGCGATAAGTACGAGGAAGATTTTCTGGAATTGAAGAGGAGATTATGCACTGCTCCGGTGTTATCGTTGCATACCGAAGGAAAAGAGTATGCTATGTATGTGGACGCATCGCACGTTGGACTTGGGTACCTGTTAATGCAAGAAGGCAAAGTGATTGCGTAAGGGTCGCGACAGTTAAAGACTCATGAAAGGAATTACCCTACGCATTATTTGGAATTTGCAGCTGTGATCTATGCTCTAAAGTTATGGAAACACCTGTCATATGACACTCTGTGCAAGATTTATACGGATAATACGAGTTTAAAGTATGTCTTCACTCAAAAAGAATTGAATTTGCACCAGCGGAGATGGTTAGAATTTGTTGTAGATTATGATGTGGAGATTCAATACCATCCGGGCAAAGCTAATGTGGTAGCCGATGCACTGAGTAGGAAGTCAGTGAAATTTTTCAACCTTTCTGTGGATTGGGTAGTAGAAGAATTTCTTTTGATGGATATATCAGTGGGGAGTAGCGACTCGCCCAGCAGTTTGGAAGTATTAGAGCATTCATTGATTTCATTCACGAGGATACATGAAAAGGATGACCCTGATTTGCTGCACCTTTATAATAGATATGTGAAAGGGGAATTACCGGACTTCTCAATTGATGACGCATGTACCTTGAAGTACCACGACAAATTTTGTGTTCCCGCAGTAGAGGATATTAGAGTTAAGTTAAGCAAAGAGGAGCATGGTTCTAGTATTGCCTACCACCCTGGCTCTACTAAAATGTATAAGGATCTGAAGCAGATCGTTTGGTGGTATGGTATGAAGGGCAATATAGCTAAGTTTGTATCAGAATGTTTTACTTTCAAGCGAGTTATGGTCGATCATGGAAGGCCTGGATGCAAGTTGACGCCTTTAGAAATTCCGAGTTGGACGTGGGAGAGTATTTTGATGGATTTTATTACTGGATGCCGAGATCTCCCCGAGTGCACGATTCAGTTTGGGTTATAGTGGATAGATTGACGAAGTGTGCTCACTTCATGCCATTCAAGATCGACTACTCCATGAATAAAATAATAGAATTATATTTGGATGAGGTCATCAGGTTACATGGAGTGCCTGGTAGTATTATATCAGATCGAGACTCCAGGTTTACGTCTTGGTTTTTGAAGAGTTTGCAGGAGGGGTTGGGTACAGACTTGTGGTATTCCACCACCTATCATCCGCAGAAAAATCGTCAGATGGAAAGAGTAAATAAAATCATGGAAGATATGATCATATGTTATATTTTGGACCACGGGGAGCGTGGGATGAGCGTTTGAGATTGATGGAATTTGCATACAATAATAACTTTCAAGAAAGTTTGTAGATGGCCCCGTTTGAGGCTTTGCATGAGAGACGTTGCAAGACTCCATTATTTTTGGCCTAGGTTGGTGAGATACCGATATTGGGTCCATAAGCGTTAGAAGAGATGGATATTTCTGTTATGCATATTCGAGAGAAGTTTCAGATAGCTCAAGAGCGTTGTTAAAAGAATGCCGATCAACATAGGACTTATTTGGAATTTACTGTTGGGGACGTGGTGTTTCTTAAGGTTTCCCCGATGTCCGGTGTTAAGAGGTTTGGTAAGAACCATAAATTGTATCCTAGGTATATGGGACCTTTCAAAGTGATTGAGCGGATTGGTGTATCAGCTTATAGACTTGATTTGCCAACAAAGTTTCCTAGTGTTCATGATGTTTTCCACGTGAGTCAATTGCAGAAGTGTGTGCTGAACGACAAGAAAATTCTTGATGTTGTGCCCCAGTTGGAGCCTAACCTCTCCTATGTAGAGGTGCCTATTCGTGTTTTGGATAATCAGGATCCGGTATTGCTAAGGAAGACAATACCCATGGTTAAAATTTTGGGGAAGAACCAAGACGTGGAGAGCGCAACTTGGGAGTTGGAATCAGCTACGAGGGAGGCTCATCCTCATCTATTTTCCTGATTGTTTTGGGTAAGTGTTTTATTTGTTAGCCTATGATTGCTTTTATTCTATTTTTGATTTGATGCTATTTATGTTAAGTTTCAGGACGAAACTTCTTTTTAGGAGGGTGGCTATAACGCCCCTGATTTTTCGGTATTTATTTTAATTCGTTTTGTGACGTATTTTTGACGTCAGGGCGTTATGTTGATGTGTAATTAATGGATGCCGTTTGTTGGAGCATAGGTTTGCTAAGTGGGTTTTCCTGTGTAATTGGTTTTTGGTTTGGTTGTGCACCTTCTCTCACGAGGCGGGTCTGTTTTGGTGACTCGATGGAGCTTTTTATAGGGATGTGGTGGCGTTTTGTCTTCGGGTGTTGTTTTACCTAGGATTGGTTTGTCAGATTTGGATTTATACTTTGCCATTAGATTTGTAGCATCGGTATTTAGCTACGATGTGATTTTCATAAGTTTCCGAGTTGATTTGGATTTCAGGTCTTGTTTGGACTATTGATTATTAAATTATTTTATATTATATTAATTTATTTATATATATATATAATCAGGCTATTAGGTCGCGTCAGTCCTGTTCATCTTCTTCCCGACCGAGCGGCGACTGTTTTCGCAAAACGGAAGAGGAGCGGCATCCCGTGTGTTTCAGCCGGTGTTTCCAGCAAGTTGGTGGCCGGATTGCTTGATAAATTAGAGATTTGGAAAGCTCTCACCGAGATCTACCTGATCGTGGTAAGATCTTCCCATTTCCTCGATTTTTAGGTGTTATGTTAGTAATTTTGGCCTCTTTTCTTCTCCAAATTTTTCAGAAAATGTTGCTAGGGCCTTTTCACGGCAGATCCTTGTCGCGATGCTAGCGGGAGGCATTTTTTCGGAGTTTTCAAGGCAAGTGGATTTCCTCCCTTGCATGTCCAGTTTGATCTAGTATTTACTTCTTTTCTTTCCTCTTCCTCCTCCCTTAGAGAGTAGGAGTTGTATAGGTTGAGTTTTGGTAGAACCCCCTGAAGGTAGTGTAGGTTTTCGACCAAGCCATGATATTTAGGTGATAAGGTTTAACTAAAATCCGGCTTATATCGTATAATAGATTCAGCAAGTATTGAGGGTAAAATCGTCAAATAACATAGTTCAGCCTAAGGTAAATTCAACGTATTTACTGGGTGGGATTCATCGAGTATATATTAGGTGTAGGAATTCATTAAGGCAGATTTGTCGAATATAAGGAATTAGACTTAGTCCGATTCGTTGAGTATCGAGGCTATTTCATCGAGTATTGGCAGTGTGGTGTCGAGAGGAGCCTGATTGGTCAAGTATAGTCGATGAATCACCGAGTATAGTCTAGGCTTATAAGTGTCGAGTGGCCAGAAAAGTAATGGAAAGTTAGGCATGCATTAGTAGAATTCTCGGAGTATCGTTATACGATTCGTCGAGTATCTTTGTAATTCGTCGGGTATACTCGCCGAATTTGGCCAGGACTTAGAATATTTTGCTGTTTCATATAGGATTCATCGTGTATGGTCCTTAGGGTAATGTTAGCGCTTGTTTAGGTGTTTCTTTGGGTTTAGACTTGGGTTTTGGTTGGGGTGTTCGGGTATGTTGTTTTTTCGGCTATGAAGGTTGGAGTGGATAGAGGACCACCAACTGGATGTCGGTTTATGGGTCATTACACTAGGTGGTTTAGTTTGGTCTCTGTTTTGTGGACTATTGGGTTGTGTTGGGCTAGGTGGCCACCACAGCAGTGCCCCTTTTGAGACATTTGGGTTTGGTACTTCGGGTTTGGACGTTTTGGTCATCGACTCCGGCCCAGTTGTTTTTACCAAGTGTTAATGATTCATGTTTTCGAGCTGTTTTGTGCTCAGTTTGCTTCTTAGATCAGTCTATGCAATTTTATGCTAATCCTACAAATTTTATCGTAGCATGGCTTCGCTCCACACTTAGTGTAAATGTTCATTTAACCTCTTAGTTACAGACTTTTACTTTACCTGTTTTAGTTTGCTAATCAGCTGTGGTTTTCAACATTTCTTATAGTCGGCTTTGGTACATCCTTTCTTGCCTTTGCACTTTTATCTGTTTATTTCCTTTGCCACTTGTATTTTCTTGCTGAGGTATTCTTCTTTTGAATTCCTTTGGTTCAGGGCTGTATCCGGTGGAGCGGTTGAGTTGGGTAGTGGCTTGTGGACTGCAGTGTTGCAGTGGTTCTTCCTCACCGCTGTGAGGTAGTTTGTTGTTTTGGTTTTTAGTTCAGACTTGCATACTTACAGTGGGTTTGTGTCAGGTTGTTGACGCCCATTGGTATTTTTCTTTTGGATTATTGAATACTTTGCTACCTTCTAATTTACCTTTTTGTGTTGGTTGTACTTTCTCTCTGGGAAGGTTTTATGCTAGGTTGCATGTTAGGTATTTTAAAGTATAAAATTTACCACTATTACTCTATACATGTCATATTTGAAACCTAAGTCACTATATTTAAACGGTCCTAAAAGTTACTTTTTCTATTATTAAAAATCTAGAGATTTGCATACCATGAGTTGTCCTCTGGGGATGTTCATACTCATGTAGGACGTCCAATCTTGTAGATAAAGTATTTTTCGCAGCGTATAACTATTTTTTTTCTTGTCGACTAGATGAACCACTAAGCCGAGGGATACAGTTTACCGCTTAACTTAAACTAGATTTTCTCAAAATAACTTATAGAGCTTTTACAAAGGTGTTTAGTTGGAGTTTTGCCTGAGCATTTGCAGTTATCCCCTGCTGACGTGCCATCATGACACACATTTTCCCTTACTCTGATATATTGTTAAATACGAAAAAATGTGTGTTGTTACAATAACCTAGTGAAAGTGTTCAGTTGTCTACCTAAATCACCTAGAGGGGGGTGAATAGGTGAGTTGTGCATCTTTTTGCGGAATAAAAAATTAGCGATCTATGCACAAAAATCTACCAAGCAATCACAGACGACAAGAGATTTATAGTGGTTCCCCAACCTTAGGTACATCCACTTTCCACTCACCAATCTAGCAAAGCACTAGACTCGGCTACTCCACTATCTCGGATTGAAAACCAATCCTTCGCCTCGGAACAAAGTTCATACAACGCGATCCACAACACGGATCTACACTCAGAAGATGAAAACTTCCTACAACTCGGAGACAAAAGCTCCGACACTCGGAGAGGAATCTCCTACAATAATAAATTGAAAAAAATGAAATACAAACAGTAATATTTCTCAGATCTTGAAAATCTCGGCCAAGGTCTTCTTCCTTTGAACTTGCAGCTTTATCAGAAAACTTGAAGAAGAGGCTCGGCAAGATCTGGATCTGAAATTTCTTTGACTCATACGATCCGAGAGATGATGAGGAGTTGAAGAACAATCTCGGTCTATAAGTCGACTTGATCTGAATCTTCTTGAACGCAAGCCCTAGGAGATTTACACGATGATGGTCGGCGGTGGCTTTCGTTTTTGGAAAGAAAAACAGGATTCAGAAACTTAGAATATTTCTTTGACAGCTTGTTGTTAGGGTTAATCGATTTGACAAGACCTTATATAAGATCTCCCTAACGATCATAATTAGCATTAATGACGTCCAAGTGGACCAATTGCATCACATCATTTGAAAATCCCGTCTGATAAGGACTTAGCGAATTTTTCTGAAAACTTGACTGAATTACTCGAGTGGAATATGAACAACTCGAGTACAATGATGAGTACTCGAGTGGACAAGGTTAGACGACTCGAGAAGAATTCCTTGAGAAAAATTCAAAACTGAACTTGTAATCACTCGACTGGAAAAAGGCTTACTCGAGTGCAAGAAAGTTTACTCAAGACGTGGAGATGAACTACTCGAGTGCTAGAAGTATTACTCGAGAGGTAAAAGGATTACTCGAGAAAAAGACTTAGCGAATTTTTCTGGGAGATGAAATCTGGTTACTCGAGTACTGGATTTAGATTACTCGAGAAGTAGATTGACTACTCAAGTACCAGAATTTTACTACTCGAGTATAATACTTGGAAATATTCTGAGAGGTAAAAATCTGGTCACTCGAGTACTGGAGCTGGACTACTCGAGAAGTAGAAAGACTACTCGAGAAGTAGAAAGACTACTCGAGTACATGAACTGAACTACTCGAGTGAGGTAAATACATCTCGAGAATCTTCCATATGTCACTCGAGATAAAGTATTCATCTACTCAAGTGTTGAACTTGACTACTAGAGTAAAGTACTAAGAATATTTTCTGAGAAGGAAAAACTGTCAACTCAAGTATAAGAAGAAGTCTACTCGAGTAATGGACTTGGCCACTCGAGAGCTATGTTCAGACTACTCGAGAGTCATTTCCTTCACTCGAGATACAGACTTAACTTACTCGAGTACATCTAAGGTTCAACTCGAGTACTTAAGCTTATACTCGAGTGAAATACATAGAATATTTTCCTTCATGAGAATTTTCCTTTCTTCACTAAAATCAACAACAAGTCTTTCTCCAATCAATCCTAGTGCTTGAAAAATGAAGTGTATCCCAATAGAGAGGCTACACATGAGTCAACATCATGGATCACACAATGAGGGATTATATTATATGGTCCTGTGTTTGGTGACCCATTATAGACTGACATTGGTCTACACTTGGCAATTTAGTCCTGCAAATATATAACTCAAACAATACATCAAATACAACTTAATTCATCTTAGTTTAAGGGTGACTTCATCAAATCTGGGTTATTGTGGATACGATACCCAACAATATCCCCCTATTTGTAGAAGTCAGAACCCTCTACACTAAGGTGAATTATATAGACAAATAAAGAACTAGATATGCAAGATAGAAATCAAAGTAATAAGAACATAGAATAAAAGCAAAGAGAGTATAATTAAAATTAAGGATTATATAATTTGAATTGTCCAAAAATTATTTCTACACAATTCTTATCCACACTCTTGTAACTCTCTTCATGCTTAGACTTGATATTGTTGTTTATCCTTCTTCTCTTATTGTCTCCTCTGATAACTGTAAGGTTTTGGATAGTACTTAGGAGGCTTTGAAGGAGCAGCAGGATTGTTTCTTCCATGTTCTCTATCATATAGTCTTCTCTTGGTCATAGATTTCTCATACAAGTCTCATTCTTGGGAGTTGTAATGATCATGTTTATTTTCATTGAAGTCCAAGACTAACTTTAGAGTATCAAGGATGAGGGACTTAGATGTAGGAGACCATATCTCTGCAAATTCTGGAGCTTTCCTTTTCTCTGTATCTGGAACTGGAATGGATCTACTGGCCGAGGCTCCATCACCATACCTTCTCTTCTTTGGTATGTGAATTTCAGGAGGAGCTTGAAGAAATATGTCTGTTGGATCAGCCTCCCAAACCTGAGCATAAGATTCTAGAGGAGGAGCTTCAAAGCCTTCAGGTCTAGGAGAGAAAGTAGGATGAGGAGCAGGAACTGGAGCAATAGGAGCCAGGGGGTACAAATGATGAGGAATAACATTTGGTTCACCTTGAAAATCAGGGAGTATCTGATTTTGCATCGATACAGCTGTATCATAAGTATGTAATTTTACAGTTTGAATCTGACTGAGCACATCATCATGAATTTCTTTCACCTTTGTTTCCCAGAGGGTTTGCTTGTTGGCATCTAATTTCTCTAAATATTATTTGACTAAATTCTCCCCCTTTCTGACTTCTACAGTCAGAGACTTATAACATATTCTTTGAAGGTACCTACCTCTTCACAGATCTTGAATGCGTGCTCTTAGGATTTCTTTTCTAGCTATATTTGGTTATTGGCCAGAGTGACAGAATGTTTCATAACATGACCAACACTAGTGATTGTGTGATCTAGATCTTTTCCGCATATCTTGAATAATTGTCTTAATTCATCTGTATTATGCTGAATTTCAGCAAATCCTCTGCTCATCTCTTTCTCAAGAGCAGTAACTTTATCTTGAACAACTTTGAGAGTGTCATCAAAATACTTTCTCTATTCAAGTAGCATCTTTTCAATCTTACCTATAATGTCATTTGCAGCAGGAAGAGCAGGAGCAGCAGTAGAAGGAACTAGAGGAGGAGGAGCAGACCATGAAATAACTTCTTCTATGGTGACTGAGCTCTTAGCTCTGGTAGTGTGAATCAGGGCATCCCCTTCTTTAGTGATGATGGAGAGGATAGTGAAGTCTAGCCTCTTCAAAGGAGCTTCCACTGGTTCTGGGGATGGCTCTTTGTCATCAGAAATTAATATAGTCTCAACATGCTCTTTTTCAGCAGCAAGAGAGTGGTGAAGGTACTAGTGTTTGTTGCTTTGATGGTTCAGTAGTTTGCTCTGCATGGAGGGGAGGAAGAGGTTCATCAATACTTAACTCTTCAATCATTTGATTTATGGCTTCTTCTGTAGATAGAATGGTGTTTTTCACCTGAGCATCTGAGGGAGTATCTTCTGGAGTTGATGGAGGAAGAGAAACAGCAGCTGGTGGAGTAGGAATCCTGTCTTCTGGAACAAAAGGAGCAGGCTCCCCCTCAGTAGATGAACTAGATATGCTGGCTATATGAGGAGGAGAGGGAGATGGGGTCCTGTCCTTTGCAGTAGGAAGATCATGGGCTCTGGCAGACTGGGCAATATTTAGCAGTTTTAAATCCCATCTCTGAATGGAAGAAATTGATACCTTCTTCATGTGGTGTAGCATTATACCTTTGGAGAAATTGAAGACTTTAGTATTGATCTCATGCAACATCAAAGAGATGATCCTGGCATAGTTTGGAGCCTTGATGCTCTCCCTGATCTTGTCAAGAATCAACATACCAAACTGATATTTCTTCCTGCAGATAATGACTATCATGATGTCAAACATGTTAAGAGATATATCTCTGATTGAACTGGTATTGCACAGGAGGATTTTTCCAATAATGTCGACTAGAACTTTGCACTCTGGATTGAGCTCTGATCGACGAATGGTGAGTACTTCTGGTGAGAGACCACAGAACAAACAGGCTCGGTCAGAATCTTCATGAGAGAGATGTTCTTCTTCATCAACGACTGGTAGCTGAAGAAGGTTGGAAACAGAGGTTTTGTTTAGCTTGATCTTGATACCCTTCACTATGGTCTTAAGAACTTTCCCATTTATTCTTACTTAATGTACTTGAAGAATTCTTCAACCTCTGGAAATAGAATCTTACATGGTTGCTGTAGAATAAATGTCAATCTAGCGGTGTTGAGGAGAATAAGTAGATTCCTGAAATCGTCGGACAATTCAGTAATCCCGGTAGTGACGAGTTGATAAACGATTCCAATATTTGAGGACGGTGCCATGATCTAGAAAGTTGAGAGAAATTTACTGCGGAGAAGAAGACGGCGCAGACACTACAGCAGTCGGCAGAAGAAGAAGAGTCTTTCTTCTTACTCGAGTGAAAAGGTTTTGAATCGTGTAGAAAAGTGAAATCCGGACTTTTCTTATTTATATAAACCTAAATTATCGATAATTAAGAAAGAAAATAAGCTAACATACCTTTGAAATTGGCGGTATAAGCCTCGGATTGCGAATAAAGAAATTTGAATCGAAGATGAAAAATTGACTTCCTGATACTCGAGTGGATCAGCAGTACTCAAGTGAAATAAAGATAGTACTCGAGTGAAGTCTTCATGCTTCTCGATAAGAACTTAAGTACTCGAGTAGGGTTACTCGAGTCACTTGCCGAGTACTCGAGTAGGGTTACTCGAGTGACTTGCCGAGTACTCGAGTAGGCTAAAGAGGTACTCGAGTGACTTTCTTCTTACTTCTCGAGATGAACTTAGTACTCGAGTAATGTTACTCGAGTGACTGGAGGAGTACTCGAGTAGGCTGAAGTAGTACTCGAGTGGTCTTTGTCTTACTCGAGTCATAAGGTCTGAACATGAGAAATTTCAACTTTTGACAGATTTTTTGACCTTTGAGCTTTATTGTTCCACCTTCTCTAATCTTCTTTATTGAGCATTCCAAGTTCTGTTTTGAAGAACGAGAACTTGGGCTCGTCCAGCGGCTTCGTGAATATGTCTGCAGTCTGCCTGTCTATTGGGACATATTGTAGATCAATGTATCATGCTCCACATGCTCCCAGATGAAGTGGTACCGCAGCTCTATGTGCTTTGTCCGGCTGTGAGAGACTGGGTTATTGGCAATTGCAAATGCGCCGGAGGAGTCGCAAAACAAAGGGATGTTTTGGACTTTGAGATTGTAATCTTCTAGCTGATTCTTTATCCATAGCAAATGTGCACAACAACTGCCTGTAGAGATATACTCTAACTCGGCTGTTGAGATTGCAACACAGTTCTGCTTCTTGCTACTCCAGGAAATGAGCCTTCTTCCAAGGAATTGACAAGTCCCGGAAGTGCTCTTTCTGTCGTCTTTGCTACCTGCAAAATCTGCATCTGAAAAATGAATTAGCCCGCTATCATTACTTCTTGGGTACCATAAGCCAAGATTTGGTGTACCCTTGAGGTATCTCAAAATTCGCTTTGCAGCAGCATAGTGAGATTCCTTAGAGTTCACTTGAAATCTAGCACATACACATGTTGAGAACATTATGTTTGGTCTACTGGCAGTAAGGTAGAGCAAGGATCCAATTATGCTTCTATACTTGGTTTCATCAAAAGGTTTCCCTTTCTCATCCTTGTCCAGAGACATAGTTGAACCCATTGGAGTCCTCATAGAGGTTGCGTTCTCCATTCCGAATTTCTTAATTAGCTACGTGGTGAACTTAGTCTGCGAGATGAAAATTCCATCTTCAAATTGTTTCACCTGAAGCCCTAAGAAATACTTCAGCTCGCCCGTACTGCTCATTTCAAACTTCCCTTGCATAAGTTTAGAAAACTTCTTACGGAGGTTGTTGTCAGTAGAGCCAAAAATAATGTCGTCTACATAGATTTGCACTAGCAAAATCTTGCCTTCTATTTTCCTAAGAAATAATGTCTTATCTATCTTTCCCCTTGTGAACTTGTTCTTAAGAAGAAAGGTAGACAACGTCTCATATCAAGCTCGAGGAGCTTGTTTCAAACCATATAAATCTTTAGATAATAGATAAACATAATCAGGAAAGTTAGAATCAACGAAACCTGGAGGTTGTTCCATATACACCTCTTCCTTTATGTCACCATTAATGAAGGCAGACTTTACGTCCATCTGGTAGACAGTGAAGCCCTTAAGAGTGGCATATGCTAGGAATAACCTAATTGCCTCCAGCCTTGCCACTGGAGCGTACGTCTGGTCAAAGTCGATTCCTTCCTCTTGACGATATCCTTTGGCGACAAGTCTGGAATTGTTCTTTAAGATCGCTCCATCCTCGTCCATCTTGTTCCTGTAGACCCACTTTGTCCCAATGATATTCTTACCTTTGACTCTTGGAACAAGTTTCCATACTTGACAGCGCTTGAACTAATTTAGTTCTTCTTCCATCGCCATTATCCAAGATGCGTATGAGTTTTCTTCCTCAAACTTTTTCGGTTCAACCTGCGAGAGAAAACTCAAATATAAATTCTCGTTAGTTGTACCTCTACGAGTTCTGACACCATCCTGGGGATCTACTATGATTTGGTCCATTGGGTGATCCTTCAGATGTCCGAGCTCTAGAGTTCTTGCATCTGGAACTTCTTCTTCAATTGCTGGAGTGACTTCATCAACTTGGATGATTTCTTCATCTTGATCATCAACCTATCCAATCGGGGTTGGAGTGGTGATCTTGATGAACTTTTCACTTTTTTATTCAGTCGGCTCATCCAAGTTTAGTTCTTTCAACTTTGAACCTGCATCTTCAATAAACACACTAGAAGAGTTGCTTTGCAACAAGCTCGTCTCATCAAATACAACATGTATGGATTCTTCTACGACCAGAGTTTTTCTATTTAATATCCTATATGCCTTACTATGGCTACTATACCCTACAAAAATACCTTCAAAACTCTTTTCGCTAAATTTGGTAGTATGATACTTGCCATTGTTAAGGACGAAGCACTTACAGCTAAAAATTCTAAAATACGAGACTGTCGGTTTCCTGCCTTTTAGAAATTCGTAAGGTGTCTTATTGTGGTTCTTGTTGATCAGTGCTCGATTTTGCACGTGGCATGCAGTGTTGACCGCTTCAGCCTAGAAGTATTCCGGTAGTGAGACATCACTTAATATGATCCTGCAGGCCTCTATGAGTGTTCTGTTCCTTCTCTTAGCTACTCAGTTATGTTGAGAAGTACGAGGAGAGGAAAACTCATGAAAGATACCTAAGCTTTCACAAAATTCTGTCATGGCCACAGACTTGAACTCTATTCCATTGTTACCTCTGATTTTGACTACGGAACAGTTGTATTCATTCTAGACCAACCTGACAAAATTTGTAAAGATGTCAAAGGTATCTGACTTGTGTTTTAGAAAGAACACCTATGCAAAGCATGAGTAATCATCAACAATAACCAATGTATAATCCTTACCTCCCAAACTTCTAACTTGCAGTGGACCGAGCAAATCCATATGAAGTAGATGTAAACATCTATTAGAATCTTTGCTGATAATGCTTTTAAAGATACCCCTTATTTGCTTGCCTTTTACACATGCGTGACAAGGTCTATCTTTAACGTACTTGACATTTGGTACATCACGTACTAAATTCAGTGAAAATAATTTATTAATAGTTTTGAAATTAATATGTGCTAGTCACTTGTGTCATTGGTCATCAAGAGACGCACTATCTTTAGCCATAAAACACACTGGTGTAGAAGAGCCTATACAAATGAAATTTAAACAAAATATATTTCTGCTTCGAGTGCCTGATAGAATCGTTTCCATATTATCAACTGATTTTATAAAACACTTATCAGCATGGAATTCAACCACGTATCCTTTATCGCAGAGCTAGCTTATGCTTATAAGATTGTGTTCCAATCCTTCAACATAAGCCACATCTGAGAAGAATACACTACCGTTAGAGATCATACCATAGCCTTTAGTAATTCCTCGGTCTGAACCTCCAAAGATGACTTTTGGGCAATTCAAGACTGGAGAATAGTTCTGAAGTAGGCTTCTTGTCCCGGTCATATGCCGAGAGCATCCGCTGTCCAAATACCAGATAGGAGTTTTGGTGGCCTTTGGACATACCTGCAATTATAAATCAATTTGCCTTAGGAACCCAAACACGTTTGGGTCCTTGGTCTCTTGTTAGAATACTCCACCTACGAGTATTAGCATTATAAGTGGTCTTTCTCATATTGCTAACATGAGGAGTTGCAAAATTCCTGGGATTAAACCAGCAGTCAATGACAAAGTGACCAATCTTGCCACAGCACCAACAGTCAAACCTGTTATATCTTTGCCTTAGATTCTCCTGCTTGACCTTTTGAGATGGTGTTCTAGCAGGGGCAGCATTCTTGGAGGAAGAAGCTTCATGGTGATGGCAATCGCATGCTTTCTTCTTTTTCAGTGGCCTTTCCACAATAGGCTTTACCTTCGGTGTTTTTTTAATGTTATGACCATGACTATAAGGACCATAACTTTGAAGAATGATTTCTTCATAAGGTGCCTTAAAGACACTCTCACCAAAGTTTCTGGGCCGAGTCCATCCTTGGTAACGAGACTTGGGCTCTACATAAGTAGGCCTAGACAAGTGACCGTAGGACGTGTCAAGATCAAACTCATTTGTTGGAAATATGATCTTCTTGAAAGAAGTCTGATCTTGAGAGGCTTTCCCCTTCTCTTTGGCCAAAGCCTTCTTGGCCACCTTATTCTTTCTTTAAGCTTTTTTCCTCCTAAAAGATTTTACTAGGAGCTTCAACATGGCCTAGCCCAGCACCTTTGGCCTTCGCCGAGAATTCAGCAACAAAAGGAAGAACAGTCTCGGGCTTCGAGAAACTTTCGACAAGTTTCTTTTCAGCAGCGAGTTATTCTTCCAACTCTTTGATGATCTTCTCTTTTAAGTCTAGGTGCTCGAGAGCCTTGTTATATTCTTCAATAGCAGTATTGAAGTTCTCTTTGAGTGAGTCCGTCTTTGTGACTTCCTCTCTCAAAGTGCTCTCTTCAGCTTTCAGAGACTTTATCTCTTTAGCTTGAGTTTTCATGACTCGTCGACATTTGTCGTAATCCTTGATTAACTCCTTGTACTGGGCTATAAGTTCAGACTCATCGTCAGAAGAGCTGTCCTCATGATCATGCTCAGAAACATCAGATTCAGAGAGTGGAGTGTGAGAGTTTACCTTCCAAGTGAACTGAGGTTCTTATTCATCATCAGTCTGAGACATGAGCTCAAAGTAGGCTTCTTCTTCTTCACTCGACTCAGATGAGTCGGAGTCACTAAGAGTTTTGCCCTTCTTGGCTATTAGGATCTTTTCTGTCTTCTTCTTATTGTAAGAAGATTTCTTTTCTTCTCTTCTTCCACCCTCCTTCTTGTGGGGGCAGTCAGCAATGACATGACCTGACTTATTACAGCAATAACAAACGATGTCAGTAGAAATATGTTTGTTCAGTTTAGTAGTATACCTGTCATGGCTTCTTGAGCCTTTTCTGTGACGATCACCATCATATCGTGATCTTCTGTAGGAGGAATCCATGCCTTTCCATTGCTTCTTTTTGTTTAAGAATTTCTTGAACTGTCTTGAGAGTCGGGAGAACTCTCCTTCAGATAGCTCAGAGCCTGAGGTACTTGGCTCCAAGGTTTCTTCTTCACTTACTTCTTGTGTTAGGGCAGGAGAGGCAGCCTTGGACTTCCTTGAGGTGTTTGCCTTGAGAGCAACAGACTTCTCCTTAGATGAAGACCCGCTCTTCTCTTCTTCAGCTTCTCTTGTATTGAGTTACAGCTCATATGACATAAGCTTCCAGAAGATATTCTGCGGGTCTGTCTCAGCTAGCTTTCAGAATTCCCGGATTGCACAAACCTTGTTATCCCATTCCTTAGTCAGGGATCTCAAGAACTTATCATTCAGTTCTCCCTTTGTGAAGACTCGGCTGTAGACTCTTAGGCCGTTGACTATCTTGAAGAAGTTTTCAAATGTATCTGCAATGGTATCCTTGGGTCCTTGTCGGAAGGCTTCATATTTCTGATTAAGAAGAGATCTTCTATCATCCCTAACTTCTTCTGTGCCTTCCATCAAGGTGACAAGGGACTGCCACATCTCCTTAGCAGACTGACAGTGGATCGAGTTCTGCAATATGGAGTCATCAACTGCACTTGCTATAATATTCTTGGCCTTCTTGTCTAAATACACAAGTGCAATCTCATCTTTGTCGAGATCTATCAATTTCTTAGGAACTTTCTTTGTTGGATCTATAGTGGAGACGATCATCGGAACGTAAGGACCTTCTTCAACGATCATGAAGATCCTTGGATCCACAACTTCCATGAAAAATCTATGTCTTTCTTTCCACATGAAAAAGTTATTCTTTGTGCACAAAGGAAGCTTGGCAAAATCTTTAGCCTTGTTCATGCTTGGATAATCTCAAAAGACAACTAGGGACTGATCTGATCAAGGTATTAACCTTTTAGTGATTAGCCCGACTCTGATACCAATTGAAAGTGTTCAGTTGTCTACCTAAATCACCTAGAGGGGGTGAATATGTGAGTTGTGCGTCTTTTTGAGGAATAAAAAATTAGCGATCTATGCACAAAAATCTACCAAGCATTCACAGACGACAAGAGATTTATAGTGGTTCCCCAACCTTGGGTACATCCACTTTTCACTTACCGATCTAGCAAAGCAATAGACTCGGCTACTCCACTATCTCGTATTGAAAACCAATCCTACGCCTCGGAACAAAGTTCCTACAACTCGATCCACAACACGGATCTACACTCGGAAGATGAAAACTTCCTATAACTCGGAGACAAAAGCTTCTACACTCAGAGAGGAATCTCCTACAATAATAAATTGAGAAAATGAAATACAAACAGTAATATTTCTCAGATCTTGAAAATCTCGGCCAAGGTCTTTGTAACTCCCCCGATTTTTTCGATGATTTTATTTGAATGGGCAACGTCATATTTATGACGACATGGCGTTACTTTTAACGTCGAGTTGACGACGCAATGCCATTAAGACATTTTTGCGTCCGTGCGGTCGAGTCGGTCGAATTCTTGTTTTAATGGGAAAATTTTGTATTTGGAATTTAAGTTAAGTAATTTTGAACTTGCTCGTCAAGTTTCGTCGCAATCCGAGTATTTTTGGAGTCTCGGCGCGTGATTGAAGTTTTGGATTGTTTATGTTAGCCGTATACTTTGAAGATTAATTTCTCGGGAATGACTCGTCGGATTTTGGTTTTGACTTCGCCGTTGTGTTCGTAGCGTTAGTGTTCGTTTATGGTGCGAGTTTCGTTCAATTCGGCTGCCGTTTGGACCTCCGTTTTTAACTTGCGTTTTCTTATTCAAAATATATAAATATGATTATTTTAATATTATTGTACTATTCAAAAATGTCTTTTACTAATCATTTGTATAGTTTAATTTTTGGTTATATTTGCAAATAATGTACTGTTTATGCAGATAATTTGTTAGTAATCAAGTCATGTGTTTTTTAAGTACTCGAGTCATTTATTTTAGGTACACGAGTGACCTTTTATATATACTCGAGTGAATATTTTCCACTCGAGTTATTCTGCTCAGTATACGTTTGGGCGCTAATATCTTGGTCAAAATGATGTAGTATGGAAAAATGGTCAACATGAACTTTGTTCGACTCGACGGGATCTACAACTTTCATGTTGGACACTGTTCGATTTGATGCCATCTTGGGCATCTATTATCGAGTTTTCCGAAACTGCTCATAGATAGCCCGTTCGACTGATCCACTCAAGTTCTATGCCTTCTATCTCGAGTTGACCTGATCTACTCGAGTTCTATGCCTTTTATCTCGAGTCCCTATGACCATAGCGAGTTCCCCAAGCCTCCAACTCGAGTCTCCATCTCGAGTAAGCCCCTCCAACTCGAGTAAACCCCTCCATCTCGAGTAAACTTTTTCCTCTCGAGTTGTTTGTGCAGTCTGAGTTCAGGCACTGTTTTGAGAGTCCAAACGGCATTGTACAAAAACGTGGTAAACATGAAATTTGTTCGTCTCGACAAGATCTACAACTTTCATGTTGGTCACCTTTTGATTTGGAGTAATCCTAGACCTCTATTTTGGGATCCCACGAAACCGCTCGAAATAACTCGTTTTTGACAAAACTTTTTATAAACATTATATATATATATATATATATATATATATATATATATATATATATATATATATATATTCCTAAATTTAAGTTTTAGAACCGAACTTCAACTTCTCCGATATGTTTTGTCCCGAACCAGAGCAGCGAGCGAGAGAGAGAGTTTCTTTTTCGTGAATCTTCCGGTGGCCGCCGACGGTACTCCGTTGCTCGAAATCTTCAACCGAACATAGATCCGGAAAGCTCTCGCCGAGAGCTACGCCATCGTGGTAATTTTTTCCCCGTTGCTTGAGTTTTCTTGTTAGGGTTTTTCGGCCCTAACCTCTTTTTCGGCCGTTATTCTTCAGATTTCAACTCCTCCCGCATCCTTTTGCCCCGATCTACGACGTGGAGTGATTTGGAGGACTTTTCCGATAAAACCATGACAAGTGGTGGTTTCCGCTCGTTTCTCCTTTTCCGATTTGATGGTAACGGCTATGTTTTCATGTTCTTTAAAATTTTCTACACTTGTTCTTCCAAATTATTGTTATGACTAACCTTCTCAATGATCACATGATGTTGTAACGTTTTGTCAAGGTGAACTCGATTTTGTCCGGATATGTTTGATCGTTCTTGAAGTGTCTTATTGAAGGCTTTAAACGCCTTAGTTTTCAATATTGAACGGATTAGAGTTATCTAGGATTGTAAATCGTTCCTAAGGGTTGATCAACCATGTCTTGAATCTAGTAATGTCAAGTAGAATTTGACTAGCCAAATATAAAGATATATGTGCTTTGGTTTCTTTCGGTTTCTTAATTGCGGGAGTTAGTGGACGAAACCACCTCCGCAAATGTTTGATACCTTTATTAGTACCTTGTGGAAGTTTACCCAGTTTTTTGGCGTCTGCGGTGTATGGTGGAGAGTATGAGACTCCCTCGCAGTTAGACGGATTTTATATTCGTGAGGGTGTGTCCACGAGTGACCACCTCGCCCGTATTTTTGGGTGGAGTCGACCATAGGTGCCTAATAAAGGTTTTGTATTTTTCCTAATGATTAATCCATGTCGTCACATTATAGCCTCGTGCGTCAGGTGTACTCGTGTTGAACATGACGAATCATGTAAGAGTTCTTTTCTTGTTAATGTCTTGTTTCTTTTTATACTTTACTTCAGTGCTTTTGGTCTTGGGTTGGTACCCCTTTTGACCTTTGTTTATTTTGGCTTATTCTTCTGCCACCATTTGTACCTTCTTGCTGAGGTGTTCTGTTTTTGGAATGTCTCAGGTCCAGAACTGTAGCAGATAGCAGAGTTGGTTTTGTACTTTCTGGGCGGCTGTGTTGGTCGTGGTTGTTGCCTCGTCTTAGCGAGGTAGATTGTTGTTTCTTTTAGTTACTGGTTCAGACTTACTTTTCTGTTAGTGGGTTCGTGTTAGTTTGTTGGCGCCCACAGAATTGTTACTTTTAGATACTTGCTAGCTGCTTATTTCTCTATATGTGGATGAGGACTACTTGCTCTCTGGGAGGATTTATGCTAGGAATGTTTGTTAGGTATTTTCAACTATAAAATATATTATTACTACTTCATGCACTGCATAATTTAAAAACTCTAACTTGTTATATTTAGTGACCGTAAAAGCTATCCTTACTACTATTATAAAGTTAGAGTCTTGCACAGCATGAGTCGTCCTTTGGGGACGTTTATACTCATGTAGGATGTTAGGGTCAATCTAAATAAGTATTTTTCTGCAGCATATAATTATATTTTGATTCGTGGAGTAGATGAGCCACTAAGCCGAGGGACACGGCTAACTACTGAACTTAAACTGATTTTACCTTAAAATAACTTAAAGAATCTTTCTTCATGATTACGTATGTGTCTGCCTGAGCGCCCGCAGTTATCCCCTGCTGACGTGGCATCATGACGCGCATTTTCCCTTACTCTGATAAGTTATTATATGCAGTGAAAATACGGGTTGTGATAGTTGGTATCAGAGCCAGGTTTCTTGACAATTAGTCAGGCAACCTTCCCTTGTTAGTGTTAGTTGTTTAGTGACATTTCATACACACACCAATGTGTCATCAGTACATCTTAGCCGAAGCATAGTCACTACACTCATAGCATGATAAGAAGTATACAGGAAATATTATGTAGTATGAGATGCATAATATGTGTTTGTATATGGATCCACCATAGGAGACAACATGTGACGGTTATGTAGTATAAGATGCATAACCACCATCACATGAGTGCCCATTACCTCATTTTCTTTTCTCGTTGCATGCGATGTTATGTAGTATGGGATGCATAACATTTCATCTGTACGCCGCTCATGCATGCATTAAGGCCTTTTTTTAGAATGCATAACACTGCATGCATTGCATATCATCGCATAAGCACGCGTGCTAAGTTAAGGTTTACATGATGACACATGTACACACATGATTTTAAATAAGAATAAAGAATCCATGCATTCATGTCATGGGCACAAGAGTCAATAGGATGAGAGGATATCATCCTAAGTAGGACATAACATCATTATAAAATCCCAGAGCAAGTTGCAGCACAAGCAAGTGTCTTTTAAGTATGGTCTGGACTAGTCGTGTTGATTTGGTGTAAGCTAGGATTTTGATGAGTTATCCATTTGCTTTTTAGAAATGTCGCCAAAGCGTCCTGCGATGAGGTCGACTCCCCAATCGGAGGGTGAGTCATCAGGTGCGCAAAGTGATGCGATTATCGTGGGTCTGCGTCAGAGCAATGAGGCTCTGTCGAGACAGTTGGTTGCGATGCAATCTCAAATTGAGTCTTTGTTGTTTGCCGCTCCCGCGCAGCAACCTTTAGTGCAAGAGCCTGCCTTGGGCCAAGCCGTGCCTGATACCCCTGCTCCTCTGGTGCCCCCGATTGCGATACCACCAGAAATGAATTTCATATCGCACTTCTAGCGGTTGGGACCTCCTACCTACAATGGGAGTGCCAACTTTATGGTTTTAGATGATTGTATCATCTCCATCGAGGAGATATTTTCGTATTCCGGAATTCTAGAAGCCCAGAAGATGATGATTGCAGCCTATCAGTTAAAGAGCCTGACAAAGAGTTGGTGGATACGGGAATGGGAGAGTTTGAAGGAAGGATGTTCTTGGGAATCTTTTAAGAAGCTGATGCTGAAGAAGTTTCTACCCTCGGTCGAGCAAGACCATCTGATGAATAACTTCCTGCATTTGAAGCAGAGACAGCTCACCGTGAGTGAGTACGATATTGAGTTTAGCAAACTGAGTAGGTTTGCTCCTAATTTGGTAGCTTCTGAGGAGGGTAGAGTGAAGCGTTTCCTTGGAGGACTAAGAAGCGATGTCCAACAGTTGGCATGCGCTTACCGTGCTGAAAGTTATGCTGAAGCAGTGGAAGCTGCTTTAAAAGTGGAGGCGATTGAAAACGCCAAGAACTGCGGTGCTGCGGCGAGGTAAGAGAAAAGGAAAGGCGTTGAGGATGGTAGCTGCAGGGCATCTGGCCCTTTTTCGAAG
This sequence comes from Platanthera guangdongensis, assembly GCA_039583875.1. Classification (NCBI taxonomy): domain Eukaryota; kingdom Viridiplantae; phylum Streptophyta; class Magnoliopsida; order Asparagales; family Orchidaceae; genus Platanthera; species Platanthera guangdongensis. Next base: position 104,349,407 of record CM077150.1, read on the forward strand.
AAGAAAAGTAAGGAAGTGTGTAGCTTCTGTGGTCGTCCTGGCCACCCTTACGAAAGGTATTTCAAGAGGACTGCCACCCTGAAGCAGCAGCAGGTGCACGTCATCCAAGGTGCACCTAAGGGAGAGCTAGTGTGCACATTCTGTGCAAGGAATGGTCATAATGTGAGTCAGTGCTGGATGAAAGAAAGGATTTGCTTCCAGTATGGGCAGAAGGGACACCAGAAGTCTTCGCGCCCCCAGGTTCAGCCCCCACTGCAGCCTGCCCCACTTCGAGCTCTGTCGCCGCCACCAAACCTGGATAAAGGAAAAGGAAAGCTGAACGTGATGACCAGCGAGGAAGCCCAAACCTCTACGCAAGTGATATCAGGTTAGCCCAAGTTTAAAATATCCTTATTATTTATCATTGTTGCCCTAGTTATAGTTCGTTTAGTCTTGTATGTTACGGTTTTAAGGGAGTTTAAGGTGCGGAATAGGTGGGCGCGCGTTCTTTTTGATTCGGGTTCCACCCATTCCTTCGTGGCCCAGAGGTTTATTGATAAACATCGCCTGGATGTGGATCAATTAGGAGACTCCTTCAATGTCAAGCTACCTTCTAGTGATTCGGTGATATCTAATCAAGGAGTTCTGAGATGCCCTATTTATCTTGGCAATTTTCTGGCCTTTGCGAATCTGATGATTTTAGATCTGGCTGATTTCGACGTGATTTTGGGCATGGACTGGCTGTCCAAGTATGATGCAGTCATCCAGTGCAAGGCTAAGCGACTGTATTTCAGGATGGACGATGGACAACCTATGAGCGTCTATGGATTTCAGGACAGTGTTTCCCAAGGCATTTATGCGATACGTGCTTGTCGTGCTATAGAGTCTGGTTGCGAGGCATTTTTGGTTTCTATTTCTGCTTTGGAGACAGCTTTTGTTACACCACCTCTTGAGGATATCTCGGTGGTGCGAGAGTTTCCAGATGTTTTTCCTGATAGTCTTCTAGGACTTCCTCCTGAAAGGGAGATAGAGTTTGTGATAGACCTCGAGCCAGATACTCGTCCTATTGCCAAAGCACCGTACCGTATGGCTCCGCGTGAGTTGGATGAGTTGCGTACTCAGCTCGATGAGTTGCTGAGGTGTGGTTTTATTGGACCAAGTTCTTCTCCATGGGGTGCTCCTTTTCTATTCGTCAAGAAGAAAGATAGATCGATGAGGCTTTGCATTGATTATAGGGAATTGAACAAGGTAACCATTAAGAATAGATATCCCTTGCCAAGGATTGATGATCTGTTCGACCAATTGCATGGTAGCTAGATATTTTCAAAGATCGATCTTCGCTCAGGCTACCACCAGTTGAGGATTAGTGAGGCAGATATTCTACGAACCGCTTTCCGTTCGCGGCATGGACATTATGAGTTTTTGGTGATGTCTTTTGGTTTAACCAATGCACCCTCTGCTTTCATGGATTTGATGAATAGGGTGTTTAAGGATTTCTTGGACCGATTTGTTATTATGTTCATAGATGATTTCTTGGTGTATTCCCACAATGTTGGGGAGCATACTTAACATTTGAGTTTGGTTTTGTCCACCCTGAGGGAGCATAAGTTATATGCGAAGTTGAGCAAGTGTGAGTTCTGGCTACCTCAGGTGTCCTTTCTGGGTCATGTTGTAAGCAAGGACGGTATTTCTGTAGACCCGACCAAGATTTCTGCCGTGATGGAATGGAAGAGACCGTCTACACCTAAGAATATTATGAGCTTCTTAGGCCTGGCTGGCTATTATAGAAGATTCGTGGAAGGATTTTCGGTGTTGTCTGCTCCTCTAACTAGACTTACTCAGAAGAATACTGCATTCATTTGGAGTGATAAGTGTGAAGAGGCTTTCCAAGAGTTGAAGAAGAGACTGTGTACTGCCCCAATTTTAACCTTACCTACTGAAAGAGTTGAGTATGCCGTGTATGCTGATGCATCACACATCGGACTTGGTTGTGTTTTAATGCAAGATGGTAAAGTGATCGCGTACGGATCGAGGCAACTAAAGATTCACGAGAGAAACTATCCTACGCACGATTTGGAGTTTGCTGCCGTAATTTATGCGCTGAAGCTGTGGCGACACTTATTGTATGGCGCGTTGTGCAAGATCTATACGGAGCATAAGAGTATGAAGTACGTCTTCACTCAAAAAGAACTAAATCTGCGCCAATGTCGGTGGTTAGAATATGTGGCGGATTATGAAGTGGAAATTCTTTATCATCCAGGAAAGGCTAATGTAGTAGCCGATGCTTTGAGTAGAAAGAACACTAAAATCTTTAATCTGTCAGTACATTCCTTGGTAGAAGAATTTTTGTTGATGGATATTGAGGTTGGGAGTCGTACTGTGCCTACTAGTTTGGAAGCAGAAGAACCCTCTTGGATTTCCCTTACTCGAGCACATCAGAAGGATGATCCTGATTTATTGCACCTCAGGAATAGAACCGTGAAGGGAGAGCTACAGGATTTCTCCTTGGATAAGTTGGATACCTTGAGGTATCGGGGTAGATTATGCGTCCCCGCCTTTGCGACATTTGTGCTAAAATCTGTGCTGAAGCTCATGGTTCCAGTGTAGCCTACCACCTTGGTTCCACTAAGATGTATAAGGATATAAAGCAAATTGTTTGGTGGTCAGGGATGAAGAATGATATCGCGAAGTTTGTATCAGAATGTTATACGTGTCAGCGTGTTAAGGCTGATCATAGAAGGCCTGGTGGTAAATTGACACCGCTTGATATTCCAAGTTGGAAATGAGAGAGTATTTCAATGGATTTCATCACCGGTCTACCAAAATCTCCCCGTGGGCACGACTCTGTTTGGGTGATAGTCGACAGATTGACAAAATGTGCTCACTTTGTTCCATTTAAGATTGGGTATTCGATGAAGAAGATAGCTGAGCTATATCTTGAAGAGGTCATCAGGTTACATGGAATGCCTGTTAGAATTATATCAGATAGGGACTCCAGATTTACGTCTCGCTTTTGGAAGAGTTTACAGGAGGGGTTGGGTACTGATTTAAGGTATTCCACCGCCTATCATCCGCAGACCAATGGTCAGACGGAAAGAGTAAATCAGGTCGTAGAGGACATGATCAGGTGTTATATTTTGGATCATGGTGGTGCTTGGGATGAGCGTCTCAGACTCATGGAGTTTGCATACAATAATAGTTTTCAAGAGAGTCTGCAGATGGCCCTGTATGAGGCCTTATATGGTAGGCATTGTAGAACCCCATTAGTTTGGGCTGAAGTTGGCGAGAGACCATTGCTAGGCCCGGAAGTCCTTGAGGAGACGAATTGTACCATGACTCATATTTGAGAAAAGCTCCGTGTTGTAACGTCCCTCAAACAACTAGACCCCTGTGAGTGGTTTTTTCATGACTAGGTCCTAACAAAACACAAGTAAGCCCAAGAAGACCAAGTGGACTTGGGAATAAAGGTGGTTGGGTTGTATGGTCTGCAAATAGTAGATTTCTGAACCTTGGTTTAAGATGATCAAGGGTCTTCATCAAGACTTCAAGACCCCACCATGGTCTCATAAATCCATTGTGAGGTCCATTAGAGCCCTAAGGGTCCATTGGAAGTCGACCTAGGGTGGCCCAGTTGAAATAGAACCACCATAGGCCTAAAGTGGGCAAGGTGCCCTAACTAAGGACAGTGTGCCCTAGTAAACCCAACCAACCCTACCAGGGTCTTTCTAGACCTAAAGTGGGGTCAATGGGTCACCTAGGACTCATTGGGGTCAACTCTAGAGCTAAAGTTGACCCAAGTCAACCCTAGCCCTAAACTGGTCAAAGTGCCCTAACTAAGGGGCAAGTGACCTACAGTGTGCAAGAGGACCCTACCCAAGTGCTTGTAGACTTTAGGGGAGTCCCATAGGTCACCAAGGATCCATTGAGGCCAGCTCCAGTGGCTAATTTGACCAAAGTCAACTCTTGGGTCAAGATGGTCAAACTAGCCTAAATGGCTAACTCAAGCCCAATCCAAGTGGGCTAGGCCTAGGAAAGTGTGGCCCATAGGTCTAGGAGGTGGTGAGATATATTTTGGGCCCACCAAATTCAGAAATGGGTGACTGGGAGAGAGAAAGAGGGAGTTACCTATATTTGGAGGAGAGAGATGAAGGAGCTTAATGGCCATCATGGCCATAGAGGCTCCATAACCCCCTCCTTTCATGGGGCTTTAACTCCTTGGAGGCAGGGGAGGAGTTTTCAGGTGGTGGCAGACCAGCGGAGGAGCTCATCCATTCAAATTCAGTGAAACCGAAAGTCCCCCATTTATGGCCTTAACAGTGTCTTGAAGAATTGTGGAGTTACAAACCTTCTCTCCCCAATTCCTTCATTAGACACCTTCACCAGGGCAAGGGGAAGCGTTTCCACCGATCAGATCCCAGTTCCAGAGAGGTTGGTGTAGAAGTTGTAGAGGAGCTCAATCTTGGTGGCCGACAATGGCGAGGAGGCACAACACCCGCTCCCAGGCCGCGATTCAGGTCCTCCTCCACTCCTTCTTCCATGGATAGTTCTTAGAAATCACTAGGGCCAAGGTTCGGGCACAGTTGAGCCCGATCCAATTCGAAAATTTCATGGTTTTGGGCCGAAAATTATCTTGGTAGAACCGCCGGAATAGGGCTCTCTGGCGGCTGTTCCGCCGCCTGGCGACAACCACCACCTCAACCGAGGTGGTGGTGGCGGTGGCCGGCCGGGGATGTGGCTGGATCGCCGGCGGCAGCGTCTGGAAGGAGCTCCAGGCGGGCTGAAGCCAGGCCGTCAGCTAGAGCTTGAAGGCGACGGGATGCCGTCCATCGCGGGCCAAGATTCGTGCAGGGGAAATATAAAACTATAGGAAATGATTTCTGTTATTTGATTTATGTCACACATTTAGTATTTAATGTTTTAAATTTTTAAAAATACCTAGAGGCCTCTACTTTAAAAGTGGCCAACATGCAAATTGTAGTGCTTGAAGTCTAGATTATTGTAAAATTTATTTGAACCAATTTGGCTGCATGGTTTGACCAGGGCACTCATTTTGGTGGGGCCTACACCTAGGCCTAGTCAGAAATTAAACTGAGTGCCCACTCTTCATCCCTTCTCCAAATGAGCTGAAGTTTGGGCAGTGGGTCACCCTTAACCATGCCTAGGGTCTGCCAAAAATGAAAATTTTTGGAGATACTTTGGCTATAGTTTTATCTTTTATTTAATAATAATAGAGTAATTTAATTAGGTGGTCTAATTACCTCCAAACCCTCCAAAATTTTGGTGAGTGGTCCCTGGCCTCATGCTATGCCTCTGTATAAATTTTCACACTATTTGGATGTATTTTGGATAGGAAATGAACTAACCCTAATTTTACCTTAATGAGGGGCTCTTAAGTGAAAAGTGCACTTTGAGGTTGAGTGGTCAATTCACCTCAACAGAGGTTGGGATTTTGACCACTGACTGGAAATGACCTTTAACACCCTCAAAGGGATTATGGGGTGGTCTAAGGTAGCTTTGCCCTAGGAACCAAACTCAAACCCTAAGGAGGGGCTTTTGAGTGTTGTGAAGGGCATGGGGTCAAATACCCTTGAGTGATCGTGCCACTTGGTGGAAATGGGGCTAGAGTATCCAAGGCCCTCTGGAATGAATACTAGGGGATTTGGAGATGGAAGAACCTCTCAAATCCCTAACCCTAGTTTAGGGCATACCCACCTTTTGTGTAGAATAAGCCACCAAAACTCAATAAAAGGGTGTGAAACTTAGGTTGCATGGATTTTAAGTTTGTTAGGACCTCTGGTGAATTTATTGGAATTTTAAGAGTAATACTACTAGCACCCCCTTTGTTATACATGATGCGACCCTAATTGGTATTTTATTTATTATGATCACTCTATTCATTCTAAACTCATGAAACTTGGACAAGAGATGTTTTAAGTCATAATGGTTGTCCTTGAATTTGGTTATAAATTTAAGTTGAAGAACTTTAATATTTCCTTCACAAGTTTTAAAAAGGGCAATTATGGTCATTAAATTAATTAGAGCTATTTCCTTGTTGCAAAATTGTGAAATTGGGGCTCTGATAGTTTTTAGTTCAATATCCACTTGGTGAAATTAGTTCATGATTTTTAGATGATTATTTGCAATATTTACTTTACAAACCCATAATTTTCTGGATTTGTTGTATAAATTATTCAGAGCTTATTTCTTGTTGGAAAATTGGGAGACACTGGATTTTAAGTTGAAAAGTCATTTTGAATTTATCATCAGTTTTTTAGAGTATTTTCTTGTATTAAATGGGTACTTCATGTTCAAACTTGGATTTTTGGATTATTAGAATAAATAAATAAATTATCAGTTAAAATAGGAAAATTGTGAAATTCTGGATTTAGGCCACAAAGGTCATAATAGCCCTCCAATAATTATTATAGGAGTACTGGATGACAATTTGGTGTACCTCACTTTATACACTTCATATAGCTTAAGTTGGTCTGCATTCAGTAAAATCGCAGAAATTGTCATGGAGTAAGAATTGGGGCACACGAGTTGGGGTTATAGGTTTGCTGATTTGGATGAATGATAAAGATTTCATCGTTGGAAGTTGGGATTAGTGAGGGGTTGGAATGGCTAGTGTCCGGTGGTGCTCGGGATCTGCGAAAGATCGTCCTTCCCGTGGGGAGGAAGTGTTTAATACTCTAGGGTTAGATCTAGTACAACAAGTAAGGTGAAAGAAACAGTGCCTAATCACCTAGAGGGGGGGGGGTGAATAGGTGACCTATATCTTTTTAACTTTAAAGGAAGAAATACAGTACAATAATTGCAATTCTACAAGTATCACAGCACAACAACCATACAAGCATACATTCACAGAGAGCACACAGGATTTATAGTGGTCCCCCAAGGTCTGGGTACCTCCACTTTCCCCCTTCGCCTATCTAATAGTGTACTAGATTCCGCCTAACTTCTCCACTTCTCCTCAGATCCTCAGATCTTTCAACTCAGAACCCCAAACAGGTTCCTACAACTCAGAGTGATCCCACTCCTACAACTCAGGCACAAAAGCCCTACCACTCAGTCTTCAACAAGACTTACACTCAGGCACAACAGCGCTACCTCAGCCTTCAACAAGGCCTACACTCAGAGAAATGATTCTCCTACACTCAGGCTCACATGCTCTACCTCAGCCTTTATAGATTTAGGCTTACAACTCAGATCTATACTAGATCCTACAGAAATTAGAAAATACAAAATATATAACCACAACTCTAATAGAGAGAGATGAGTTGACTGGCTTCTTGATGAGTTCTTGGAAGAACTTGGCAGAGATCAACCTCCCTTGGCTTTCTTCAAAGCTTCTTGAATTAGAACACAGTAGAGTTGTATCTCTATGCAGATGATCTTCAATCAACTGCTGTCTTGAGATTCTGATTTCAATCTGAATCTTACTTATCAGCCTGGTTCAACAGCTGGTCTTCTTAGAAGGAGCTCTCTCTCTCCAACTTCTTAGATCTTCTCTTGAAGGTCTTCTTCTTGTTGTGTTGTTTTTCACTTCATTGATCGATTCACTTCTGTTGAAGGAATAAGCCTTTATATAAGCTTTCTTCATGGTGACCGGCTGATCCGGTTTCAAACAACCTTCTGACAGCTCTGACAGTAGCAGTTGACCGGTTGAAATGGCAGCTGTCAAGTCATCCAGTCACTTCTTGAAATCTCTGTCACTGTCTGAAAGTGTCGAGACAGATAGTCTTTATGTGTCGACACAAATAGACTAAGTGTCGACACAAGTAGACTAAGTGTCGACACTAGCCTCTATGGTGTCGACACAACTCCTTGTGTTGTTATAACATCTTCTCGACACTGCTTCTTCAGAATGTATCGACACTGATCCTGTGTGTCGACACAAGTCTTTCTTCTTCAATACTTAGTTGATTTCTGCTAAGTGTCGACACAACTCCTTTGTGTCGACACATCTTCTTGTGTTGAAACTTGCTAAGTGTCGACACATCTTCTTTGTGTCGACACATGCCTTTTATGTTGAAACTTTTGCTGAGTGTCGACACATCTCCTTTGTGTCGACACATTCTTCATGTGTTGAGACTTTGCTGAGTGTCGACACATCTCCTTTGTGTCGACACTTGTACTTAAATTTTGTTGAAGTTTGCTGAGTGTCGACACAGCCTCCTAGTGTCGACACTTTTGCTGTCGACAAAGTTTCTCTGAGTGTCGACACTGCTTCTAAGTGTCGACACTGATAATGTTGACAATTCTTCACTGTGTGTCGACACAACCTATATGTGTCGACACTTTTCTTCTGGTGTCGACTCTACCTTACTGGTGTCGACACAATTACTCCAAGTGTCGACACAGCTTCTCTGGGTGTCGACACAAGCCTTCTTAAGTGTCGACACTTTTCTTCGAGGTGTCGACACATGGACTTAGAAACTTTTCCTGCAAACCTACAGTTACTTAACCTGCACAAATAAACTCAAAGCACATCAAAAATGCCTTGATGTATATCATTGAGTAGGGCGAGGCTTCTTCAAATCAGGTACATATATTCCAATGTACCCAACAATCTCCCCCTATTTGGAGAAGTCATAACCCTTAGTCAATGATATACACCATACATAACAAATTTTCAGTATGATGTAAAACAGTATTATATGACATGGTAAGAAATTAAACATGTATAAACAGAACATGTATAAACAATTATCTCAGAACAATTAATGTAATAGATTGAACACATAACTTTGTTCTTAGAAATTCCAACATTTTCATTAATCAAAAGTTTACATAGAGTTTAATACAAATGATTACAAATTGTAAACTTAAGAAAATGCTATCCTATAGCTGCTCTGGTTCCTTGATTACAATCCCCTTTCCAGATTGAATCTTTGCTTGAACTGGATCTTCATTGTCATCAGCAGCAGCAGGCTTCTTCCCTTTGAGATCTTTCTTTTTCAGCTCTTCAGTCTTTATCTTCTGCCTTTCAAATAGTGATAAGGCTTAGGGAAATACTTGCTAGGCTTCTGTGCATTAGGAGGTAGCTTTCCCAGTTTAGCCTTCCTTCTATATTGTACTATGGCCTCTTGCCTATTCTCATGTTTTCTCCACTCCAGGTCAGAATACCACTTGCCTCTATCCCGGACATTGTCCTTAGAAGCCTTCCAAGCAGTCAAGATGATATTCCTGGATGTGGGGCTCCATTGTTCAAAATCTGGCCTTAATTCAGCTTGCTCTCTGAATCTTTTCTTAGATAATTGGGACTCTTGTTCCTTTAACAAAGCCTCTTGCTCTTTTAGTATTGCCTCTGGCACAGGCTGTACAACTTTCTCAATGATTACATTGTGAGCAGCTTCAGGAGGACTATACATAGTCTGTATCTCTTGATATATCATGTCAAAATCGACAGGAGGATATATCACTTGAGCCACTTCAGCTTGCTGTCCTCCAAAGTATGCAGGATTTATGCCATACTCTGCCATATTGTCATCATCACATAAAGGTTGATATATAAGGGTGGCTCTGATGGAGTTTGAAATCCATTTGGCATGATCAGAGCCTGCCTTGATTAATACCCTCTCCCCTTTTATGACTTCTCTCTCTATGTGATCCCTCAGATCATCTTTCTGAAACCTGATTTGAGCATTCAAATAGTTAACTCCATCCTTATAGAAAGGTTTTAACCTTTGAAGCTTGTCAGTAATTGCCTTCTGAGAATCTTCAATGGCAGTTTTCACAGTAGTGAGACTCTCCTGTAATTTCTTATCAAATTCTTCTTTGGCAGTTGCACTTACTGCAGGCTGTGCAGTAGCTATATTTCTCATTTCAGTTACAATGGCATTATGTGAAGTAGTGAGATTATCATTCATCCTTATCTGGTTTTCCAGGACATAGCCTTGTTTTATTGCCAGATCATCAAGCTGTTTCTTGAGATTCTCTTAATGTGTAGCCAGATAGACCACTGCATTGCCTCCTTTATGGAAAAAATTAGTCATTTCCATCTTGTTGAGATTCACTTCAAATCTGATAGATTTGATGTCTTGTGCAAGATCAAACTGAAGGGACTTATGACCTTCATCCATATAGGTTTGTAAAGCCTTCCTTTGTTCATCTAGCTTGATTTGCAATGCTACCATCAGTGAACTATAATCAGTAGTGGTGGCAGACTGTGGAGTAATTGTCTGTAGGGCTTTCTTATAGTTATGGCTTCTTCTCTTGAAGACCTGGAACTTCCTTTTCTTGGCTCTATCAGCCTCTTCATCCTCTAAAGCAGAAGTGCTAGCAATATCCACTCTGTCCTTAGGACTAGGAGGTAACTCCTTCTCAGGCCTTTTTATTTGCTCAACATCCTTTGGCTCCACAGTCTCTTGTCTAGCAGTCTCATCTATTTGCTCCCCCTCAATATTTGCCTTCTCCCCCTCAACAACAGCTATTTCTCTCTCAAGGTCTGTCTATACAAGATCAGGGAATAGCTCCTCTAAGGTAAATTCCTGTTGAGAATGGGCTGGAGAATCTCTGATCTCATCAACCACTTTATCAGCAACAGATGTGTCTTCCATGACAACATCTTGTGGTTGAGGTTGTATCTGTGTTTGCTGATGAACATCATGTAATGAATCAGTCAAAACTTCATCCTCAATAGTGAAATCTAATTGATTAATTTCAGTGATTACCTCTAGTATGGTTTGAGTAGCCCTTTCACTTTCTAGTGGAGTTGGCTCTTCCACATGTAGAGGCTCCCCCTGGAGTGGATCCAGGTGAATTGGGCTAGCTGAGGGTAGCTCCCCCTGCCTCTGTACATCTTCTAGTCTTGCTGGAGACTGTTCAGCATTTCTTCCCTGTTCATCATCAGAACTAAACACCACTTGCGCTTCAGAGCTGCTAGAGGATTCTTGAGCCACAATGGCTTTCTTCTTCTTCTTCTTCTTCTTCTTCTGAGGTGTGTCCTTTACTGGAGTTGGCAGTTCCTTTGTCAACACTCTATCCCACCTAGAGAAAATTCTGACATCCATTCTCCTCATGTAGTTTATCTTTGAACCTGCAACTTGGTTCATCACTTCAGGAATACTACCAGCTAGGTATAAACTCAGAATTCTACCCAGATTGGGTTTCTTCAGGCTCTCTTTTATCTTATCAAACAGAACTACTGACCAATCAGTATTAAGTTTGAAGATTACCCTTGTCATCAAACTGAACATATAAGCTGAAATTCTGTCATGTCCTCCAGGCTTGCTCAGAATTACCTTGCCAAATATCTCAGATAAGAATTTCCCTTGTATATTCATTCCTTTCCTATTAAAGACTGAACCAATCTTCAAGCTTGAATCCAGTCCACACCATGTCAGTGCCTCTCTAGTCTTAGAAGCTGATACATCTTCTTCCTCTTTTGTTCTTGGTAGTTGAAGTACCTTTCTTAGACTTTTCTGTGTGACCTTGACTTTTGTCCCATGGACTCTGAACTTAATCTTGAGTCTTGAGTCATCAAGAGTAGCTGCACCCAAGAATTCAAGGACTTCCTTCTTCCAGATCTTGACAGGTTCTGATACAAGATATTCTAGTCCAGTCTCGGTAATTAGGGTTACCACACCTTTGATTTCGGGTTCCGCGTCATCAAAGGCGTGTCGCACGAGCTCATATCCTTCATTAATGTTCTCTTCTAGCTTGGGCGCCATTAGGGTTTGAAGAAATTTTGAATTTAGAGAAGTGAGATGTCGACACACAAGTTTGGTCTCGAGACTGAGGTGAGTGTGTCGACAAACACTGGGGAAAACCTATTTATACCTTTCTAGAATGGAAGGTGAAAAGGCGCGTCAAAATACTTAAATTGTGTCGACACTGTTGAAAAGTGTCGACACTTACTGCTAATGTCTCGACAACTATGTGTCGACACAAGTATAGTCGACAGAATATAAGTGCCGACACTTATATATGTGTCGACACCACTCAGCTCGAAGCTTAGTCGAGACTCTACTAGACTAATTCTGTGTAAATCCTAAGTGTCGACACCACCCTGGATGTGTCGACACCTACACTGCATGTGACGATACAAATTCTCTGAAGTGTCAACACTGACTTCCTAGAGGTGTCGACACCATTTCTCTGAAATGTCGACACCACATCTATGTGTCGACACAGACAACTCTGTGTGTCGACACCATTTTACTTAGCTAATTTTTGTAAACTATTCTAAGTTTATCATCCCTAATTCAATTTTAAATTTATTTAATTTGGTTTCATCTAAGGGCTTAGTAAACATATCAGCTAACTGATTATCAGTCTTAACATACTCTAAGGAAATATCTTCTTTTTCTACATGTTCTCTTAGAAAATGGTATTTAATTTCTATGTGCTTAGTCCTACTATAAGAGATAGTATTATTTGTAATAGAAATGGCACTAGTAGAATCACAAAATAAAGGTGTCCTACTTACTTGAATACCATAATCTTCTAGCTGATGTTGAATCCATAGAAGTTGAGCACAGCAACTTCCTGCAGCCACATACTCTGACTCAGCTGTGGAGATATCCACACTGGTTTGCTTCTTGCTACTCCATGATATCAGCCTTCCACCTAGAAATTGACAGGTTCCTGTGGTTCTCTTCCTATCTTCCTTGCAGCCTGCAAAATCTGCATCTTAATAACCTGTCAGTTCAAAATCTCCATTCCTAGGGTACCAAAGGCCTAGATAAGGAGTGCCCTTAAGATATCTCAAAATTCTTTTGACTGCTGTCAAATGAGATTCTTTAGGGCAAGCTTGGTACCTAGCACAGACACATGTAGCATACATGATATCTGGTCTACTAGCAGTCAAATACAGTAGGGAGCCAACTATCCCTCTATACAAAGTTTCATCTACAGGTTTCCCTGCATCATCTTTGCTTAGAGACATGCTTGACCCCATAGGAGTTTTCATGGTAGTGAATGATTCCATATCATACTTCCTTATCGATTCTACGGTGAACTAGGCTGGCATATGGATAAACCATCCTCAGTCTGTCTAATTTGGAGACCCAAGAAAAACTTAAGTTCCTCCATACTGCTCATTTCAAATTGTCCTTGCATTAGTTTTGCAAACTTTTTGCAAAGACTACTTTCTGTAGACCCAAATATGATGTCATCTACATATATTTGGACTAAGATAATCTTGCCTCTGGATTCCCTAAGGAATAGAGTCTTGTCTATTTTCCCCCTAGAGAATTTGTTCTCTATGAGGAAACTAGACAGGGTTTCATACCAAGCCTTAGGGGCTTATTTTAACCTATACAAAGCCTTCCTAAGTCTATATACATAATCTGGTTTAAGAGTATCTACAAAACCTGATGTCTGCTCTACATAGACTTCTTCCTTCAGGTTTCCATTCAGAAAAGCTGACTTAACATCCATTTGATATACCTTAAATCCTTGATATGTTACATAGGCAAGGAACATCCTTATTGCCTCCAGTCTTGCTACTGGACCAAAGGTTTGATCAAAATCAATACCTTCTTCCTGCCTATATCCTTTTGCAACTAGTATAACTTTATTCTTTATAATAATTCCATTCTCATCCAACTTGTTCCTAAAGATCCACTTAGTTCCAATTATGTTGTGGCCGTTTGGTTTATGAACTAGCTCCCAAACCTTGCATCTTTTGAACTGGTTCAACTCCTCTTGCATGGCCTCAATCCAATGAGGGTCTAGGATTGCTTCTTCAAATTTCTTTGGCTCTACTTGGGATAGAAAGCTGGAGTAGAGAACTGAACTTAGATTCCTGCTCCTTGTTTGTACCCATTGTCTGAGATCTCCAATAATTTGATTGGCTGGATGATCTTTTAAATGCCTATTTGCAGGAGGCAGCCTGTCTTCTGGTTGTACACCTTCAGCTTCTTCATTCAACTGCACCTCTTGGTCTTCTTCAGCAACAGGAGTATCTTGTACTCCCCCTGGACAACAGTCACCATCTTCCACTTGCTGACTTGCAGAAGATCCTTCTGTTAAGGTAAGCTTCTCCATTCTCTCAGTTACACCTGTAGAGCTGCAAACACTTCTAGGCAATTCATTGTTAATCAGTCTAGCTTCATCAAAAACTACATGTACTGACTCTTCTACAACTTGAGTAATTAAGTTGTAGACCCTATAAGCCTTACTGTTGTTGCTGTACCCAACAAAGATTCCTCTTGGGATTTGGCAGCAAACTTGGTTAGATAAGACTTACCATTGTTAAGGATATAAAACTTGCAACCAAAGATCCTGAAATAGGATAGATTTGGTTTTCTGCCCTTCACAATCTCATAGGGGGTCTTCTTATGACTCTTGGTGATAGTAGCCCTATTGATCACATGACAAGCAGTGTTTACTGCCTCAGCCCAGAAATATTCTGCGAGAGATGTGTCACTCAATAGGGTTCTGCCAGCCTCTTTCAAGGTTCTATTTTTCCTTTCAGCAATACCATTTTGCTGAGGTGTTCTTGGTGAGGAAAATTCCTGAAAAATTCCAAACTCTTCACACAGTTTTGTCATACTTTCAGACTGAAATTCAGTACCATGGTCACTTCTGATTTTGACCACTGTACTGTTCAATTCATTCTGAATTTGTTTAACAAAACTATACAAGATACTTGGTGTTTCAGATTTTTGCCTTAGGAAGAACACCCAGGAATACCTTGAGTAGTCATCAACTACCACAAATGTGTAGACCTTCCTACCTAGGCTGTGAACTGGCATAGGACCAAAAAGATCCATATGCAAGAGGTATAAACACCTCACAGCATCTTTGTTCTCAAGGCTATGAAAGGTGGATTTGGTCTGCTTGCCCTTTTGACAAGCTGTGCATATCCTAACCTTTATACACTTAACCTGAGGACCATTCCTCACTAATTCTTTGCTAAAGAGTTGGCCAATTGTCTTATAGTTAAGATGAGCCAGCCTCTTGTGCCATTTCACACAATGTGAGACTTTCTCATCAGCTACAAGACAAATAGGAGAAACATTGTTCTCACACATAATGTCTAGACAATAGACATTTCTCTTCCTATATCCTGTCAGAATGATCTTTTAATCATTTGACCTCTTGATATGACAACCATTTTTGACAAATGAGATGTCATAACCTAAATCACTCAGCTGACTTATGCTAATGAGGTTATGTTTCAAAGCCTTTACATAAACCACTTGAGTAATTGTAATTTGGTTACTAGAAATGTTACCACAGCCTTTGATGATCCCTTTTTCTGAACCACCAAAGGTAACTTTAGGCCCATCTTTGATAGATGTATAATCCTTCAACAACCCCCTAGTTCCAGTCATGTGCCTGGAACATCCACTGTCCAAGTACCATATAGGGGCATGGTCACTTGGACTCACCTGCAAAACAGATTACGTAACCTTAGAACCCAAATAATTCTTGGGTCCTTGGTGCAGGTTAGTTTGACTTTTAACAAAACTACCTGTAGCTCTTCTAGCAGGTAGTTTGCTACTCTCCTTGACACTTGAATTGTGCCAACAGTCTATGGCAAAGTGGCCTATCTTGCCACAACACCAGCACGCAAACCTGTTGTACCTTTGTTTTGGTACAACCCTGGCTGAAGTATCTACAACAGGCTTTTTGTTAAGTGCTGGGGCTTTGCCCTTAGACTTGGACCTAACTGTCCTGGCAGGTTTTGTAAACTCCAATCCAGTCTTACCCTTTTGAGGAATAAACTCATCTATCAAAGGTAAAACTGATTTTGGTTTAGAAAAACTTGCAACAATCTCTCTCTCCTTCTGAAGTCTAGCCTCCAGATTTTTAATTTGATCATTCTTAAATGCGATTGTGCCCAATTGAATGACAGTAATGTTTTTCAACTTGGCAATCTCATTCAGTTTTTGATCTAAAACTTTATCTGAATCAGCAGCTGCCAACTTAAGATTAGCAATTTCCTTAGTCAGTGTTTTGACCAGATTTTTGCTCTTCTTAAGTGCCTGCAATACATATCTATATTCATCCATCAACTGATGAATATCACCCTCAGATTCAGACCCACCCACATCACTTGATGCAGATGTATCTGATTCTGAATCAGTACTATAATCTGAAAGACATTGTACCTTACTTGGTCCAGGCTGATCCTGGATCTTGTCTCCTTCTGTTAAGGCCATCAGTCCATTGCACTGATTGTCCTCATGCTCATAAATTGAGTTCATTAGCTGCATGAACTCATCTTCCTCCTCTTCAGCAAACAATCCAATATAGGCTTCAGCTTCTGAATCTGTTTCTGAAGATGACTGATCAGTCAAACTCTTATCCTTCTTGGCAACAAAGGACCTTTCCTTTTTGCCCTTGAACTGAGTCTTCTTCTTGTCAGTTGACTCTTTCCTCTTTTCTGGACAGTCAGCTACTATATGTCCTTGTCTATTGCAATAATAGCATACTATCTTTGAGGATGTATATTTACTTGGCTTGGACTTTCTTTTGTCATTCCTTGAGGACTTCCTGTTCTGATAGTAGTCATCTTTAGACTGTGAAGTGGATGGCTTAGACCTCCACTACTTCTTCTTCAGAAACTTTTGAAACTGCCTTGTAAAGGCAGCAAAATCCTCATCACTTTCACTTCTATCTGAGTTCTGGTTCTCTGAATTTTCTGAAGTAGTATCAACAAATATTTGTGGTGGAGATGGAGACTTGCTTCTATACTTCTTAGTGGCTTCAGTCTTGAAGGCCACAGCTCTTTCCTTGTGCTCCACTCTTGTAGTCTTCTCTTACTCCTTTCTAACCATTAACTGCATCTCATAGGATAACAGTTTTCATCCTTGGTCATTTCTGTTGAAATTTGTGAAGTGGAAGTGGGTGACACGACAGGCCGCGCGGCCTGTGGCGGACAGCCTTGGCGGACTGGGCGGACTGGGCGGACTGAGGTTTGCGGCCTGGTGTAAAGTCTGGTGGAAGCCGGCTGTGTTCTGAGTGGGTTGTTGCATGGAGTTCGCGGTTTGGTGCGGCCTGGTATCTGCAGATAGAGAGGCTTGCGGACTGGTGCTTTGCCCAGTGGTCGCGGGTGCAAGGTTGTGCTGAAAGGCGGGTTGGCTCTTGTCCGCGGGAAGCTTGCGGACTGATGTGTCCGCGGTATTGGCTGTTGCGGACTAAGCTTAGAGCTTGGCTGAGGCCTTGTCGAGCTCTGGTGGCACAGCAGGGAGTTGTTGTGGAGATCGTTGTGGCGGCCTGGTTTTGGAGTCCGGGATTGGACCGCTGTGATAGGGCAGGAGTGCGAGGAGCTCGCGGACTGTGGCGGTCTGCGCTGTAGTGTTTTTGCGGACTGGAGTTTTGCGTCCGCCAAGCTCGCATTATCCCCTTTTGGTTTTGGACTTGGTCACACTTGGTGCCGAGTTCAGTGTGTCCGCCGTATCCGCCGAGTCCGCTGTGACCGGGCGGTCTGTCTTTAGCTGCCTTTGGTCGTGGACTTGTGGGGGATTGAGGTGTGAGTCTTGCGGACTGCCTCGGGTTGGTGCGGACAGCCATTGAAGGGGGTTTGCTGTCCTGAAGCGGTTAGAGCTTTGCGGTTGATGCCTTGTCCGCTTAGCTTAGGCGGACTGGAGAGGGTTCGTCAAAGGTTGCCTTGCTCCTGGCGGTTTTCCTTGGTGACCGGCTAAGTCCACGCGGACTCAGCGGACGGTGGTTTATATTCGCGCGGGCTGGGGCGGTGTCGCTATCTCTTAGGCGGTGACCACACTCCTCACCCGGCCTATAAATAGGACCCCCCTGGCACATCTACAGTAACTTGAGTGAACAGTAAGTTGGGGTGTGCGAAGTGTGCGGTCTGTGTTTGCCAGTCCGCACGGATTGTTTCAGGCTGACGGTTTGCTGTGTGCAGGTCGCGCGGATAACTTCAAGGAGCCAGAAGTGTGGCTGTGACTTCGGTCAAGTGCTTGGAAGTGTGCGGTCTCTGCGGACTCAGCAGGAGGTCGCTCTGCGGCTTGTCAGTTCTGTTTCATCTTTGCCAGTTTCAATAACCTGTCCGCCGGCTTCAGGCGGGTAGGGGTGTTCCTCAGTTCGGGTTCAGCAGAAGGCGAATAACGGTGTGTCTGCGCGGCCTCGCGGCTTCGGCGGACTCCGTGGTATTCGGCGGATTGCAGCATAGTTCGGGCGGCTTCGGCGACCTCGGCGACCTCGCGGTCTCGGCGGACTCAGGTTCTGTCCGCCCGGCTTGTTTTTTGGTGCTTCTGTTTTTCAGCTGTTATACTAGCGAAATCATGTCTCGCTATGTATGCCTCGCATTGTAAAGAAGTGAATGAATAATAGACCTGCTTGTGCTTCCATTGTTTGTTGTGATTTACCTTTGTTCCTCTAGTCCTTGGTTTCCACTGGTTCAACGTGCGAACTGGGTAGTTCCGAAGATATTAATTTGGCGTTTGGGCTATCTTGCTGACTACGTTGAGAAAATTTAACATGGTATCAGAGCCAGGTTTCTGAGGTTGCTGAGGTTCAGTTGCGTGAGCGGAAGTCAGCCAGTGTTGTTACTCAGTGATTGGGTGATGATCAACCTGTGTTGTTGCTCGGAGCTGCTGAAAGGTTGCCAACAGGTGTTGCAATGGAAGGGAGCTTAGCAAGAGGTCTGGGCATTGAACACTTAACGCCGACTAACTTCAAGAAGTGGAAGTCGTGCATGAAGAGTTATCTTCTTTGCGAGGAGCTGTGGGATGTCGTTGGTGGAGACGACAGGCAGGAAGTCACTGCTGCTTTCGGTACTACTGAGCAGGTGAGGCTCTGGAGAAGAACAAATGCTAAGGCGGAGTTCGTTCTGAAGAGAGCTGTGTCTCCGGAACTGTTTGATCACATCATTGGATGTGAGTCGGCTGCTGATATTTGGACAACCATTGATGAGTTGTTCAATAGGAAGAATGTGGCGCGGCTTCAGTTTCTGAAGAATGAGTTGGCCAGGGCAACTCAGGGAGACCTTTCCATTTCCAAGTACTTCTTAAAGATGAAGAGCTTGTGCGCTGAGCTGTCGGCACTGGATCCTGATGAGCCTATCTCTGAGGCAAAGATGAAAAGGCACATTATCCGCGGCTTGCGGAAGGAGTATGTGGTCTTTGTCACATCTGTTCAAGGGTGGGCTACTCAGCCGTCGTTGCTGGAGCTAGAGAATCTGCTTGCCTCGCAGGAGAGCTTAGCAAGGCAGATGGCTGGAGTGAACCTAAATCAGGAAGGCAGCGAAGCTCTCTTCTCAGGAAAGAAGAAAGGATGGGAAGGGAAGAAGAAGAAGGTGCAGGCCGCTGTTGAGAAGGAGACTTCAACTTCATATCCGCCGGAGAGGAGCAATGCTCCTGAGGACTGGAAGATGAATCTGAAGTGCTACCAGTGTCATCAGCGTGGGCACTTCAAGCGGGACTGCAAGGTCAAACTGCAGCCTGGGCATGCTGCGGGAAAGGAGGAAGCTTGTTCGAGAAGTGAAGAAGCAGAATGGGGCGGAGCTTTCTTGACGGGCACTTGTGTCCGGGCCTTGTCTGCTGAGGACTTCAACGGCGAGTGGATCGTGGACTCCGGGTGTGGTCATCACCTCACCGGAGACAAATCGATGTTCACCTCCATGCAGGCTTACTCAGGTAATGAAGCTATTATCACTGCTGATAATACTGTTTATGCAGTAGAGAAAGAGGGGGTCGTGTCATTGGGTAGTGATCAGGGGCCACTTACGTTAAGGAGTGTGTATTACGTACCGGGCATGAAGAAGAACCTCTTCTCGGTGACCAATGCGGTGGACGCTGGGTATCACATTCTGTTTGGGCCAACAGACGTGAGGTTCCTTCGCAACGTATCAGCAGTGAAGGCTGATGTTGCTCATGTTGGGAGAAGGGTGAAGAGCTTGTATGTTCTTTCCACCAGTGCTTATGTTGATAGAATGAGGGCCAATGATAGTGCGGCTATCTGGCATGAGAGGCTGGGGCATGTTGGCATGGACAAGCTAAAGGCAATGGCGAGTAGAAGTCTGGTGAGGGGGTTGCCGAAGTTGTCCTCCTTTGGTGATGGGCATGTTTGTGCGGGATGTCAATACGGTAAGGCACATCGCCTTCCGTTTGATAAATCACAAACAAGGAGCAAGAAACCATTGGAGTGTATTCATGGCGACCTGATGGGACCGACTGTTACTGCCAGCCTTGGTGGAAGCAAATACATGCTTGTCTTGGTTGATGACTACTCAAGGTATACTTGGGTATACTTCTTAAAGGAGAAGTCGGATGCCTTCCATTTGTTCGTGGAGTTCAAGGAGTTGGTAGAAGGCCGGCTTGGCTTGCGGGTTAAGAAGTTTAGAATTGATAACGGGGGGGGGGGGGGGGGGGAGTTTGTCTCTTTCGAGTTTTCTAACTTCTGTAGGAAGCACGGGATCCAACGGGAGCTTACTTGTGCTCACACTCCACAACAAAATGGGGTAGCGGAGCGGAAGATCCGTCATTTGACGGAAACCTGCAAATGCTGGCTGCATGCGAAAGATATCCCAAGGTCCTTTTGGGCGGAGGGAATGTCTTGTGTTGCTTATGTTATCAACCGGATGCCACTCAGCCCTATCAACATGAAGACTCCTATTGAGCTATTGCTGAAGGAGAAGCCGAGTGTTGAACACCTTAGGGTGTTCGGTTCAACTTGCTACGTGCATGTCCCGGATGCTTCACGGACAAAGCTGGATGCGAAGGCAAGGAAACTTATCTTTGTTGGCTATGATGAGCGGAAGAAGGGATGGAAGTGCATGGAACCTGTGACGAAGAAGTTCGTGGTGTCAAGAGACGTTGTCTTCGACGAGCTGACGTCATATGGAGATGGCTCGGTGGAGCTAACCGGAAGTAGCAAGGATGATGAAGCACCGGTGGAGGCTGCTGAAGGCTTGGAAGAGGAGCTTGCTGTTTCACCAGCAGCTCCTGTTGCTTCGAATTCCGAGGCTGAGCCTTCTGGCTCAGGAAGCAGGGGGAGCACTGCTCAATGCTTGCCCCAGGTAGGAGTGGAGCCTGAAGAAGCAACGGAAGCCGTGAGCAAGGAGCCGTGTCTTCGGAGATCGAAGAGGGTGGTTAAGCCACCGGCTCGGTACTGTGATGGGAATGCAGTGAGCTTTGTCTCCTGCTTCTTTGCAGGTCCTCTAGATGAGCGAGAGCCTGCAAACTTCAACGAGGCCACTGGAGTGAAGGAGTGGGATGATGCCATGAAGGAAGAGATTAATGCTCTGAAGAAGAATGAAACCTGGGACCTTGTGCCCAAGGTTGATGGCGTTGCTCCGGTTACTTGCAAGTGGGTGTATAAGTTGAAGAAGAAGGCTGATGGGAGCATTGATCGGTTCAAGGCTCGCCTGGTCGCTAGAGGATTCTCACAGCAGTATGGAGAAGACTATGAGGAGACATTCTGTCCAGTTGCAAAGATGACTTCTGTAAGAGTGGTGATCGCCTTGGCTGCTAGCAAGGGATGGAGGTTGTGGCAACTTGATGTGAAGAATGCCTTTCTTTACAGAGAGATTGACAAGGACATCTTCATGGATCAGCCGCTTGGTTTTGTCTCTGAGAAGCATCCGGACTATGTCTGCAAACTCAGGAAGGCTCTCTATGGGTTGAAGCAAGCTCCTCGAGCGTGGTATGGGAAGATTGCAGAGTACTTGCAATTCTGTGGATACCTGGCTTCCAACTCGGATTCAAGCTTGTTCGTCAAGAAGAAGGGAGAGCTAAGAGTCTTGGTCCTGCTGTATGTGGATGACATGATCATCACAGAGAACTCGGAGGAGGAAGTAGCAAGGCTCAGGGCAGAGCTTGCTATACGCTTCGAGATGAAAGACTTGGGAGAGTTGCATCACTTTCTTGGTCTGGAAGTGGAGAGGAAGGAGTGCGGGGTTCTCATTAGCCAGAAAGGGTATGCTGATCGCATTGTGAAGCGGTTTGGCATGGGCGAAGGGAAGAAGTGCTCTACTCCACTGGAATCTGGGCTGAAGCTTCGACGGGATGAGGGAAGGGTTCTTCATGATCCCTTGGTGTTCAGGGCTCTTGTTGGGAGCTTGATTTACCTGACGATTACAAGGCCGGATATCGCTTATGCTGTTGGCCGAGTAAGTCGGTATATGGCTGAACCAAGGCAATCTCATCTAGTGGCGGCGAAGGGAATTCTGAAGTATGTCAAGGCTTCTTCTGACATGGGACTCCTCTATAGAAGGGACGCGGAGGTTGCGTTGCTCGGGTACACGGATGCTGACTATGGCGGTGATTCGGATGATCGAAGGTCTACTTCAGGTTATGTGTTCACTTGCGGTTCAGCTAGCATCTCGTGGTGTAGCAAGAAGCAGGACTCAGTGTCGGTTTCAACCACGGAGGCGGAGTATAAGGCTTCGGCCTTGGCTGCTCGGGAAGC
Organism: Platanthera guangdongensis; assembly: GCA_039583875.1. Lineage (NCBI taxonomy): Eukaryota > Viridiplantae > Streptophyta > Magnoliopsida > Asparagales > Orchidaceae > Platanthera > Platanthera guangdongensis. The sequence goes on from CM077150.1 coordinate 104,371,715, forward strand.
CGTTTGGTTGAGGAGGCTTATAGAGGATGTTCATGAAGAAGTGCAAGGGCCTACTTTACTCCGGGGTGACAATGAGAGTGCTCTCAAACTGGTTAACAATCCAGTGTGTCACGCCAGGACCAAGCATATAGAGATTGATCACCACTTCATCAGGGAGAAGGTGTTGGAGGGGTATCTGCTGGTCGGGCATGTTCGGAGTGAGGATAATCTTGCTGACATCTTCACGAAGCCACTGTCGAAGGGGCCCTTTGAACGCTTGCGCAGCTTGCTGGGCTTGGTCACCACTTCTCACTTCAAGGGGGAGTGTTGAAATTTGTGAAGTGGAAGTGGGTGACAGGACAGGCCGCGCGGCCTGTGGCGGACAACCTTGGCGGACTGGGCGGACTGGGCGTACTGAGGTTTGCGGCCTGGTGTAAAGTCTGGTGGAAGCCGGCTGTGTTCTGAGTGCGTTGTTGCATGGAGTTCGCGGTTTGGTGCGGCCTGGTATCTGCGGATAGAGAGGCTTGCGGACTGGTGCTTTGCTTAGTGGTCGCGGGTGCAAGCTTGTGCTGAAAGGCGGGTTGGCTCTTGTCCGGGGGAAGCTTGCGGACTGATGTGTCCGCGGTATTGGCTGTTGCGGACTAAGCTTAGAGCTTGGCTGAGGCCTTGTCGAGCTCTGGTGGCACAGCAGGGAGTTGCTGTGGAGATCGTTGTGGCGGCCTGGTTTTGGAGTCCGGGATTGGACCGCTGTGATAGGGCAGGAGTGCGAGGAGCTCGCGGACTGTGGCGGTCTGCGCTGTGGTGTTTTGGCGGACTGGAGTTTTGCGTCCGCCAAGCTCGCATTAGCCCCTTTTGGTTTTGGACTTGGTCACACTTGGTGCCGAGTTCAGTGTGTCCGCCGTATCCGCCGAGTCCGCTGTGACCGGGCGGTCTATCTTTAGCTGCCTTTGGTCGTGGACTTGTGGGGGATTGAGGTGTGAGTCTTGCGGACTGCCTCGGGTTGGTGCGGACAGCCATTGAAGGGGGTTTGCTGTCCTGAAGCGGTTGGAGCTTTGCAAGCTGATGCCTTGTCCACTTAGCTTAGGCGGACTGGAGAGGGTTCGTCAATGGTTGCCTTGCTCCTGGCGGTTTTCCTTGGTGACCGGCTAAGTCCACGCGGACTCAGCGGACGGTGGTTTGTATTCGCGCGGGCTGGGGCGGTGTCGCTATCTCTTAGGCGGTGACCACACTCCTCACCCGGCCTATAAATAGGACCCCCCTGGCACATCTACAGTAACTTGAGTGAACAGTAAGTTGGGGTGTGCGAAGTGTGCGGTCTGTGTTTGCCAGTCCGCACGGATTGTTTCAGGCTGACGGTTTGCTGTGTGCAGGTCGCGCGGATAACTTCAAGGAGCCAGGAGTGTGGTTGTGACTTCGGTCAAGTGCTTGGAAGTGTGCGGTCTCTGCGGACTCAGCAGGAGGTCGCTCTGCGGCTTGTCAGTTCTGTTTCATCTTTGGCAGCTTCAATAACCTGTCCGCCGGCTTCAGGCGGGTAGGGGTGTTCCTCAGTTCGGGTTCAGCAGAAGGCGAATAACGGTGTGTCCGCGCGGCCTCGCGGCTTCGGCGGACTCCGTGGTATTCGGCGGATTGCAGCATAGTTCGGGCGGCTTCGGCGACCTCGGCAGACTCGGGTTCTATCTGCCCGGCTTGTTTTTTGGTGCTTCTGTTTTTCAGCTGTTATACTAGCGAAATCATGTCTCGCTATGTATGCCTCGCATTGTAAAGAAGTGAATGAATAATAGACCTGCTTGTGCTTCCATTGTTTGTTGTGATTTACCTTTGTTCCTCTAGTCCTTGGTTTCCGCTGGTTCAACGTGCGAACTGGGTAGTTCCGAAGATATTAATTTGGCGTTTGGGCTATCTTGCTGACCACGTTGAGAAAATTTAACAATTTCTGAATAATCCTTAGGAGTTTTCTGATTTGCATCTTGAATGGAGATCTTCATTGGCACATATGGCCCTTCTTTGACTGTGATGTATATTCTTGGGTCAGATGCTTCCATAAAGAGTCTAACCCTCTCTTTCCATATGCCAAAAATCTCTTTTCTGCAGATTGGCAACTTCATGGATCCTAGCTCTTTGTGATTCTCAGTAGAACCCATTTTCTTGATTCTTGATTATTCTGATTCTGCCTACAGGATCTTTACTCAGACTGTTATATCCTTTTTGAGTAACCTGGCTCTGATACCACTTGAAAGAAACAGTGCCTAATCACCTAGAGGGGGGGGGGTGAATACGTGACCTATATCTTTTTAACTTTAAATGCAGAAATACAGTACATTAATTGCAATTCTACAAGTATCACAACACAGCAACCATACAAGCATACATTCACAGAGAGCACACAGGATTTATAGTGCTTCCCTAAGGTCTGGGTACATCCACTTTCCCCCTTCACCTATCTAGTAATGTACTAGATTCGGCCTAACTTCTCCACTTCTCCTCAGATCCTCAGATCTTACAACTCAGAACCCCAAACAGGTTCCTACAACTCAGAGTGATCCCACTCCTACAACTCAGGCACAAAAGCCCTACCACTCAGTCTTCAACAAGACCTACACTCAGGCACAACAACTCTACCTCAGCCTTCAACAAGGCCTACACTCAGAGAAATGATTCTCCTACACTCAGGCTCACAGGCCCTACCTCAGCCTTTATAGATTTAGGCTTACATCTCAGATCTATACTAGATCCTACAGAAATTAGAAAATACAAAGTATATAACCACAACTCTAATAGAGAGAGATGAGTTGATTGGCTTCTTGATGAGTTCTTGGAAGAACTTGGCAAAGATCAACCTCCCTTGGCTTTCTTCAAAGCTTCTTGAATTAGAACATAGTAGGGTTGTATCTCTATGCAGATGATCTTCAATCAACTGTTGTCTTGAGATTCTGATTTCAATCTGAATCTTACTTATCAGCCTGGTTCAATAGCTGGTCTTCTTAGAAGGAGCTCTCTCTCTCCAACTTCTTAGATCTTCTCTTGAAGGTCTTCTTCTTATTGTGTTGTTTTTCACTTCATTGATTGATTCACTTATGTTGAAGGAATAAGCCTTTATATAAGCTTTCTTCATGGTGACCGGCTGATCCGGTTTCTAACAACCTTCTGACAGCTCTGACAGTAGCAGTTGACCGGTTGAAATGACAGCTGTCAAGTCATCCAGTCACTTCTTGAAATCTCTGTCATTGTCTGAAAGTGTCGAGACAGATAGTCTTTATATGTCGACACAAGTAGACTAAGTGTCGACACAAGTAGACTAAGTGTCGACACTAGCCTTTATGGTGTCGACACAACTCCTTGTGTTGTTGTAACAGCTTCTCGACACTGCTTCTTCAGAATGTGTCGACATTGATCCTGTGTGTCGATACAAGTTCTTCTTATTCAATACTTAGTTGATTTCTGCTAAGTGTCGACACAACTCCTTTGTATCGACACATCTTCTTGTGTTGAAACTTGCTAAGTGTCGAGACATCTTCTTTGTGTCGACACATGCCTTCTGTGTTGAAATTTTTGCTGAGTGTTGACACATCTCCTTTGTGTCGACACATTCTTCATATGTTGAGACTTTGCTGAGTGTCGACACATCTCCTTTGTGTCGACACTTGTACTTAAACTTTGTTGAAGTTTGCTGAGTGTCGACACAGCCTCCTAGTGTCGACACTTTTGCTGTCGACAAAGTTTCTCTAAGTGTTGACACTGCTTCTAAGTGTCAACACTCATAATGTTGACAATTCTTCACTGTGTGTCGACACAACCTATATGTGTCGACACTTTTGTTCTGTTGTCGACTCTGCCTTCCTAGTGTCGACACAATTACTCCAAGTGTCAACACAGCTTCTCTGGGTGTCAACACAAGCCTTCTTAAGTGTCGACACTTTTTTTCTAGGTGTCGACACATGGACTTAGAAACTTTTCCTGCAAACCTGCAGTTACTTAACCTGCACAAATAAGCTCAAAGCACATCAAATACACCTTGTGTTGGGTACATTGGTTAAATGTACCTGATTTGAAGAAGCCTCACCCAACTCAATGATATACATCAAAATGTATTTGATGTGTTTTTGAGTTACTTGTGCAGGTTAAGTATTTGCAGGACTGAAGCAAAAAGTTACTAAGTCCATGTGTCGACACCCAGAGGGAAAGTGTTGACACTTAAGAAGACTTGTGTCGACACCCAGACAAGCAGTGTCGACACTTGGAGTCATTATGTCGACACCTGGGATGCAGAGTCGACACCAGACACAAAGTGTCGACACAAGGAGCTGTGTCGACACTCAGTGAAGAAAAGTGCAGTAAAGCTGTGTCGACACTTAACAGCAGTGTCGACACCCAGTGAAGCTGTGTCTACACCAAAAAGTGTCGACACTTGGAGCTGTGTCGACACTCAGCAAAAGTCAGCAGAGACTAAGTATAAGTGTCGACACTCAGAACAATGTGTCGACACTCAACGAAGAGTCAGCACTTGAAGTAAGTGTCGACACCAAGAACAATGCGTCGACACTCAGCTGAAGACTCAACACTTGAAGAAAGTGTCGACACATGGAGCTGTGTCGACACTTAGCAAAGAACAGAAAGATCAACAAAATATTCTAAGTACAAGTGTCGACACTAAGGGAATGTGTCGACACTCAGCTGAAGTCTCAATAGAAGAATCAAGTGTCGACACAAGGAGCTGTGTCGACACTCAGCAAGTATCAACACTGAAGACTATGTGTCGACACCAAGAAGCAGTGTCGACACTTAACAGATTCAACACAAGAAGTTGTGTCGACACAAAGGACATGTGTCGACACTTAGAAGAATTCAGCAAAAGATAGAAGATCAAGTACTTGTGTCGACACTCAATTTCAGTGTCGACACATGCAGAAGAAACTGTGTCGAGACATATAATCTACAACACAAGGAGTTGTGTCGACACCTTGTAGACGTGTGTCGACACTTACACAACATGTGTCGACACTTAGTCTATAAGTGTCGACACTTAAAGACAGAAAGTCTCGACACTTTCAGACAGTTAGAGAACTTTCAAGAACTGACTGGATGACTTGACAGCTGCCGTTCCAGCCAGTCTACAGCACCTGTCAGAGATGTCAGAATTCAGTTATGAACCGGACCAGCCGGTTACCATGAAGAAAGCCTATAAATAGGCTCATACAGTCTACAGAAAGTGTTGTTGTTGTTGTTCAAGTAATTGAAGTAATTCAACAAGTGATTCACAGAGTTATTGATCAAGTATCAAGACAAGAAGATCTTGCAGTCCAAGTGCAGATCTAAGAAGTTGGAGAGAGAGGACTCCATCCAAGAAATCAGCCATTGGAACTAGGCTGAGAAGAAGGATTCAGATTCATTCTGGATCTTAAGAAGCAGAGGTCAAGGATCAACTGCAGAAGGAATCAGTCTTATTCAGTTCTACTTTCAAGAAGCTTTGAAGAAAGCTAAGTCAGATTGAATCCAGCTGAGTTCTTCCAAGAACTCATCAAGAAACTCACAACTCCCCTCTCTTGTCTTTGGGTTGTTGAGTTAATATTTGTAAAATCATTTTTATCTTGTAGGATCCTTTGGATCTGAGTGATTGTAAGCCTGTATTTATAAAGGCTGAGTGTAGGGCTTGGGAGCCTGAGTGTAGGAGATTGGAATCTCTGAGTGTAGGCCTTTTGTGGCTGAGTGTAGGCCTTGTGGCTGAGTGTAGGCCTTTGTGGCTGAGTGTAGGCTTTGTGGAAAAGCTGAGTTGTAGGGCCTTGTGCCTGAGGTGTAGGAACCAATTTGGGTTCTGAGACAGTGGAGAAGTTTGGCCGAATCTAGTACACTGCTAGATAGGCGAAGGGGGAAAGTGGATGTACCCAAATCTTGGGGAACCACTATAAAACTCTGTGTCTGCTGTGCTGTGCTGTGCTTTGCTGTGTATGCTGTGTGATTGCTGTGCAAAAGTAGTTAGAATTCTGTGATATTAACTGATTGCTGCCATTAAAGTTTAAAAAGGATTAGGTCACCTATTCACCCCCCCCCCTCTAGGTGTTTAGGTACTATATCTTTCAAGTGGTATCAAAGCGAGGTTCCTCAAAAAGGACTAACAGTCTAAGGAGATCCTGATTGGCAGATTCAGTCTAAGGTAAATTACAGATTCAAGAGAATCAAGAAACATGGGTTCTTCTGAGAATCACAAGGAATTGGGTTCCATGAAATTACCTCTATGCAGGAAAGAGATATTTGGGATCTGGAAGGAAAGGGTAAGGCTGTTTATGGAAGCCTCAGACCCTAGGATATACATCACAGTAAAGGAAGGGCCTTATGTGCCCATGAAGATATCAGTTCTATATGCAAATCAGAGAACCCCAAAGGATTTCTCTGAAATGACTAAGGATGAGATTGTCCTAGCCACCATGGACAAAAGGGCACAAAACATTATAGTGAGTGCCATAGATGATGCAACTTTTTAGAATCTAATACACTGTAAGACAGCCAAAGAGATGTGGGGCACTCTTATTGTGTATATGGAGGGTTCTGAAGAAGTTAGACAAGATAGAAAATCCTTGCTAAATCAGGAGTATGAAAGTTTTAGACAAGGAAAGGGTGATAGCATAACTGAGTGCTATAAGAAGTTCTACAGAATAGTGAATGAACTCATGTCTTATGGAAGAGAGTTCAGCAATTATGAACTAAATGATAAGTTCCTAAGGTCCCTAACTAAAGATTGGGACACAAAGATTTGTGCCATTAGAGAAATGGCTAAGTTGGGAGAAATTCCTCCACCTACACTGTTTGGCAAGTTATTATCTTATGAAATGCAATTGACAGTGAGGAAAGAGGAGGAGAAATCAACAAAAACTGAACACAAGGAAAGAACAGTAGCTTTCAAGACAGAAGCCTCCAGAAAGTGCAGGAATAAGTCACCAACTCCACCTCCAAAGGTAGTTGAATCAGAGTCAGATGAGTCAGTCAGCACAAAATCTGAAAGCAGTGAAAGTGATGAAGACTTTGCTGCCTTCACTAGACATTTTTAGGAATTCTTGAAGAAGAAACAGTGGAAGTCAAGGCCTTCTACTTCAAAAGGAAAAGAAGATTTTTATCAGGATAAAAAGGCTTCAAAGAAGGACAGGAAGAGGACTAAATCTAGCAAGGCAACTAGTTCAAAAATAGTGTGCTATTGCTGCAATAGACAATGCCATGTTATTGTAGATTGTCCTGAGAAGAGAAAGGAGTCTAGTGACAGGAAGAAGACTCATTTCAAAGGCAAGAAAGAGAAGTCTTTTGTTTCCAAGAAGGAGAAGACTCTGTCAGATATCTCTTCTTCAGAAACTGAGTCTGATGCTGAGGCATACATAGGGCTGTTTGCTGAAGAAGAAGAAGAATTCATGCAGATACTGGAGTCCATTTATGAACAAGAAGACTGTCAGTGCCAAGGACTGATGGCATTGACTGAGAGTGACAAAATCCTGGAACAACCAGGACCCAGTAAGGTACAAAGTTCAACTCTAAGTTCAGTTTCTTATTCCAGTACAGAATCAGGTTCTTCATCATCAAGTGATGAGAATGTATCTGAGTCTGAGGATGATATTCATCAGCTTATAGATGAATATAAAGTGCTGTTGCAAGCTTATAAGAAGAGCAAGTCCCTTGCCAAAAGTCAGGCAAAGGAAATTGCTGATCTCAAAGCTGCTGCAACAGATTCTGAGAAGCTATTTGATCAAAAGCTTAATGAGATAGCCAGGCTGAAACACATAACAGTGATTCAGATGGGGACTATCAACTATAAGAATGATCAAATCAAGAGTCTGGAGATTAATCTTCAGAAAGAGAGATAGCTTGTTGCTAGGTTTTCTAAACCTAAGTCAGTGCTACCTTTAATTGATGAATTTGTTCATCATAAAGGCAAGGCTGGATTGGGTTTTATTAGACCTGCAAGGACTGAGCAGTCCAAGTCCAAGTCCAAGGGCAAAGCCCCAACATTCAACAAGTCTGCTGTAGATAAGACAGCAAAGACAATACCTAAGCAAAGGTACAATAAGTTTGAATGTTGGTGCTGTGGCAAATTTGGCCATTTTGCAATGGACTGTTGGCACAATGTTAGTGCCAAAGTGAGTTGCAAATTACCTGTTGGAAAGGCAGTAGGTAGTTTTGTCAAGTTGCAAACTAACAGGTACCAAGGACCCAAGAATACTTTGGGTTCTAAGGTTCATTGATCTGTTTTGCAGGTGAGTCCAAGTGGTCATACCCCAATATGGTACTTGGACAGTGGATGTTCCAGACATATGACTGCAACAAGAGGATTACTAAAGGACTACATTCCAATAAAAGATGGTCCAAAAGTAACCTTTGGTGGTTCTGAAAAGGAATCATCAAAGGATTTGGTAACATTTCTAGCAACTTGGTTACCATTACTCAAGTGGCTTATGTTAAAGGGTTGAAACACAACCTAATAAGTATAAGTCAATTAAGTGATGTAGGGTATGACATCTCATTTGTTAAAAATGGTTGTCATATCAAGAGGTCAAGTGATCAAGAGATCATTTTGACAGGTTATAGGAAGAGGAATGTCTACTGCCTAGACATTATGATTGAGAACAGTGGTTCTCCAGTGTGTCTTGTAGCTGATGAGACAGTCTCTCATTGTGTCAAATGGCACAAGAGGCTTGCCCATCTTAACTACAAGACTATTAGCAAACTCTTTAGCAAAGAGTTAGTGAGGAATGGTCCTCAAGTTAAGTGTGTAAAAGATGGTATTTGCTCAGCTTGTCAAAAGGGCAAGCAAACTAAATCCACCTTTAGAAGCATAGAAAACAAAGATGCTGTGAGGTGTTTATGCCTCTTGCATATGGATCTCTTTGGTCCAATGCCAGTTCACAGCTTAGGTAGGAAGGTCTATACCCTTGTAGTTGTAGATGACTACTCAAGGTTTTCCTGGGTGTTCTTCTTAAGACAGAAATCTGAAACACCTAGTGTCTTCCATAGCTTTGTCAAGCAAATTCAGAATGAACTAGACAGTACAGTGGTCAAGATTAGAAGTGACCATGGTACTGAGTTTCAGTCTGATAGCATGACAAAACTTTGTGAAGACTTTGGGATATTTCAAGAATTCTCTTCACCTAGAACACCTCAGCAAAATGGCATTGCTGAGAGGAAGAATAGGACCTTGATAGAGGCTGGTAGGACCCTATTAAGTGATACATCACTACCAGAATATTTCTGGGCTGAGGCAGTTAACACTGCATGCCATGTTATAAATAGGGCTACCATCACTAAAGGCCTCAACAAGACCCCCTATGAAGTTGTGAAAGGCAGGAAACCAAACCTATCCTACTTCAGGATCTTTGGTTGCAAATGCTTCATACTTAACAATGGAAAGTCTTACTTAACTAAGTTTGTTGCCAAGTCCCAAGAGGGAATTTTTGTTGGGTACAGCAACAACAGTAAGGCTTATAGAGTCTATAACTTGACTACACAAGTTGTAGAAGAATCTGTGCATGTAGTTTTTGATGAGACTAAACTTATTAACAATGAGTTGTCTAGTAGTGTATGCAGCCCCACAGGTTTAACAAAGAAGATGGACAAGCTTACTATAGAAGAAGTACCTGCTGCAAGACAGCTAGTAGAATACAGTAGCTGTTGTCCAGGGGGAGAACTACATGTGCCAATTGCTGAAGAAATACAAGGAGTACAGCATGATGGAGATGCTGAAGAGGTTCAACCAGAAGTTAGGATGCCTCCAGCCAATAGGCATCTTAGAGATCATCCAGTAGAGCAGATTATTGGAGATCCAAGACAAGGAGTACAAACCAGGAGCAGAAACATAAATGCAGCAATCTACTCCAGTTTTCTGTCTCAAGTTGAACCTAAGAAGTTTGAAGAAGCAATACTAGATCCACAATGGATTGAAGCAATGCAAGAAGAGCTTAATCAGTTCAAGAGGTGCAAGGTCTGGGAACTTGTTCCTAAACCTAAAGATCACAATATAATAGGAACCAAGTGGATCTACAGGAATAAGATGGATGAACAAGGGGTCATCATTAAGAATAAAGCAAGATTGGTTGCTAAAGGATATATGCAAGAAGAAGGTATTGATTTTGATCAAACCTTTGCTCCAGTAGCCAGACTGGAAGCCATAAGGATGTTCTTGGCCTATGCAACCTATCAAGGATTCAAAGTTTACCAAATGGATGTCAAGTCAGCATTCCTGAATGGTAATCTTAAGGAAGAAGTCTATGTGGAGCAGCCTTCAGGTTTTGTTGATCCAACTCTACCTCATCATGTCTATAGACTTAGGAAAGCTTTATATGGGTTAAAGCAAGCCCCTAGGGCTTGGTATGAAACCTTATCTAGTTTCCTCATTGAGAACAAGTTCTCAAGGGGGAAAATAGATAAGACTCTATTCCTTAGGGAATCTAGAGGCAAAGTTATACTAGTCCAAATATATGTAGATGACATTATATTTGGGTCTACTGAAAGCAGCCTTTGCAAAAAAGTTTGCAAAACTTATGCAAGGTCAATTTGAGATGAGTAGTATGGGAGAGCTGAAGTTTTTCTTGGGTCTCCAAGTTAAACAGACTGAAAGTGGTTTATCCATATGTCAGTCCAAGTTCACCCTAGAACTCATAAGGAAGTATGGTATGGATTCATCCAGTATAATGAAGACTCCTATGGGGTCAAGTATGTCTCTTAGCAAGGATGATGCAGGGAAACCTGTAGATGAAACCTTGTATAGAGGGATAGTTGGCTCCCTACTATACTTGACTGCTAGTAGACCAGATATCATGTATGCTACATGTGTCTGTGCAAGGTATCAAGCCTGCCCTAAAGAGTCTCATTTGACTGCAGTCAGAATAATATTGAGATATCTAAAGGGCACTCCCTATCTAGGCCTCTGGTACCCTAGGAATGGGGATTTTGATCTAATAGGTTATTCAGATGCAGACTTTGCAGGATGCAAAGAAGATAAAAAAAGCACTACTGGAACCTGCCAATTCCTAGGTGGGAGACTATTTTCATGGAGTAGCAAAAAGCAAACCAGTGTGGCTATCTCCACTGCAGAGTCAGAGTATGTGGCTGCAGGAAGTTGCTATGCTCAACTTCTGTGGATACAACATCAGCTAGAGGACTATGGATTTCAGGTAAGTAGAACTCCACTCTTCTGTGACTCTACAAGTGTTATTTCAATAGCTAATAATCCTGTATCTCATAGTCGAACAAAATATATTGAAATTAAATATCATTTTCTTAGGGAGCATGTAGAAAGAGAAGATATTTTATTAGAATATGTTAAAACTGATAATCAAGTAGCTGATATGTTCACTAAGCCCCTAGAAGAAGCTAAGTTCAATAGATTTAAAATTGAACTAGGAATGATAAACTTAGAGTAAGTTTATAGTATTGAAAATGGCTAAGTAAAAAGGTGTCGACACATAGACAAGTCTATGTCGACACAGAAAGTTGGTGTCGACACTTCAGGAAAACGGTGTCGACACATCTAGGAAGTTGGTGTCGACACTTCAGAATATTAGTGTCGACACGTGTCAAGTAGGTGTCGACACATCCAATGTGGTGTCGACACTTAAGTTTTACTCAGAATTTTCTAAGTAAAGTCTCGACAATGTGTCGAGTTATGTTGTGTCGACACATAACCAAGTGTCGACACATAAAATCTGTTGACTAAACTTGTGTCGACACATATGTGTCGAGACATTATAAGTCAGTGTTGACACTTATTGCCAGTGTCGACACATTTTAAGTTCGCTGTCCCGCCTATTCATCTTCAAAATCAGAAAGGTATAAATAGGGTTTTGTCTTTGATTGTCGACACGCTTTCAAAGTTTCGAGACCAAACTTCTGTGTCGACACCTCTCTTCTCTCAAGACAAATTCTACAAACCCTAATGGTGCCTAAGCTAGAGGAGAACGTCAATAAAGGATATGAGCTGGTGCGCGGCGCTTTCGAAGATGCTGATCAAGAAATCAAGTCTGTCGTAACCCTAGTAGCCGATTATGGGTTAGAATATTTAGTTTCTGAACCCTCAAAGATATGGAAGAAAGAGGTACTCGAATTCCTCAATGGAGCCAAGATGGATGAATCGGGATACAAAATCAAATCCAGAGTTCATGGAGTAAGGGTTAAGGTATCCCTAAAAGTCTGAGGAAGATTCTCCAGCTCCCACGAACTCAAGAAGAAGATGAGGCTACAACTTCAAAGACCAGGGAAGCTCTAACCTGGTGTGGACTAGACTCTAAGATGAAGATTGGTTCTGTCTTCAACAGAAAAGGCATGAACAATCAAGGCAAATTCTTGTCTGAGATTGTTGGAAAAGTTATTCTCAGCAAGCCAGGAGGGCATGACAGAGTGTCTGCCTCTATGTTCAATATTATGACAAGGATAATTTTCACTCTCAAAACTGACTGGTCTAATGTAGTGTTTGAGAAGATTAAGGAAAGCTTGAACAAGCCCAACCTGGGCAGAATCATTAGTCTATACCTAGCTGGTGTGATTCCAGAGGTAATGAGTACTACTGCTGGCACCAAAATCAACCACATGAGAAAAATGGACATGCGGTTGTTCTCAAGATGGGACAGGGTGTTGACTAAGGAGCTGCCAACCCCTGAAAAGATTGTTTCTGAGAAAGAGATTCCTCCAAAGAAGAAAAGGAAGACTTCTCCAGTGGAACAAGTGTCCACTAGCAGCTCTGATAGTGAAGAACAGGTTGTCTTCACTCCAGATGAGCATGAGGAAGAGCCTGCAGTGAAGTCTCCTGCTCCTCAAGATGAAGCTGAGATCCAGGGGGAGCTACCTCAAGATAGCCCCATCCATAAGGATCAAAGCCAGGGGGAGCTTCCAGTTGTAGATGAACCCACTACACTTGAAAGTGAACAAGCCACCAACACCATACTAGAGGTACTCACTGACCTAAATACTTTAGAATTTCTTATAGAAGATACTGATTTGTCTGATGCTCATCAGCAAACTCAGCTGAGTAGTCAAGTTCCAGATGCTGTTAGAGAAGACACATCTGTTGTACTAGAAGTGGTTCCTGATCCAGTGGTTGAAGAGCCTAGAATTACTCCAGCTCCTTCACCACAAGAGTATACTATGGAGGATTTATTTTTAAATCTAGATCAAGTGGATTTTGACAAAGAATCTACTGCTGCTGAAAAAGAGACTGCTGCTGTTAAGGGGGAGCAGATGGAAATTCTGGAAGAGCCTGTGAGGACAGAACCTGAGAAGGCACAAGATGTGCAAACTGAGAAGCCTTCAAGCCCTAAGGAGAGGGTGGATATAGCCAGCACCTCTGCCTCAGAAGATGAGGAAGCTGAAAGGGCAAAGAAAAAGAAACTTTATGTCTTCAGGAGAAGAAGCCAGAGTTACAAGAAGGCTCTCCAAACAGTTGCACCACAGCCTATAATTCAACCAGCCCCAGCCATTGATTATAGTGCACTGATGGTGGCAATGCAAATCAAGTTGGATGAGCAAAGGCAGGCCATAGAGAAATATGTAGATGAAGGGCAAAAATCACTCCAATTTGATCTGGCCCAGGATATAAAATCAATCAGGGTTGAGATGAATCTCAACAAGAAGGAGATGACTGACTGCTTCCACAAGGGTGGGAATGCAGTAGTCTATCTTGCAACTCACCAGGAAAAGATAAAGGCACAAGTGGATGACATAGCCTTGAAACAAGGTTATGTTCTTGAAAATCAGATAAGAATGAATGACAACCTCACTGCTTCTCACAATGCAATAGTTACAGAACTCAAGAATCTGGCTGCAGGGCAGACTCCAGCTATAGCAAAGGCAGATTTTGACAAAGTATTTCTAGAAGAAATCACTGCTCTTAAGACTGTCATCCAAGATTCTCAAAAGAATATAACTGACAAACTCCAAAGGCTAAAACCTTTCTTTAAAGATGGAGTAAATTACTTGGATAATCAAGTCAGATTTCAGAAGGATGATGTGAGAGATCATATTGAAAGAGAAGTCATAAAGTGGGAGAGAGTTTTAGTCAAGGCAAGCTCTGATCATGCAAAATGGATATCAAATTCAATCAGGGCAACACTGGGATACCCTCCTCTCTGTGATGATGACAATGTGGCAGAATCTGGAATTCAACCTGCATATCTAAGAGGAGAGCAACCAGAAGTAGCTCAAGTCATTTATCCTCCTCCAGATTTTGAAATGGTGCATGCTGATGTACAGACCATGTACAGCCCACCTGGGGGCAAGGACAATGTGATTATTGAAAAGGTTGTTCAGCCTATTTCTGAAGCCATGCAAGAGGCATTGCAAAAAGAAGAAGAGACTAGATTGTCTAAGAAGAGGTTTAGGGAACAAGCTGAACAAAGGCCAGACTTTGAACAGTGGAGCCCTACCTCAAGAAATATCATTTTGACTGCCTGGAAAGCTGCCAAGGATAACATTCAAGACAGGAACAAATGGTTCTCTGAAGCTGAATGGAGAAAACATGAATCTAGACAGGAGGCAATTGTTCAATATAGAAGGAAGACAAAGATGGGAAAGCTACCTCCTACTGCTCTGTAGCCTAGCAAGTACTTTCCAAAGTCATACCATTATTTTGAAAGACAGAAGATCAAAGCTGAAGAGCTTAAGAAGAAAGATCTGAAAGTCAAGAAGCCTGCTGATGCTGAAACTGCTGATGCTGCTGTCCAAGCTAAAGTTCAAGCTGGCAAAGGCATAGTGATTAAGGAGCCAAAACAAAAATAGATTTAGCATTTTCTTGAAGTTTACTTTGTAATTTTCTTGATGTAAAACATTTTGTGAACTTCTGAAACTGTATAAGACAGATATTTGAACAATATATGATTAATCTATTTCATGTTTGTTCTGTGATAATGTCTATGTCTATTTCTTTTTTGTTCTGAGATGATGAATTTGTATACATGTGAAATTAATACATGTTTATGTTTACCATGCTGTACATTATCCTGCTTTACATCATTTTTGTAATCTTAATTATGAATGGTGTATATCATTGACTAAGGGTTATGACTTCTCCAAATAGGGGGAGATTGTTGGGTACATTGGTTAAATGTACCTGATTTGAAGAAGCCTCACCCAACTCAATGATATACATCAAAATGTATTTGATGTGTTTTTGAGTTACTTGTGCAGGTTAAGTATTTGCAGGACTGAAGCAAAAAGTTACTAAGTCCATGTGTCGACACCCAGAGGGAAAGTGTCGACACTTAAGAAGACTTGTGTCGACACCCAGACAAGCAGTGTCGACACTTGGAGTCATTATGTCGACACCTGGGATGCAGAGTCGACACCAGACACAAAGTGTTGACACAAGGAGCTGTGTCGACACTTAGTGAAGAAAAGTGCAGTAAAGCTGTGTCGACACTTAACAGCAGTGTCGACACCCAGTGAAGCTGTGTCTACACCAGAACGTGTCGACACTTGGAGCTGTGTCGACACTCAGCAAAAGTCAGCAGAGACTAAGTATAAGTGTCGACACTCAGAACAATGTGTCGACACTCAACGAAGAGTCAGCACTTGAAGTAAGTGTCGACACCAAGAACAATGCGTCGACACTCAGCTGAAGACTCAACACTTGAAGAAAGTGTCGACACATGAAGCTGTGTCGACACTTAGCAAAGAACAGAAAGATCAACAAAATATTCTAAGTACAAGTGTCGACACTAAGGGAATGTGTCGACACTCAGCTGAAGTCTCAACAGAAGAATCAAGTGTCGACACAAGGAGCTGTGTCGACACTCAACAAGTATCAACACTGAAGACTATGTGTCGACACCAAGAAGCAGTGTCGACACTTAACAGATTCAACACAAGAAGTTGTGTCGACACAAAGGACATGTGTCGACACTTAGAAGAATTCAGCAAAAGATAGAAGATCAAGTACTTGTGTCGACACTCAATTTCAGTGTCGACACATGCAGAAGAAACTGTGTCGAGACATAGAATCTACAACACAAGGAGTTGTGTCGACACCTTATAGACTTGTGTCGACACTTACACAACATGTGTCGACACTTAGTCTATAAGTGTCGACACTTGAAGACAGAAAGTCTCGACACTTTCAGACAGTTAGAGAACTTTCAAGAACTGACTGGATGACTTGACATCTGCCGTTCCAGCCAGTCTACAGCACCTGTCAGAGATGTCAGAATTCAGTTATGAACCGAACCAGCTGGTTACCATGAAGAAAGCCTATAAATAGGCTCATACAGTCTACAGAAACTGTTGTTGTTGTTGTTCAAGTAATTGAAGTAATTCAACAAGTGATTCACAGAGTTATTGATCAAGTATCAAGACAAGAAGATCTTGCAGTCCAAGTGCAGATCTAAGAAGTTGGAGAGAGAGGGCTCCATCCAAGAAATCAGCCATTGGAACTAGGCTGAGAAGAAGGATTCAGATTCATTTTGGATCTTAAGAAGCAGAGGTCAAGGATCAAATGCAGAAGGAATCAGTCTTATTCAGTTCTACTTTCAAGAAGCTTTGAAGAAAGCTAAGTCAGATTGAATCCAGCTGAGTTCTTCCAAGAACTCATCAAGAAACTCACAACTCCCCTCTCTTGTCTTTGGGTTGTTGAGTTAATATTTATAAAATCATTTTTATCTTGTAGGATCCTTTGGATCTGAGTGATTGTAAGCCTGTATTTATAAAGGCTGAGTGTAGGGCTTGGGAGCCTGAGTGTAGGAGATTGGAATCTCTGAGTGTAGGCCTTTTGTGGCTGAGTGTAGGCCTTGTGGCTGAGTGTAGGCCTTTGTGGCTGAGTGTAGGCTTTGTGGAAAAGCTGAGTTGTAGGGCCTTGTGCCTGAGGTGTAGGAACCAATTTTGGTTCTGAGACAGTGGAGAAGTTTGGCCGAATCTAGTACACTGCTAGATAGGCGAAGGGGGAAAGTGGATGTACCCAAATCTTGGGGAACCACTATAAAACTCTGTGTCTGCTGTGCTGTGCTGTGCTTTGCTGTGTATGCTGTGTGATTGCTGTGCAAAAGTAGTTAGAATTCTGTGATATTAACTGATTGCTGCCATTAAAGTTTAAAAATGATTAGGTCACCTATTCACCCCCCCCCCTCTAGGTGTTTAGGTACTATATCTTTCACCTTGATGTATATCATTGAGTAGGGTGAGGCTTCTTCAAATCAGGTACATATATTCCAATGTACCCAACATAAGGGTTTTGGGAAATTGGGTAGCAACCAATAATAGTAAGTTCGTTGCAAAAGGGAGCTTCGGGCGTAATCTTATCGTAGTTCCTTGTGCCTTTGAGAGCCCTTCACGTGGTATACCTTGGGCAGTCCTAGGCTAACCTAAGCAGTAGGTAAAATTGAAATGCAAGAGTAACTAGAAATAATCTAGGATTTGACTCACACTCCCCGGAGTTGTGGGGGTTAGGTTGGGTCACTCGGGAAGTAGGCTCGGTGGATTTGGTGGTGGGAAGCTTGGCCCGGCGAGCTTTGGCTCGGTTGTTGTTTGTGATGGGCAGGTTGGCCCGACGAGCTTTATCTCGGTGCTGATACATAAGGTTGCATGTGCATAAGTAAAGGTGGTGGGTCTTCGGTATTGGAGTGTCGATGCACCGACGCTAATACGTTGACTCGGCAAGTGTGGTTTAGCACTTGGCCAAGTAAGTCCGGTGTGCCAGCCGACAAGAGCACGCAGGAGCTCCGCTTAGTGCACCAGCATTGAGGCGTACGATAAGTCTGACTGGTAGTGCAATTACCAGTTTAGGGGTGGGCGAGGCCCAACCCACCGCTTCCGTTTGCCACTATGGAGGTATCCTGGGAGGTTCGGCTCCAGAAAGGAGGAACTAAAGATCTGTGTACACATATTCAAGTGGGTGTGTTGCACTTGCATGTTCACAGCATGGCATAATTGTATTTCATAGCATAATCATTGCATTCAACCCTGACACCTATTGTATAAAGTGGTATGTGACGCTTTATACAATAGGCCCTGCAAAATGACTCATTGGTTTATAAGTTGTGCGAGCGTGCTTATAAGCTAAGGTTTTTATTCGGTAAAATTATATATATCTGAACTTGATAGAAAACTGACACCCTATCGTATAAATTGGTATGAGACTTTTTATATGATAGGAGCCCTGCAAAAGATCCCTTGCTTATATATTTCCGCATAAGTTAAGGTTTCTTCTTGTTCAGTTTTTCATTCCTATATTACTGCTAGATTCGTTCCGCCGCCATCTGTTTACTTGTTACTCTCTACCTTCTTATCCTCTCCTTTACTCCTCCCCGCTCGGTGCCTAGGAGCCATGGGGGAAGGGGCGGGGGATGATAGGACTTAGTCTTTTAGACTAACGGTTTTCGAACCACATCATTTTAGGGGACCGTGGAGCCCAGCATGGAGGAGCAGCCCCGTAGGTCGGCACACTTGGAGATGGGGCAGTCTAGCACCGGAGTTCAGACAACAGAGACAGTGAGTCTTGACCGCCAGTAGATATATTTATTTTGCTTCCGCGTTGAGTGACATGTAGTGAGGATTTGATGTACTGGGCATGAGCCCAAGACTTAGTGCCTTTATTACTTCTGTGGACACTCCCTTCGTGGAGCTTATTTACTATTTATATGCGATTTTTCTATGGACTTATCTTTTGTTACATTGCTACGGTTGTGATCGATTTGGCCGGCAGGATCGGCGATTTGTGGTGATGACCTTCCCGGGTGCGAAGGTGTCACCGCAAAGCGGAGGTTCTGGGCCTAAGACCCCGGTGTTTTTTTATAAAAAAGGGGGGTCTTGCAAGTGGTATCAGAGCAAACCTAGATCGAAAAGTAGTAGTCCACAACCCCTAGGTCACCCCCGCGCGAGTTTAGTTTGGGCACAAACTAAGCAGCGGAAGCAGTGGTGTGCCCATTTGAGGGATCACATGTAAATTGTCCACTTTAGTTAGGTTTGAGTCGATTGCCTACTAATGAAGTTTTTTTCGCAGCCCCCAGCTCAGTCTATTCCACAAGGCAGAGCCCAGCAGACTCTGGATGTTGCACCACCTCCCCCGGTCCCCACTCCATTCTACAGTCAGAGATGGGACAGACTCTGACAGCCATCTTGGAGGCTTTTAGGGCTCAACAGGTTCCGGCTTTGCAGCCAAACCCGGGGGCCAACTGGCTGAGCATTTTCTGAGGACTTGCTCCCCCATCCTACTTGAGGGCTGAGTCGGCCGTTCGGACAGAGGAGTGGCTGGACATTATGTATGAGATGTTGACCGGGATCCGGTGCCCGCGGGAGGAGAGAGTGTCCTTGGTCGTCTCTTGCCTGGAGTCCCATGCCAAGAGATGGTGAAAGACTTCACTGGACACGACGTTTGCTGACAGAGAGGTTGCTGAGATAGCTTGGGGGGAGTTCAGGGTCGTACTGTTGGAGCATTTCGTTCCGCATTCGGCCAGAGACGAGCTGGAGGATATATTCCTACAGTTGAGACAGGGTAGCAAAACAGTGGTGGAATATCATCGGGAGTTCAACCACCTAGCCCGATTTGCAGATTCTTACCAGTTTGATGAGGCTGGCTATACAAAGAGGTTCTATAACGGCCTGCAAGAGGATCTAAGGGAAGGTCTACTGTTCATGTCCGACGGGCCTATTCCTCGGATATTGGAGATGGTGAAAAGGATCGAGGCGGATTGGCATACTACCCGAGGCCAGAAGCGGCCAACTGAGGATCAGGGCCGGGGGGCCCGAAATGATCAGCGGCGGGGCCTCATCACAGACGGAAGAAGAGCAGAAGATCAGCCTCGTCAGGAGGTGAGACAGGAGCAGAGTGAACCAGTGGTAGTGGCCCCTCGACCACCCCAGATGCGGGAGGAGCAGAGACCCGGGGGTATGGCATATCCCCCGCCAGAGTGCTTCAACTGTCTCCAGGTGGGGCACATCCGGAGGAACTGCCCCATGAGGGGGGCACCGCCACCAGCACCTCTGGCTGCCCCGCCAGCTCAGTATTTTGGAGGCTGAGGACGTGGCCGAGGTCGTGGATACCAGGACAGAGATCACAGGCAGGAAAGGTAGCAAGTATATGCACTGGATCTGACTCAACAACGGAATCCGGAACAAGTGATCACAGGTACGCCAGTTAAATTCAAGTTTTCTCTTTCCTAAATATTAGAGTTATGGATATAGAATTTCTAAACTAGGAAAGAAAACCACAATTAGATTTCTAAGACTCTAAACCACCCCAGGCATAGTCTTCATCAGGGGCAAGCCCGCC
Source organism: Platanthera guangdongensis (assembly GCA_039583875.1). Lineage (NCBI taxonomy): Eukaryota > Viridiplantae > Streptophyta > Magnoliopsida > Asparagales > Orchidaceae > Platanthera > Platanthera guangdongensis. Next base: position 104,391,912 of record CM077150.1, read on the forward strand.
TACACACTGTTCGATACGGGAGCTTCACACTATTTCGTGTCGGAAGCCTTCGTGGAAATGCTGGAAGGCATGGAGCGGTTCACATGCCTGATGATGAGGATACGGCTACCTGACGGGTCGGAGTTATTCACCACCGCCCACTGCAACATGGAGGCGGAGATTGGCGGAAAGATATTTGAAGCGCCGACGACGGTCCTAAAGATGCCAGTCTTCGACTTGATCCTCGGCATGACATGGTTACACTGGAACTGTGCTCATATTGACTGTCTGTCCAAGAGGATTACTGTGAGGCATGGGGATTCCTACATCACCATCGAAGGTATTAGACCTATTCCCCCTCTCTTGCTGTCATCCGTGCAGGTCGTCAAGGCCCACTTGCAGGGGGAGGAAGTCTATGAAGTGTTGTTCGAAATGGCTGAGGCCAAGGGTTCCATCTCGGATATTCCGGTGGTGCGAGATTTTGCGGATATATTCCCAGAGAAGCTGCCAGGGCTACCCCCGCACCAGGAGCAGGATTTCCGGATACAGCTGGTGCCGGGGGCTAAGCCGGCATCCAGAGCCGCTTATCGGATGGCCCCGAAAGAGCTGACAGAGTTTCGTAGCCAGCTGCAGGAGTTAGTGGAAGCCGGTTTTGTCCGGCCAAGCTCTTCATCATGGGGAGACCTAGTGTTATTTGTCAAAAAGAAGGACGGGACACTCAGATTGTGCATCGACTACCGGGCACTGAACCGACTGACAGTCCGGAATACCTATCCACTGCTAAGGATAGATGAGCTGTTTGACCAGCTAGAGGGCGCGCATTTCTTTTCAAAGCTGGATATGAGGTCGGGCTACTATCAGCTGCGGATCCAGGAGGAGGACATACCGAAGACTGCGTTTAGTAGCAGATATGGGCTGTTCGAGTTTACTGTGATGCCCTTTGGGCTCACGAATGCACCGTGGGCATTCATGAGCCTCATGAATCGGGTGTTTGAGGCATATCTGGATGTGTTCGTCATTGTATTTATTGACGACATCCTCATCTACTCGAGGACAGAGGAGGAGCACACACGACATCTGATGCTGACCCGGGAGAGACTTCGGGAGCACCAGCTCTACGCGAAGTTCAGCAAATGCCAGTTCTAGCTGAAGTAGGTGACTTTCCTAGGCCATATCATCAGTGGTGCTGGGTTGGCAGTGGACCCAGCCAAGATTCAGGCAGTTCGGGATTGGCCGCAGCTGAAGTCGGCCTCGGATGTGCGGATCTTCCTAGGACTTGCCGGTTACTACCGGAAGTTCGTGGAGGGATTTTCTCGTATTGCCCTTACCCTCACTTCCCTAACAAGGAAAGAAGTGCCCTTTGTCGGGACCCCGCAGTGCGAGGTGGCCTTTCAGGAGTTAAAGAATCGACACACCTCGGCTCCTATACTAGCCCTTCCATCGGGGAAGGAAGGATTCCAGGTCTACACCGATGCTTCCTACCAGGGTATGGGTGCAGTGCTGATCCAGAATGGTCATGTGATAGCATACGCTTCTCGGTAGCTGAAGAAGCATGAGCTGAACTACCCAGTTCATGACTTAGAGATAGGAGCGGTCATATTTACGCTTAAAGTCTGGCGACACTATCTGTATGGTGTCCACTGCGACATTTACTCTGATCATAAGAACTTGAGGTATGTGGACACGCAGAAGGAGCTGAATATCAGGCAGAGGCGATGGGTGGAGTTTCTAGCAGATTACCAGTACGAGATGCACTACCATCCGGGGAAGTCGAATGTGGTGGCAGATGCGCTGAGCAGGAAGACTACAACCCCTGCAGCAGGACCGCAAATGATGGCTTTTGAGTTGGTCCAGACATTAGAAAATATGCAGATATCCTTTGTGTCCGAAGATCACCCGGAGCTGTACAAGGAGTACCTGGGGTCATTGATTGCTCCAGATGATATTCGAGATCGAGTCCAGGATGGGCAGAGGCAGGAAACCCAACTTGAGCCGATATTCCGGGCCTTAGAAGCAGGCGCTGCTGGAGATTACTCACTGAGGGATGGCCTAGTGTCCTTCAGAGGTCGGGTGTATATACCAGAGGGAGGCCATGTCCGGGAGGATATTATGATGGAGGCCCACTGCAGTCGGTATTCGGTACACCCGGGGATTATAAAGATGACTGCGGATCTGAAGAAGACCATGTACTGGCCAAGCATGAAAAAGGATATCACCTACTTCGTGACCCACTGCGAGGCATGCCAGTTGGTGAAGGCAGAGTGCAGGAACCCCGCAGGACTATTGCAGCCACTCCCAGTGCCGAAGTGGAAGTTTGATGATGTTGCGATGGACTTCATACATTGGCTCCCCCGATCGCGGACAGGAAACGACTCGATCTGGGTGATCGTCGACCGGCTGACAAAGGTAGCCAGATTTATTCCGATCAGGAAGGACGACTCGGTTGTTGTGCTGGTTCGGAAGTTCGTGGAACAGTTCATCCGTTATCATGGTGTACCCAGGTCGATTGTATCAGATTGGGATGGACGGTTCACATCCAAGGAATGGAGATCAGTGCAGGCTAACTTGGGTACGCGGCTGACATTCAGTACAGCTTTTCATCCCCATACTGATGGTCAGACGGAACGCACCAATCGGACTCTGGAAGATCTGCTGCGACCTTGCATTTTGGATCGCGGTGAGCCTTGGGAGAAGCTGTTGTCATTGATCGAGTTCTCCTATAATAACAACTACCAGTCCAGCATAAGGATGGCCCCTTATGAGGCCCTATACGGGCGGAGGTGTAGGACTCCACTGTCATGGATACAGGATGAGGATCCAAAGTCTTTGGGTTTGGAGTTTGTGGAGGACACTGAGGCTCAGGTGAGGATGATACGGGACAGGATGCTAGAGGCACAGAGCCGACAGGCTAAGTATTACGACGCTCGGCATCGTCAGGTGGAGTTCCAGGTGGGGGACCAGGTGTTCTTGAAGATGCGACCGATACATGGGGTTTCACGGGTGCGTGGCCAGAAGAAGAAGCTTAGCCCAAGATATATGGGGCCTTATAGGGTCCGGGAGCGGATTGGTCCCTTGGCATATAGGCTGGAGCTGCCACCAGAGCTGGCAAACTTGCACGACGTGTTTCATGTATCCTCTCTCAGGAGGGATCTACTATGCTCGGAGCAGCGGATTACTGCCACTGATGGGCCGAAAGAGCATCTGATCGGTCGGTTCATCTGGAACCGGTCCAGATTGATGACAAGGTGATACAGGTCTTACGCCGCAAGAAGGTACCATTAGTCAAGGTCCTGTGGAGGAATCACGGGCGAGAGGAGCACACTTGGGAGCCTCAGGAATTAATGCAACAAAGGTACCCAGATATTTTCAGTTAGGTAACACAACCTCTCGGGATGTTACAATTTTTCTTGCATATTTGAAACCCCGTAGGCCTAACTAGAGTTTCGAGGACAAAATTTTTTTGTTATATATTGGGATTTGTAACATACTCAAACAACTAGACCTCTGGGAGTAGTTTTGTCATGACTAGGTCATCACAAAATCGAAGTAAGCCCAAGAAGACCAAGTGGACTTGGGAATAAAGGTGGTTGGGTTATATGGTCTACAAATAGTTGATTTCTGAACCATGGTTTAAGATGATCAAGGGTCTTCATCAAGACTTCAAGACCCCACCATGGTCTCATCAATCCATTGTGAGCTCCATTAGAGCCCTAAGGGTCCATTGGAAGTCGACCTAGGGTGGCCCAGTTGACCTAGAACCACCATAGGCCTAAAGTGGGCAAGGTGCCCTAACCAAGAGCAGTGTGCCCTAGTAAGCCCAACCAACCCTACCAGGGTCTTCCTAGACCTAACATGGAGTCAATGGGTCACCTAGGACTCATTGGGGTCAACTCCAGAGCTAAAGTTGACTCAAGTCAACCCTAGCCCTACACTGGTCAAAGTGCCCTAACTAAGTGTCAAGTGACCTAAAGTGTGCAAGAGGACCCTACCCAAGTGCTTGTAGACTTTATGGGAATCTCATGGGTCACCAAGGATCCATTGAGGCCAGCCCTAGTGGCTAATTTGACCAAAGTCAACTCTTGGGTCAAGATGGTCAAACTATCCTAAATGGCTAACTCAAGCCCAATCCAAGTGGGCTAGGCCTAGGCAAGTGTGGCCCATAGGTGTAGGAGGTGGTTAGACATATTTTGGGCCCATCAAATTCAGAAATGGGTAACTAGGAGAGAGAAAGAGGGAGTTACCTACATTTGGAGGAGAGAGATGAAGGAGCTTAATGACCATCATGGCCATGGAGGCTCCATAACCCCCTCCTTTGATGGTGCTTTAACTCCTTGGAGGCAGGGGAGGAGTTTTCAGGTGGTGGCCGGCCAGTAGAGGAGCTCAGCCATTCAAATTCAGTGAAACCGAAAGTCCCCCATTTATGGCCTTAATGGTGTCTTGAAGAATAGTGGAGTTACAAACCTACTCTCCCCTATTCCTTCATTAGACACCTTCACCAGGGCAAGGGGAAGAATTTCCCCCGATCAGATCATAGTTCCAGAGAGGTTGGTGTAGAAGTTGCAGAGGAGCTCAAGCTTGATGGCCGACAATGGCGAGGAGGCACAACACCCGCTCCCAGGTCGCGATTCAGGTCCTCCTCCACTCCTTCTTCCATGGATAGTTCTTAGCAATCACTAGGGCCAAGGTTCGGGCACAGTTGAGCCCGATCCAATTCGAAAATTTCATGATTTTGGGCCGAAAATTATCTTGGTAGAACCGCCGGAATAGGGCTCTCCGGCGGCTGTGCCGCCGCCTGGCGACAGCCACCACCTCAACGGAGGTGGTGGCGGCGGTGGCCGGCCGGGGAGGTAGCCGGATCGCCGGCGGCAGCGTCCGGAAGGAGCTCCAGGCAGGATGAATCCAGGCCAATTGCTGGAGCTTGAAGATGATGGGATGTCGTCCGTCGCGCGCCAAGATTCGTGCAGGGGAAATATAAAACTATAGGAAATGATTTCTGTTATTTGATTTATGTCACACATTTAGTATTTAATGTTTTAAATTTGTAAAAATACCTAGAGGCGTCTACTGTAAAAGTGGCCAACATGAAAATTGTAGTGCTTGAAGTCTAGATTATTTTAAAATTTCTTTGAACCAATTTGGGTGTATGGTTTGACCAGGGCACGCATTTTAGTGGGGCCTACACCTAGGGCTAGTCAGAAATTAAAATGAGTGCCCACTCTTCATCCCTTGTCCTAATGAGCTGAAGTTTTGGCAATGGGTCACCCTTAACCATGCCTAGGGTCTATCCAAAAATGAGAATTTTTGGAGATACTTTGGAGATAGGTTTATGTTTTATTTAATAATACTTGGGTAATTTAATTAGGTTGTCTAATTACCTCCAAACCCTCCCAAATTTTGGTGAGTGGTCCATGGCCTCATGCTACGCCTCTGTATAACTTTTCACCCCATTTGGATGTGTTTTGGATAGGAAATGAACTAACCCTAATTTTACCTTAATGAGGGGCTCTTAAGTAAAAAGTGCACTTTGAGGTTGAGTGGTCAATTCACCTCAACAGAGGCTGGGATTTTGACCACTGACTGGAAATGACCTTTAACACCCTCAAAGGGATTATGGGGTGGTCTAAGGTAGCTTTGCCCTAGGATCAAAACTCAAACCCTAAGGAGGGGCTTTTGAGTGTTGTGAAAGGCATGGGGCCAAATACCCTTGAGTGATCTTGCCACTTGGTGGAAATGGGGCTAGAGTATCCAAGGCCCTCTCTAATGAATTCTAGGGGATTTGGAGATGGAAGAACCTCTCAAATCCCTAACCGTAGTTTAAGGCATACCCACCTTTTGTGTAAAATAAGCCACCAAAACTCACTAAAAGGGTGTGAAACTTAGGTAGCATGGATTTTAAGTTAGTTAGGACTTCTGTTGAATTTATTAGAATTTTAAGAGTAATACTACTAGCACCCCCTTTGTAAGACCCCCTTTTTTCTTTTTCAAACACCGGGGTCTTGGGCCCAGAACCGCCGCTTTGCGGTGACTCCTTCACGCCCTGAAGGATCATCACCACAACGCGCCGATTCTGCTGGCCAATTCAATCACAGTAAAGTAGAAAAACAAAGTAAACGCAAACTAGCAGTCCACAGAAAAATATATCAGAGTACTAAAATACGGGCTTATGCCCGGTACATCATGTCCTCACTACAAATCCCTCATGCGGAAGCAAAAAAAGAACATCTACTCAAGGTCGAGACTCACGGTCCTGGCTGTATGAACTCTGGAGCTAGACTGCCCCATCTCCAAGCGCACTGGTCTCTGGGGCTGCTCCCCCATGCTGGGCTCCACGCTTCCCTAAAATGATGCGGTTCGAAAACCCTTAGTATAAAAGACTAAGCCCTATCATCCCCCACCACTTCCCTCATGGCTCCTAGGCACCGAGCGAAGAGGAAAAAGGGGAGGACTTGAGAGTGGAGAATAATCAAAAACAGATGACAGCGGACCTATACTAACAATTCTATAATAGATAATGACAATAAGATGAAATATGAAAAGTAACCTTCACTTATGTGAGAACACATACGCCAAGGGGTCTTCTGCAAGGCTCCCATCGCATAAAAAGTCTCATACCAATTTATACGTTGGGGTGTCGGTTATCAAACAGCAGTAAATATATATCAAAATTGACCTTAATTTATAAACTTGCCCACACAAGCTTATAGACCAAGGGGTCGTTTTGCAAGTCCTAATGTATAAGCGTCCCATTTCACTTATAACTTAGGTGTCAGGGGTTAAATAAATCGATTATGCTATGACATGCAAGTTGGTATGATGGAACATGCAAGTGCAACACACACACCCGACTCTGTGCACACAGACCTTTAGTTCCCCCTTTCTGGAGTCGTAACCTCCCAGGATACCTCCGTAGTGGCAGACGGAAGCGGTGGGTTGGGCCTCGCCCACCTCTAAACCAGTAAAGCACTACCGGTCAGACCTATCATACGCCTCAATGCTTGGTGCACGAAGCGGACTCCTGCGTACTCTTGCCGGCTGGCGCACCAGACTTCTGTTGGCGAAGTGCTAACCACACTTTCCGAGTCAGTGTATTGGTGTCGGTGCATCGACCCTCCAATACCGAAGACTCACCACCTTAATTTTCTTTCCTTTCATGCACATGCAAATTTATCATATTCAAAACCGAGCCGAAGTTCCCCGGACCAAAATGTCCGTCTCAAACAATCGAGCCGAAGCTCCCCGGACCAAAACGTCCGTCTCTTAACCATCCAAGCTGAAGCTCCCAACTATCTTCATGTGTTATCTGTGTTCGTGAAATGTGCAACCCTAATTACTAAGTTACTCATTTCAGCTTGTTAATACAGTTTACGTTAACCCAGGACTGCCCTCGGTATTCCCTGTGAAGGGCTCTCAAGGGGCACTAGGAACTATGTTGGGTTTACGCCCAGCATTCCCTTTCACAAGGTACTTACTATTATTATTGGTTGATTTCCTTAACCATTATCTTCTCATATTACAATAGGCTAATCCTAGGGTGATTTGACTCTACCTCATCTCGGGAAAGACGATCTTTCGTCGAACCCGAGCGCCTCTAAACTCTAGCCAAACCAATTTCTCAGCACTCTTCCTATCCTAATATGGTGAACTCATCCACATCTATCCAAAATGACTAACTCCTACACCATGTCCCATCGTATCTTATTGCAATTACCCATCTTGCCAAATGCAGACCATCATAGGTTATATGTCGGACCAGACATGAGATAATCCAAATACTCCTCCAATTGGCCTACCTTATTTACTGGAGACTTATCATGACACAAATAGACTAAATCCAGGAAATTATAATTTTCCTAATTTATCTGGCATTTAATTATTTTCCTTAAAGCTTCCAAAGGCTACCAGTTTGAACATGAACTACCCTAAGTACTCATGCAAGATGTCTAACAAAATTATGATAAATATTAGGTTATCTCAATATGATAAATCCAAAGTATCACAATTTTTCTATCATCAAAAGAGCACTAAAACTATTTTAGCAATATATATTATCTTCCGTTGTTTATGAATCAAGTACAGAAAATATCCATCCAACAATTATAACTTAATTATACTATGCAGATACAACCTTAGAAGCAGCATTGGACAAGTTTCATAATTTTTCAGCAAGTATTAATCCCTGAATAAATTAATTATCAAAAATCTCCATATTATGGACTTGTAAAGAAAGTACTGTAATCAACCCTCTAAAAATTATGAATAAATTCCTACAAGCATATTTTGGCCTGAAATCATCAGTACCTAAGTCTCATGATTTTGCAACAGATATATCATCTATAAATTTTTTTATACCACCAAAGCCCCTTTTTGAAACTAGTGAAGGAAGTACGAAATATCCTCCATTAAAAATTGTAACAAAATTCAGGGATATTCACTTAGACCTGGATCATCTACTGACCAAGTTTCATCAGTTTCAAATGAACAGAATAATCAAATTAATTAAAATATCATTTTGGGCCTATTGATATTTAACAAATAAAGTACTAGAAATATAATCCATAAAATTCAAATAAAATTACTAGGGGTTCTAGGTTGTCTAAAACTTACTCTACCCAAGTTTCACAACCTTTAAATAAGGTTTAGTGGCTGAATTTACAAACTTGTGCTTCTATCCTAAAACTAGGGTTAGGGTTTTGAGGTGTCTATCTTCCTCCAAGTCTTCTAAGATTCCATGCAGAGAACTTAGGTTACACTACCTTCAATTCTAATGAGTTTTCAAGGTCATACTTGGTCATTAGCCCCCATGTCTTTCACCACCCCCAAAAGTCCTTCCTTAAGGTTTGAGGTTGAACCCTAGGGTAAATCAAGCCTAAATCACCCCATTTTCCTTAAGAGGGTGACTTTGGCCATACTAAGTCAGTGTCCAAAACCTCAGCCTCTGTTGAGGGGAGGTGGCCACCCTAAGCCCATGGTGCACTTTTAATCAAAAACACCTCCTTAAGGCCAAACTAAGGTTTGGTGATTACCTAACCAAAACCCATCCAAATGAGTTGAAATTGTGTATAGAGCTAGGTATTGATGCCAGGGACCACTCACCAAAATTTGGGAGGGTTTGGAGGTCATTAGACCACTTAATTAAATTACCCTAGCATTATTAAATAAAAGTAAAAACTTTAGGCAAAGTGTCTCCACATAATCCCAATTTTGGACAGACCCTAGGTATAGTTAATTCTGATCCCCTGTCCAATTTCAGCCCATTTGGACAAGGGATGAAGGGTGGGCATCCATTTGAATCTCAGGACAACCCTAAGTACAGGTCCCACCAAAATGGGTGCCCTGGTCCAAACACAGGGCTACATTGGTCCAAATCAATTTTAGATTAAAGAAGACCCATAGGGCTACAACTTTCATATTGAAAGTTTTCCCACCAGGTGGCCCTAAGTATTTTTAATATTTAATTTAAAAACAGCCCGAAAATGAGGCAGAAATTAAATAAACAGGAATTAATAAAATCTGATCCAACACGGATCTTAAAGCAAAATTGTGGGGCTCCTGGTCATCTTCTTCCTCCAGCCAAGGGCTGGGATTGGCCGAACCTGGAGCCTATTCCAAGCTCATTTCCCGGCCACCCGGCCACCTCCCTGGCCGGCCACCACCGCCACCACCTTCGTTGAGGTGGGGGCTATCGTCGGGCGGCGGCACGGCCGCCGGAGGGGCGTTTTCCAGCGAACTCATGAGGTATAAAAAGCCATGAAAAACTGAAATTTTCCTCACCCGATCCGGCTCAATTGAGCCCGATTTCTCTCCTAATTGATCTAGGATTCTAGCCCACGAAGAGAGGAGTAGAGGGGGACCTTTAACCGAGCTTGTCGGCGAGTGTGGTGGTGGTGCGCCATGGCCGGTGGTGGAGCTTTCCGATGCTTTGCAACTTCACTACCAAACAACCCGATTTCTTTAGGTGAAGGGTGGAAACGATTTCTCTTGGCCCAGGGAAGCTTTTAAAAGCATCAAATGGGGGAGAGGGAGGGTCATGGCTTCAAAGCCATTAATGGCCATGAAAGGGAATTTCGTCCATGGAGAAAATCCATGGAAATTCACCTCCCCTTGGTCCCAATTCGTTTGGAAACTCCTCAAAACTGATAGGGGAGATGAATACTAATTAATTGGTGAAGAATGGAGGGGTGATTCACCTTCTCCACCATGAATGACATTCTCTTTCTTCTTTCTCTCTCTTCCCTATTGGAGGAATTGAATTCAGCCACCTTGGGTGGCTGGCCATGGCTATTAAACTCCTCAAAACTGATGAGGGGGAATGTATTCAGCCTTTGGAATCAATTGGAGAGGTCATTGGTCTCCCTTGGCCATGAATGGCCTCTTTTCTCACTTTCTCTCTCCTCCATTAAAGGGGAAAAATGGATCTTTCTCTCTCCTACTCACCATGACCGAATTTTGATCTCTCCTCCAGCCTATTGGCAGCCCACTAACTCATATTAATAATAAAAATGAGGTTAGCACAAGTGGTGGAAATGGGTTTGAGCATGGGTTAGCCCATTTAGGCTAATTTGACCTAACACTAGAATAGAGTTGACCTTGGTCAACATGACCATTTGAGTTGACACCAATGGGTCCATGGTGACCCATTAGACTCCCTTAAGGTCTAGGAAGACTTGAGTAGGGTTGGTTGGGCATCTTGGGGGTCACATGTCCCTTGGTAAGGGCACTTTGACCACTTTAGGGCTAGAGTTGACTTGGGTCAACATGACCATTTGGGTTGACCCCAATGGGTCCTTGGTGACCCATTGGCCTCCCCTAAGGTCTAGGAAGGTTTATGTAGGGTTACCTTGCAATTTGGAGGTCACCTACCCTTAGTTAGGGTACTTTGACCTGATTAGGGGTTTGAGTTGACTTGGGTCAACTTGGCCTCTAGGGCTGACCCCAATGTGTCCTTAGTGACCCATTGACCTCACTTTAGGTCTAGGAAGACCTGTGCAAGGTTGGTTGGGCACATTAGAGGTCAACTGCCCTAGATTGAGGCACCTTGCCCTATTTAGGCCTATGGTGTTCCTAGGTCAAATTGGCCACTTGGGGTTGACTCCAATGGACCCTTAAGGCTCTAGTGGACCCTCTAATGGGTTAGTGATGTTGTGGTAGGGTCATGGAGTCATGGTGAAGCCCTAAGGTCAAACCCTAGGTTTGGTGATGAGGTTGTGCCATAGGCAGACCATGGTGATTTCCAACTTCATGTCTAAGCTCACTTGGTCTTCTTGAGCTTCCTAGGGTTTTGTCATAACCTAGTCATGACAAAAACACTCTTAGGGGTATAGTTGGAAATTGGATGTTACACCCTTTGTTATACATGATGTGGCCCTAATTGGTATTTTATTTATTATGATCACTCTATTCATTCTAGACTCATGAAACTTGGACAAGAGATGTTTTAGGTCATAATGGTTGTCCCTGAATTTTGTTATAAATTTTAGTTGAAGAACTTTAATATTTCCTTCACAAGTTTTAAAAAGGGCAATTATGGTCATTAAATTAATTAGAGCTATTTCCTTGTTGTAAAATTGTGAAATTGGGGCTCTAATAGTTTTTAGGTCAATATCCACTTGGAGAAATTAATTCATGATTTTTATATGATTATTTGCAATATTTACTTTACAAACCCATAATTTTGGGGATTTGTTGTATAAATTATTCAGAGCTTATTTCTTGCTGGAAAATTGGGAGACACTGGATTTTAAGTTGAAAAGTCATTTTGAATTTATCATAAATTTTGTAGAGTATTTTCTTGTATTAAATGGGTACTTCATGTTCAAACTTGGATTTCTGGATTACAAGAATAAATAAATAAATTATCAGTTAAAATAGGAAAATTGTGAAATTCTGGATTTATGCCACAAAGGTCATAATAGCCCTCCAATAATTATTATAGGAGTACTGGATGATTATTTGGTGTACCTCACTTTATACACTTCATATATCTTAGGTTGGTCTGCATTTAGTAAAATCGCAGAAGTGGTCTTGTAGTAAGAATTGGGGCACACGAGTTGGAGTTATAGGTTTGCCGATTTGGATGAATGATAAAGATTTCATCGTTGGAAGTTGGGATTAATGAGGGTTGGAATGGCTAGTGTCCGGTGGTGCTCGGGATCGCCGAAAGATCGTCCTTCATGTAGGGAGGAAGTGTTTAATACTCTAGGGTTACATACAGTACATCAAGTAAGGGTTTTGGGAAATCGGGTAGCAACCAATAATAGTAAGTGCCTTGCGAAAGGGATCTTTGGTTGTAATCTCATCGTAGTTCCTAGTGCCTTCGAGAGCCCTTCACGGGGTATACGTTGGGCAGTCCTGGGCTAACCTAAGCAGTAGGTAAAACTGAAATGCAAGAGTAACTAGAAATAATCTAGGATTGCACTCACACTCCTCGGAGTTATGGGGGTTAGGTTGGGTCACTCGGGCAGTAGGCTCCGTGGATTTGGTGGTGGGCAGCTTGGCCCGACGAGCTTTGGCTCGGTTGTTGTTTGTGATGGGCAGGTTGGCCTGGCGACCTTTAGCTCGGTGCTGATACATAAGGTTGCATGTGCATAAGTAAAGGTGGTGGGTATTCGGTATTGGAGTGTCGATGCACCGACGCCAATACGTTGACTCGGCAAGTGTGGTTTAGCACTTGGCCAAGTAAGTCCGGTGCGCCAGCCGACAAGAGTACGCAGGAGCTCCTCTTAGTGCACAAACGTTGAGGCGTACGATTGGTCTGACTGGTAGTGCAATTACTGGTTTAGAGGTGGGCGAGGCCCAACCCACCGCTTCCGTTTGCCACTACGGAGGTATCCTGGGAGGTTCGACTCCAGAAAGGGGGAACTAAAGGTCTGTGTACACAGAGTCTAGTGGGTGTGTTGCAATTGCATGTTTACAATATGACATAATTGTATTTCATAGAATAATCATTGCATTCAACCCTGACACCTATTGTATAAAGTGGTATGGGATGCTTTATACAATAAGCGCTGCAAAACGACCCCTTGGTTTATAAGTCGTGCGAGCGTGCTTATAAGCTAAGGTTTTTATTCGGTAAAATTATATATATCTGAACTTGATAGAAAACCGACACCCTATCGTATAAATTGGTATGAGGCCTTTTATACGATAGGAGCCCTGCAAAAGATCCCTTGCTTATATATTTCCGTATAAGTTAAGGTTACTTCTTGTTCAGTTTTTCATTCCTACATTACTGCTAGATTAGTTCTGCCGCCATCTGTTTATTTGTTACTCTCAACCTTCTTGTCCTCTCCTTTCCTCCTCCCCGCTCGGTGCCTAGGAGCCATGGGGGAAGGGGCGCGTGATAATAGGACTTAGTCTTTTAGACTAACGTTTTTCGAACCACATGATTTTAGGGGGCCGTGGAGCCCAGCATGGAGGAGAAGCCCCGCAGGTCGGCACGCTTGGAGATGGGGCAGTCTAGCACCGGAGTTCAGACAGCAGGGATAGTGAGTCTTGACCGACAGTAGATATATTTATTTTGCTTCCGAGTTGAGTGACATGCAGTGAGGATTTGATGTACTGGGAATGAGCCCAAGACTTAGTGCCTTTATTACTTTTGTGGACACTCCCTTCGTGGAGCTTATTTACTATTTATATGCGCTTTTTCTGTGGACTTATCTTTTGTTACATTGCTACGGTTGTGATCAATTTGGATGGCAGGATCGTCGATTTGTGGTGATGACCTTCCCGGGTGCGAGCTGTCACCGCAAAGCGGTGGTTCTGGGCCTAAGACCCCATTGTTTTTTTAAAAACGGGGGGTCATACACGTGAGGCCCAGGAGCGCTATGAGAAGTATGCTAATCAACGAAGGGTCGATCTGGAGTTTGTCGTTGGAGACTTGGTTTTTTTGAAGGTTTCTCCGATGTCTGGCGTTAAAAGGTTTGGAAGGAACCACAAGTTAGACCCCCGGTACATGGGACCTTTTCAGATTCTTGAACACATCGGAGTTTCAGCGTATAGGCTGGAGTTGCCTGCAACCTTCCCTGGTGTGCATGATGTGTTCCATGTGAGCCAGTTGCGGAAGTGTGTGCGTAATGATTTTCAAGTCCTCGACTCGATGCCCCAGATTAAGCCCAAGCTTACGTATGTGGAAGAACCTATTCGTATTCTGTATTCTCGAGAGCGTGTGTTGCGAAGAAAGATCATCACTATGGTAAAGATTCTTTGGAGAAATCAAGGCGTCGAGAGAGCGACGTGGGAATTGAAATTAGCAATGTGAGAATCTCATTCGCACCTTTTCTCTTAGTTTCGGGTATGTCGTTAGGTTTTCAGTTATGTTTGATTTTATCGTTTTGATTTGGTTTTGGAGTTGTGTTAAGATTCAGGATGAAACTTCTTTTTAGGGGGAGTGACTGTAACGCCCCTGATTTTTTCGATGATTTCATTTGAATGGGCAAGGTCATATTTATGACGTCGTGGCGTTACTTTTAACGCCGAGTTGACGACGCAATGTCGTTAAGGCATTTTCGCATCCGTGCGGTCGAGTCGGCCGAATTCTTGTTGTAATGGGAAAATTTTGCATTTGGAATTTAAGTTAAGTAATTTTGGACTTGCTCGTCAAGTTTCGTCGCAATCCGAGCATTTTTGGAGTCTCGGCGCGCGATTGAAGTTTTGTATTGTTTATGTTAGCCGTATACTTTGAAGATTAATATCTCTGGAATGGCTCGTCGGATTTTGGTTTTGACTTTGCCGTTGTGTTCGTAGCGTCAGTGTTTGTCTATGGTGCGAGTTTCGTTCAATTCGGCGCCCGTTTGGGCCTCCGTTTTGAACTTGTGTTTTCTTATTCAAAATATATAAATAGGATTATTTTAATATTATTGTACTATTCAAAAATGTCTTTTACTATTCATTTGTCTAGTTTAATTTTTGGTTATATTTGCAAATAATGTACTGTTCATGCAAATAATTTGTTAGTACTCGAGTCATGTGTTTTTTAAGTACTCGAGTCATTTGTTTTAGGTACACGAGTGACCTTTTATATATACACGAGTGATTCTTCCTTCCTACTCGAGTGATTTTTTGGACCTACTAGAGTGACTATTTTCCACTTGAGTTGTTCTGCTCAGTACGCGTTCAGGTGCTATTTGTAGGGTCAAAATGATGTCGTATTATAAATGCTCAACATGAAATTTGTTCGTCTCGACGAGATCTACAACTTTCATGTTGGACACTTTTCGATTTGATGTCATCTTGGGCCTCTATTATCGATTTTCCCGAAACTACTCATAGATAGCCCGTTCGACTAATCCACTCGAGTTCTATGCCTTCTATCTCGAGTAGATCTGATCTACTCGAGTTCTATGCCTTTTATCTCGAGTCCCTATGACCATCTCGAGTTCCCCAAGCCTCCAACTCGAGTCTCCATCTCGAGTAAGCCCCTCCAACTCGAGTAAACCCCTCCATCTCGAGTAAACTTTTTTCCTCTCGAGTTGTCTGTGCAGTCTGAGTTCGGGCACTGTTTTGAGGGTCAAAACGGCGTTGTACAAAAAATGGTCAACATAAAATTTATTTGTCTCGACGAGATCTACAACGTTCATGTTGGACACTGTTTGATTTGGAGTCATCCTAGACCTCTATTTTGGGTTCCCGTGAAACCGCTCGAAATAACACGTTTTTGACAAAACGTTTTATAAACATTATATATATATATATATATATATATATATATATATATATATATATATATATATATATATTCCTAAACTTAGGTTTTAGAATCCGAACTTCATCTTCTCTAAAAATTTTTCTCCCGAATCAGAGCAGCGAGCGTGAGAGAGAGTTTCTTTTTCGTGAATCTTTCGGTGGCCGCCGACAGTACTGCGGTGCTCGAAATCTTCAACCGAACATAGATCCGGAAAGCTCTCGCTGAGAGCTACGCCATCGTGGTAAATTTTTCCCCATTCTTTGAGTTTTCTTGTTAGGGTTTTTCGGCCCTAACCTCTTTTTCGGTCGTTATTCTTCAGATTTCAACTCCTCCCGTATCCTTTTGCCCCGATCTACGACGTGGAGTGATTCAGAGGACTTTTCTGGTAAATCCAAGGCAAGTGGTGGTTTCCCCTCGTTTCTCCTTGTCCGATTTGATGGTAACGGCTATGTTTTCATGTTCTTTAAAATTGTCTACACTTGTTCTTCCAAATTATTGTTATGACTAACCTTCTCAATGATCACATGATGTTGTAATGTTTTGTCAAGGTGAACTCGATTTTGTCCGGATATGTTTGATCGTTCTTGAAGTGTCTTCTTGAAGGCTTTAAACGCCTTAGTTTTCGTTATTGAACGGATTAGAGTTATCTAGGATTGTAAATCATTCCTAAGGATTGATCAACCATGTCTTGAATATAGTAATGTCAAGTAGAATCTGACGAGCCAAATCTCGAGATATATGTGTTGTAGTTTCTTTAGGTTTCTTAATTGCGGGAGTTAGTGGACAAAACCTCCTCCGCAAATGTTTGATGCCTTTATTAGTACCTTGTGGAAGTCTACCAGGTTTTTGGGCTTCTGCGGTGTATGGTGTAGAGTATGAGACTCCCTTGCAGTTACACAGATTTTATATTCGTGAGGGTGTGTCCACGAGTGACCACCTCGCCTGTGTTTTTGGGTGGAGTCGACCACAGGTGCCTAATAAAGGTTTTGTATATTTCCTTATGATTAATCCATGTCGTCACATTATAGGCTCGTGCATCAGGTATACTCTTGTTGAACATGACGAATCACGTAAGAGTTCTTTTCTTATTGATGTCTTTTTCTTTTTGTACTTTACTTCAGTACTTTTGGTCTTGGGTTGGTACCCCTTTTGACCTTTGTTTATTTTGGCTTATTATTCTACCACCATTTGTACCTTCTTGCTGAGGTGTTCTGTCTTTGGAATGCCTCAGGTCCAGAGCTATAGCAGATATCAGAGCTGGTTTTGGAGTTTCTGGGTGGCTGTGTTGGTCGTGGTTGTTGCCTCGTCTTAGAGATGTAGATTGTTGTTTCTTTTAGTTACTGGTTCAGACTTACTTTTTTGTTAGTGGGTTCGTGTTAGTTTGTTGGAGCCCACAGAATTGTTATTTTTAGATACTTGCTAGCAGCTTATTTCTCTATATGTGGATGAGGACAACTTGCTCTCTGGGAGGATTTATGCTAGGAATGCATTTTAGGTATTTTCAACCATAAAATCTATTATTACTACTTCATGCACTGCATAATTTAAAAACTCTAACTTGTTATATTTAGCGACCGTAAAAGCTATCCTTACTACTACTATAAATTTAGAGTCTTACACAGCATGAGTCGTCGTTTGGGGACGTTTATACTCATGTAGTATGTTGGGGTCAATCTAAATAAGTATTTTTCTGCAGCGTATAATTATATTTTGATTCGTGTACTAGATGAGCCACTAAGCCGAGGGATACGACTAACTACTGCACTTAAACAGATTTTTACCTTAAAATAACTTAAAGAATCTTTCTTCATGATTAAGTAGGTGTTTGCGTGAGCATCCGCAGTTATCTCCTGCTGACATGGCATCATGACGCGCATTTTCCCTTACTCTGATAAGTTATTATATTCGGTGAAAATGCGGGTTATGACAGTCATCTTCCTTTGAACTTGCGGCTTTATCAGAAAACTTGAAGAAAAGGCTCGGCAAGATTTAGATCTGAAATTTCTTTAACTCACATGATCCGAGAGATGATGAGGAGTTGAAGAACAATCTTGGTCTGTAAGTAGACTTGATCTGAATCTTCTTGAACGCAAGCCCTAGGCGATTTTCACGATGATGGTCGGCGGGGGCTTTCGTTTTTGAAAAGAGAAAACAGGATTCAGAAACTTAGAATATTTCTTTGACAGCTTGTTGTTAGGGTTAATCGATTTAACAAGACCTTATATAAGATCTCCCTAATGGTCATAATTAGCATTAATGATGTCCATGTGGACCAATCACGTCATATAATTTGAAAATCCTGTCTGATAAGGACTTAGCGAATTTTTTTGAAAACTTGAATGAATTACTTGAGTGGAATATGAACTACTCCAGTACAATGATGAGTACTTGAGTGGACAAGGTTAGACGACTCGAGAGGAATTCCTTGAGAAAAATTCAGAACTGAACTTGTAATCACTCGAGTGGAAAAAGGCTTACTCGAGTGCAAGAAAGTTTACTCGAGACGTGTAGATGAAGTACTCGAGTGCTAGAAGTATTACTCGAGAGGTAGAAGGATTACTCGAGATAAAGACTTATCGAATTTTTTTGGGAGATGAAATCTGGTTACTCGAGTACTGGATTTAGATTACTCGAGAAGTAGATTGACTACTCGAGTACCGGAATTTTACTACTCGAGTATAAGACTTGGAAAAATTCTGAGAGGTAAAAATCTGGTCACTCGAGTACTGGAGCTGGACTACTTGAGAAGTAGAAAGACTACTCGAGTACATGAACTGAACTACTCGAGTGGGGTAAATAAATCACGAGAATCTTCCTTCTGTCACTCGAGACAAAGTATTCATCTACTTGAGTGGTGAACTTGACTACTCGAGTAAAGTACTTAGAATATTTTCTGAGAGGGAAAAACTGTCAACTCGAGTATAAGAAGAAGTCTACTCGAGTAATGGACTTGGCCACTCGAGAGCTATGTTCAGACTACTCGAGAGCCATTTCCTTTACTCGAGATACAGAGTTAACTTACTCGAGTACATCTAAGGTTCAGCTCGAGTACTTAAGCTTCTACTCGAGGAAATACTTAGAATATTTTCCTTCATGAGAATTTTCCTTTCTTCAATAAAATCAGCAACAAGTCTTTCTCCAATCAATCCTAGTGCTTGAAAAATGAAGTGTATCCCAATAGAGAGGCTACACATGAGTCAACACCATGGATCACAAAATGAGGGATTACATTGTATGATCCTGTGTTTGGTGACCCATTGTAGACTGACATTGGTCTACACTTGGCAATTTAGTCCTGCAAACAGATAACTCAAACAATACATCAAATATAACTTAATTCATCTTAGTTTAAGGATGACTTCATCAAATCTGGGTTATTGTAGACATGATACCCAACACCTAGTATGCCTAATGCAAAGAAAGGCATTCCATCCAGGCAAGGTTTTGTTAGAAATACTTATGATACTAACATGCACCTAGAACCCAAGATATATTAGGCTCCTAAGGATAAGCGATCTACATTTTGTAGGTTAGTTCAAGTACCTCTCTAAATTAGATATGGTACTTAGACAGTGGGTGTTCTAGATATATGACTGAGACAAGGAACTTACTTAAAGACTACACTCCAATAAAGAATGGATCTAATGTCATCTTTGGTGGCAATGACAGGGCATCAATAGAGGCTTTGGTATGATTACTAATGATATAGTGTCAATAACATGGGTTGCTTATGCGGAAGGGTTGCAACACAACCTTGTAAGCATAAGTCTACTATATGACTTGGGTATATCATTTAATTCCACAATGATATATAAGTTCTTGATCAAGAAGTCAGTCTTAGATGTCATCCTCTCAGGCACTAGGAGTGGAAATGAGTATTGCTTAGATTTCTTTTGCAATAACTCATTATCTCATATTTGTTTGGTAACTAATGAGAGATTGTCTCTTTGTGTTCAATGACATAAGATACTTGCCCAAATTAACTACAAGACAATGAACAAATTATTTTCTAACAATTTATTTAGAAATAGCCCTAATTTAAAATGTGCTTAATAGTGGTCCCTATCATGCATGCCAAATGGGAAAGCAAACAAGGGCCACCTTTAAATATATTTGCTCCAAAGATAAAGATGTCTCTATCTGCTGTATATGGACTTATTTGGTCCTTTGCCCATTCAGGGATTAGGTGGGAAGTTGTATACCCTAGTGATAGTATAATATCACTCTAGGTATACATGAGTATTCTTCCTTAAGAAGAAGTCAGATACCTTAAGTGTTTTTATGAACCATGTCAAGGCTATCCAGAATGAGTTACAATGTACTGTGGTCAAAACTAGAGCTGACCATGGTACAAAGTTTCAATCTGGGGCTATGACAAAGTTCTATCAAGAACTTTGTATCACCCAAGAGTTTTCCTCTCCCAAAACTCCCAAACAAAATGGAGTGGCCGAGAGAAAAAATAGTACCTTAATAGAGGCTAGTAGAATACTGCTTAGTGACTCCTCACTCCTAGAATACTTCTAGGCAGGGTAAGTCAATACAACCTATTATGTTCTGAACAGAGCCTCCATTAATACGGCCTATGAGAAAACCCCTATGAAATTATGAAAGGCAAACAACCAATCATTTCATATTTTAGAATCTTTGTTTGCAAGTGCTATATTTTAAACAACGGAAAATCTCAACTTACAAAATTTGCTAAAAATGCAATGTAGGTGTTCTTGTTGGATATAGCTCATATAGTAGAGCCTACAAAGTATTCAATAAGAAGACCCATGTTGTTGAAGACTCAATGCATGTTATTTTTGATGCGACTAGCCTACTTTATAAGGGATGGTCCAGCACTCCTGTCATTGTAGGAAATGATATGAAGATGAAAGAGCTCTCTATTAAAGATACACCCAGTACAAGCAAGGTTTCATCAGAAGTTGGAGCACTCACAGTTAAAGTTATAGGTGATCAGATTGATGGATAAGCAGATGTTGTAGATGAAGTTCAGCAGGATGAAGACAGGTTGCCTGCTACAACCAGGCTTCTGAGAGATCACCAAAGAAATCTCATCATTGGAAATGAACAACAAGGTGTGACCACAAGAAGTAGAGTTCAGAATGAAGCATTGTTACTGAGCTTCCTATCCTAGATTGAGCCCAAGATGTTTGAAGAAGCAAACAAGGACAACTTCTGGATCAATACCATGTAAGAAGAGTTACATCAATTCAAGAGGCGCAAGGTATGGAAGTTGGTGCCAAAGCCACTTGGACATAACATAATTGGAACAAGTGGTTTTTTAGGAACAAGCTTGATGAGAATGGGACTGTCATCAAGAATAAGGCAAGGTTGGTAGCCAAAGGCTATATGCAAGAAGAGGGAATAGAATTTGACCAAACCTTTACACCAATTGCAAGGTTTGAGGACATAAGGATGTTCCTTGCTTATGCTGCACATAAGAGATTCAAAGTCTACTAGATGGATGTCAAGTTAGCATTCTTGAATGGTAATCTTAAGGAAGAGGTATATGTGGAGTAGGCCTTAGGTTTTGTACATCCCACTCTAGTAAATCATGTTTACAAATCAAAGAAAGCTTTATATAGTTTGAAGCAAGCACCCAGGGCTTGGTATAAAACCTTGTCTTCCTTTCTCATCAAGAACAAATTCTTAAGGAGAAAGATAGATAACACATTGTTTCTTAGGGAAACAAAGGGCATGTCTCCTAGTCCAAATTTATGTGGATGACATAATATTTGGGTCTACAGATGACAACCTTTACAAATGGTTTGCTAACCTTATGCAGGGGGAGTATGAGATGAGCAGTATGGGGGAGCTCAAATACTTCTAAGGCCTCCAAGTGAAATAGTTTGATGAAGGGATTCTTATCTCTCAGACAAAGTACACTAGGGAGCTTATTAAGAAATTTGGGATGAAATCAGCTTCCATCATGAAAGCCTCGATGGGGTCCAATATTTTATTGGACATGGATTAGAAGTGTAAGCCATTTGATGAATCCATGTACGGATATATCATTGGATGCTTATTGTACTTAACTACTAGTAGGACATATATCATGTATGCAACATGTGTTTGCGCTAGGTACCAAGCATGCCCTAAGGAATCTCACTACTCAGCTGCAAAGAGGATTTTGAGATATCTTAAGAGCAGCCAACACCTTGTCCTTTGGTACCCTAGAAACAATGATTTTGAACTAATTTGCTATTCAGATGCAGAATTTGCAGGTTCCAAGGAAGATAATAAATGCATAAGTGGAACTTGTTAATTCCTAGGGAGAAAAATGATCTCATGGAGTAGCAAGAAGCAGACTTGTGTGTCTATATCCACTGTTGAGTCTGAGTATATCTCTGCAGGAAGCTGTTGTGCACAAATCCTATGGATACAAAATCAACTAGAGGACTACAAACTCAAGGTAAGTCATTATCCTTTATATTGTGACTCATCCAGTGCAATTTTTATTGCTAAGAATCATGTCTTACATAGTAGGACTAAACATATAGAAATTAGATATCACATTATTAGAGAACATGTAGAGAGTGAAGATATTTGCCTTTAATTTGTCTCCACTGACAATCAGGTTAGTGATATCTTCACTAAGCCATTGGATGTGGCTATGTTCAATTTCTTCATAATTGAGTTAGGAATGTTTAATATTGAATGATTCATTTACATTAAGTGTTTCAGTTGTAGATTAAATTCTCTACATTTCTACTTTACCTTCATGCTTAAACAAGTGTGTTATGTTGGCAGATAGATAGCTATTAATTACCTTAACTAGCTAGTTTGCACATTTATTTATCTAAAAATTTGTTAGTTGCTAGCAAACCCTTACTAGGTTAGGTTAACAACCTTTACCATAATTAAAGTAACAAGATGGCTCGGTCAACTATCAATAGATGTCTAACTTGTTTTGACAATGTTCACTGAAAAACAATCAGGTTAGCTGAAACAGCTAAGAAAGGTTCAGCTGAACTGCTGGGAATGTTGAGACAGTCTCAGTGGTTCGTACATGAATATGAATTACCCCGTGCTAGCAGGTTATCAATATGTCTCAGCACAACTGTTGAGATGGGCTGATTAAAATTAAATCAACTCATTTTAATTATCAAATAAGTAGAAATAATAATCAAGGTCATCCTCTCAACTCCAAAACACTACATATAAATAAAGGCTCAGTAAATTGAAAGTCATTAAACCCTTATCTCTTTCCAAAATGTCGAGATCAAACCCGTCTCATCGTATCATCTTCCAGCTTCAGTGGCGCCAAAGTATTCAAAAGATCTACGGGAAGTCTATAAGATTATAAGGAATGGATTTGTACATGAATCAGTGGAGATTAAAGAAGTCATCAGGATGTTGGATGCCCTAGGTTTAGAATATATTCTCTCTGAAACTTCCCCCATCCTGAGCGATGAACTATTGGAATTTTTCTCCAATGTAAAGCTTTCCCCAAATAAGACATCACTGAAATCCAAAATTACAATGATGAGGATTTAGATTACTCCAAGGAAGTTGGCTAAGTCCCTTCAGTTACCCTCTCTTGACAGTGATGAAGATGAGGACATCTCCAACAAGGACAAAGATAGTGCATTGGAATGGTGTGAGTACAATGATGCCAAGATTGGATCATTAAGAAGGAAAAAATTCGACCAGAGAGGAAAATTACTTGCAGACATAGTTGGGAAAGCTATTCAATGCAAGCCTGGATCTCATGACATCATATCCAAGCCCATGTCTGAGATAATCACCAAGATTAAACTACAAAAGAAGACCTTATGGGCCAATGCCATCTTCTAGAGGATAATTGAGTGTCTGCAGACTCCAAAAATGGGAGGAATCTTATCCATTTATCTGATCAACTCCTATCCAGGCAACTTCAATAAGAAATAAGGAGTCAAAATTTACTACCTTAAAAGTATGGACATCAAGACATTGAAAAGATTCTCCAGAGTTATTCCTATGAGTCAACCCTCTGAAGGAAAGGACATGTCGAAGGACAAAGGAAAAAAAGTTATGTGGGCTATTAATTCAGAATCTAGTTCAAAATATGAATAAGAATCTGCATCCCCAGTAGATGTTGGTCTTCAGGTTGACATTGATCAAATTCAATCCACTATAAGTGTTCAAGCCAATAATGAAATAGTTAAAAATCTTGTTGGAGGTGAGCATGTTGATGAAATCCATGTTGCTCTTGATTCTATAGATGTCGCTTCAGAAAGTGCTGCACATAATGTGCCCAATGCTCCAGTTACTTCTGATAAGGAAGTGCTAATGGAACCAACAAAGGATCGTGATGACTATTTAGAATCATCAATACCAGAAGAGGTTATTGTATCTTCTAAGGGTGAGCTTGTACTAATAGATGAGCCAGATCTCAAAAAGATTGATGCTGCTGTAGATGATCATGGTAATTCAGATAATGTTGCTGATGTTGATATGGATGATAATGACATCATTTCTTTTAATGATGCATATGTTGAGAGGGAGTCTTTAAAGGTACTTGGTCAGGATAAGGCTAATCCATCCACTCTCTATGAGTGTGATGATCAAGAGGACCAAGGTAAAATTCTCCTGTGATCAATCCTCCAACTTCAACAACTACAGATACCTACTTTCTCAGTTCTATCAAGGCTCTATTGGATGAGCAAGCCACCTTAGTTTAATATTACATAGACAAGTCCATCTCTGAAGTAAAAGTTGAGTTGCTGATAGAAATCCAGACTATGAAAACGAGACTGTTCATCTACTGTAAAGGGTTTATCAAACTCCCTTCAAACGTTTGTGTTGGTTTCTGAGACCTTGTCAAAACTCAGTGGTGACAAGACACCTGATCAAAAAATCTTGTTTGGTTTTTGAGTACCTTATCAAAATCTCATTGGTACCCAGGACACCTGATCAACTCATCCTGCATTGGATTCCTACCTAGGGTGGTAGAAGAGTGGATGTACCCAGATTGATTGGGGAACCACTATAGCTCCTTGTGTCGTCTGGTTGCTCATTTCTTTTGTTTTCTGGTTGTGGTTTGTGACTGTTCTGTGATTGCTTTGTAATTAGATAGTTGCTGTGTTTGCTGTATTTCATTTGCTTCCCTGTTCACTTAGGAATACAACAAGAGTTGTAAAAAGTTTTTAGCAAGCACCATACTCTATTCACCCCCCCCCCCCTCTAGAGTATATCAGATCTAACCTGCACTTTCAATTGGTATCAGAGCCAGGTTAGTTAAAATACCACACCTTAGTGGTTGCACAGGCTAACACCTGAACCCAAAGATCCCTCTAGTTAGATCTGCTTGTTTTAAGCTTGTTACTAGATTTATTTCTTCACAGAACATGGCCCAAAACAAAGATTATGCTAGCACTAGACCTCCAGTGTGAAATCTATCTAAGTTTGCACTTTAGAAGGCATGGATTAGATTGCACATGAACTCTATTGATGAAGACATTTTCTATTCTGTTTTGACAGTGTGTCCAAGACCTCCAGAAAATACAAGTACAAGTGCTGTTCCACCTCCTTCAGGAACAGATGTAGAAATCAAGAAATGGAAAGTGGCAGATGCTAAGGCAATGAATATTTTAGCCCAGACTATGTCTGATGAAATATTCCAAAAAGTAGTTGACTGCAACTCAACAAAGGACATCTGGGACAAGTTATCTGAGATAGTCTCAGGATCTGCTGATGAGAGAAAAGATAGAAGATCTCATCTCATAACCCAATATGAGAACTTCAAGAAAGGAGAAGCTGAGTCAGTAGCAGACATGTATAATAGACTCAGTCTCATAGTCAATGAGCTGAAAACATTGGACAAAGAGATCTCATTGACTGAGCTCAATGATAAAATCCTAATGTGCTTCCCAAGCACTTGGGACTCAAGGATCTGACCAATCAAGAATGCCAGAAGCCTAAATGAGATCAAAACTGAAGCTCTCTTGGGCAAGCTCAAGTTTTATGAGCTGCTCATCAAGAATAGAGAAGAAGAGCAGATGACTGCCTCACCGGCTATAAGAAAGGAAAAAATCAATAGCTTTCAAAGCCATTGAAGATCAGCCTGAAGATAAAGTCACAGGCAATGAAGAGCTGCTAAGCCTACTGGCCAAAAGATTTTACAAAATGGTCAGGAAAGATTTCAGGAAAAGATCATCTAGAGGGCATGACAAGCCAAGGTATGACAAATCAAATAACAAAGAGATTATTTGTTTTGGATGCAGGAAACCAGGCCATATGGTGTCTGACTGTCCAGAAAATCAGTATAAGGACAAAAAGGACAGGAAAGAAAGAAGAAAAGACAAACACTTCAGGAAGAACAACAATGACAAACCCTCCTCCAGCAAGAACAAAAATACAAGGAAGGGGTTTATTGCTGAAACTAGGAGTGAGACAGAAGAAGAATCTGAAGCTTCATCCAGCTCAAGTGATGATGAAGATGATGCTGATGAAAAGGAATTCTGCATGATGGCTATCAATGTCTCACAACAAAATTCTGATGCAGAAGAATCTGAGTCAGAATCAGAGACTCAATCTAAAGAGGACCAGGTAATAAGTTCTTTTGATTTTAATTCTGAGGACTTCAAGTGTGAGTTTAAAGCACTGTGTTTAGATTTATTAAAATCTGAGAAGGAAATCATTTCTCTCAGAAATCAGCTATCTGAACACAGCACTTTAAAATCAGAAAACCTCAAACTCTCTGAGGAGTTGGAATGTTGTAGGGAGCAGATAGCCTCATTGAAAAGTGAACTATCAGAGGCCAAAAAGTTTGAAGAATCCCTCAATGGGAGAAGTATCAAGCTAATGGACATCACAAGCACAGTGAACTCAAGATTCAATAGTACACTGGGCTTGGGTGCCTCATCTAGCCAACCTATAGTATTAACAACCCCAATCGAATTTATCTCTGATAAAGGTAAGGGAGTTGTAGAGGTAGCTAGGAAGAATTCTGATTTACCTAAGAAAACCATAGTTCAACAGAAATCGTCGAACGGAGCTCGACGATCGCCGAATGGAACTCAATGATCTCAGACTAAATCGTCGAACTCAGGTCGACGATCTCTGAACCCTGAACTCTGGCACAGTCGATCTTCGAATGGAGCTCGACGATCTAACCCAAGATCGTCGAACTCAGCTCAGAGATCGTCGAACAGATCTCAGAGTTTTGAAAACTCTTTCAAAGGCAAATCAAAGTACAATCCTAGAGGTTCTACATCTCAATGGTTTAACCTTTATACTGAATGGATAATACCTCCTAGGAGATATCATCCTGAAGGCTATAAGAGTCAACCAGAGATGTCTTTTATTTCTGAATTCGAAGGTTATCAACCTAGGCCCAAGGTAAACTGGGTCAAAAATAAATAAATTATTTTATGTGCAGGAGAAGACCTATCCAACATCAAACCAGCAATGGTATCTGGATAGTGGGTGCTCAAAGCACATGACAGGAAACAAGGATAATTTCACATCCTTCAAATCCAAGCTTGGACCCAAAGTAATATTTGGTGATTCAAACTTTGGACTAACAAAAGGATATGGTGCAGTCCAGACTGGCACAGTCACATTCAAGAAAGTAGCCTATGTGGAAGGACTGAAGCACAACTTGATCAGTATCAGTCAACTGTATGATGAAGGCTATCAAGTGACTTTCAACAAATTCTCATGCAAGATCAAATCAGAGGACAACACAACTGGGTTGACAGGTAGAAGGAAAGTTAACATCTATCTTGTAGATTTTCTTTCAACCAAGGTAGATATATGTTTGTTCAATTCTATTTGTAGACCTAATGAATTATGGCATAAGAGAGTAGGACATATAAACCTTATAACCATTGCTACGCTATCCAAGGACAACCTTGTTAGAGGACTACCTTCTGGCCCCTACAAGAAGGAATGACTTTGCATGACTTGTCAATTAGGCAAGCAAACCAAAAGTAGTTTCAAGTCACTTAATAAGAGTGATTCACCTAGGATTTTATATCTGTTACACATGGATCTCTTTGGACCCATTACAGTACAAAGCTTAGGAGGGAAATCTTATACTTTAGTAGTTGTAGATGACTTCTCTAGATTCACATGGGTGGTCTTTCTGAGAAAGAAGTCTGATAACTTTAAGTGTTTGACAGAGTTTCTTAAATGCATACAGAGTGAGTTCAATACTCACATTGCCCTGATCAGAAGTGATCATGGGATAGAGTTTGATTCTCTTCTTATGCAAGAGTTCTGTCAGAGTGAAGGGATCATGCACACTTTCTCAGCTCCTAGAACTCCTCAACAAAATGGGGTAGCTGAAAGGAAAAATAGAACCCTTATTGAATCTACTACTACATTATTGTCAGATGCTCATCTTCCTTTATCCTTTTGGGCAGAGGCAGTGAACACCTCCAACTATGTGTTGAATAGAAGTTTAATACATAAACTGAAGGGTAAGACTCCCTATGAATTACTCAAAGGGAAGAAACCTAAAGTAGATTACTTCAAAATCTTTGGTTGTATTTGCTACATTCATAATAATGACAAGAAATACTTAGCAAAATTTCAAGCTAAAGCTGATGAAGGAGTGTTTCTGGGAGACTCTATGATCAGTAAAGCTTATAGGGTATATAATAAATCTACTCTCAAAATTGAAGAATCTGTTCATATATCTTTTGATGAATCTAACATGTCTTTCAAGGAGAAGAATACGTCTACCATAGAACCTTTGCAGGTACACTCTCTTGCTGAAGACTTGGACATGTTACAAATTATTCAAAAAGATGAAAGCAGTGAAGATGAAGAAGACATTCAACATCTTGAAGAGAATCTTCTTGAAGAGCCAGTTGTTGTACCACAAGAGGAAATAACAACACAGCTTGGTGAACAATCAACATCTCCTGTTGATTTAGTAACATCAAGAGACCATCCAATCTCCCAAGTGATTGGAGACATCTCAGCTGGTGTGCAAACCAGAAATCAGGTCAACCAAAACCTGATGCATACTTACTTTCTCTCTCAAATTGAACCTCAATCCATTCAAGATGCAGAGCAAGATCCACACTGGATCATTGCAATGCAAGAGGAGTTGCATCAATTTGAAAGGAACAAAGTTTGGGAACTAGTACCAATGCCAAAGGATCACTCCATTGTTGGAACAAAGTGGGTGTTCAGAAATAAATTGGATGATCAAGGAGTCATTGTAAGGAACAAGGCAAGGCTAGTTGCTCAAGGGTACTCTCAAGAAGAAGGGATAGATTATGACCAGACCTTTGCACCAGTTGCAAGGTTAGAGGCCATAAGAATCTTCTTGGCATATGCAGCACACAAAGGATTCAAAGTATACTAGATGGATGAAAAGAGTGCTTTTCTCAATGGAAATATCAAAGAAGAAGTCTATGTCAGACAACCCCCAGGTTTTATCTCTTCAACTCATCCTGATTATGTTTTCAAATTACACAAAGCATTATATGGTCTAAAGCAAGCTCCTAGAGCATGGTATGAGACCCTAGCATGCTTTCTTCTGAAAAATGATTTTATAAGGGGTAGAGTAGACCAAACTCTTTTTATTAGAACTCATAAGTCCCATACCCTACTAGTACAAATCTATGTACATGATATTATATTTGGTTCTACTGATTCAAATTTATGCATAAGGTTTTCCAACCTAATGCATTCTAAATTTGAAATGAGTAGCATGGGTGAGCTATCCTTCTTTCTAGGATTGCAAATCAAACAACATGCTAAAGGCATATTTATTTCTCAAACCAAGTATGCAAAAGAATTGGTTAAGAAATTTGGTATGTATGAAGCATCATGTATGAAAACACCTATGCCTACTAATGTTGTATTAGATGCTGATGAACATGGGAAATCTGTTGATCAGACAATATATAGAGCAATGATTGGCTCTTTATTGTACCTTACCGCTAGTAGACCTGACATAAGGTTTGCTACATGCATATGTGCTAGATTCCAAGTGAGCCCTAGAGAGTCACACTTAACCTTAGTAAAAAGGATTCTTAGGTATGTAAAAAGTTGTCCAAATCTAGGTCTCTGGTATCCAAAAGAGTTAGCATTTGACTTAACTGGATTTTTAGATGCTGATTATGCTGGATGCAGAATAGACAGAAAAAACACTAGTGGAACTTGTCAGTTTCTTGGTGACAGACTTGTCTCCTGGTTTTGCAAGAAACAAACATATGCGTCAACTTTAGCTGCTGAAGCTGAATATATGGCTGCAGGTAGTTGTTGTTCACAAATCTTGTGGATTCAAAACCAACTCCTAGACTATGGCTACAACTTAAAGAAGTCTAAAATATTTTGTGATAATACCAGTGCTATTTCCATTGCACAAAATCCAGTCCTCCATAGTAGGAAAAAACACATAGAAATTAGGCATCACTTTCTAAGGGATAATGTTGAGAAAAACAAAATTGAACTTCAATATATCCCAACTGATTTGCAAAGGGGAGATATTTTCACCAAACCCTTGGATGAAAATAAACATACATTCTTCCTGAATCAGTTAGGAATGTTAGATGGAGGAAGTCTAAAATAATATCCAAGATTTTTAAAAATCTAAAAATGACCAAGACTAGGCAAATCAAAATGCTTTTTCTAGTGTATAGAGTGTTTCTGGTCTGTGAACTGCGCTCGACGATTTTCCCCAAGATCGTCGAACGGAGATCGACGATTTCAGAAATCGTCGACCAGAGTTCAGCGCTTCTCAGATAGTCCTAAACTATCTTTCTTCAGATCAGCAATCGTCGAACGGAGCTCGACGCTCTCCAATATCGTCGAACGGAGATCGACGATGTTGATGACCTTTCAGTTTCCTTTAGAAGCCCAGATCGTTGAACAAAGTTCAATGATCTTTCCTTTTCTACGTCGAACCCTAATATAAAACTCATTTTTCGGCCGTCGTTCTGCCTTTGCGCTTTCATCTTCTCTGCAAAATTTCTCTTTCCCTCCACACTTTTCTGCACTTGCTCTTGTGTTTGTTCATTTTCTTTGCAGGAATCAATGGAAGTTTCAGTCGCAATCTTGGCAGTAATGAAATTTGACGCTGGCTTTGATATCGACATGGATTCTTTCGATAACAGCGATCAAATATTCAAGGACATTCTGGAACTTTTCAAGGACCAACAGTTAGTCAACATAATGACTACAAGGATCAAATTGGCCCCAGATGAAATAATGGAATGGGTGTATACTGCCCACAATCTGGATCAGACCACAGTGGTCGGAACCATCTCAGGAACTCAGGTACCTTTAACACCTGCTGTTTTGACAGAGGTTTTTCAATTGAATTCTGGAGAAGATTCTGTTGAGCTTTCTGGAGAAGAATTTTCACTTATGCTTGAGAGGATGGGACATTCAGAAGCTAACCCTAGTAAATTGCTTAAGAAGAATCTGTCAGTTGAGTACAGATTTCTTGCTGATGTAGTTGGGAAAGTGTTGTTGGCAAAACACTCTGCTCATGATACCATCTCTAGGTATCAGCTCAGTTTGATGGGTGCCTTAGTGGACAAGAAGCAACTGAACTGGGGAGAAGTGTTCTTTGATTTAATCAAGAAGAAAATTAACAAGAACTTTGTTAATTTTGGGAGAATTTTAGGGTTGTTTCTTCACAACAGATGCCCTAACCTGCTTGTTTCCAGTGGGATACACATCAATGCCTCCAAGAGGCTTACTTGTGCCCTATTTGGGAAATGGGACAGGCAGATTGTAAACCCAGCAGAGCCTCTGCAATATCTTCTTCAGGCACAAGGACTATTTCAGTCTCTTCCCCTCAGGTTTCTTCCCCTGCAGAAGATTTGTCTGCCTCATCATCTCCTCCTTCTCCACCTATTGTTTCATCAACAACAATCTCATCCACCATCACAACTTCATCCCCCATTTCCATCCCATCTCCAACTTCAATCCCTTATCCAACTCCAACATCCACTGAAGAAATCTTCCATCCACTACATCACTACCCACATATGGACATTGACTCATCATCTCATATTCCATCATTCACTCTTCTAGATGATTCCTATATGGATGATTCTCCTTCATCCCCTCTTGAGCCACCATCTTTATCCACTTCTTATCAACAGTTACTTCAGGACATCATTGCTCAACCATCATTCACACCATCCATCTCCACTCCATTATCTTCCATCTCCACAATTCCAATATCTCAACCATCACTTCCACAATCCACAGTCTCTCCAACAACATCTCATGCTACTCCAACCTTCATCTCTACCACATCCATCCCTACCTCTACTCAAGTCCCTCTTGAGCAAGTAGATCTTCCAGCTATTGCAGACAAGTTATACGAGTTGATAGCTCCAAGACTATCACTACTGCTGGAGACCTCTATGGCTCCACTTCTGCAAACTATTCAGGAGTTGTCTGCCATGCTATCCTCTATCCTTCCTCCTCAGGCAATCCCTTCTTCTGGGTGCCTTGATCCAGTTATCACTGAATCTAGGCAGGGGGAGATGCCTCATGAAGCTGAGAGATTGCCTGCTGCAGTAACTTCAGTCCAAGCTCCAGTTGCTCCAGTTGCAGTCATTACAGTGGACCTCAGGTCACTGCTGTCAGTTTTTGATTCTGTGTACTTCAGCTGTCTTCCAGACTAGCATACTGAAGATCTTACTAAGGCCATTGTGCCTATTTCCAGCTGTGACCCCAGCTTAATAAGTTCTTAGATAAATTACTTCAATGCTGTTGACAGTGCTCCTTCTGTTTCTGTTGCTCCTACTGCTGCTGCTCCTACTGCTGCTGTTGATGTTTTTGTTAGTTCTGATATTGTTGTTTCAGTTTTTGAGGATATGCATATGACAGAGGCAATTGTTTTTGAGCCTGCTGTTTTTATCTCT
The DNA here is from genome assembly GCA_039583875.1 of Platanthera guangdongensis. Classification (NCBI taxonomy): domain Eukaryota; kingdom Viridiplantae; phylum Streptophyta; class Magnoliopsida; order Asparagales; family Orchidaceae; genus Platanthera; species Platanthera guangdongensis. Next base: position 104,424,408 of record CM077150.1, read on the forward strand.
GAATCTGTTATTCCAGTTACCTCTGAGCTTGCTGTTTCTATTTCTGAAGTTATTTTTCCAATTTCATCTATTACTACTGCTTCTATTACTGCTGTTGTTGCTCCTGTTTCTGAAATTTCTGTTTCTGAACCTACTGTCATAGCTCCTTCTGCCAGTGTTGCTTCTACTCCACTTCCTGCTGCTGCTGTTGCTACTATTGCCGTTTCTGTTGTTTCTTCTGCTCAGTCTCAACAACAGAAAGAATATTTCAAAAGGATTGATGCAGTGTATGATAATCCACAAAGTTCAAACAGTAATCAGTTTAGAACTGACTCTGATGATTCCTCTGCAACAATTGCAAGGAAAAGGAAAGCAAAAAGCAAGGCCATGAAGAGAGTTCCCCTAGAGAAGGTTAAAGATACAAATGATATTCCATATTATATCTTGAATGATTGCCCTATTACAGAACCATGGATGCAGTACTCCAGAAATCAGCTGAAAGCCATGAAGAAGAAAAGCAAGTATGACAAAGGATCATCTCATTTCAATCTTCCTCCTCCTCCTCCTTCACCTGATGCAGGTACAAGTGGTAGTTCTGCCTCTCAATCTACTGCTAGAAGCCAAAGTTCATATCAATCTCAAGGAAGATCTCAGTACAGAGGAAATCAGTCTAGAGGTTACCAGTCCAGAAGAGGACACTACAGAGGAAATCAAAGAGAACTCAAAGTGTATACTAAAGGATATTCCATGCAACATCCTTATCAAAGGGAAGTACAAGGTCCCTCTGACACTACTTTTGGTCCCTTCCCTTATAAGCTTAAAGATCTAGTCTCTTCCAGAGCTCCTCCTGATAATTCTTCAAATAGATATGAGCCTCCTGTTCCATTTGAAGACCCAGAAAATAATCCCACTTCATGGACAACCAGAATGAAAGAGTTGGCTGCATTAGACCAAATCAAGAAGGCTAGAGAACAAGGAAAAGATACATCTAATATCACTACTCTATCAGATCAAAGGAAGAACTTGAGAGATACTCTTCCAGCAAATTCTTTGATTCAGAAAGTTATATGAAGCTGCACCCAGAAGCTGTAGTCCCCAGGCCAAAACATCAAACTTCTCTAGGTGCAGCTGATGACAGAAGATCAAAGAAAGAAGCTCTCAACCCTAACAGAGAAATAGTTCTCATAAAGAGAAAGGAAAATGAATGATTCTGTAAGATGACATTAATACCTATTTTTGACTATCTGTGATTATATCTGTGTTTCTGCAATGTTTTTTTTCTTTGTTTTTGTTATATCTATGCATTGTTTGTTTTTATTTTTCCAATGTCTGTAAATAGTAATCCTAATCCAAATAGGGGGAGATTGTTGGAACACCCTATTACTGATTTGGGCAAGGATCACTATGTCCTTTAGGAAATTTGTTTTGACCTCCTTGTATAGATCTAAAGGTCAATTAGAATTGAGTCTAAGGGTTAGTATTTAGGTTTGAAAGCTGCCCTCAAGACCCTCAAGACCAGAAATTTCAGTTTAGGAGACTAAGTCATTTCGTCGAGCTCAAGACGACGAATTGTCGAACTCCATTCGACGATCTCTGAGCTCACTTCGACGAATCGTCGAACTCCATTCGACGATCTCTGAGCTTACTTCAACGAGTCGTCGAACTCCATTCGACGATCTTCAAGCTCAGATCCACATTCCTGTCTCCAGTTTGTTTCTCTATCTCTGAGCTCAGTTCGACGATAGTTAAGCTCAGATCGATGTTTTCTACTTCAGTCTAAGTCCAGTCGCTGAGCTCAGTTCAACGATAGTGGAGCTCAGGTCGATGTTTTTCTGGGGAGATCGACGTTTTTCGAGATTCAAATTCAGATAGTTATGGAATTATTCCCAGCATTTATTTCAAGGATCTTGTAGCCGTTTTAATTAATCTGGAGAAAGTTTCAAGGGAATTTTAAAGGAATGTTTTATTAGACTTTCCTCCAGAAGACAAAATGCAGTTAAGGAAGTCATTTATGACAGGCTAACGACTATCTTGGACAGAGAATTATTCTATTCAGATCTAAGGAATAAAGGTTTATTCATTCTGCTGGTTAATCATAATAATACCAACAACAAAAACAACAAAAAGAAAAAGAGTTGCAGATATTCACAGCCTTAGAATTCTTGCAGGAACACACATCACTGAAGGAGATCAACATTCTGAAATTTCTAGATCCCTCTTGATTCCAGTGTTCAAAGGCCATTATCATTCAAGACTCCAAACACCACACATTTCAGCTGCTGCTGGAATCATCTTTTGCTGGAGATCAAATCTTCTGAATGCATATCACCCTACTGCAAAGCTTCACTTCCGGAACAACTAAAGATCTCAGGGGGAGCTTTGACAACATCCACTATCTTCTCTCTGATTGTTGACAGAGAAGATCATCTCACCTCTCTCTCCCTCTCTACTGTAAAGGGTTTATCAAACTCCCTTCAAAAGTTTGTGTTGGTTTCTGAGACCTTGTCAAAACTCAGTGGTGGCAAGACACCTGATCAAAAAAATCTGGTTTGGTTTTTGAGTACCTTATCAAAAGCTCATTGGTGCCCAGGACACCTGATCAACTCATCCTGCAGTGGATTCCTACCTACGGTGGTAGAAAAGTGGATGTACCCAGATTGATTGGGGAACCACTATAGCTCCTTGTGTCATCTGGTTGCTCATTTCTTTTGTTTTCTGGCTATGGTTTGTGACTGTTCTGTGATTGCTTTGTAATTAGATAGTTGTTGTGTTTGTTGTATTTCATTTGCTTCCCTGTTCACTTAGGAATACAACAAGAGTTGTAAAAAGTTTTTAGCAAGCACCATACTCTATTCACCCCCCCCCCCTCTATAGTATATCAGATCTAACCTGCACTTTCACATTCAGCCTTTGGAATCAATTGGAGAGGCCCTTGGTCTCCCTTGGCCATGAATGACCTCCTTTTCTCACTTTCTCTCTCCTCCATTAAAGGGAAAATGGAGATTTCTCTCTCATACTCACCATGGCCGAATTTTGATGTCTCCTCCAGCCTATTGGCAGCCCACTAATTCATATTAATAATAAGAATAAGGTTAGCCCAAGTGGGGGAAATGAGTTTGAGCTTCAGTTAGCCCATTTAGGCTAATTTGACCTAACACTATAATAGAGTTGACCTTGTCAACATGACCATTTGGGTTGACCCCAATGGATCCTTGGTGACCCATTGGACTCCCTTAAGGTCTAGGAAGACTTTAGTAGGGTTGCTTGGGCATCTTGGGGGTCACTTGACCCTTAGTTAGGGCACTTTGACCCCCTATTTGAAGCTAGGGTTGACTTGGGTCAACATAGCCTCTTTGGTTGACCCCAATGGGTCCTTGGTGACCCATTGACCTCCCCTAAGATCTAGAAAGGGTTTGGTAGGGTTGTCTTGGCACTTTGGAGGTCACCTACTTTTAGGAAGGGTACTTTGACCAAATTAGGGCTAGAGTTGACTTTGGTCAACATAGACTCTTGGGTTGACCCCAATGGATCCTTGGTGACCCATTGGCCTCACTTTAAGGTTAGGTGGGAATGGGTGGGATCCACTTGGCTAGGGGAAGGTCAATTGACCCTAAGTAGGCTAGTTTGACCCATTTAGGGTTAAGGTTGACTTAGGTCAACTTAACCACTTTGAATGCCCACAGTGGGTCCTTAGTGGCGCTATGGACTTCCCAAGGTGTTTGGGGTGTTGTGGTATGGTCCTGGGATCAAGGTGTACCCCTAAGGTCAGACCTTAGGTCTAAATGTTGAGGCTGAGCTATAGGCAGACCAAGGTGATTTTCACCTTGGCCTTGTTCACTTGGTCCTTTGAGCTTCTGGTGGTTTTGTCATGACCTAGTCATGACAAAACAAAATCTTAGGGGTCTAGTTGTTTAAGGGATGCTACATATATAATTTAGATTTCTTTTATTTCTCATTTCTCTGTTTACAAGTATTCATAATCCTACTATTCAAGTTCATTTATAACATTGACAATTCTGGTAAGGAACTCTACAGTATTTCAAACCTCCATAAATTCAAGATTAATGCCTCCATGCATATTATTCCTCAACTCTATGAGCTAAATGTGAAGTTGTCAATGATCCGTGCAGATGGCTCAATTCTATTCCAAAATTTCCTAGTAGCAAGTCTCATCGTTGCTCTTCCTGATTCATAGTCCGATTTTAGCACTAGACTAAGATATAACCAATCTAGCCACACTTATGTTAAAATATAAAATGATATCCACATAGAGGAGAAACCTAAGAATAATAATTCTAAAATTCCTAAAGACCATACTCCAAAAGTAAAGCTGACTGAATCTCATGGAAATTATTCCTCTCACCATAATTTAAAGCCAAAGGCTAAAACTATAAGAAACCTTTCCGTCCAGGTTCCCTTCATTAATAACCCAATCATCACAAGACTAGTACTTCAAACCAAAACCTAAGAAAATGGAAATGTGCTTCATCTGCGGTCGCACAAATGATTTGTCAACAAATTGCATCTCCAAGAAGACAGAACCTATGGTCAGCAAATCCCAAGGCTCGAAGCCTTAGAACAACATGATCTAAGCACCGAATGAACCTATCTTCAGGTTATATTATACTTCGAGTATTCCTCTCACTTGTTCATCAGATGGTGGCTTGATTCCGGAGAAAATGGTCATAATTGTTTTGATCTGTCTTGCTTTGGGATCTTTTAGGACATTTGTGGAGGAAGCATGATATTAGGAGATGCTTGATTGACTCAAATACTTGTATGCGGGCATGTGGATCTTAGGTTGACATTCCAAAGGACAGTAGCCCTTCATGTACTTTACGTGTAAAGAGTTAGGAAGAACTATTTGAGTGGTTCCTTTTTAGTGAATAAAGGTTATAGAATTATATTGGAATCTAATAAAGTTGTAATAACATTAAATTATGTTTTATAGGGAAAAGCTTTGCTTTAGATGGTTCATTTAGATTAAACATTATTTTTTTTGGAGGTGAATTAGATTTAATCATCTTTAATTACAAGTACCTGTAACATCCCTCAAACAACTAGACCCCTAGGATTTTGTTTTGTCATGACTAGGTCATGACAAAACCATCAGAAGCTCAAAGGACCAAGTGAACAAGGCCAAGGTGAAAATCTCCTTGGTCTGCCTATAGCTCATCCTCAATATTTAGACCTAGGGTTTGACTTTAAGGCTACACCTTGATCCCATGACCCTACCACAACAACCCTAAAACCTTGGGTAGTCCATAGGGCCACTATGGACCCACTGTAGGTAGTCAAAGTGGTTAAGTTGACATAAGTCAACCCTGACCCTAAATGGGTCAAACTAGCTTACTTAGGGTCAATTGACCTTCCCTTAGCCAAGTGGACCCCACCCATGCCCTCCTAACGCTAAAGTGAGGTCAGTGGGTCACCAAGGACCCATTGTGGTCAACCAAAGAGTTTAGGTTGACCAAAGTCAACCCTAGCCCTAAGTTGGTGAAGGTACCCTTCCTAAGGGCAGGTGACCTCCAAAGTGCCAAGTCAACCCTACCGAACCCTACCTAGACCTTAGGGGAGTCCAATGGGTCACTAAGGACCCATTGATGACAACTCAAAAGGTCAAATTGACCAATGTTAACTCTAAGCTAGGTCAAATCAAACTTAGCTCAAATGGGCTAACCTAAGCTCAAGCCCTCTTTCCACTTGGGCTAACCTTATTTCCATGGAAATTATGGGTTAATGGGCTTCCAATAGGCTGGAGTGGTCAGCAAGGTCAACCTGGATGACTAGGAGAGATAAAACTCCAAGCTCTCTTTAATGGAGGAGAGAGAAAAGGGTGAAAGGGAGCCATTCATGGCCAAGGAGGCCAAGGGCCATTCTTCATTGGTTGATCCTTTCCCCATTCAGTCCAGGAAGACCAGGGGACCATTTTGGTAGCTGATCATGGCTGGAACAGTGCCACCAAAACATGGCCGAATAGTGCCTTCAATGGCCATTATTGGCCACTGAAGCCTTGGCCCTTCCCTCCACCTCTTTATGGCTGGATTCAACTCCTCTGGGGAAGAAGAGGAATTTCTAGCCGTTTCCCAGCTAGATTGAGGCCAAATTCACCCCCCTCACCATGGCCGAAAATTACATGAAGTGGCCATTAATGGCCACCACCAGCTGGACCCCTCCCCCCCCCCCTTTTATTGTTTTAAAAGCTTCCCTAAGCTCCAAGCTTTCATTTCCACACTTTGCCTGAAGGAGACAAATGACTTCACTGTGTTGTTGCAGAGCGCCGACGACAACTCCACCACTAATGGAATCCTGGTGATCGACGAGTCTCCAGGCCGCAAGCAAGGTCCTCTCCTCCTCCTTTCTCTATGGGTAGATCGTAACAATCATTAGGGTTAAGAATCGGGCTCAATTGAGCCCCATCGGGAAGGGAGTTTTCCTGGTTTTTCCACAAAAATGAACCTGTCTGGATCGCCGGAATCCGCCCCTCCGGCGGCAGTGCCGCCTCCTGGCGATAGCCACCACCTCAACGGAGGTGGTGGTGGCGGTGGCCAGCCGAGGAGGTGGCCGGATGGCCGGCGGTGGTTGTTGGAAGTTGCTCCAGGCGGGCTGGATCATGGCCTTCGACTGGAGGAGGAAGACGATCTAGCCACCCTTGGATCCTTCTTTAAGATTAGTGCTAGAGTTAAATTAAACTATAGGGTATTTTCATGATTATTTTATTTTTGTCACACACTATCTATTTAAAGTTTTAAATTATTAAAAATACATAGAGGCTAAGTCAGAGAAAATGGTCAACACATAATTTGTAGCCCTATTGGTCTATTTTAATTTAAAATTGGTTTGAACCAATTTGGGTGCGTGGTTTGACCAGGGCATGCATTTTGGTGGGATCTATACCTAGAGCTAGGCAGAGATTAAAATGAGTGCCCACACTTCATCTCTTGTCCAAATGACTTGAAATTTGTACAAGGAGTCACCCTAGGCTATACCTAGGGCTGCTCAAAAATGAGAATTTTTGGGGATAATGTTTCTATAGTTTTGGAAATTATTTCATTACTCTAGGGTAAATTAATTAAGGGACCAAGTGACCTCCAAATTCACCCAAATTTTGGTGAGTGGTCCTTGGGGTCATCATAAGTCTCTGGATAAATTTTCATCACATTTGGAGATGATTTGGAGTGAATTCTTGCAAACCCTATCCTTGCCATAATGAGGGTATTTAGGTCAAAAGTGCACTTGTAGGTTTAGGTGTCCAAACCACCTCAACAGAGGCTGAAACTTGGGCCACTGGTTTTAAATGACATTTAACACCCTCATATGGGTTATGGGGTGGTTTGGGGTAGGTTTGCCCTATGACCCAGGTTCAAACCCTATGATAGGACTTTGGGGGTTTGAGAAGGGCATGGGGTCAAATTACCTTGTATGGACTTGAAGTCTTGCAGAGAGGATACTAGGGTAGCTAAGGTCCTCTGATAAAAATCTTAGAGGATTTGGAGATGGATAAACCCCTCAAACCCATAACCCTAGTTTAGGGCACATCACTTATACATGCAAGATAAGCCACCTAAACATAATGAAAAGTTATGAAACTTGGTAGGTATGGTCATAGGGTTAATTATAGCCTCTGGTGATTTTATAAGTAATTTAGGAACATTTCACTTAGTACCTCCCTTATAGTATGTGAAATCGCCCTTGTAATCTTTTAATTATTATGATCACACTGTTTAGTAGGAAGTTATGGAATTTGGGCAGAGATTGTTTTAGGTCAATTTACTTGAATTTTATTACAATTTTTGGATGTGTACTCCCAGTACTTACTTAACAAATGTATAAACACGGGAGTATGATCAATAATAGATTTAGAGCTCCCTTTTTATTGGAAAATTATGAACCTTGATCAGTAGTATTTCAAGGTCAATATGTTCATATGAGAATTTTATTGCAATTTTTAGATGAATAATTATTGTACTTAGTTCATTAACCTATTACTTGAAATATTTTGAGAAAATCAATTATAGAGTTATTTATTCACTGATAAATTGTGAAACTTAAGCTGAAGTGTTTATGTAACGCCCCAAAACTCAAAAGAGCGACGGGAGGCGTTTTGTGCCAAATCTGGTATTTGGTAGGAGGCATACGACCTGGGACACGAGCGTGTCCCAGGGCGTGTCAGGCTCGAGTCGACGATTTGGCCACGAAGTCGACATTTTGTGCTCGACGATGTGTCGAGACGGGGCACACGGCCTAAGACACGGACGTGTCTCAGGGCGTGTCGAGCCCGTGTCGACAATCGGCCCGCGAAGTCGACATTTTCGCGCGACGATGTGTCGAGACAAGGCACACGGCCTAGGACACGGGCGTGTCCAAGGCCGTGTCGTGTGGTCGACGAACTTCGCTCGACAAAGTGTCGAGACTGTGAACACGGCCTAAAGCCCAGGCGTGTTCGGGTGTGACACGGACGTGTCCAAGACCCATGTGAGTCTCGGGTTATTTTCGAGGCTGTGTCGATGGATGCACACGGCCGACCACACGGTCGTATCAGTTGGAACACGGGCGTGTCAGGTCGAACACGGGCGTGTTGGATGCTCGGGTGTTGTTCCAGATGCGTCGATTTTGACGGCGAATTGGGGGCCACGGCCCTGGACACGGGCGTGTCGCAGGCCGTGTTCGGCCCAGTTTTAGCATTTCAGGCCCGAATCAAGGCCGTTCGTTTCTTTAATTTGGGATCCAACGGCTGGGGGTGGTTCCTGATGGGATATACACGGGATTGGATCCTTCAAACCCTCATTTCACTTGAGAGGTTATCTTTCTAAAGTATAGAGAGAGAGAGATGAGAGCCAAGGAGGAAGAAGAAGCTTAGATCCGGTCTTTGGAGGAGCTTCGGAGCTCCAAATCGCGAACCGACTTCGGATCTACGGAGGCAAAGAGAGTGCAGTGCTTTTCATCTGCTTATATTTCCATGGCGCCAAGGAAGAACGCTAGGGTAACGATTCTCTTCTTGAGCATGTGAAGCTCTCCTTCTTTGCATAGGAAGCCCGCTCTCATGAGTTTGCGGTGAGTGGAGGCATTCCTTCGGGTAGATATGTAAAGTCCCCGTTGTTTAGAGTCCGTATTCGAGAACGGACATAGGCATGATATGTGAAGCCTACCCGAACAAGTTGGTTTGGATCGGTGATGTTGCATTGCATAATTGCCGGAGAAGACTCCACGCAAATGTTTGTTTTTCGGGTTTTCTACGCGGTAGATTGCAACAGGGAGCCTTGGGGATTAACCCAAAAGTGCACCCGGAAAACTGGGTAGATGCATGGTTCTGCCAAACTTGTGGGCCTGGGAGCCAACTTGTACATAACTGGGTTATATAATATTGTGCGTTCGATTCACGGGCTTCGGGGAAACTTAACTCGTGCCGATGATTTTAAAGTGTCGTGGCAAGTGAGCAACGGGTTGATTGGAACCGTTCCTGCTTTATGCTGAGGGCATAGAGGTCGGGTCTTTGTTGTCGATGATTTTAAAGTGTCGTGACATAGGCTGTTGATGATATTAAAGTGTCGTAACATCTGCCTAAAAGACCAAATTGCTCACGAGAGATTGCCATCCTGGGGATGGTGGTGAGTCAACGGGCTTAGACTGTGATCACCGAGAATGTGCCCTGAGAACACGGGGAGTATGGCCATGCGTGCCAACGCCTGTGATGTAATGAATTTATATACTGCTTGGTTGTGCTAATAAAATGCAGGGAAGGAGCATCGCCACCCCGAATTGGGGGCGGGATCGTTATAATTTGGTCAGCATTGCTGACTGTTGCTTTTGTTTGCCACCGTGCGGTGGTTTGTTGCTTGTAGGTGCTGCTGGACCAAGCGGTCAATAGCGGGCTAAAGCCCAAATTGCTAAGCCGACCCTTGAAGGCCTAATTGAAGTGTTTACTTGCTTGTATTCATGTATGACCGGCCTGCGTGCCGTGGTTTGTAAAACATGTAATTTGAAGTAAACCATTTTGTAAGGCCTTAAGGCCTGTACTTGTGTATGTACTACATTCCTATTTGGTGTTTAGTGGACATTCATACTTGGTGCTGGGTTCTTTTAATTGCAACTTATAAAACTGCTTCCGCTAGAATGCTCTGTGTAGGACGTTGGATTGGTTGGATGGTTTCCACTGAGTAACCACTCGGTCTGTCTGTGGTATATGGCGTCGGGCCCCGGCCGGACCTACTGCTATATGCTATGCGACGGATATGGGGTGTTACAGTTTATATGTCATTATATTCATCCTTAAATTTCTCAGAATTTTTAGAAGAATATTGACAGTGCTGACTTTTTAATTTTGGTTAATATAGGTTATGTTCAAAAATTATGTTTAGAGGTTTAAGTCTTACTGAAAAATTTGGAGGCCTTGGATTTACTGATAAATAGTTGTTTTTTATTTATCATAATTTTGTGGAACATTTTGCGTGCATGAAAATAGTACTTCATGTTCAAACTAAGGCATTTGGATCACTTTGGAAATTAAATAAATTATCAAATAAATTATGAAAATTCTAAACTTCTGGATTTAGGCTAATCATGTCAGGATAGACCTCCAATAAATATTATAGGGATTTTGGATGATAAATTGGAGTACCTCCCATTGTACACATCATATGGCTTAGTGTGGTCTGTGTTTAGTAAACAAACTGCAGAAATCAAAATTTGATGCCAAATGAACTTAGGGAGTTGGGATATTAGTGTTTTGGTCTGGTAAGGGAAATGAGATTGTCTTTGGGAGTCGTAATGAGGAGTGAGAAGTTTGGCTAGTGTTTAGAGGTGCTCGGGGTTGATGAAACAGCGTCTTCCCCGTAGGAGAGAAGTGTCAAATACACTAGGGTTAGATCCAGTACAACATTTAAGGGATTGGGAGTGTGGTAACAACCAATAATAGCAAGTGCCTTGCGAAAGGGAACAATGAGATTCAGCTGCCACCATAGTTCTTAATGCCCTCGAGAGCCCCTCACGGGGAATACCTTGGGCAGTCCTGGGCTAACCTAAACAGTAGGAATAATAAACTACAAGAGCAACTAGTATAACAAGGGTTTCACATTCACATACCCCGGTAGCTTGGGAGGTTGATTAGGTTGGTTTGAATTATCATTCGGACAGTAGGTTCGGAAGGTAGATGCACGGATGGGATAGTCCGAGGAGCTTTGGCTCGGTAGATATTTGTGACGGACGGGTTAGTCCGGGGAGCTTTTGCTCGGTGGTGATAGACCAAGTTTGCATGTGTATTATAAGGTGGTGAGTCATCGGTGTTGGAGGTTCGATGCACCGATGCCAATACGTTGACTCGGCAAGTGTGGTTTAGCACTTGGCCAATTTAAGTCCGGTGGACGAGCCGGTAAACAGTACGTAGGAGCTCCGCTTAGTGCACCAGCGTCGAGGCATACGATAGGTCTGACTGGTAGTGCTATTACCGATTTAGAGGTGAGCGAGGCCCAACCCACTGCTTCTGTTTGCCACTACGGAGGTATCCTGGCAGGTTTCGGCTCCAGAAAGGGGGAACTAAAGGTATGTGAGCATAGAGTCGTGTGCGTGAGTTGCACTTGCATGAATCATGGCATGACATATCACTACACTCATACTTTCATACAACCGACACCCCAACATATAAATTGGTATGAGACTTTTTATACGATGGGAGCCTTGCAGAAGTCCCCTTAACTTATAAGTTTGTATGGGCATTCATATAAGTTAAGGTTACTTATTTCTTACTTTGTCGCCGATTCTACTTGTTTACTTTACTGCTTACTATTTTAGATCTGCTTGTTTGTACCTTCTCTTCCTTTGTTATTTATACATTATAAGTTAACTGCTAGATTAGCTCCACTGTCACCTGTTGCTTTGTACTCTCCACCTTTGTAGCTTCCCTTTCCACCTCCCCGCTCGGTTCCTAGGAGCCATGGAGGGAGGGGTAGGGGATGATAGGGCTTAGTCTTTATGACTAATGGTTTTCGGACCATAACATTACAGGGGCTCCGGATGGGAGATAGGGACTAGCAGCGCAGGGACCAGCAGTAGTGGAGTACGGTACGCATGGAGGTGGGCCAGTCTAGTACCGGAGCACCAGCGGCCAGCTCCGTGAGTGATAGTCTTCTTATAGCTTCCGCAAGAGTTTGTAGTGAGGATCTGATGTACCGAGCTTAAGCCCGTTTATATTTCTAGTTTTGTTACTTTTCAGTACTCTCTATTATATATAGACTCGATGTGATTTCATTTACATCTATTACATGTGATGGTGGACTTAGTTTTATTGAAACTATGTTATGATTCTTTCTCTTTAGTGATCGTAAAGGCCGGCAAAATTGACGTTCTGTAGTGGAGGCCTTCCCGAGTGTCGGTGCCACCGCAAAACGATGATTCTGGGCATAAGAACCCCAGATTTGAAAAAGAAAAAAAGTGGGGCGGGGGGTCTTACAAAGTGGTATCAGTGCAAACCTCAATCGAAAGAGAAGTAGTTCACAAAAACCTTGGGCCACACCCGCGCGAGCTTAGTTTGCGGACAAACTAGCAGCGGAAGCAGTGGTGTGCCCATAAATGGAATTACATGTAAAAGTCCATTCTTCTTCTTCTTTTACTCCATTCGTACGCTATCTTACTATTGGAATTTTCCTTGTAGCCTGCGACGAACCCTACTCCACAGCAGGGGACACCTCAGGCTCCGAATATAGTTCCACCTCCTCCGGCTCTGGTTCCATTTCAGCAGACGGAGATGGGTCAAACACTGACGGCCATTCTGGAGGCCTTCAGAGCTCAGCAAGCCCCAGCTCCACAGCCAAATCCCGGGGCGAACTGGATGAGTGCCTTCCAAGCACTTTCCCCTCCATCCTACCAGGGGACGGAGTCGGCAGTTCACACGGAGGAATGGTTAGATACCATTTATGAGATGCTTGAGGGGATTCGATGCCCCACTAAGGAGGCAGTTGCTTTGGCAGTCTCCTGCCTGGAGTCACACAGAAAGAGGTGGTGGAAGTCACAGCTGGACACCACCTTTGTGGATATGGATTGCACAGATATCTCTTGGGGAGAGTTCAAAGCGGCACTTCTGGGATATTTTGTACCTCAGTAGGCAAGGGAAGAATTGGAGGATAGGTTCCTGCGGTTGAAGCAGGGAAACCAGACAGTGCTGGAGTATTACCAGTCATTTACTCACTTAGCCCGCTATGTAGACTCTTATCAGTTGGACGACACTGGTTATGCCAGGAGGTTCTACAAGGGGCTGCACGACGACATGAGGCAGTCCCTCCTCTTCGTCCCCGATGGAAGTTTGGCCGGGATTTTGGAAATGGCCAAGAAAAGGGAAGCAGATCAGCTTACAGTCAAGTGTCAGAAGAGATCGACTGACGATACAGTGATTGGAGGTCGTAGAGACCACCCTCGAGGCCAGGTCATCGGGGAAAGAAGGAACGAGGATCAACCCCATCAGGAGATTGGACAGGAGCAGAGGAACTAGGGGGTATTGGCCCCCCAGACCTTACAGATGCTTGAGATACCGAGGACAGCAAAGCCGGCAACGGTATGCTTCCAGTGCAAGAAGCCGGGACATTTCAAGAGGAATTTTCCAATGAGGCGAGCACCCCCACCAGCACTTCAGGGTGCCCCACCTCCTCGACAGTTTGGTGACCGAGGACGGGGATATCAGGGCAGAGGCCACAGGCTATAGAGGGAGCATTGTTGGGTCCCGGTTGTATCTTACAGTAAGTAGACCAGACATTATGTTTTCTACATGTCTTTGTACTAGGTTCCAGGTGAACCCTAAAGAATCTCATCTTATTTTCTTAAAAAGAATTTTGAGATATATAAAGAGTTGCCCTAATTTAGGACTATGGTATCCAACTGAGTCAGAATTTGAGTTAACTGGATACTCTGATGCTGACTTTGTTGGATATAGAGTGGACAGAAAGAGCACATCAGGGACATGTCAGTTCCTTGGTGATAGGCTAGTTTCATGGTTTTGCAAGAAGCAAACATTCGTGTCTACCTCAACAGCAGAAGCTAAGTATATAACAACTGACAGTTGTTGTTCACAGATGTTGTGGATTCAGAACCAACTCCTAGATTATGGTGTCAACTTAAATAATTCAACTCTATTTTGTGATAATACAAGTGCAATTTCTATTGCACCGAATCCAGAGCATCATAGTAGAACTAAGCATATAGATTTAATGCATCATTTCATTAGAGAGTGTGCAGACAAAAAGAAAATTAATCTCACCTTTGTCTCTACTGATTTGTAAACGGCAGATATCTTCACCAAACCATTGGATGAGAAGAAACATCTGTTCTTTATGAATCAGCTAGGAATGATAAATGGAGATGCATTAATTTGACTTTCTGTCTGTGGTCGAAGAATTTGCCACAGTTCGTCGAACGGAGATCGATGAACTGAGAAAAGTTCTTGAGAAATTCGTCGACCTGAGATCGACGAACTCTCTATGTGTGAATTTCTATTCGTCGAACGGAGATCGACGATATTGCTTCAGAAAATATTTCGTCGACTTGAGCATGATGAAATGTTTTCCCTTCTTCAGACTGAGATCGACGAACTCTTTCATCAATAAAAGTTTTTGTCAACCTGAGATTGAAGAATTTTTTCTTTTTTGTCGGACGGAGTCTGCTGCTTCATATTTTAAAAACCATATAACTAGATTTTCTTCGAGCTCGATCCCGCGCTTTCTGTTCCCATTGCACTTGATCTTTCTATTTCTCTTTTGCAGGCGATCTATGGCGATTCCATCGAGCTCTTTGACGGCGATGAAGTTTGACATGGGATTCGACATAGATTTTGATTCATTCCAACATGTTGATCAAGTTTTCCTGGATATCCTGAAACTCTTTGAAGAACAGTAGTTGAAGAATTTTATGACAACCAGAATCAAGATAGCGGCTACTGAAATAAGAGAATGGGTGTTCACCTCCTCAACTGCTAATGCAGAAACAATGACAGGCACAATCTCAGGGAATCAGGTTACTCTAACTCCCACCATCTTAACAGAGATTTTTGGTTGGAGGTGAAGATATTGAAATGGATAGTATTGAATACGATAACATGTTGATCAAAATGGGTCATTCTGAAGGAAACCCTAACAAACTGCTTAAGAAGAATTTGTCTGCTGAATACAAATTCCTTGTTGATGTTGTTGGAAAGGTTTTGCTGGACAAACACATAGCCCATGACAATATTACCAGGCACCAGTTCTTGGTGATGTGTGTTGTGGTAAATAAGAAAGCAGTGAACTGGGGAAAACTACTCTTTGATTTGATCAAAAAGAAAAATACTAAGAAGGAAGTATGTTTTGAAAGAATTCTGGGCATTTTCCTACAGGAAAAGGCAGCTGAATCCCTGGTCTCCCAGACCATATTCATTAATACTTCCAAAAGACTAACATGTGCCTTATTTGGGAGATGGGAGAGGACCATAACTAAGCCATCCAGGGCTTCCTCCTCTTCCAGGACTTCTGAGAGCACTAGGGCAGTAACAGCCAATCCTCCACCTCCAAAAGATGTCATTCCCTCCACCAGAATTATTTCTCCTCCTCAACCTCAACAACAACCACTTTCTCCTCAATCTCCCACAATCATTCATGAGGATACTCCATCTCCACCTCCTCATTCTCCACCTCAAATTAATATATCTGACATTCCATTTACCTCACAACCATCCTTCAATCTACAGTCCCCTCAACCATCTCCACATAACTCTCCAATTCAGGTAACTACCTCTCCACCCATTAACACAGTTCCTATTTCAACAATTGACATTCCATCCATTACCCCTTCCACATTTCCAGAATACACCGACGCATACTTCTCACATGCCTTCTCTGTGTGTTCAAATTGTGGACATCACACTCCCCACACCTCCTCTGCTCCTGAACCCCTCTACATAAATTTTTTTGATGTAGTAAAACATCTTCTTGATTTTATTTCCCCCACTCTTGGGCAACTTATAGCTAATGCTATTGCTCCTCTCTCTGCTCCATCCTCTCTCTCTCTTCCAGAATTGTTGCCCTCTCTTCGGTCCCTTCTTCTGGAGGACTGGCTTTAGGAACCTCTGAACCCAGTAAGGGAGAGATGTTCTGTGAAGAAGCTCCAGTTCCTCCTCGTACTGCAGCAACAACAAATTCTGATATGTCTGATGATTCAGCAGAGGCAGCCCCTCCAACAGAAATAATTGATCTAATTAATTCTGATATAGACATGGATGATACAGTTTTAGCAAAAATAACTATTGTTGGTGATTACCTTATAAATCCCACAGTTAATCTAGATTCTTTACTAGATTCTTTACTAGATTCTTTCAGTTTTATTTACAGTAATATTCTACCAAGTTTTGATGTACAACAATCTAGAGCTATTATACCTTATACTTCTCCAATAAGCCCTTAAGTTGTTAATCTACTAAAGGCAAGTTTTGCAGCACCAATAATTTTAGAAGAACATGTGACTGAGAATGTTCTTGAACAAGTCTCTTCTCCAGAGCAAAAAGCTTTTTCCCCTCCTACTTATAAAATGGATGATAGTCCTTTACCAGACCTGGCCAATATTATTCTTGCAGATATAGCAGAAGAGAATAATACTATTTCTGAAATTATTGCTGAACCAGAAGTTACAAAACCTCAAGTGCTTCCTCAAGCTGAGAAGCAAATTTCAAAGGAAGCCTTGAAGGCAATTGATGCTATGTATGACAACCCTCCAGGATCCTCTGATGATGAAAATGATGATGAAGATTCAGATGAATCTGATGATTCTAAAGCCAAGAAGAAGGTTGCTAAGAAAAGAAAAGTTGTTCCTAAGGCTGTTCCTAAGCCCAATCCCAATGCAGACACTTACTACTACATTTTGCAGAAGATTACTCCTTACCAAGGGATGCCTTCATGGATGTGGCTATCTAAGAATGAGCAGAAAGCAAGGAAGAAGAGCAGAAGGTACTCTCCTCCTCCTTCTCAAAGGAATTGGAGAGGTCCTCCTCCTCCTCCTCTAGCAGCATGTGCTTCAGGGAATGTATCTCAGAGATCTACCTCACACATTCAAACATACCAAAGGCAATAAGGTAGATCTTTAAGATCTCATTTCCAAGGAAGCAGTCAGCAAAAACATTCCTCGTGTAGTAGCAGACAACAAAAGCAATTTCAGAAGCAAAGCATTCAACAAAAAGTATCTGAAGTTGATCAATCTGAAAAGGATAATAGTTCTGAAAGACCTTACTCTCCACCAGTTCCCTTTGTTGATCCTGAACAAGAAAATACTTCAAAGATGGTTAGATTTCAAGAACTGGTTGGACTCTCTATGATAAACAAAGCTAAAGATGAAGGAAAAGATCCATCTCAATATACTACAATGTCTTCTTACAAAAGAGAAGAATTAAAAAGGTATGACAAAGGTAAGAACTTTTTCAATGTTGATGCTTATTTGAGTTTACATCCAGAAGTAGTTGTTCCAAGAGCAACTTCTGTCAATATCATTAGAGCATCAGACATGACTATGTCTAAAAGAGAAGCTGCAAATCTAAACAGAGAAATCATATTCAGACAGCCCTCTGATAAAACTGACAAAGCTGAGAAAGAAAAGCCAAAGAAGAACAGATGACTGTTATGTCTAGTTTTTATTTTCTGAACTTTATTATGTTAATCATGAAGCACTTATGTACATATCTGTTGGATATTTTAGTTTTTTGCCAGATATATTTTATCATGCTTTGTGATTATTTTTCTTTTATTTGTATTAGTGACCTCACCCAAATAGGGGGATATTGTTGGATCCCTAGTTTGGATTTGGCTAGGTTCACTAATTAGGATGAGTTTGACCCACATTGTATAGCCATGGTAAAGTGTATGAGTCCTAGAGTTTAGGCTAGTCATTAGGTTCAACCTTCATGGACCAGCCAGCAGAAAACTTCAGTAGACCCAGACTTAAAAGAATTCAGAGTTAAAATTATCAGTTCGAAGTTCTTCGAACTCAGCTCGACGATCATCGATCGCAGATCGACGAACTCAAAGTTACTTCTCTGAGTTGAGCTCGATGATATTCGAGCTCAGGTCGACGATCTCTCACTCAGACAGATTCTCTACTCGACGAAATATGGAGTTCAGCTTCAACATATTCTTTCCAGTTTATGTTCTCTTAACTCTGCTCGACGAAGACAGATTCTTAGCTCGACGAACTTAGAGCGCAGATTGGCTAGTTATTTGCAGAATGCAGTTCGCTGAGCTCTGGTCGACGAACAAGAATTATCAGCTCGACGAACTTGGAACTCCAGTCGATGAATACTGTTCAGAGCTCGTCGAATTCTGTCCCAAGCCAGACTTAGCAGTTTTCCTTATTCTGTCCTTATTTCTTATATTATTTAGCAGTAATTCCCTTAGTAATTAATGCTTATATTCCCCTGAATATAGCCGTCATTGGCAGCATTAATTATGATCTTCATCAGGGTTAATTACTTCCTTATTTTAATGGACAGTTTGGGAAACTCTTTAATGAATATTCCAGCTGTTTCATTCTTCAGATCAAACAACAATTAATGCTTGGAATTCAAATTTTGCAAAGGAGAATTTTGACAGCAGAATATAAAAGAGATTTTCTCTTTTCAGAGAGAACACACACAAAGAAGAGAACAGACAAGCAAGAAAGAGCATACAGAGAAAATACAGGACTCTCTCCCTATGCATAAAACATTTTGTTTTCCCATTGTACTTTCTGAAGACTGAAGAAGAACAACAATAAAACATCAAGAGTCTTCTTCAACTTATACTCCAGGAATTCTCAAGGACAACAACACTGATTCAGTTAGAAATTCCTGGATCACTTCAAGACAAGGCTGAAGACCTATACCCTGAGCAAGGCTCCAGGCTTTCTGAACCATTCTTATTTCAGAAGGAGCTTTGACACCAGCAATCCACTAGTCTTCTCTGTTGTATAGAGAAAAAAGAAGACAACATCAACTCTCTCTCAACCTCCTATAAAAGGGTTTATTAACTCCCTTCAAAAGTTTATTCTTGGTTTTTGGGCACCTGATCAATAGCCTAAAGGGTTGTGAGATTTCCCTGAAAATAGATCTTGTGGTGGCAGTCACCTGATCAAAAACCTGATAGTGGATTCCTACTAGGGTGGTAGAAGAGTGGATGTACCTAGTTTGGGGAACCACTATAAAATTCTTGTGTTATCTGGTTGCCTATTTTCTTTTTTTTTCTTGTTGTGCTGTGATAGTATAGTTTTGCTTAGATTGCATTTCCTTTGGTACTACTATAAATATCACCTATTTTATTACTCTGATAAATTTCTAAAATAGCCAAAAGTTTTAAGATACTCTATTGACCCCCCCCCCCTCTAGAGTAATCAGATCTATCCCCTTACCTTTCTATTGGTATAAGTGCTATACTATATCTTTCAATTGGTATCAGAGATATACCATTTCTTTTATCTTCGTCTTCCCCACGTCCGGGATGCCCAAAATTGTACAATTTGCCCCTCTCTTGCCTCTCATATAGGGGAAAAGCTACGACCATCATTTCTTTGCAAATCCAAGGCTAGGGCATCCTCTCCGGCCTCCTCGATCTCTACGAACCACCAAGTTCAATTTCAAGGGATTTCTTGATACACCTTGAGAGTTCTCCGGTAAAGAACGTGCTTGACGATTTTTGACAAATAAGACTGGTTATTGGGAGTAGGTGACAATGCACCTCGACCCCGGACGACATGTAAAGTCTGAGCACGTACGAGGCTTGACAACCCTCGATTCTGAAAATCAACCTAGGCGATTCTTCATACATTGGTTGTATTCTTCCCTCCACCTCTTTCTTAGTACATTTTCTTTTAATTATTTAAGATTTATTTGTGATATGTGTTAACCATAAATGTTTTAATGCAAGCTTTCATGTCTATGTAGTTCTTTATGGTTTATGCCTATATGGATGGCCTCCATCACATTTTGTTATCGTTTTCATTTTGTGTGAGGCCTCTAGCAATTGCTAAGAGTGTGCGTTGGCAGGCGGTGCCTACGACCCTCACCCAATCCTCTCATTTTTGTACCTTTACAGATTCGGGTATCCTCCCTTGCGAAGTGGTGAAGGCGACCCACGTAGTTATAATAGTTTGTGTCTTCAGAAACCATCTAAAATAAAACCATTTGCTTTGCACCCACTCTAACAATCACTTTTCTAATCAATTGAAATATGCACCATATGTTGGATCCATTGATCACAATGTCCTAGATTTGATGCATGCCCTTAGTTCAATGTATGTAGGTTGGTGTCTGTTGAAATGATTTGACAGGTTGTCAAAGTCATAGAGTTAGATGGACTCATGATAGGATGCTGGCAAAGTAGAAAACTGGTTAAGTCCAAAGTTTTTGAGTGAAGGCAGTCCACTTAACGCCAAGAGGCTAAAAGCATTGACTGATGCTCAGGCAGTCAAAGCCTCAGTTTTTCCAAAGCAGAATTCTGTTATGTCCAGAAGTATTGAGTGAAGGAAGTTAACTCAACGCCAAGATGCAAAAGTGTCGACAGGACAACATGCAGTTAAAGTCGCAGGGTTGCTGTCAAAGAAATCTATCTAAGTCCAAAAGCGTTGTGTGAAGACAGTTCATTGGATGCCTACTTAACAAATAATCCCACAAAGTACAGAAGCATTGTGTGAATACAGGCCACTCAATGCCTCATCAAGAAAATAGGCAAAGTCTGAAAGTGTTGAGTGAAGAAGACTCACTCAACAATGGCTTCTAGCAGAGTAAAACAACTAAGTCCAGATGTGTCGAGTCATGAAGGTTTACTCGATGCCTAAGCCGTTAGACTATAATTGTCTAAATTCATTGAGTGATAAAGGATCACTTAACGCACTCAACGCCACCAGTCAGAATTCAGCTAAGTACCAGTGCGTTGAGTGATAAGACTTCACCCAATGCCCAAGCAGAATTACTAGAATTTTGGCCAAGTCCACAGGAGCTGAGTCATGCTGACATCAGCAGAAATTCAAACAATGCGGGATCATCTTGCTAAAAGATAAAACTCGTTGCTTGCCTGTTGTACAGTAATTAATGCAAAAGTGGTGGAGCAACAAAGTACTCTAATGATCCATACTTCTCAAAGTGTCGGTGGACGGGGGAATACAAAGGGCAGAGTGTTGGATCCCTAGTTTGGATTTGGACTAGGTTCACTAATTAGGTTGAGCTTTGACCCCCATTGTATAGCCAGGGTCAAGTGTTTGAGACCTAGAGTTTAGGCTAGTCATTAGGTTCAACCTTCATGCACCAGGCAGCAGAAGACCTCAGGAGACTCAAGACTTAGAAGAATTCAGACTTCAAATTATCAGTTCGAAATTCTTCAAACTCAGCTCGACGATCATCGATCGCAGATCGACGAACTCAGAGTTAATTCTCTGAGTTGATCTCGATGATATTCGAGCTCAGATCGACGAATTCTGGAGTTCAACTTCAACAGATTCTGTTCTCTGAACTCTGCTCGACGAAGACAGTTTCTGTGCTCGACAAACTTGGACCGCAGAATTGGTTAGTTATTTTCAAAATGTAGTTCGCTGAGCGCAGGTCGACGAATAGGATTTCTCAGCTCGACGAACTTGGATCTCTGGTCGATGAAATATGTTCAGAGCTCGACGATTTCTGTCCAGTGTCAGACTTACAGTTTTTCCTTATTTCTGTCCTTATTTCCTATATTATTTAGTAGTGATTTCATGAGTAATTTATGCTCATATTCTCTTTAATATAGTCGTTATTAGCAGTATTAATTATGATCTTCATTAGGGTTAATTACTTGATTAATTTATTGAGATAGTTGGGGAAACACATTAAAGATTATATTCTCCAGCCATTTTTCATTCTCTAGACAATTTAGCAATCAATGCTTGGAATTCAAATTCAAAGGAGAATTTTGACATAAAATATAAAAGAGATTTTCTCTTTTCAGACGACAGAAGTAACAGCAGCAATACAGAGAACAAGAGCAAGAAAGCAAGCAAGAAAATCTCTGTACAAAAAACATCTTGTTTTCACCTTGTTCTCACTGAAGACTGAAGAAGAACAACAAACAAATATCAAGAGTCTTCTTCAACTTCTACTCCAGGAACATTCAAGGACAAAAACTTTCAATCAGTCAGAAAGTTCCTGAACATCATTTCAAGACAAGGCTGAAGACCTACACCCTGAGCAAGGCTCCAAGTCATTCCAGAAGGAGTTTAACAACAACAATCCACTAGTCTTCTCTGTTGATTAGAGAAAGAGAAGACACCATCAACTCTCTCTTAACCTCCTGTACAAAGGGTTTATTAACTCCCTTCAAAAGTTCATTCTTGGTTTTTGGGCACCTGATCAAAAGTTCAAAGGGTTGTGAGATCTCCCTGGAAATAGATCTTGTGGTGGTAGTCACCTAATCAAAAACCTAATAGTGGATTCCTACCAGGGTGGTAGAAGAGTGGATGTACCTAGGTTGGGGAACCACTAAAAAATTCTTGTGTCGTCTGGTTGATCATTTTTTGTTTTGTTCTTGATCTGTTGTGATAGATTGCTTTGCTGTGATAGTTTAACATAGTTTGTTTTTCCTTTTTTATTACTGTCATAGTATCACCTATTTTATTACTCTGATAATATTTAAAACAGCCAAAAAGTTTAGTTACTCTATTCACCCCCTAGAGTAAAACAGATCTATACCTAATTTCATTGGTATGTAAGGTATACCATACCTTTCAATTGGTATCAGAGGGTTATTCCTTTGGTTCTACAAGCTAACACTTGAACCAAAAGATCCTTGTTAGATCTGATTTTCTTTTTCCTAGTTTTTTCTATTTATTTCATAGCATGGCATAGAACAAAGATTCTGCAAGCCCCAGACCTCCAGTCTGCAACTTGAATAAGTTTGTTATCTGGAAGGCAAGAATTAGGCTTTATCTGAACTCTATTGATGAAGAAATATACAATTCTATTTTGACAGGACCAACAGCTCCAGTGGATACCATTTCTGCAAGTTCCAGCACACATATTGTTCCACCACCTAAGTGGACAGAGGCACAAAAAAAGGCCAAGATAGCAGATGTCAAGACCATGAATATTCTGGCACAAACTATGTCAGATGACATATTCCAAAAGGTGGCTGAGTGCACATGTGCCAAAGCTATCTGGGACTCTCTCAACCAGATGGTTGCTAGATCAGCGGATGAGAGAAAAGACGGGAGATCAAACCTCATATCCTAGTATGAAAACTTCATGAAAGAAGAATCTGAGTTTGTGAGTGATATGTATAACATACTAAGCTCAATCATCAATGAGTTGATGTCTCTGGACAAAGACATAACCCTCACAGAGGTTAATGATAAGATTCTCAAATGCCTCCCTAGCTCATGGGATTCCAGAATATGGCCAATCAAGGAAGCCAGAAGTCTTAATGATATTTCCACTGATCTCTTCTGGGAAAGCTTAAGTCAAATGAGCAACTCATGAAGAAAAGAGAAGCTGCAGAGCAGAAGACTCCTCCACCAGAAAGAAAAGAACACAGCATAGCTTTCAAAGCTTTAGAAGAATCAGAAGCTCCAACAGCAAGTGAAGAACTCCTAAGTCTCTTAGCCAAGAGATTTTACAAAAATGGCAAAGAAGGACTTCAGAAGAAAGTCATTCAGGCAAGATGACAAGCCAAGGTATGATAAGACACCAACTAAAGAGGTTGTTTCTTTTGGTTGTAGGAAACCAGAACAATTCATATTAGAGTGTCTAGAGAACCAGAAGAAGGAGAGAAGAAGAGAAAATGAAACCAGGAAATAACACTACAGTAAGCCCTCCTCCAGCAAAGCATAAAAGAATGGAGAAAGGCTTTGTGGCTGAAACCTGGAGTGACACTGAAGATGAATCTTCATCCTCTAGATACAGTGAAGATGAAGAGGAGGAAACGACAAGGGAAGTTTGCCTTATGGCTATCAATGCCTCCTGCAGCCCATTAGAAGCTGACCAGTCAGACAATGAAGAATCATCAGAATCTGAGGCAGATCAGGTACTATCATCTTTTGATTATAATTCAGATAATTTTAAAACTGAATTCAAATCATTATATATTGATTTAATCAACTTTGAAAAAGAAATTAAAATACTTAGAGAAAAATTGTCTGAACAAAATAACTTTATTTCTAAAAACATTAAGTTAAAAGATGAATTAACTTTAGCCAATGAACAAATCATATCATTAAAGACTGAATTGGTTGAGGCAAGGTAACTTGAAGAATCCCTAAATGGGAGGAATATCAAGTTGATGGACATCACAAGCACAGTGAATGCTACGATAAATGACAAGCTGGGCTTAGGTGCTTCATCAAGGCAACCCCCACTGATTCGAAAGAATATACTAACAACTCCTATAAAATTTGTTTCAGAAAAAAGTAAAGAAAAGATAGATGACAATAATAATGCTAAACAAACAGAACTAAAATAAAAGAATAAGAAAAATCTAAACCATAATAATGTTTAACAGATTTTGTCGAACTCAGATCAACGAAATGTGTATAGTTCGTCGAACTCAAGTCGATGAACTCTGAACGCAAATTTCCATTATAATTATTCGTTGAACTACGATCGACGAAACCAGTATAGTTCGTCGACCCGAGATCGATGATTTTGGGGCCCAGAGAGTGAATACTCTCATTCTCTGAGTGGAGTTTGACGAACTCATCCCCATTCGTCGAACTCGGATCGACTAACTTACTTGAATTCGTCGAACCCAGTTCTTTTTAACAGAAACTTCAATTCTTGTAGAACATTTAATCAACCAAGAAAATATGATAATCCATTCACTCAGTGGATAATTCCACCAAGAAGATATCATCCCTTAAGTTACAAAAATCAACCTGAATATTCATATATTTCCATTTTTAATTATGTAAAGAAAGAAGGACCTAAGGTAACCTGGGTCAAGAATAGCTAATTTGTTTTATTGCAGGTGAAAGACTGTCCCACCACAGAGCAACAGTGGTATTTGGACAGTGGCTGTTCAAAACATATGACTGGAAATAAGGACAACCTAATCAACTACAAGTCTATGCTAGGACCCAAAGTAATATTTGGTTATTCCAATTATGGCCAGACTGAAGGATATGGAAAGGTCAAGATTGGAGCAGTCACCTTCAGGAATGTTGCTTATGTAAGTGGACTGAAGCATAACCTTATCTCCATAATTTAGTTATGTTATGAAAGGTTTCAGGTATCATTAAACAAAACTTCCTGTATTATTACTTTAGCAGATAACCTAGCAGCGTTAACAGGAACTAGAGTCGGAAACATTTACATAGTTAACTTTAAGTGTGCCAAAATGAAATATGCCTATTTAATAAAACTAGTAACAATAATGAACTTTGGCATAAGAGATTAGAATATGTTAACCTAAAAAACATTGCTAAACTTTTTAGAGACAACCTTGTTAGAGGATTGACTTCTTGCCCCTACAAGAAGGAAAGTCTTTACAGGGCTTGTCAGTTACGCAAGCAAACTAAAAATAGCTTTAAATCTATAAATAAAAGTGACTCACCTAAAATACTGTACTTGCTACATATGGACCTTTTTGGCCCTGTTGTTGTACAAAGCCTAGGAGGGAAATCATATACTTTAGTGATTGTAGATGACTTCTCAAGATTCACTTGGGTATTCTTCTGAGTTCTAAGTAAAATAACTTCAAGGTTCTTATAGATTTTCTCAAGAACATATAGATTGAGTACTCTACTACAGTTGCATTGATCATAAGTGATCATGGTACTGAGTTTGAGTCTCTTCTTATGCAAGAGTTCTGTGAGAAGGAAGGTATCGGGCACTGCTTCTCAGCTTCTAGAACTCCTCAACAAAATGGGGTTGCTGAAAGGAAAAATAGAACCCTAATTGAATCTGCAGGCACATTACTTGCAGATGCTCACTTACCCCTATCCTTTTGGGCAGAGGTTGTGAGCACAACAAACTATGTACTGAACAGAAGTCTGATACACATGCTCAAGAATAAGACTCCTTATGAGCTACTTAAAGGGAAGAAACCTAAAGTAGATAACTTTAAAATTTTTGGTTGTATTTATTATATTCACAACAACAACAAGAAACATATTAGAAAGTTTGAAGCCAAGTCTGAAATAAGAATTTTTCTTGGATATTCCCAAGTAAGCAAGGCTTATAGAGTTTATAATAAATCAACCTTAAAAATGGAAGAATCTATTCATATTACTTTTGATGAAACTAACATGTTTTACAAGGAGAAGATTCCTTCTACCAGTGAGACTTTATAGGAACCAAATCAGTGTGAGAAGTTGGATTCATTAACCCTCACCAATGAGGCTGTTAGCCATCCTTCTGCACATATTGCTAAAGATAATTAAGATGAAGACACTGAACTCAGTGTAGAGCCAACAACAACTATAATTCCACAAGAGGAATTAATTCCCCAAGCTATTGCTCAACCAACTCCTCCTATTGAATTTGTCACACTTAGAGATCACCCTGTATCTCAAGTGATTGGAGACATTTTAGTTGGTGTGCAGACAAGGCATCAACTCCACCAGGACATGATGCATGTCTGCTTCATATCTCAAACTGAGCCCCAATCCTTTAAAGATGTTATGCAAGATCCACACTGGATTATTGCAATGCAAGAGGAGCTCAATCTATTTGAGAGATGTAGAGTTTGGGATTTAGTTCCAAGACCCAAGGACTACCCAGTCATTGGAACTAAATGGGTATTCAGAAACAAGCAGATGCTCAAGGTCTAATCATAAGGAACAAGGCCAGACTAGTTTCTCAAGGATACAGACAAGAGGAAGGCATAGACTATGTTCGGACATTTGCACCTATTGCAAGGAATGAAGCAATCAGAATTTTTCTAGCTTATGCTGCCTATAAAAAGTTCACTGTATACTAGATGGATGTCAAGAGTGCATTTCTAAATGGTGAACTTAAAGAAGATGTCTATGTATAACAACCACAAGGTTTTATTTCTCCTACTCATCCCTCTTATGTGTTTAAATTACATAAGGCTCTCTATGGTCTAAAGCAAGCACCAAGAGTTTGGTATGAAACCTTAGCTATCTTTATTTTAGAGCATAAATTTTCTAGAGGCATTGTAGATCAGACTTTATTTATAAAGCATCATCATGATAAAATATTATTAGTACAAGTATATGTAGATGATATTATATTTGGTTCTACAGAATACAAACTATGCAAAAGGTTCTCCAACCTTATGCACTCCAAGTTTGAAATGAGTAGCATGGGTGAGCTCTCCTACGTCCTTGGTCTCCAAGTGAAGTAGTCACCTGATGGCATCTTCATATCCCAATCCAAATATGCTAAGGAGCTAATCAAAGGATTTGGGATGGCTGATGCTTCAGCATAGAAAACACCTATGGCTACAAATGTTGTAATTGATTCTGATGAACATGGGAAACCTGTAGATCAGAAATTATATAGGGTCATTGTTCGCTCCCTGTTATATCTTACATCAAGTAGACCAGACATTATGTTTGCTACATGTCTTTGTGTTAGGTTCCAGGTGAACCCTAAAGAATCTCACCTTATTTTCTTAAAAACAATTTTGAGATATATAAAGAGTTGCCCTAATTTAGGACTCTGGTATCCAACTGAGTCAGAATTTGAGTTAACTGGATACTCTGATGTTGACTTTGTTGGATGTAGAGTATATAGAGAGAGCACATCAAGGATATGGCAGTTCCTTCGTGATAGGCTAGTGTCATGGTTTTGCAAGAAGTAAACATCTGTGTCTACTTCAATAGCAGAAGCTGAGTATATTGCAGCTGCCAGTTGTTGTTCACAGGTGCTGTGGATTCAAAACCAACTCCTAGATTATGGTGTCAACTTAAATAATTCAACTCTACTTTGTGATAATACAAGTGCAATTTCTATTGCACAGAATCCAGTGCATCATAGTAGGACTAAGCATATAGATGTAAGACATCATTTCATTAGAGAGTGTGTAAACAAAAAGAAAATTAATCTCACCTTTGTCTCTACAAATTTGCAAAAGGCAGATATCTTCACCAAATAATTGGATGAGAAGAAACATATGTTCTTTATGAATCAGTTAGGTATAATAAATGGAGATGCATTAATTTAATTTTTCTGTCTGTGGTCGAAGAATTTGCCATAGTTCGTCGAATGGAGATCGACGAACTGAGAAAAGTTCTTGAGATAATTTGTCGACCTAAGATTGACGAACTCTCTGTGTGAAGCTATATTCATCGAACGGAGATCGACGATATTGCTTTAGAAAATTTTTGCCGATATGAGATCGACGAAAACTTTTCCCTTCTTCTGACTGAGATTGACGAACTCTTTTGTCAATAAAATATTTCGTCGAACCCAGTCGAAAAATTTTTATTTTTCGCAGGACAGAGTATGCCGCTTCATATTCTGAAAACCATATATCTAGGTTTTCTTCGAGCTCCATCATGTGCTTTTTGTTTCCCTTGTACTTGATCTTATTGGATCCCTAGTAAGATTTGGGCTAGGTTCACTAACTTAGGATCATATAACCCACAATGTATAGCCAGGGTCATGGTTGTGTCCTAGAGTCTAGGCCAAGTCCTTAGAAGCAACACTGCATGGATCAGCCATCATCAGACTACCAGAGACTCAAAGACTTAGAGATTTTCCAGAGACCAAGTAAAATGAGTTCGACGTTCGTCGAACTCAGGTCGACGATAGTCGTGCTCAGCTAGACGATCTCAGAGTAAATTCTCTGAGCTGAGCTCGACGAACTTGGTACTCAGGTTGACAAACTTTGGACACTATACTTCAACACTTCAAGATCAGAAAACATCTCTTTATTCTAAGTCCAGAGTCAGACTTTGGTCGACGAACTTGATTCTCAGCTCGATGAACTTTGACCACAATAGCTAGAGTTATCCAACAACAGTTAAGTGGTCCTCAGCTCGACGAAACCAATTCTTAGGTCGACGAATTCTGGATAATTTACTTCAACACTTTCATCCAAAAGCATCTTAAATTATTCCAAGTCCATAATCATCTTCAGTCGACGAAGTTACAAACTCAGCTCGACGAACTTGAGACACAGAATAAGCAAGTCTGGATAATGCAGTTTTCTGCTTTAGCTCAACCATCTTGGAACTCAGCTCGATGAATAGAAGTCATCTGGTCGACGAACTCAGCAACTCAGCTCGACGAACTGTGGACTCAGCTCGACGATTTCTGCTATCAGTTCGACGAATCCAGACTTAGTCATTTTTCCATCCTTCTGTCCCCATTCTACTGCAATAATTCCTGTGTAATTAGTGCTCTAATATTCTCTGAATATAACCGTTAGAAGAGCATTGATTATGGTATTCTCCAGGATTATTTCCTGCTGTTTTTCCATGGGACAGTTGGGGAAATAATTCAATGTTGTTTATTCTCTAGGCCGTCAACATTGATTATAGAAGATTCAAATTTTGAAAGTACACTTTCCCCAGGAAATATAAAAGAGATCTTTTTTTTTTGAGTCAGGCAATATAAAGATACACAGACACTTACCAAGAGTTACAGTTATACAGAAGTAAGAAGGACCTGTGACATAGAGACAACAACACAATCAGTCTGCTCTCATTTTTCTTACACAAGATTTCTGATACAGAAGAAGCCTTCTTGAGGTCGGGCCAGTAGAGACGGTCCTCAACAATGGCGATGGATTAATCTTGCCTGAAGTGGCTCGCGGCTCCGCCCGCGTGCAGCTCCCAAATCAGATAATCTCGGTAAGATATCTGGGAATGCATAGGCGGGAACCTCGGTACAAGTATCCCTCATAGATCTGATATCCCTCAACAGGGTCGGGTGGGTCTCGGGATAGGGCGGTGTAAATTCCGCCAAAATCTGGACATGTCGGATAGTCGAGCATCAACCTCTCAAGTCCCTCGACACTCGCAGTCATCGTCTGCAACAGGGATACGCGGCGACTCAATGTATCAGCCGGCTTGTTCTCAACACTAGTGCGGTGCTTGAGAACATAATGGAAATCCTGCAGATATTTGACCCACTTCGCATGTCGGTGGCCCAGCTTGCGTTGCGAGTCCAAGTAACGTAGGCCCTGGTGGTCGGAGTACAACACGAACTCCCGTGGAAGGAGATAGTGCTTTCAGTAGCATAGAGACTGGACTATCACATAAAACTCTCGATCGTAATTCGAGCACTTTTGCTTAGCCCCGTTCAGCTTCTCACTAAAGTAAGAAACTGGATGTCCCTCTTGACTCAAGACGCCACCGATACCGACACCTGAAGCGTCGCAGGCGACCTCAAAATCGCGGCTAAAATCCGGCAATCGTAGGACTGGAGCTGTCGTCAACCTTTCTTTAATCTCCTCGAAGGCTCTAGTGGCTGCGGGGGTCCACTGAAACTCTCCCTTCTTGAGACAGCTTGTGAATGGTTCCATGATCGTGCTGAACCCCTGGACAAACCTAATGTAGAAGGTGGCAAGCCCGTAAAAGCTACGAGCCTCGTGGATATTCTTGGGCACAGTCCAATCTCGAATAGATTTGACCTTCTCAGGGTCCACGGAGACGCCAGTGGATGATATAATAAAGCCCAAAAAGTGGACCGACTCGGAGAGGAATGCGCACTTCTTCAGGTTCACATACAACTTCTCTTGGAGAAGGGTGCCAAAGAGAAGTCTCAGCTAATCGAGGTGAGCAGCCTGAGTCTGACTATATTAATATCATCAAAGTACACTACCAGAAACTTGCCCATGTAGGGTCGCAACGCCTACGTCATAACTCGCATAAATGTGCTGGGGGCATTGGACAGCCCGAATGGCATAACTAGCCACTCATACAGACTGTCCTTGGTCTTGAATGCGGTTTTCCACTCGTCTCCGTCACGAACTCGCATCTGATGGTACCCACAACGAAGGTCAATTTTGGAGAAGATCTGGGCGCCGGACATCGTATCCAGTAGGTCATCTAGTCGTGGGATCGTTAAACGGTACTTGACCGTGATTTTATTAACTGCGCGGCTATCGATGCACATATGCCAACTTCTGTCCTTTTTAGGGGTAAGAAGGGCGGGGACCGCACAAGGGCTCATACTCTCACGAATGAACTGCTTCCGCAGAAGCTCGTCAACCTGCCGTTTGAGCTCAGCGTGCTCATCCGGATGCATACGGTAATGGGGCAGGTTCAGGAGGGAAGCTCCCGGGACTAAATCAATGGCATGCTGAATGTCCCATGGGGGAGGTAGCTCATCGGGGAGCTCGTCTGGCATGATGTCCGCAAACTCGCCTAAAAGGGGACGCACCACGAGTGGGTGGTCAACCGGGGTGTCCTCAGTAACCTGGGTAGCGGCGACTACATAAATGACGTCTAACTTGGCACTGTCTCGTAAGAACTCACCTCGCCTCAAAATATGAAGTGGCCGCAAGGTGCTCATGCTCACAGATGGCTCTACCACACCCTTGGATCGATCTCGGGGATGGGTGGGCGTCAACGTAATTTTCCGCCCCTTATCGTAAAATACACACGTGTTCGAGCGACTGAAGAACGTGACGTCATGATCGAAAAGCCAGGGGCAGCCAAACAACATATGGGCGACGTCCATGGGAATGACATCGCACCAGACCTTATCCTGAAATGACGCAATGGTGATCAGGACTAAGCAACATTGGGTGACCTGGATCGCCGTCTTGTCGACACAGACGACAAGGTATGGGTGGGCATGAGGCTCGACCTTCACATGCATACGGTCAAGCCTCTTCTGGGCCACGATGTTCACGCAACTCCCACTATCGATATCTAGCTTGCAGGGGCCGCCTGCACTAGGAAAGTACGTGTAGAATAAGGTAGTGCGCCGCCAATCCTCATCCACACGTGGGGTGTACAGGCGACATCTAATAACTCCCACATCTAATGATCGCTCTTCGTCACTCTCCCAACCTTCCTCAACTTCGACTCTAACTTCCTCTTGGGCCTCTTCGTCCTCTAAACCCTACTCCTCCTCTTCAACTAGCAGGTTCCGTGTGGGGCACTGCGCCGCCACTTGGCCCCTGCCAGAACATCTAAAACATACAATGCCCCCAGATTGCTGGCCATCAGTGGCTATGGCTTTACCCTTTGTATTTGCGAGGATACATGAGGGTGCAGCTGTGGTGGTATGGGGCGGAGCGGGCTTCCTAAAAGTCGAGGAATCAGTCCGCGAAATGAACTGCCTCGTACTAGATGATCAGAGGTACTGCTCATACTCGAGGGAGAGCTGGAATTTCTGATCAATAGTCTCCAAGCGGTGGGGAATCAAGTCCCTCCGAATATCGGAATGAAGGCCCGCCTTGAAGCGGGAGGCAGTGGCAATAGGCTCCTCTGAAATATCACTCCTGATGACCAGCTCATCAAAGCGAGCCATGTACTCGGCGACGGTAAGTGTCCCCTGCCGTAGGTTCTGTAGCTGCTCAAATAGCTGATCTCGGTACGATGCGGGGAGGTAATTCTCCTTTAGTCTCTCCTTCATCTCGTCCTATCTAGCGATGGGGTAGTAACCATCCCGCTCTAGAGGTCTCTCAACAATGATCCATAATACCTTAGCTTGCCCGATCAACTTCATCTTTGCAAAGCGGACACAACGCTCGTCATGCATGTCGTATCACTCAAAGTAGTAGTCCCTGTCCAAGAGCCAATCGCTGAAGGCTTTCGGATCTAGGCGACCATCGAACGAAGGGGCGTCGAGTTGGATGCGATGAGTGATGGCATGATAGTGGCCCCCTCTTTGAGGATCGGGGTAGTCGTCATGGCTGTAGTCGTAGAGAGCGGGTGGGGGACCACGCTCTCTCCGACCCGGGGGATAATAATCATCCTTGTGATGGTCACGACAACTGTGTGGGGGCACACGATCTTTGGGGTCCGGCTGAGGCTGACGTGGCATCTGATACTCATCACGCTGAGGTGGCAGCCTATCCCTCGCCGGTACTTGCCTATGATCTCTCGCAAAATCAGGATATCGCCTTACCGACAGAATCGGTGCTCAATGAGGACTATCACGATCGTGACGGTCTGCGGGAGGTGGACCATCCCTCGAGCATTGCCCTCGACGTGGAGGAACGTCGGGGTCATCCTCAAGAGAATCATCACGCTGTGTCAGAGTGTCTCTGGCATCCTCTAAGTGGCCTAAACGAAGGTTCACCTTGGCAAGGTCATGACGTACATCGTCAAACTGGGCTCCTATGGTGTGAAGGCGACCTAGGACAAGGCGTTCGAAGTCAGCAAAAGCGGCATCCGAATTCGAACTCGTCGCTCGGTCCTCAGTGTTTTGTGGTTCTAACATGCTTACTCTAAAAGTCCTACCACTACGGAGCATGCAAGTGGCCTAACCTTGGGCTCTGATACCAAATGATGTAGGGGTAGGCTAGTGGTGCTCAGGCTCTAGGACTCTACATGTGTGTGGGGGGGGGGGGATATGCCAGTACAACACCAAAATGCAATGCGGCAGTCGGATGACAACAACAATTAACTTAAGCAATGAACAGTAATAGCACCACGCAGTTAATTAAAATAAAGAAGCAAATAATTAATTTTGGCAATTCGGCAACGACTTCCTCCGCTTGGAGGGCCAAGGCAAGCGATGGCGAATATTTCCACAAACAACTATTAACATAAAGAGAACAACTACTACATAACCAAAATCGCAGCACAATATGGATAAACAACCAAATGAAAATGTCAAGTTACAGAACACGATACCACTAATACTCACGATGTAGTGGGCTGATCCGAGGAGATGGAGGATTTGACAAAACGGATGCAAAACGAGCGATCGGAGGTGGAACTGGAGGCAAGGTGGCGATGACGGTGGCTGCCTTCGGCGAAAAATGGCGGTAACAGATGGTAAAACGGCGAATCCGGCCACAAATGAGTAGATCCGGACCGAGGGTGAGTAGATCCGATGATTTGGAGCAGATCCGAACAAGAATGGAAGGTTTGGGTGGGGGGAATAATGGATCGGATGGTGGTAGCACTAGATCAAAAGAGATCTAGGGTTTTCGGAGCGATGGGAGGTGGATCCACGAAGGGGAAGGAGAAGGAGTGGCCGGCTAGGGTAGGCCAGGCCTTAGGGGGGTCAGTTTTGAGGAGGGGAGGGGCAGTGAGGGGGATGGAGGCCAGGAGGTGGCCGGCGGTGGGGAGGCAGCAGGACGACGGCGGGAAAAACTGGAAAAAGGGGGGCGGCTGGCTGTTTTGTTGGTCGGCGGTGTGGAGGGGAGTTAGGGGGTTCTGGTGGTGGAAAAAGGTGAGAAGATGATGGAAAATGGTGGAGGGGGTAGGGGTTACCTTGGGGAGGAGTTTGCCGGCCTAGGAGTCATCACCTAGGATTCCACGACGTCGGCACCGAGGAGGGATCACTGGAATCCTAGAATGCTCTTCTCCAAATTCAACAATACCTCAAACCAGCCCTCTACATTCTATTTATAATAAAAGAGAAGCTAGGGCATCCCCCATGTAACACCTCCCCTGTAATGGACGTATAATATGGGTCCGGCCGGGGCCCCACAACATACGAACGCCACAGCTTTAGCATTAAAAGTTGATATAGCTACCCAAACTCAAAACACTTGCACAACACAGCGGAAAACCAAGCACAACTAGAAGTTATCCACTAACAAAAAAAAAGTACACAAATGGCCTTACGGCCTTACATCAAATGTCCAAAAGGGGATACAGTACAATCAAACATGAATGTGCTCAGCACTCCTAGTCTACCTCGGCATGCAAGCCGGACAAAAATAGTCTCAAACATACATCATCAAAAGTAGTGCTACAAAAGAGAAAAACACTTCATGGGCTTAGGCCTTTTTGGCCGGCGTGCTAGCTCCTGCGTGCGATCCTTGCCCTGTAAAAATTATTAGTAACGTGGGTCAGCAAAGGCTGACCTCAAACTGTGTAGCAACACATCTCCTCCCGGCCGCCCCTAACGGACCCCGGGGAACCCTCCAACCTGCAAGTCAGCACTTCATATGCAATATAAATTTCTATAAATAGAAATACATTAAAACAGGCTTGGATGTCTCAATCAACAAACATGTTCTCTACTGGTTGTGCATATAAAGAAAGGGCCTACTATGCAACATGAATGCAACACCCGGGCTTCACCCAAGGTACCCTACACCGTATGCATCTAGCACAACATCACATCAGTTGGGTACTCACACTTCCCCAATTGGCATAAAGCCGCAAACATTGAGGGAGACACAACTCCCTCGCACGGCGCACAGGCCGCCACATGGAATTCTTGCCAAGGCCCCACCCGCTTGTGGGCTTAGCCCCGGGCTTGCCTGCAAGCTCTAACGTCTCATGTCAGGATTCCAACAACCACAGACTGACCGATTCTAAGAAGCCTTGCTGGACCCCACCCGCTCATGGCCTCTTTTCCCGGGCTTGCCCCAAGCTTGGCACTCTCGTCAGTCTCACAGAAGGGGACTAGTCTCGCCGGGACACTCTCCACACATGACGCACATGTCACAGGATAGCCAGCCGACCACGGAGACATAGCCACGCCTTGGCACAACACAACCAAGACTAAACACATCGTAATCCCTCTTTGTACCGCAGCGTTCCCGCGCACCAAGGAAAACATCTCCAACTCGTGCGGAGCTAACCTTGTCCACCAAGGAAACCATCTCCATTCTCATTTGGAGCTAACCTTGTCAAGGAAACCATCTACCACCACGAGGAGCTAACCTTGTCCGGGTTCGACTACATGTACTCTTTTCAAGCAAACGGGACAATCACCACCACAACACAAACGGCATCTTGCCGCATCGGAAACCTCTACGAATCCCTAAGTTCGTATGCAACATCACCGTGTCGGACTAACGGTCGCGACTACGGCTTCACCCACCATGCCTAATCCACTAGCGAAGCGGATCTCTAATGCAAAATATGCCGGGGACGGACTCAATCGACCCGGAAGTTCCTCTTGAAACTTGGCAAGCCAAAACCCCTCTCATTTGAGAGTTTGGTGCCCAAAAATTAGAGAAAAGAAAACTAGATGATGCTAAAACGTGCATCCTAAAGACCGAGAGGAGAGATGTCGTTACCTTCCGACTCCTCTTCCTTGCCATGGCAAACTAGCCGGATGGAAAACTTCGCAGCGGTCTAAGCTCCACGGATCCGGACTCGGCTCGCGATTCGGAGCTCCGACACCCTTCCTACAGCCCAAGAGTTCTTCTTCTTCCTCCTTGCTCTAGGTTTTCTCAAGATCTTAGAAAGAGAGAACTTGGAAACGAATGAGGGTTTCCAACCCTGAATTCGGTCTTAACTCCCCAGGAGATGGCCTGAACCGTTAGATCCCAAAACCAGGAAAAGACTGGCTGCGATTCGCCTGGAAAATAAAAGATCTGGGCCGAACACGGCCTGGCACACGCCCGTGTCCAGGGCCGTGTGCCTCATTCGCCGTCTCAAATCGACGCGCCTGGAATCAGACACGGGCATCCGACACGCCCGTGTTCAATCCGACACGCCCGTGTCCCCAGTGACACGGCCGTGTGGCCTGCCGTGTAGCTCCAACGACACGGCCCCAACACCAACCCGAGAGGTGACACGGCCTGGGACACGCCCGTGTCCCAAGCCGTGTGCCAAGTCTCGACACCCGTCGACAGGCTTTGTGTCGACACCGCGGAAAAACGTCGAGTGAAGATCGACGACCAAGCGGGACACGCCCTGTGACACGCCCGTGTCACAGGCCGTGTGCCCCAGTCTCGACACACTGTCGAGTACAAAGTGTCGACACTTGGGCCGAGTGTCGACACGGCCTCGACACGCCCTGCGACACGCCCGTGTCGCAGGCCGTGTGCCCCACTCTCGACACTCTGTCGAGTACAAGGTGTCGACACTTGGGCCGAGTGTCGACACGGCCTCGACACGCCCTGCGACACGCCCGTGTCGCAGGCCGTGTGCCTCACTCTCGACACTTTGTCGAGCACAAAGTGTCGACACTTGGGCCGAGTGTCGACACGGCCTCGACACGCCCTGCGACACGCCCGTGTCGCAGGCCGTGTGCCTCCTCCCAGAAATCCAGAAATTTTCCAGAACAGCAGACTGAACCTCTTGCAAAAACTGGGGTGTTACAACTCTCCCCCACTTAACAGAATTTCGTCCCGAAATTTCAAAACAAGCAAGGGTACAAAACTTAAATTGTACCTGACACGAAGAGTTCTGGATAATCTTCCAGCATGGCCTGTTCTCGCTCCCACGAGAACTCCTCACGACCGCAGTTGTCCCAACGAACTTTCACAAGTTTAACTTCTTTATTCCGCAGCTGCCGAATCTCCGAATCTTCTATAGCGATTGGATGGACTCGCGTCCTCAAATCTTCGTCAATCGGCACCGATGCCGGCTCCAACACCACGCTAGCCTCCACCAAGGCTTTCCTCAACACGGAGACGTGGAAGACGTCATGTAATCCACTCAAATCTGCGGACAATGCCAAGCGATAGGCTGCCTCTCCTACCCGCTCAACAATTTCAAAAGGCCCCAAAAACCTTGGACTCAACTTCTTGAGTCGGCGAATCCGCGAGACGCCTTTGAACGGCTTGACCTTCAGATAAACCCAATCACCAACTGCAAATTCTAACTTCCGGTGACGAGCATTAAAATATTTCGCTTGCCTGTCTTGTGCCACCTTCATACGCTCTTGGATGGTCCGTACCATCTCACAAGCGTCAACTACCGCATCCTTTCCCAGAAGTTTGGTGTCTCCCGCCTCTGCCCAAGACATTGGCGTTCGACACCGCCTCCCATACAAAGCTTCGTATGGCGCCATCTTTATACTAGCTTGAAAACTGTTGTTGTACGCAAATTCTACCATGAAGAGGTGATCCTCCCACCTCTTGCCAAAATCAAGAACGCACATCCTCAACATATCCTCCATAGTACGGTTCGTTCTCTCCGTTTGCCCATCAGTTTGAGGATGGAACGCCGTACTAAACTTTAGCTTCGTGCCCAAGCTCTTCTGAACCAATCTCCAGTCCTTGGACGTAAATCGTCCATCTCGATCACTGACTATGCTCTTAGGAATTCCGTGCAGTCGCACAATGTTGCGAACATACAACTCCACCAGTTTCTCCACGCTGTCCTCTTTCCGATTTGGGATGAAGTGAGCCACCTTGGTTAGGCGATCCACGATCACCCAAATAGCATCATTCCCATGCTGCGATCTAGGCAAACCATGCACGAAGTCCATGGAGATGTCCTCAAATTTCCATTCAGGAATTGGAAGGGGCTTCAGGAACCCGCCCGGTTTCTGACATTCGGCCTTCACCAAGGCACATGTTTGGCAACGACTCACATACAAAGCCACATCTCGCTTCAACCCCGGCCACCAAAAGGATTTCTTCATATCCAAGTACATCTTTGTACTGCCTGGGTGAATGGAGTACTTTGAGAAGTGAGCCTCAAACATCAACTCCTCACGGAGATTGCCAAACTGCGGTACACAAACCCTTCCATCCTTTCTCAAGATTCCCCCGATCATCTCCCAGGTGCTGCTCTCGCCCATTTGAGCCTCCAACACAAAAGGTTGAAACTCCACATCTAATCGAGTCGCTTCCCGAATACGATCGGACAAGTCGTTTTGCACTTCAATCCAGTTCAACCGAGCCACGCTAGACTCGCCTCTCGCAACACATTCCAATCCAAGGGACTCCCATTCCCGTACCAACCGCTCATCATGAGCTTCGATCCAATTTCCTAGCCCCGAGTACTTTCTACTCAACGCATCCGCCACCACATTGGCTTTACCCGGCGTGTACTGAATCGCCACTTCGTAGTCTCCAAGAAACTCAACCCATCTGCGTTGCCGCATATTCAAGTCCTTTTGATCTAAGAGATACTTCAGGCTTTTATGGTCCGTGAAGATCTCCACTCTTGCGCCATAAACATAATGCCGCCAAATTTTCAGCGCGAAGATTACCGCCGCCAACTCCAAGTCATGGACGGGGTAATTCCTCTCATGAGGTTTCAGCTGTCTAGACCCAAAGGCTATCACCTTCCCATGTTGCACCAAAACGCAACCCAAACCGCATCCCGATGCGTCACTGAAAATTTGAAATCCATCTGTCCCTTGCGGTAAACTCAAGATCGGAGCCATCATAAGCCTCTCCTTTAGTGCCTCGAATGCTTGACCGCACTCTTGGGTCCACACAAATTTATGGTCTTTGCGAGTGAGAGAGGTGAGGGGTAGAGCTATCTTCGAGAAATTCTCCACGAATCTCCTATAATACCCGGCTAGTCCAAGAAAACTTCGGACTTCCGCCACGGTCCTCAACACCGGCCAATCTCTGATGGCCTCCACTTTCGCTGGATCCACTGCCACCCCATCACCACTAATCACGTGGCCCAAAAATGCCACCTTCTCTAACCAGAACTCGCATTTGGAGAATTTTGCATACAACTCATTCTCCCTCAACACTTGCAAAACTATTCTCAAGTGGGTCTCATGCTCCACTTCCGATTTGGAATACACCAAAATGTCATCAATGAAAACAACCACAAAAGAATCCAAGTATTCCCGGAATACCCGATTCATCAGATCCATGAACACCGATGGTGCGTTCGTCAGCCCGAACGGCATCACCGTAAACTCAAAGTGTCCATACCTTGTCCCAAAAGCAGTTTTGGGTATGTCCTCATCCCGAATTCGTAGCTGATAGTAGCCTGACTTCAAGTCCAACTTCGAATATACCATCGACCCCACCAATTGGTCAAATAAATCATCTATCCGAGGAATCGGATACTTATTCTTGACGGTCAACTTATTAAGCTCTCGGTAGTCTATGCACAGGCGCATGCTACCGTCTTTCTTCTTCACAAACAACACCGGTGCGCTCCACGGTGAAGAACTGGGTCTAATATACCCTTGCTCCAACAGTTCCTGTAACTGAACCTTAAGTTCCGCTAACTCCTTTGGTGCCATCCTAAATGGAGGACGTGACACCGGTCTAGCCTCCGGCACTAACTCGATCGAGAAGTCGATCTCTCGCCGAGGAGGCGCTCCAGGAAGTTCATCCGGAAACACATCCTTGAACTCTGCCACCACAGGCACTTCCTCAATCGACAGTTGGGAGAGACGAACCTCCAATAACGCTACAAGCGCTACACCACCCTGGTTAACCGCCCGCACCAACTGCATGGCCGATATCAGGGAACAGGCCACTCCACCAAGGCCCTCAAACTTGACTTCTGTTTGCCCTTTACTCCTTAAGGTCACCACCTTAGAAAGGCAGTCAATACTGGCGCGCTGCTCTGCAAGCCAGTCCATACCCAAAATGACATCGAACTCTACTAATGGTAACACTGCCGCTTCCAGAGCGAAGACAACTCCGTCTAGCTCCCAACAAATGCGCCCTTTAGCCTCGGTGGTCATAGATGACCCATTGGGCATGCGCACTTTCAGCTCTGCTCCCGACGAGAAAGACTCAACTCCTATTCTCCGGATGAAGCTCTCCGCAAAAAAGGAGTGCGATGCTCCTGTATCAAACAATACCCTAGCGGGGTAACCGGAAACTAACACGAAGCCTACAACATAGACATTACACAAAAGTCTAAAAGGATGAAGCACAAAATTTAAACTTAAATTCTCTTCATACCTGTCACCACATCCGTCTGGCGGATCGCTTCTTGCTGTCCAAGGTTGTAGGCCCTTGGTTGCACCGGTTGGAACCGAGAAGCGCTCGACTCCGCCATCTTTCCTTTCTCTGCAGCACTGGGGCCCGAGCGCACAGACTGCTCCTGCTTTGACTCTTGCCCCGCTCCCCCTTGCTGACAAGCACGGGCTATGTGCCCAACCTTCCCGCAGTTGTAGCACGTCGGCGGTCCCCTAGAGTGGGAACCCCCAGGCGTCCAGTTGCTCCTCTCACCAGATCTGGAAGTGGAAGGCTTCTTCCTCCACCTACTCCCATCAGACTTTCCATGAGATTGGGAAGGCTTCCCTTCCCCTTGCTTGGGAGTAAAACCCTTACGGCGTTGGGTTCGCTCCAAATCATTCTCCAAACTCCTGGCGGCTTCAACTAACTCATTAAATCCCGCCCTCTTCATGGAGATGAGGGGCTGCCTCAGATTCTCCCTCAAACCTTGGTAGAAGAGGTTATCCCTCTCTACATCATCAGCCATTGTCGTTCCCGCATAACGACCCAAACGGGTGAACTCTTGCACGTACTCGTCCACCGTCTTTTCTCGCTGCATTAGATGCAAAAACTGCCTCTGCAGGGCCAACCGAGTTGAAACGGGGATATACCTCTTAAGAAAAGCGTCCCCGAACTCTTCCACTGACGGGGTGCGTCCCGGAAACTGGCGGCCGCTATGGCTCACCCACCACAACTTGGCGTCTCCTTCCAACATGAACGCCGCATACTCAGCTTTCTTTTCCTCTGGCGTCTCTGCCGCCCTTAACAGTTCTTGAATGCGAACCCACCAGTCTTCCGCATCCGTTGGCGTTCCAACACCCTTGAAAGACGGGGGATGGAAACTCAGGAAATACTTCATGTGTCGGTCTCCATGTCCAACAACTACTCTCTCCGCCAAAGGCTCCACTCGCCTGGCTTCTGTTCCTGGCACGGCCGTTGCCGTATCTGGTGTGGCAGGGGCTGCCACCTGAGCCGCTGCTGCAGCCTGAGCTGCCACCATCGCTTCTGCAAGCATGCGGCAGAAGTCGGCCGGGTCTACACCCGTGCCCAAAAGACCTGGAGCAGTAGCACTGCTCGCCGAGAGATCATCCCTTGCTCTTGAAGTGCCCGCCTCGTTGCTTGCACTCTTCAGGAAGACAAGAAATAAGGGATTAGTCTCCAATCTCAAGACTAAAACATAAGGACACTCATGGTCCCGCGTTACTCTTATGTGGATAACTTCTCTACGCACTGACCTTGAATCTAACCTGGCTCTGATACCAAATTGTAACACCTCCCCTGTAATGGACGTATAATATGGGTCCGGCCGGGGCCCCACAACATACGAACGCCACAGCTTTAGCATTAAAAGTTGATATAGCTACCCAAACTCAAAACACTTGCACAACACAGCGGAAAACCAAGCACAACTAGAAGTTATCCACTAACAAAAAAAAAGTACACAAATGGCCTTACGGCCTTACATCAAATGTCCAAAAGGGGATACAGTACAATCAAACATGAATGTGCTCAGCACTCCTAGTCTACCTCGGCATGCAAGCCGGACAAAAATAGTCTCAAACATACATCATCAAAAGTAGTGCTACAAAAGAGAAAAACACTTCATGGGCTTAGGCCTTTTTGGCCGGCGTGCTAGCTCCTGCGTGCGATCCTTGCCCTGTAAAAATTATTAGTAACGTGGGTCAGCAAAGGCTGACCTCAAACTGTGTAGCAACACATCTCCTCCCGGCCGCCCCTAACGGACCCCGGGGAACCCTCCAACCTGCAAGTCAGCACTTCATATGCAATATAAATTTCTATAAATAGAAATACATTAAAACAGGCTTGGATGTCTCAATCAACAAACATGTTCTCTACTGGTTGTGCATATAAAGAAAGGGCCTACTATGCAACATGAATGCAACACCCGGGCTTCACCCAAGGTACCCTACACCGTATGCATCTAGCACAACATCACATCAGTTGGGTACTCACACTTCCCCAATTGGCATAAAGCCGCAAACATTGAGGGAGACACAACTCCCTCGCACGGCGCACAGGCCGCCACATGGAATTCTTGCCAAGGCCCCACCCGCTTGTGGGCTTAGCCCCGGGCTTGCCTGCAAGCTCTGACGTCTCATGTCAGGATTCCAACAACCACAGACTGACCGATTCTAAGAAGCCTTGCTGGACCCCACCCGCTCATGGCCTCTTTGCCCGGGCTTGCCCCAAGCTTGGCACTCTCGTCAGTCTCACAGAAGGGGACTAGTCTCGCCGGGACACTCTCCACACATGACGCACATGTCACGGGATAGCCAGCCGACCACGGAGACATAGCCACGCCTTGGCACAACACAACCAAGACTAAACACATCGTAATCCCTCTTTGTACCGCAGCGTTCCCGCGCACCAAGGAAAACATCTCCAACTCGTGCGGAGCTAACCTTGTCCACCAAGGAAACCATCTCCATTCTCATTTGGAGCTAACCTTGTCAAGGAAACCATCTACCACCACGAGGAGCTAACCTTGTCCGGGTTCGACTACATGTACTCTTTTCAAGCAAACGGGACAATCACCACCACAACACAAACGGCATCTTGCCGCATCGGAAACCTCTACGAATCCCTAAGTTCGTATGCAACATCACCGTGTCGGACTAACGGTCGCGACTACGGCTTCACCCACCATGCCTAATCCACTAGCGAAGCGGATCTCTAATGCAAAATATGCCGGGGACGGACTCAATCGACCCGGAAGTTCCTCTTGAAACTTGGCAAGCCAAAACCCCTCTCATTTGAGAGTTTGGTGCCCAAAAATTAGAGAAAAGAAAACTAGATGATGCTAAAACGTGCATCCTAAAGACCGAGAGGAGAGATGTCGTTACCTTCCGACTCCTCTTCCTTGCCATGGCAAACTAGCCGGATGGAAAACTTCGCAGCGGTCTAAGCTCCACGGATCCGGACTCGGCTCGCGATTCGGAGCTCCGACACCCTTCCTACAGCCCAAGAGTTCTTCTTCTTCCTCCTTGCTCTAGGTTTTCTCAAGATCTTAGAAAGAGAGAACTTGGAAACGAATGAGGGTTTCCAACCCTGAATTCGGTCTTAACTCCCCAGGAGATGGCCTGAACCGTTAGATCCCAAAACCAGGAAAAGACTGGCTGCGATTCGCCTGGAAAATAAAAGATCTGGGCCGAACACGGCCTGGCACACGCCCGTGTCCAGGGCCGTGTGCCTCATTCGCCGTCTCAAATCGACGCGCCTGGAATCAGACACGGGCATCCGACACGCCCGTGTTCAATCCGACACGCCCGTGTCCCCAGTGACACGGCCGTGTGGCCTGCCGTGTAGCTCCAACGACACGGCCCCAACACCAACCCGAGAGGTGACACGGCCTGGGACACGCCCGTGTCCCAAGCCGTGTGCCAAGTCTCGACACCCGTCGACAGGCTTTGTGTCGACACCGCGGAAAAACGTCGAGTGAAGATCGACGACCAAGCGGGACACGCCCTGTGACACGCCCGTGTCACAGGCCGTGTGCCCCAGTCTCGACACACTGTCGAGTACAAAGTGTCGACACTTGGGCCGAGTGTCGACACGGCCTCGACACGCCCTGCGACACGCCCGTGTCGCAGGCCGTGTGCCCCACTCTCGACACTCTGTCGAGTACAAGGTGTCGACACTTGGGCCGAGTGTCGACACGGCCTCGACACGCCCTGCGACACGCCCGTGTCGCAGGCCGTGT
Source organism: Platanthera guangdongensis (assembly GCA_039583875.1). Taxonomy (NCBI): domain Eukaryota; kingdom Viridiplantae; phylum Streptophyta; class Magnoliopsida; order Asparagales; family Orchidaceae; genus Platanthera; species Platanthera guangdongensis. The sequence goes on from CM077150.1 coordinate 104,468,757, forward strand.
GCCTCACTCTCGACACTTTGTCGAGCACAAAGTGTCGACACTTGGGCCGAGTGTCGACACGGCCTCGACACGCCCTGCGACACGCCCGTGTCGCAGGCCGTGTGCCTCCTCCCAGAAATCCAGAAATTTTCCAGAACAGCAGACTGAACCTCTTGCAAAAACTGGGGTGTTACACCCCATCAACGACTATGATTGGCTGTTGGGTTCGCCCATAAAATACATCAAAATAAAACTGAAAAAAATAAAGTAATATAGTTTTTTGACTCGTAGTGACGTATCGGACGCAACTACAGGAGTCCGATCGGCGATCCGATCAAGTCTTCCTGCACGAATACATGTATGTGGTTCCCTCCTTGCGGCAAACCCCTTCAGGTGCATCTGATGATTCCCCATCACATATTTCTTTTAATATTGTGTGTTATTGCTGTAGCATAACTGGACATGCCTTTGCTGACTTCCTAGTCAAAAGGAAAGGAAAAAAGGTACAGGTGACAGGAAGCATCACAAGGGCAATAAGTCTTAAAAGACTTTCCTTGCCAAGAAGGAGAAGAACTGGAGTCAGAGTGACTCATAATTTTTTGAGTCAGATGAAGAAAAAGTCTATATTGGGCTATTTACTAAATAAGAAGAGGATACTATCCTACTGCAAGGATAGTCATCAGTGCTCACTTGTCACATTCAGACAGTAACATTAAGAAAGAAGAAAGTTGTGGCTTGATGACCATAACAGATAAAGATAATTAGGATGAATCTGATCCTGATGAGGTACTTATTCTAGCTATATCTTCTTCTGATTCTGATTATGAAACTCACCTAGAATCTGAAACATCCTCTTCATGTAATGATGAGGATGGATCAGAATCTGAAGATGATGTCAATCAATTGATTGACAAATATGATGACCTATTGGAAGTTCTGAAGAAGAACATAAATCTTGTCAAGATGCAAACAAAGGAAATTGCCTCCCTTCAATAGGTAATATCTGAAAAACTTGAGTCTGCTACCCAGCTAGCTCAAATGAGTAGGGAAATCAGCCAGCTGAAAGGGATAACAATTATCCAAGTCAACACCATAAGCCAGAAGATCAAGATCATCAAGGATCTTGAAGTGAAGCTCCTCAAGGAGAGGAAGCTAGTGGCTCAGTTCTCAAAGCTACAGTCCATGTTGCTCATCATTAACTCCTCCTCTCAAAACAATAGAAGGGGATTACGGTTCAATGAAAAGACGACAACAACAACTAGTTATAAAACAAAGAAAAAGCAGTTATACCTAAAACCACCTTTCAGAATGTACTACTTCCTTCTAATAGTTATGACCATGATAATATATATGGTCATTGGAATAATGGAAGTTCCTCTAGTAAGGTCAATAGTGCACCTTACAATGGGAGGAGAAAAGACATGAGGTTAAGTGCTTTGAAAGCTCCCCATGAAGAAATTCAAATGCGTAATTATAAACCATTTGTTTTTGGTACTCCAGCCCTACACTCAAAGGTAAGGGTGTTATATCTTCCAAAATAACTCAAATTAACAAGCAGGTTGTTGGCAAAATAGTAGGCCATTCTCACAAGGAAATATTGGATGTCATTAACACAATGTCAGCTACCAAGCTGACAATCGTGTTGTCAAGCCGATATCATCGAGTAAGACAAGTTATCGTCGAGCACACAACCAAGTTCTTGCTGAGAGGAACAGGAAAAATGCAGCAACCTTCTCTGTTGAACATGGACATTCAGATGCACCATCAACTTCCAGAAATGTTCAGAGGAGAAGGTACAATATTTTTTAGTGCTAGTGATGTGCTAAAGTGGGTCAATTTGCTATTGACTGTTGGCAAAATCCCTCAGTGTCTAATGCAAAGAAGAGCTTTGCTGCAAAAGTAGCTCCTAGCAAAAATATTGTTTTTAATGCTAACAAGAACCTAGGACCCAAAGTTTACTAGGCTCCTAAAGGTAAAATGAACTTTATCTTGCAGGATAGTTCAAGTACCAACCTGAAGCAAATCTGGTACTTGGACAGTGGGTGTTTCAGGCACATGACTGAGACAAAAGGCTTCTAAAGGATTACATTTCTATGAAGAATGAACCAAAGGCCATTTTTGGAGGCTCTGACAAGGGAGTCACCAAAGGATATGATATGATCTCCAATGACATAGTCTCAATTATAAGGGTATCTTATGTGGAAGCATTGCAACATAAACTTGTAAGCATAAGTCAACTATATGACTTAGGCTATGCCATTAAATTTCACAATGATAAGTGTCAGATCAAATGTTCAGTTGACTTAAAGACTATTCTCTCAAGCACTAGGATTGAGAATGTTTATTGTTTAGATTTTATTTGCAATAATTCTTCAACTCTAGTTTGTCTAGTAGATAATGAGAAAGAGTCTCTTTGTGTACAGTGACACAAGCGACTTGCTCACATTAATTACAAGACAATTATCAAACTATTTTCCGAGAACTTAGTTAGAGATAGTTCAACTCTAAAATATGTTAAACAGGGTCCCTGTCATGCATGCCAGATGGGCAAACAAACAAGGGTCGCCTTTAAGAGCATTGACTCCAAAGACTCTGTAAAAATTTCTTTATCCGTTGCATATGGATCTATTTGGTCCTATTCCGATTCAGAGTTTAGAAGAGAAGTTGTACTCCTTTGTGATTGTAGATGATCACTCACGGTTTACATGTGTATTCTTCCTTAGGAAGAAGTCAGATACCCTGGATGTCTTCATGACTTTTGTCAAGGCAATTCAAAATGAGATGGAATGTTCTGTGCTCAAAGTAAGAAAGTGGCAATGGTACAAAATTTTAATCTAGGGTCATGACAAGGTTCTGTCAAGAGCATGGTATCTCCCAAGAGTTCTCTTCTCCCACAACTCCACAACAAAATTGAGTGGCTGAGAGAAAGAACATGACTTTAATAGAGGCTGACAGAACATTGCTTGTGATTCCTCTCTACCAGAATATTTCTGAGCTGAGACTATTAATACAACATGTCATGTCTTGAACATGGGCTCTATTAACAAGTCTCATGGGAAAACTCCCTATGCACTTTTGAAGGGCAGAAAATCAATCATTTCATATTTTAGAATCTTTGGTTGTAAATACTACATTCTAAACAATGAATAGTCTCAGTTAACTAAATTTGCTGAGAAGTGTACTGTGGGTACTCTTATTGGATATAGATCTCCTATTAGAGCATATAAAGTATTCAACATGAAGACTCATATAGTTGAAGAATCCATTCATATTATTTTTGATGAAACTAACTTGTTATACATGGGCTGGTTTAGTGTTCCTAACATTCCAGGTACTGAGCTAAACATGCAAGATCTGTCTAGTCAGGGCAAGCCAAGCTCAAGCAAGATTTCTTCTTCAATTGAAGTACTAAGTGAAGAAGTTCAGCCAGCTGATGGAAATCAGGATATTGCTGAATAGGGTCAGCTAGCTGGAAATATTCCAGCAGGTCAGCCTGATGCTGACGGAATGCCTACAGCAACCAGACACTTGAGAAATCATCCAAACACTCTCATAATTGGTGATGCTAACCAAGGAGTCACCACAAGGAGCAGAATACATAATGAAACTCTATTTCCGAGCTTCCTATCTCAGTTGGAGCCTAAGAAATTTGAAGATGCTAACAAAGATTTATTTTGGATCAATGCTATGCAGGAAGAGCTACTGCAATTCAAAAGATGAAAGGTTTATGCCAAAACCTCACGGACATAACATTATTGACACCAAGTGGATTTTCAGAAACAAACTAGATGAGAATGAAGTGATTGTGAAGAACAAAGCCATACTTGTAGCCAAGGGAGTTAGGTAAGAGGAGGAAATAGATTTTGATCAAATTTTTGCCCATTGTAAGGTTGGAAGCAATAAGGATGTTCCTTGCCTATGCTGCATACAAAGGATTCAAGGCCTACCAGATGAATGTCAAATCAACATTCCTGAATGGTTATCTCAAGCAAGAGGTATATGTGGAGCAACCCTTAGATTTTGTGCATCCAACTCTAGCTAGTTATGTTTATTTTCTTAAGAAAGCTTTGTATGAGTTAAAGCAAGCCCCTAGGGATTGGTATGAAACCATATCTACCTTTCTCATTAAAAACAAGTTCTTAAGAGGAAAAATAGATAACACATTGTTCCTAAGGGAATCTAAGGGCAAGTGTCTTTTAGTACAATTTTATGTTGATGACATAATATTTGGGTCTGCGGATAATAACTTTTGAAAGAGATTTTCCAATCTTATGCAGAGAAAGTTTGAGATGAGCAGTATGAGAGAGCTAAAGTACTTTTTGGGTCTCCAAGTGAAACAGTCTGATGAGAGAATTTTCATCTCTCATTCTAAGTACACTAGAGAGCTAATTAGAAAATTTTGGATGGAGTCAGCCTCTATCATGAAAACTCCTTTGGGATCAATATATCCCTGGACAAGAATGAGAAAGAGAAACGTTTTGATGAATTCATGTACAGGTGTATCATTGAGTCCCTACTTTATTTGACTGTTAGTAGACCAAATATCATGTATACTACATGTGTTTGTTCTAGGTACCAGACATGCCTTAAGGAATCTCATTACTCAGCTGCAAAGAGGATTTTGAGACGACTTAAGGGCAACTAACATCTTGGCTTGTGGTACCCTAGGAATAATTGTTTTGAACTAATTGGCTTTTCAAATGCATATTTTGCAGGGTGTAAGGAAGATAGGAAAAGCACAAGTGAGACATGCCAGTTCCTACTTCCTAGGAAGGAGATTGGTGTCCTGCAGTAGCAAGAAACAGACAAGTGTGACTATATCCACAGTTGAGTCAGAGTATATATTAGTAGGGAGTTACTATGCTCAACTTCTTTGGATTCAACATCAATTACAGGACTATAACCTCTAGGTAAGTACAAATCCTATGTATTGTGACTCATCCAGTGCTATCTCTATTGATAAGAACCCTGTGTCACATAGCAGGACAAAGCATATAAAAATTACATATCATTTTATTAGAAAGCATATTGAGAAGGAAGATATATGCTTTGAGTTTGTTGGCACAAACAAACAAGTGCCAAATATCTTCACCAGGCCACTAGACGAGGCAAAGTTTCATTTTTTTCAAAATTGAGTTAGTAATGCTTAACTTAGAATAATTTTATCTCTCTTATAGTATTCCAGTTGTATTATTTCAATATTCTAAGTGTATATTTTTCTTGTGTTATAGTTAACTGCTAGAACAAATGCCTGGTAGCATGTTAGGTAGATAACTTGGTTGAAAATTCTTATTAGTATGAGTCAATCGACTCATTTTCTATAGTTTCTATCATTTTGATGGAAAGTTTGTCCTAGCATGGCAGAGGAGTTAAGCTGAGAAATTCTCAGCTATATCGTTGAGATTGTTGAAAAGAAGCTCAGTGATTCCTCTCCGTCTCAGCGATATCGTTGAGATGGACTGCTTTCTTTATTTTAAAATCATTTTCTGTCGTTTGATCTTTTATGCTTGATCAACTAAGATGTGTGGCGCTTTTAAAATCATTTTATGTCATTTGATCTTTTATGCTTGATCAACCAAGATGTGTGGCGCTTCATTTCCTTTTAAAATTGGTAGACATATATATATATAAAGTCAGGGTTTAGTTGAGAACATAAAACTTAAAACCCTAGAAAGCCGTCGACTTCGCTCGGTCTTTCTCAGCATTCTCAATGACTAGAAATTATCTCAGATGATGCCAAAAGCAGTAAAGATCTTACATGAAGGATATGCATAAGTAAGATTTGGGTTCTAGCATGCTTCAGAAGATATCCAAGAAGTTATCAGAATGCTGGAAGCCGCAGGATTAGAATTCCTTATGTCTGAACCTAGTCTAATTCTGAAAGAAGAGGTTCTGGAACTTTACTCACATGTTAAAGTTTCATCTACCAGAAAGTCTATTAAAAATAAGGTAGGGGATCTAAAGATTAAGATAACCCCTAACAGGATTGCCCAGACTCTACATCTTCTCTCTACTGACATTGATGGACCAGGATATTTCACAACAAGAAATAGTAGATGTCTGGTGTGAGTTTACTGGTGAGAGATATGGATCTCTAGAAAGGAAGCACTTTAACCAGAGAGGTAAACTTCTCACATATATCATTGGGAAAGCCATCCTGTGCAAGACAGAATCCCATAATAGGATCTCTAAGTCAATGTTTTAATTTGCCACAAGAGTAATTTTTTAAAAGAAGACCAACTATGTCATAGTATTATTTCAAAAATTTCTTGATTGCCTTCAAGTTTCAAACTTAGGCAAAATCCTCTCTTTATATCTTATAAATACTTACCCTGAACATTTTAACAAAAAGTAAGGAGTAAAAATCCATTATATGAAGAGGATTATATAAAGACCTTGGAGAGATACACTAGGTTGTTGCCCAAAAGTCAAGCTAAGAAGCAGGGCAAGAGCAAAAGGAAATAAAAGAAAGTGGTTGTGGAAAATGATTCTGATTCTGAATCAGTTTGCAAAGATGCTGATGACCAAAATATTAGTGAACCTATTCATAATCCTAATCTATCAACTTCTAGTGGAGATGAAGAAAATCTTCAGGACATTTACATTCAAGTTAATCTTGATGAAAGAGGTTGCTACTGTTGAGGGAGAGTCAGCTATTCTAGAGAAGTCCAGTGCCCCAACTGAGGGGGAGTGGGCTGGAGAAGAGAAATTTGATTCTTTGGAAGAATTCCTAAGTGGGAATGATGATCAAGTTGAGGGGGAGCCTCAATGAGAGGTCCCTTCTCTGAGAAAAAGCTTTTGAATATCCCTAGAGGCTGAGACAGCACCTCATACTGAGTTGGCTAATCAAGAGGACCTGGGGATAAGTTTGGAACAAGTGGCTACTGAAGTGCTACTTCTAGTAACTCAAACTCAACCATCTATAAGTACTTCAGAAAGCTCCATCCTCACCTCTATAAAAGATCTACTAGATGAGCAAGCATCAACTTTAAAATCTTATATTGATGGGTTAGTTAAGAACATGAGACCTGAAATCTTAGCTGAAGTCCAAAAAGTTAAAACAATTATCATGAATGATCTAGATTCTCTGAAAGGTAATACATACAAATGCACAGATCACCAAGTTGTTTGATAAAGCTGCTAACACAGTACACCAGAATGTCAAGATCCTAACCTCAATAGATGAAAACATGAGGTTGAATACACAGGACATTACCAGTGTGACAGCACCTCATACTGAGTTGGCTAATCAAGAGGACCTGAGGATTAGTTTGGAACAAGTGGCTGCTGAAGTGCTACTTCTAGTAACTCAAACTCAACCATCTACAAGTACTTCAGAAAGCTCCATCCTCACCTCTATAAAAGATCTACTAGATGAGCAAGCATCAACTTTGAAATCTTATATTGATGAGTAAGTTAAGAATATGAGACCTGAAATCTTAGCTGAAGTCCAAAAAGTTAAAACAATTATCATGAATGATCTAGATTCTCTAAAAGGTAATACATACAAATGCACAAATCACTAAGTGATTTGATAAAGCTGCTAACACAGTGCACCAGAATGTAAAGATCCTAATCTTAATGGGTGAAAGCATGAGGCTGACTACACAGGACATTACTAGTGTGAAGAATTATGTTAGCCAAACATATGAGGTTATCAGGAAAGCTATGGATCATATTGAGGAATGTGTATTCAACTCAAATTCAAGCTATGCAGCTAGCTGAGGAATCAAGAGATGCTCTTTTGGAAGATAATGAGAACATATTTTAGACTATATCTAGTAGATTTGAGACCAACACCTCTTATTTGGATAAAAAAATCTTTGAAGAAGCCAGAAAGGAGGAGAATATCAATGTAGAGCAAGCTCTATGGGTTCTGCAAGGAATTAAGACTGCTCTCCACTTGCCTCTACTGGATGCCAACATGCCTTCTGATTTTGATTTTATAGTTCAGGATAGGATAACTCAGGATGCTCAACTAGCAAAGAGAAGTTAAAATGACTCATGATTTATGAAGAGTTTATGGCCTTGAGAAGAGCTGAGCAGATAAATGATCCTAATTATGAATATTGGAGTGATGATTCTCAGACAATCATCAATGCTTGGATAAGTCATAGATAACTCATGAAGAACATTGACAGTGCTTATCCTTTAGAATAATGGATCAAACATTTGGAATGACAGTCTTTAAGAAAAAGAGTTTTCAAGGAAAATCTGGTGAAGAAAAACAATTCAAGGAGGATGCCATCAAAGTATATTCCCAAATCCTTCCTCTACTTCAAGAGACAAGAGATTAAGGCCAGGACCGCTGAAAGAAGAGCAACTGAAAAAGGTGAGGGTTCTCAAGCACAAACACACAAGAGGAAAAGTTCAGATTCAACTGATACAACAAACCAGCCAGTTGACAAGCACCCAGTGTTATGAGATTTCTTAAGATGTATCTGTGTTGAATTGTAAATGGACTTATGTTCAAACAATCAAATCATTTGGTTGATTATATATATATATATATATATATATATATATATATATATATATATATATATATATATATATATATATATATATATATATATATATATATATATATATATATATATATATATATATATTTGTGATGTTGTACTAGTCTGCTAGATACTTCATTTGTTCATTATTAATGTTCACTGCTAATTATCTGTGATAACATGATTCTATTGTTATATTATAATTTCATCGTTAGTTATCTGTGATAGCATAATTTTATTGTTATATTTTGATTCCTTTTGTTAATGTGTTACGGGCCGGGCCTGGCAGCAGGGCTCTTCCCCGCACCAGTGTCGGGCGGCAGGGCTCTTCCCCGCTCCCTAACGGGCTTTTCCCCCTCCCATAATAGGGCCGTTGCCCAAACACCCCAACCCTTCTCCGCACGTGTTATCGGTGTGACGGTTTACTGAGGCGGGGGCTCGATCCCCCGACCTCCTTGATGTAAGCTCTTAACGCTAGCTCACATCACCAACTGATCCGCGGTTAAAAAAAGAACCCGCAGTTTAGAAGGCAGAGGATGCCTAGCGGACAGGGCAAGCGACTAGCCAACAAGGCCGCTACGAGTAGAGAGCAGAGAACAAACGCGCGGTTAGAAAGAGAACCAGTGGTTTAGAAAGCAAAGAGCGGACTGGCGGTTAGAAAGACACAAGCCGCAAAGAAGAGGAAGCCATGAAAGCAAGGGACCCACTGGTCAGGAGATTATAAAAACCAAGGGAAAGGAGAAGAGAGGTGGATGTCATGGAAAGGAGAATGAAGCGGCTAAGAAAGGGACAAGGCTGCAAAAGGTGCCTAACTGGAGACCACAAAGGAGTCTGAAAGGGGCGATTAGATTGACGGTCTGAAGAGAGATGGCGTCCTGGAGTAGAAACCGCGGGAGGGAAGGATTGAGGTGGAACCACAGAAGGGGGGGGGGGGGGTTGCGGATAAAAAAGAGAGTCCGCCCAGAGGCAAGAAGAAATATTTACGTGCGGTTAGAAGAAGTCTATCCGCACAGAGCACAACATGGAGTATAAGCCGGAGGACCGAATCGCTCTGATATCATGTAGAGAAAGACGCAAGAGAGAGAAAATAACCCAGAATTTTATTATATCTTTTAATGCAGGAATACATGAACTTATATAGAGAGAAAGAGAGGGAGACCCTTCCACATCTACAATGTGGGACTAAATAGAATACGTTTACCCAGAAATTGGCGATTCCTCCCTAAGGTAACTAGCTTGCAAGTCGCGGCCTGCTCCAGGTTCCACCTGGAGGTCGCGGCCTGTCTCAGCTCTCTTTGGGTCTCGCAGGCAGACTCTTCTCTGTCCACTCAGGCCGCGCGGCTAGGGCAATCTCCCCGGTCTGACTGTCTAGGTCGCGTAGCAGCCGTTTGTTCTGCAGGGGCTGCGGACTACTTCCTCAGTCTGCCCCTGCATGCCGAGTGGTTAAATCGGCTAACCGCGCAATAGTTCCCTCAATTCCAACAGGTGCAGACTACCTAACTAGGTGGCGGACTCGCATTGCTATCCGCCCAGACTACACAATAACCGCATGCTCAGCAGGAGGCGTGGTTTGCTCTCCAACCCGCACCTGCAGGTCGCCCGGCTAGCAAGGCTACGTTATCGACAGGCGGCCACCCTTCCCTCGACAGGTTCGGACTGCTCTCCGCTACATCCCAGTCCGCCAAAAAGTAGGCGACCTGCCTCCAGGTCGCCCAACAGTCCGCAAAAAGCTTCAGGTCTCCAGGAAGGCAACAACTCCCCAGGTCGCCCAAGCGACAAGAGCCAGGCCGCCTAGCCGGGGCGACAAGCCTGTCCATCCAATAGGAGACAGACTTCAGCAGCAGGGGCGACCTGCTCCTTCAGTCAGCCAGGTCATCCAGTCGGCCACCAACCCTCCTATCTGCCAACATTTCTCGGACTCGGCCTCAGTCCGCCCAAGGAGGGTGGACGGCAGCAGGACCGTCACCCCGCACGGTATCAAGCGACTTAATCTACCTGTCCGACAGCAGTGGGCGGACTCGGTCTCAGTCCTCCTGAGGAAGGTCTTAGCAGTAGTACCAACCCGCACAGTATTCGGCGACCTGGTCCATCTATCCTCTAGTAGTGGGCGGACTCGGTCTCAGCCCTCCTAAGCAAGGACTTGGCAGCAGGACTGACAACTCTTCACCAGACCGCACAACACAAAGCGGATTTGACTCCAGCCCGCCGGAAGGTGGCGAGCTCTCATCCAACAAGCGCGATCTGCTCCTTCTACTCGCTAGAAGGGAGTGAACTGGCTCCATCCAGCAGCTGAGGCGGACTCAACCTGTCCGTCGCGGGCTAAACGGACTCATCATGCAGTTCGCCTGGAGCCCTCCAGCTTTCCAACACCGACCTCTTCCCAGCAACAGACGGACTACTCCCCAGTTCGCATAGCTTGGCGCAGGCTTGCTTAGTGCAACAGAGGCAGTCTCGTCCCAGTCCGCCAACAGCAGCAATTCAAGTAGACAAGTCATCCGCACAATATGACGCGAACTCGGCGGACTCCTTGGTTACCCACATAACTTACCGACATACCGGGGGTAATGTTGCCAAGACCGTTACCTCCTCGGGCCTATAAATAGACCCCCATACCTCTCATTTGGGGACACAGTCGATGTGATGGTCAAGGACCAACCAGCACAACAGACCCTGCGGACACAACTTTGCAGTCCCCACGACCTCCTCGGTTAAGCCTTGGCTTCAGCAACCTCCGTGGTCCTCTCGGCCTGATCGCGCAGTCCGCTCGTCCTTGATTAGTGAGCTACAGGATCAGCTATCTGTGTGGTCTGTCGACCTCTCTGGTCAAACCGCGTGGCCTCTGGCATCTTCTTTCCTGTGGCCGCCAGCTTCCCCCTTGTACCCTTTATTCTTTCATGTAAAGGACTCAACTCAAGCTGTAATACTGACTAATAATCAAAGGAAAGCCAGTCGTAAGAGTGACATTTAGTCTACGGAAGGTGAATTCTGTTGTTGCTGCTGCAAGCGGCCCCTCTTCTCTTCTCCTCCCCTCTCTCGACATCAACCATCAAAACTTAACCATCAAAGTAACTGTCTGCTCGACAGTTCCACATCAACCTCCCATTATCCCCGCATCCTCTTCAACCTCCTATATCCCTGCATCCTCATCAACCTCTTCACCTCATCCTAGTGAGACCGAACACTCGTTATCTGTTGGTGTCGCCGTCCTCCATTTTCGCACATCAACAGTTAACACGCGACCTTCAAATCTCGAACAGATGGTGAAAACCAACAGTTACTCATGTCAGATCATCAACCAGCCGAGAACCTTGCTCCTTCAAGTCCTAATGAAGATCCTCTCTAGGAAGCCTTGGAGCAATCGCGACGGGAAACCGCCCAACAATTTCACGCAATCAACTGTACTCTAGCTTCTATCACGCAGCGATTAGAGATGCAATCTGCAGTAGCACCAGTTCCTCCAGTCAATCCAACACTAACATTGGAAAATCCGCAAATTTATGCTCCGGCCTATCCGCCGGTCTAACCTCCTGCTTATCCACCAACCTATCCGCAAGGGCAGGCCGCATCTCCCTTGCGATCTCAAAATGATGAATTCATAGCTCGTCAAAACTTCTTCCGGGAAGCAGCCTGGGGAAGTCCAGCAAGATTTATAAACTTTCAGGGAAGTCATCCATACTCTTCAGTTCCTGCCTTTGCTCCTCCCACAGCAGCTTTTCCCTTATATCCTCCTGTTCCCTTTACATCTACAGCTTATACTCCCTTTTTTCCTTATATTGTAGGAAAGCAGGAAAAGCTGTCACAATTTTCAGAGAATGTTCGGCATGAACCAACTCCAGCTAACTTCAGAGAGCCGCAATTGCCAATTTACACTGGAGAGACTGATCCAATGAAGCACCTTCAAGCTTTTGAATCAGCCGTAGCTCTCAAGACCCTTTCAGATGCTACCAAATGCAAACTTTTTGTAACAACCTTTGATGGACAAGTGAAAGATTGGTTTTATGGACTGCATCCTCAGTCCATCACTTCCTTTGATGATTTGCGAAGGCAGTTTCTGCTCAGGTTTTCTACTTCAACAAAGAGAAAGGGCGGTCCAGAAGCCCTCTTTGAGATCAGGGAATGAGAGAATGAGACCTGGTCTCATTTTGTGGATCGTTTCCAGAAAGAGATTTTGGACATTGAGATCGTCGATCAAGAAATATATCGAGTTGCTCTAATACATGGTCTGCGTGAATGGCCACTTAAGTTTGAGGCTAATGTCCGAGCACCAAGGACATATCAAGAGTTGATTGGCTTAGTCAGCTCATACATTCGAGGTAAGAAGAGCAATCCCAGCTTTATCTCTAGACTTGTAGCCGAGAAAGATTCTTCTCCTTCTTACAAGCAAGTCTGAGGTATCCTTGGAAAGATTTTCCATCCCACTCAAGGAAGGGAAAAAAATCTCAACGTTATCGACACCCCTTCCCGGGCCAGGATCGTGCCCGAGATCAATTGTTACGACACTACCAGCCCCAGCTCCGCAAGCAACTTCGGTTCATCAGCAGCAAGATGATGACTTGCTAGAGTCCGAACTGGATGAGGTCATTCAAGAAGTAAGCCAAGTCATGAAGGGTAATGCTAATTACAAAAGGCCTTACCAGCCGGTAGATCAAAGATCAAAAGATTCATATCTGTTCTGTGAGTTTCACAAGGAAGGTGGGCAATCAACTGAAAACTGCCGAGCACTTCGTCAACTAGTGCAGAAGATGCTGAGGCAGGGTAAGATACGCGACCTGGTCCCGAAGGATGGCCACTCTGATCCGTCAACTTCAAAAGGCAAAGAAGTAGCAGACATTCCTTGCTGCTCGAAGCGAGTGAGCCAAATCAACAATTACGCTAACCTCATTATTGGCGAGACCATCGATGCCAATGACGAGGGCCCCCTTGGAAAACTATTCTGAAGTGAAAAGGACATCGCAGTTCCAAAAGATCCTCGCAATCATTGCCGGTTATTTTTACTTTACATTCTTCAAACATTTTCTTTCTAAAAACACTTATAAGTGTTTCTTTCATTTATTTCAAAAAATTTTACGTCAGAGATCTCGTACTGACACATTTTCCTTTTTGGAGTGCTTCCTCCTCTATTTTCTCTTTTCCAAAGGGATCACTGAACCACCGAGATATCGCCGAGTCTTGTTGTTCCCTCCATAGATTGTTCTCGGGCTTAAGACCACGATGACCACATATAGTGGGGAGTTTTCGCGTATGGGCAGTGGGTGCCGCTCAATCTATGCAGGTGAACTTCAGAACTTCGGATCCTGGTCGGTATCTAACACAAAGTGTGTATCAATGGACGTCTCATGTGTTAGCTCTGTTGTTCTTCGCTAGTCATACATTACAGTTGCGATGATCTTTGTTTGGCAAGCAGTGACGATAAAGTGTATCCTTGTCTCTTCGATCATGTCATGGTTGTAATAGTCGAATACTCTATGGTACTCTCAATTCGTTCTTTTGAGGGGCCCACAACTCCGCTGATCTTTCCAAAGCCAAGAAATGTTATAGGCCACTTGGCGCATCTAGTCTAACTGATCAGCAATGTTTGTAACCCGAGGCATGAGAGCAGTGTATCTATCGTTCCTTCTCAGGATTTTGTGCATTTTCTCTCTTTTGTGCCCTTCTAAGGGAATACGGCTAGTTCGCTCTAGGTAGGACTACACTTGTGATGACCTTTCTTGGGCAGGCGATGCATAAGGCCCCCGGGGAACACCTGTGGCAGCATCCGGCCTTTTTTGGGTCATCTTCGGGTGCACACCTCCTTTTTCATTTTTCCTTCTTACAAGTTAATAGGTTAAATCCAACCTATCAAAGGGATTTGCAACATCTTTTTTGTTTATGCTCATCTTGTATACTCGGCTTGCATGAAGCTCTATCAGATGATGATTAGCAATGTCTACTCTTATTGGATGTTTCTGGTACTAATTGATAATCAAAGAATTTGGTTCTCTTTATCAACAAACTATTCAGCTGAAGTCTTGTCAGTGCTCTCATCTTACTGATTAGGATTTCATATTGGGATATCATATCTGACTACGCAAGAAGATTATTGATGTGTCTTGTTCTCTACTTGATTTTGCTTATTCAGTTAATAACATGGTTTGAAGGATATTCCTTTTGCAGTCTAATCATATCTTATTGTTAACCCCAAAGTCCGCAACACATCCAAGGTCCCAGACACATCAGCGGCAGACTCTGTTTGGCAGTCCGCCAAGCTCGGCAAAGCATCGACTTTCAGCAAGTCCCAGGGTCGATCCCCTTCAGCGGGGGACGCGGTGCTCCGTCCCCCCAGCTCGACATGCCCTAGGAAGAACAGCTCAGGTTTGATCCCCTCTTGAGGAGGACTCAAAGGTCAGTCCGCCCAGGCCGCGGCCCTCCGGCTGGATCGCTCCTTGCAGCAGCGGATGGAAGCATCAGCCCGCGATCCCTCTCCGCCCCTCTTGCACGGACTGGCGTGTCTTTTCTTTTTGCTTCTCGTCATCGCTGCTTGATTCTCCTGTACCCCGGGCAGCTGGTTATTTTAGCCTTACCAGTTTGGGCAGGCCCCCTAACCTATAAATAGGGGGAAGTGGTGCACCAAAAGCATGCTGACTCGTGCCCTGGAGCCTACTTGTTAAATGCTATGGACTCAAATCTCAGGCTTTGTGGTCTCCAGCTTGCTCTGCACTTGCTCTTTTCCTTTACCCAACTCTGTAATCAAACTCCATTTACAATCAAAGGGAAGCCCATCGCAAGATAGACATTCAGGCCACGACGGGCGAACTCTGTTGTTGTCGTGGCTCACGACCCTGCTGTTCTTTCTCTCTCGTCTTCTTAGTAGATTGCTACCTGCAGTTTTATTTTCCCTTCCATTCCCCGGTGCTCAAACTGTTAGCTGGTGGTGCCCGACTCCCTTTCTGATTTCGGGCATCAACAGTTAACACGACCTTCAGATCAAGTAGTATTTTGATTCCAGCGAATTGATACAATCAGTCAGGCTTTGCTCACGCTGACTCAGCGGCTTGCGCCCCAGGCCGCAGCAGATCTGGAGGACACGCCAGTCCGCCAGACGCCAGCTTGCTGAACTCCTCTTCGGTAATCTCCAGCAGTCACTCCTCACCCTCACCATCCATCTCAGTCCATCGCTCCTCTGCGGCCTCAAGAGGAGTAGTTCGCCTCCTTCATGGATTTCTTCAGAGAGGCGGCCAGGGGCACTCCTGCCCGCCGGCTCAACTTCACAGATCGCCAGTCCGCAGAGCCCGCGGACCCTCCTGTTCCAGTCTGCCCTCCTTATCCTGCTGAGTTTGAAACTCCCTCTCCCTTCGTCGATCGAATCCGATGGGAGTCTGCGCCCAACAACTTCAGAGAGCCTCATCTTCCCTTCTACTCAGGGGAGGCTGATCCTGTCGCTCATCTCCAGGCATTCGAAGGGGCTGTTGCACTGAGATGCCTCTCCGACGCAATAAAATGCAAGCTCTTGGTCACCACTCTCGAAGGACAGGCGAGGGAGTGGTTCCATGAGATACCTCCAGGCACAATCTCTTCTTTTGTTGAACTCCGTAGTGAGCTCTTGCTGAGGTTTGCCACCTCTAAGAAGAGAAAAGATGGACCAGCCGCTCTCTTTGAAATCAAGCAAAGGGATAACAAATTGGTTGCTCGATTCGTTGATCGCTTTCAGAAAGAGATCCAGGGGGTGATGAATGTGAACGCCAATTATTCTAAAGTTGCCTTGATTCATGGCCTCCGATAAGGCCCCCTGAAGTTCAAAGCAACAACAAAAGCACCAGCGACCTATCAAGAGTTGATTGCCATGGTCAACCGCTTCATCATGGGCAAGAACGCCAACCCGACCTATATTTCATCCCTGACAGCTAAGGCTGAAGGAAGGGATGCCTCCAGCTCTTCTGGTTACAGCCATCATCATCATAAGCCTCCTTGTACAGATTTCCAGCCTCCTCCTCAGAGAGGGCGAAACTTCCATCATAAAAAATCTTGCATCGACCATCAACAGTTTCATGAGCAGAGACTGTCGTTGGCCGCTACTCCCGCCTTACCGCAATAAGCGCTCCCCATTCTCCAAGAAGCTCTGCTTGCTCAGAGGCAGCTTGACAGCAACTTCGTGGAGGACTTGACAGATCTTGGACTTGATATTGATGAGGTCGTCCAGATCTTGCAGAGGAAATCAGATGAAAAGAAGCAAGGGCCTCCAAGAGAGTGGAGGCCAAGGAACAATGCTCAATACTGCGAATTCCACGGATACAAGGATTATTCCACAGAAGACTGCAAAGCCCTTCGGCAATTGGTTGAAAGACTGCTTGCCGAGGGCAAGATCAAGGACCTAGGCAGGAAAGAAACTTCTTCAAAGCCTTCCACCTCCAAGGGCAAGGAGGTGGCAGAAGCCCGTTGGGAGTGTGAAGAGATGTAAGATGTAGGCATGCTGGGGCCTATCAATGTTCAGACTGAGTGCTTCAATGCTGATGATGAGGGAGCCCTGGGGCGACTCTTCTACTTTCATGGTGGAGCAGGGAGCGAGTCTACTCAGAAATCTTCAATCGCGAGGGTCTCTCGAGCAGAGGTCGTCTCTTCCTCTTCCTATGCTCCATCAAGAGGAGATGTTATTTTTGGTCAAACTGATCTTCCTCAAACTACCAATCCATTTGACGACGCTGTTGTGATCAAGGTGAAAGATATGGTACCTAAACACCTAGAGGGGGGGGGTGAATAGGTGACCTAATCCTTTTCTAACTTTGTTGGCAGCCAAACAGTTATATCACAGATTTCTAACTACTTTTTCAGAGCAAACAACAATAACAAAACATACACAGCTAATCCACAGCACAATCACAGCACAGCACACAGTGTTTTATAGTGGTTCCCCAAGATATGGGTACATCCACTTTCCCCCTTCGCCTATCTAGCAGTGTACTAGATTCGGCCAAACTTCTCCACTGTCTCAGAACCCAAATTGGTTCCTACACCTCAGGCCCAAAGCCTTACAACTCAGCTTTATCCCAAAGCCTACACTCAGCCACAAGGGCCTACACTCAGCCAATCAAGGCCTACACTCAGCCAACAAGGCCTACACTCAGAGATCTCAGTCTCCTACACTCAGGCTCTCAAGCCCTACCCTCAGCCTTTATAATTATAGGCTTACAAATCACTCAGATCCAATGGATCCTACAAGTTAAAAATGTAATACAAATAATAACTCTACAACTCAGAATTAAAGGAGGGGAGCTGAGAGATTCTTGATGAGTTCTTGGAAGAACTCAGCTGGATTCACCCTGACTTAGCTTTCTTCAAAGCTTCTTGAGTAGAACTGAATAAGACTGAATCCTCTGCAGTTATTCCTTGACCTCTGCCACTTAAGATCCAGAATTGAATCTGAATCCTTCTTCTCAGCCTAGTTCCAGAGGCTGATTTCTTGGATGGAGCCCTCTCTCTCCAACTTCTTAGATCTGCACTTGAACTTCTAGATCTTCTTGTGTTGATACTCTTTGTACGACTTTAATAATCACTTCAACAATAATCTGATCAACAACTTCAACAACTCTGAACCACAGTTTCTGTAAACTGTAGGTGCCTATTTATAGGCTTTCTTCATGGTAACCGGCTGGACCGGTCCATAACTGACTTCTGATATCTCTGATAGGTGCTGTAGACCGGCTGGAACGGCAGCTGTCAAATCATCCAGTCATTTCTTGAAATTCTCTAACTGTCTGAAAGTGTCGAGACTTTCTGTCTTTAAGTGTCGACACTTTTAGACCAAGTGTCGACACATGCTTTGTAAGTGTCGACACAAGTCTACAAGGTGTCGACACATATCCTTGTATGTCTCGACACAGATTCTTCTTCATGTGTCGACACTGAAATTGAGTGTCGACACAAGTACTTGTTCTTCTAGCTTTTGCTGAATTCTTCTATGTGTCGACACATCTCCTTTGTGTCGACATATCTTCTTGTGTTGAATCTGTCAAGTGTCGACACTGCTTCTTGGTGTCGACACATAGTCTTCTATGTTGAATCTTGTTGAGTGTCGACACAGCTCCTTGTGTCGACACACCTTCTTGTTGTTGAGACTTCAGCTGAGTGTCGACACATTCCCATAGTGTCGACACTTGTACTTAGAATAATTTGTTGTTCTTTCTGTTCTTTGCTAAGTGTCGACACAGCTCCATGTGTCGACACTTTCTTCCAGTGTTGAGTCTTCAGCTGTGTGTCGACACATTGTTCTGGGTGTCGACACATACTTCAAATGCTGACTCTTCTGTTGAGTGTCGACACATTGTGCTGGGTGTCGACACTTACTTCAAGTGCTGACTCTTCTGCATAGTGTCGACACATTGTGTTGGGTGTCGACACTTTAACTTAGTCTCTGCAGACTTTTGCTGAGTGTCGACACAGCTCCAAGTGTCGACACTTTCTGGTGTAGACACAGCTTCATTGAGTGTCGACACAGCTCCTTGTGTCGACACTTTAACTTAGTCTCTGCAGACTTTTGTTGAGTGTCGACACAGCTCCAAGTGTCGACACTTTCTGTCTGGTGTCGACTCTGCATCCCAAGTGTCGACACAATGACTCCAAGTGTCGACACTGCTTGTCTGGGTGTCGACACAAGCTTTCTTAAGTGTCGACACTTTCCCTCTGGGAGTCGACACATGGACTTAGAAACTTTTTGCTTCAGTCCAGTGATTTCTTAACCTGCACAAGTAACTCAAACATACATCAAATACATTATGATGTATATCATTGAGTTGGGTGAGGCTTCTTCAAATCAGGTACATTTGACCAATGTACCCAACAATATCCCCCTATTTGGAGAAGTCATAACACTTAGTCAATGATATACACCATCTATAATTAAAATTACAAAATGATGTACAGCAGATTATATTCAGCAGGGTAAACATAAACATGTAATATTTCACACATGTATACACATTCAACATTGCAGAACAAACAAGAAATAGACACATTCTCAGAACAATCATGAAATATATTTATCATATATTGTTCTAACATTTTTCTAATACATCTTCAATGGTTTACAAAAATGTTTTTCATTCAAAAGATTACAACAATCTTCAAGTCAATTCCTAATCTATTTCTGATCTGGTTCTTTAATAACTATGCCTTTGCCAGATTGGACTTGAGCTTTGACAGTGGCTTCAGCAGTTTCAGCAACAGCAGGCTTCTTGCCTTTTAAGTCCTCCTTCTTCAGCTCTTCTGCTTTGATTTTCTGCCTCTCAAAATAGTGATATGGCTTGGGGAAGTACTTGCTAGGCTCCACTGCAGTAGGAGGTAGCTTTCCCATCTTTGCCTTTCTTCTATATTGAACAATGGCCTCCTGTCTTATTTCATGTTTCCTCCATTCTGCTTCAGAGAACCACTTGTTCCTTTCATGAGCATTGTCCTTGGCAGCTTTCCAGGCAGTTAAAATTATATTCCTAGAGGTAGGGCTCCACTGTTCAAAATCTGACCTTTGTTCTGCTTGTTCCCTAAACCTCTTCTTTGATAACCTTGCCTCTTCTTCTTTCTCTAATGCCTATTGCATAGCTGCAGAAATAGGTTGAACAACCTTTTCCAGAACAACATTTGACTTCCCTGCAGTTGGGCTATACATCTGGTGAATGTCAAAATCTGGTGGAGGATATATGACCTGAGCTACCTCTGGTTGCTCACCTCCAAGATATGCACTTTGAATCCCAGATTCAGCAACATTGTCATCATCACAGAGTGGAGGATAGCCCAGTGTAGCTCTGATGGAGTTAGATATCCATTTGGCATGGTCAGAGCTAGCTTTGACTAATACTCTCTCCCCCTTTATGACTTCTTGGGCAACATGATCTCTTACATCATCCTTCTGGAATCGGATCTGACTGTCCAAGTACCTGATCCCATCTTTAAAGTAAGGTTTTAGCTTTTGAAGTTGTTCAGATATGACCTTCTGGGAGGCTTGGATAGCAGTCTTTACAGCAGTAATTTCCTCTTGAAAGACTTTATCAAATTGAGCTTTAGCAGCATCAGTAGATGTAGAAGGTTCATCAGCCTTGTTCTTCAATGCAGTGACTATAGCATTGTGGGATTCAGTCAAATTGTCATTCATTCTTAATTGATTTTCAAGAACATATCCTTGTTTCAATGCTATATCATCTACCTGTGCATTGATCTTCTCTTGGTGTGTTGCCAAATACACCACTGCATTCCCACCCTTGTGGAAGCAGTCTGTCATCTCCTTCTTGTTGAGATTCATCTCAAACCTTATAGACTTTATTTCCTGTGCAAGATCAAACTGTAGGGTCTTGTGCCCTTCATCCACATATGTCTCAATTGCCTTTCTTTGCTCATCCAATTTTATCTGTAGTGCAACCATTAAAGCACTATAATCAGCAGTTGGAGCTTGCTGAACTATAGGCTGTGGGGCAATGGATTGCAAGGCTTTCTTATAACTCTGACTTCTCCTCTTGAAGACATAGAGTTTCTTCTTCTTAGCCTTTGCAGCCTCATCTTCTTCAGATTCTGAAGAGCTGGCTATTTCAACCCTTTCCTTAGGGCTTGGAGGTTTGTCAGCTTGCACATCAGGTGCTTTCTCACTTTCTGGCCTTAAAGGCTCTTCCAGAACTGTCAGTTGCTCCCCCTCAGCAGCAGCACTCTTATCTTCAGCAGCAGCATCCTTGTCCATGTTAAAATCTTCTTGATCTAGATTTAGAAACAAATCTTCCATTGTATATTCAGGTGGAGACTGTGCAGGAGAAGTTCTTGGTTCTTCAACCACTTGAGAAGTATCATCTTGAACTACAACAAATGTGTCTTCTAAAATAACATCTTGAACTTGACTGTCTAGCAGAGTTTGCTGATGTACATCAGACAAATCAGAATCTACTATAGAAAAATTCAATGTTTTTAGGTCAATGAGTACCTCTTGTATGATGTTAGTGGCTTGTTCACTCTCCAGTGTAGATGACTTTTCTACAACTGGAGGCTCACCCTGGCTTTGATCCCTGTGGATGGGGCTAGCCTGTGGTAGCTCCCCCTGGATCTCAGCAATATCTTCAGCAGCAGGGGTCTTCTCTGCAGCCACTTCCTCTTGGTCATCAGGAGTGAAAACAACTTGTTCTTCACTCCCTGAACTACTGGAGGACTCCTGTGCCACAGGAGCTGTCTTCCTTTTCTTCCTTGGAGGAGAATCTTTCTTAGTAACTGTCTTCTCTGGGGTAGGCATTTCCTTGGACAACACCCTGTCCCATCTGGAAAATATCCTTTGATCCATCTTCCTCATGTGGTTGATCTTGCTTCCTGCAGCTGAACTCATGACTTCTGGTATGGTACCAACTAGGTAGAGACTAAGTATTCTGCCCAGGTTGGGCTTCTTCAGACTCTCCTTGATCTTGTCAAACACTATCATTGACCAATCAGTTTTAATAGTGAAGATAATTCTTGTCATGATTTCAAACATATTGGCAGACACTCTGTCATGCCCTCCTGGCTTACTGAGTAAGACTTTTCCCACAATCTCAGACATGAATTTTCCTTGAGTATGCATGCCTTTCCTGTTAAAGACAGAACCTATCTTCATCTTTGGGTCAAGTCCACACCAGGTAAGAGCTTCCCTGGTCTTGGATGCAGTTACTTCTTCTTCATCTTGTGTTTTAGGTAGCTTGAGTACCTTCCTCAGACTTTTTGGTGAAATCTTGACCTTAGATCCATGAACTCTGGATTTGATTCTGTATCCAGATTCATCTACAGCAGCTCCATTAAGGAATTCAAGAACTTCCTTTTTCCAAATCTTTGTTGGTTCTGAAACCAAGTATTCTAGTCCAGAATTGGCGACTAGGGTTACCACCGACTTGATTTCTTGATCAGCTTCATCGAACGCGCCGCGCACTAGCTCATAGCCCTCGTTAACGTTCTCCTCAAGCTTAGGAGCCATTAGGGTTTGGAGAATTTGTCTTTAGAAAAGAGAGGTGTCGACACAGGAGTTTTGGTCTCGAAACTTTGAAAGCGTGTCGACAAACAAAGACAGAACCCTATTTATACCTTTCTGATTTTGAAGATGAACAGGCGGGACAGCTAGCTTAAAATGTGTCGACACTAGCAACAAGTGTCGACACTGACTTATAATGTCTCGACACATATGTGTCGACACAAGTTTAGTCAACAGATTTTAGGTGTCGACACTTGGTTACGTGTCGACACAACATAACTCGACACATTGTCGAGACTTTACTTAGAAAAATTCTGAGTAAAACTTAAGTGTCGACACCATATTGGATGTGTCGACACCTACTTGACATGTGTCGACACTATCATTCTGAAGTGTCGACACCACATTCCTAGATGTGTCGACACCTCTCTCCTGAAGTGTCGACACCACTATTCTGTGTCGACATAGACTTGTCTATGTGTCGACACCTTTTTACTTAGCCAATTTTCTATTCTGTAAACTTAGTCTAAGTTTATCATTCCTAGTTCAATTTTGAATCTATTGAACTTAGCTTCTTCTAGGGGCTTAGTAAACATGTCAGCTATCTGATTATCAGTTTTAACATATTCAAGTGAAATATCTTCTCTTTCTACATGTTCTCTAAGAAAGTGATATTTAATCTCAATATGTTTTGTTCTACTATGAGATACAGGGTTATTAGCTATTGAAATAGCACTTGTAGAATCACAGTAAAGTGGAGTTCTACTTACCTGAAATCCATAGTCCTCTAGCTGATGTTGAATCCACAGAAGTTGAGCACAGCAACTTCCTGCAGCCACATACTCTGACTCAGCTGTGGAGATAGCCACACTAGTCTGCTTTTTGCTGCTCCATGAAATTAGTCTCCCCCTAGGAATTGACAGGTTCCAGTAGTACTCTTTCTATCCTCTTTGCATCCTGCAAAGTCTGCATCTGAATAACCTGTTAGATCAAAGTCTCCATTCCTAGGGTACCAGAGGACTAGATAGGGAGTGCTCTTTAGATATCTCAAAATTCTCTTGACTGCAGTCAAGTGAGACTCTTTAGGGCAGGCTTGATACCTTGCACAAACACATGTAGCATACATGATGTCTGGTCTACTAGCAGTCAAGTATAATAGGGAGCCAACTATCCCTCTATACAAGGTTTCATCTACAGGTTTCCCTGCATCATCCTTGCTAAGAGACATACTTGACCCCATAGGAGTCTTCATGGTACTGGATGAATCCATACCATACTTCCTTATGAGTTCTAGGGTGAACTTTGACTGACAAATGGACAAACCACTCTCAGTCTGTTTAACTTGGAGACCCAAGAAAAACTTCAGCTCTCCCATACTACTCATCTCAAACTGACCTTGCATAAGTTTTGCAAACTTTTTGCAAAGACTGCTTTCAGTAGACCCAAATATAATGTCATCTACATATATTTGGACTAGTATGACTTTGCCTCTAGATTCCCTAGGAATAGAGTCTTATCTATTTTCCCCCTTGAGAATTTGTTCTCAATGAGGAAACTAGATAGGGTTTCATACCAAGCCCTAGGGGCTTGCTTTAACCCATATAAAGCTTTCCTAAGTCTATAGACATGATGAGGTAGAGTTGGATCAACAAAACCTGAAGGCTGCTCCACATAGACTTCTTCCTTAAGATTACCATTTAAGAATGCTGACTTGACATCCATCTGGTAAACCTTGAATCCTTGATAGGTTGCATAGGCCAAGAACATCCTTATAGCTTCCAGTCTGGCTACTGGAGCAAAGGTTTGATCAAAGTCAATACCTTCTTCTTGCCTATATCCTTTAGCAACCAGTCTAGCTTTATTCTTAATGATGACCCCTTGTTCATCCATCTTATTCCTGTAGATTCACTTAACTCCTATTACATTGTGGTCTTTAGGTTTAGGAACCAATTCCCAGACCTTGCACCTCTTGAACTGATTAAGCTCTTCTTGCATTGCTTCAGTCCATTGTGGATCTTGTATTGCTTTTTCAAATTTCTTAGGTTCAACTTGTGACAGAAAGCTGGAATAGATTGCAGCATCCTGATTTCTGCTCCTAGTTTGAACTCCTTGTCTTGGATCTCCAATAATCAGCTCTACTGGATGATCTCTAAGATGCCTGTGGGCTGGAGGCATCCTCACTTCAGGTTGAACCACTTCAGCATCTGCATCATGCTGTATTCTTTGGATTTATTCAGCAATTGGCACATGTAGTTCTCCCCCTGGACAGCAGCTACTCTCCTCTCCTTGCTGTCTTGCAGCAGGCACCTCTTCTATAGTAAGCTTGTCCATTGTCTTTGTCAAACCTGTGGGGCTGCATACATTGTTAGACTACTCATTATTAATAAGTTTTGTCTCATCAAAAACTACATGCACTGATTCTTCTACAACTTGTGTAGTCAAGTTGTAGACTCTATAAGCCTTACTATTATTGATGTACCCAACAAAAATTCCCTCTTGGGACTTGGCAGCAAACTTAGTTAAGTAAGACTTCCCATTGTTAAGTATGAAGCATTTACAACCAAAGATCCTGAAGTAGGATAGGTTTGGTTTCCTGCCTTTCACAACTTCATAGGGGGTCTTGTTTAGCCCTTTAGTGATGGTAGCCCTATTTATAACACGGCATGCAGTGTTAACTGCTTCAGCACAGAAATACTCTGGCAGTGATGTATCACTTAGTAGGGTTCTACCAGCCTCTATCAAGGTCCTATTCTTCCTCTCAGCAATGCCATTTTGCTGAGGTGTTCTAGGTGAAGAGAATTCTTGAAATAACCCAAAGTCTTCACATAGTTTTGTCATGCTTTTAGACTGAAACTCAGTACCATGGTCACTTCTAATTTTGACCACAGTACTATTTAGTTCATTCTGAATTTGCTTGACAAAGCTGTACAAGACAATAGGTGTTTCAGATTTCTGTCTTAAGAAGAACACCCAGGAAAACCTTGAGTAGTCATCTACAACTACAAGGGTATAGACCTTCCTACCTAAGCTGTGAACTGGCATTGGACCAAAGAGATCCAAATGCAAGAGGTACAAACACCTCACAACATCTTTGTTTTCTATGCTTTTAAAGGTGGATTTAGTCTGCTTGCCCTTTTGACAAGCTGAGCAAATGCCATCTTTAACACACTTAACTTGAGGACCATTCCTCACTAACTCTTTACTAATGATTTTGCTAATTGTCTTGTAGTTAAGATGGGCTAGCCTCTTGTGCCATTTGACACAATGAGAGACTGTCTCATCAGCTACAAGACAAACTGGAGAACCATTGTTCTCAATCATAATGTCTAGGCAGTAGACATTCCTCTTCCTATAACCAGTCAAAATGATCTCTTGATCACTTGACCTCTTGATATGACAACCATTTTTAACAAATGAGATGTCATACCCTACATCACTTAATTGACTTATACTTATTAGGTTGTGTTTCAACCCTTTAACATAAGCCACTTGAGTAATGGTAACTAAGTTTGAAGAAATGTTACCAAACCCTTTGATGATTCCTTTTTCAGAACCACCAAAGGTCACTTTAGGACCATTTTTGATTGGAATGTAGTCCTTCAGTAGTCCCCTTGTTCCAGTCATATGTCTGGAACATCCACTGTCCAAGTACCATGTAGGGGTATGGCCACTTGGACTCACCTGCAAAACAAATTAATGAACCTTAGAACCCAAAGTATTCTTGGGTCCTTGGTGATTGTTAGTTTGCAATTTGACAAACCTACCTACTGGCTTTCCAACAGGTAGTTTGGAACTCACTTTGGCACTCACATTGTGCCAACAGTCTACTGAAAAATGGCCAACTTTGCCACAGCACCAGCATTCAAACTTATTGTACCTTTGCTTAGGTACTGCCTTGGCTGTCTTGACTACAGCAGGCTTGTTGAATGTTGGGGCTTTGCCCTTGGACTTATACTTGGACTGCTCAGTCCCTGCAGGTCTAATAAAGCCCAGTCCAGCTTTACCCTTGTGGTGAACAAATTCATCAATTATGGGTAACACTGACTTAGGTTTAGAAAACCTAGCAACCAAGTCCTTCTCCTTCTGAAGATTGTTCTCCAGACACTTAATTTGATCATTCTTAAAAGTGATAGTTCCCATCTGAATCACTGTTATGTGTTTCAGCCTGGCTATCTCATTCAGTTTTTGATCAAATTGCTTCTCAAAATCTGTTGCAGCAGCTTTAAGATCAGCAATTTTCTTTGCCTGACTTTTGGCAAGGGACTTGCTTTTCTTGTAAGCTTGCAACAACACTCTATATTCATCTATAAGTTGATGAATATCATCCTCAGACTCAGATGCATTCTCATCACTTGATGAAGAAGAATCTGAATCTGAACTAGAACAAGAAACTGAATT
This sequence comes from Platanthera guangdongensis, assembly GCA_039583875.1. Classification (NCBI taxonomy): domain Eukaryota; kingdom Viridiplantae; phylum Streptophyta; class Magnoliopsida; order Asparagales; family Orchidaceae; genus Platanthera; species Platanthera guangdongensis. Next base: position 104,495,574 of record CM077150.1, read on the forward strand.
TAAACTTGAACTTTGTACCTGACTGGGTCCTGGCTGCTCCAGGATTTTGGCACTTTCTGTCAATGTCATTAGCCCTTGGCAATGACTGTCTTCTTGTTCATAAATTGACTCCAAGATCTGCATGAATTCTTCCTCTTCTTCTTCAGCAAACAGCCCTATGTAGGCTTCAGCCTCAGACTCAGTTTCTGAAGAAGAGATATCTGATAAAGTCTTCTCCTTCTTAGCAACAAAAGACTTTTCTTTCTTCCCTTTGAAGTGAGTCTTTTTCCTGTCACCAGATTCCTTTCTCTTCTCTGGACAATCTGCAATAACATGGCCCTGTCTATTGCAGCAATAGCAAACAATCTTTGAACCAGTTGCCTTACTTGATTTTGTCCTTTTCTTGTCATTCTTTGAAGACCTCTTTTTTTGTTAAGAGTCTTCCTTTCCTTGTGATGTAGAAGGCCTTGACCTCCACTGTTTCTTTTTCAAAAACTTCTGAAAGTGTCTAGTGAAAGCGGCAAAGTCTTCATCACTTTCACTGCTCTTAGACTTTGTGCTGACAGACTCATCAGACTCTAATTCAACTACCTCTGGAGATGGAGTTGAAGACTTATTCCTGCACTTTCTGGGAACTTCTGTCTTGAAAGCAACAGTTCTTTCTTTGTGCTCAGTCCTTGTTGATTTCTCCTCCTCTTTTCTCACTGTTAACTGCATTTCATAAGACAATAGCTTGCCAAATAGTGTGGGAGGAGGAATTTCCCCCAACTTAGCCATTTCTCTTATGGCACAGATCTTGGTGTCCCAATCTTTGGTTAGGGACCTTAGGAACTTGTCATTTAGTTCATAGTTACTGAACTCTCTTCCATAAGACATGAGTTCATTAACTATTCTGTAAAATTTCTTATAGCACTCAGTGATGCTATCACCCTTTCCTTGCCTAAAGCTTTCATACTCCTGATTTAGCAAGGACTTCCTATCTTGCCTAACTTCTTCAGAACCTTCCATATAGACAATGAGAGTATCTCACATCTCTTTTGCTATTTTACAGTGAATTAAGTTCTGAAAAGTTGCATCATCAATGGCACTCACTATTATGTTTTGTGTCCTCTTGTCCATGGTGGCTAGGACAATTTCATCCTTAGTCATCTCAGAGAAATCCTTTGGAGTTCTCTGATTTGCATCTAGAACTGAAATCTTCATAAGCACATAAGGCCCTTCCTTTACTGTGATGTAGATTCTAGGGTCTGAGGCCTCCATAAATAGCCTTACCCTTTCTTTCCAGATCCCAAAGATCTCCTTCCTGCATATGGGTAATTTCATGGAACCCAATTCCTTGTGATTCTCATAGGAACCCATGTTTCTTTATTTTCTTGAATCTGTGTTTTCCCTTACACTGAATCTGCCAAACAGGATCTCCTCAGACTGTTAGTCCTTGTTTTAAGGAACCTCGCTTTGATACCACTTGAAAGATATGGTACCTAAACACCTAGAGGGGGGGTGAATAGGTGACCTAATCCTTTTCTAACTTTGTTGGCAGCCAAACAGTTATATCACAGATTTCTAACTACTTTTGCACAGCAAACAGCAATAACAAAACATACACAGCTAATCCACAGCACAATCACAGCACAGCACACAGTGTTTTATAGTGGTTCCCCAAGATATGGGTACATCCACTTTCCCCCTTCGCCTATCTAGCAGTGTACTAGATTCGGCCAAACTTCTCCACTGTCTCAGAACCCAAATGGGTTCCTACACCTCAGGCCCAAAGCCTTACAACTCAGCTTTATCCCAAAGCCTACACTCAGCCACAAGGGCCTACACTCAGCCAATCAAGGCCTACACTCAGCCAACAAGGCCTACACTCAGAGATCTCAGTCTCCTACACTCAGGCTCTCAAGCCCTACCCTCAGCCTTTATAATTATAGGCTTACAAATCACTCAGATCCAATGGATCCTATAAGTTAAAAATGTAATACAAATAATAACTCTACAACTCAGAATTAAAGGAGGGGAGTTGAGAGATTCTTGATGAGTTCTTGGAAGAACTCAGCTGGATTCACCCTGACTTAGCTTTCTTCAAAGCTTCTTGAGTAGAACTGAATAAGACTGAATCCTCTGCAGTTGTTCCTTGACCTCTGCCACTTAAGATCCAGAATTGAATCTGAATCCTTCTTCTCAGCCTAGTTCCAGAGGCTGATTTCTTGGATGGAGCCCTCTCTCTCCAACTTCTTAGATCTGCACTTGAACTGCTAGATCTTCTTGTATTGATACTCTTTGTACCACTTTAATAATCACTTCAACAATAATCTGATCAACAACTTCAACAACTCTGAACCACAGTTTCTGTAAACTGTAGGGGCCTATTTATAGGCTTTCTTCATGGTAACCGGCTGGACCGGTCCATAACTGACTTCTGATATCTCTGACAGGTGTTGTAGACCGGCTGGAACGGCAGCTGTCAAATCATCCAGTCATTTCTTGAAATTCTCTAACTGTCTGAAAGTGTCGAGACTTTCTGTCTTTAAGTGTCGACACTTATAGACCAAGTGTCGACACATGCTTTGTAAGTGTCGACACAAGTCTACAAGGTGTCGACACATATCCTTGTATGTCTCGACACAGATTCTTCTTCATGTGTCGACACTGAAATTGAGTGTCGACACAAGTACTTGTTCTTCTTGCTTTTGCTGAATTCTTCTATGTGTCGACACATCTCCTTTGTGTCGACATATCTTCTTTTGTTGAATCTGTCAAGTGTCGACACTGCTTCTTGGTGTCGACACATAGTCTTCTATGTTGAATCTTGCTGAGTGTCGACACAGCTCCTTGTGTCGACACACCTTCTTGTTGTTGAGACTTCAGCTGAGTGTCGACATATTCCCATAGTGTCGACACTTGTACTTAGAATAATTTGTTGTTCTTTCTGTTTTTTGCTAAGTGTCGACACAGCTCCATGTGTCGACACTTTCTTCCAGTATTGAGTCTTCAGCTGTGTGTCGACACATTGTTCTGGGTGTCGACACATACTTCAAATGCTGACTCTTCTGTTGAGTGTCGACACATTGTGCTGGGTGTCGACACTTACTTCAAGTGCTGACTCTTCTGCATAGTGTCGACACATTGTGTTGGGTGTCGACACTTTAACTTAGTCTCTGCAGACTTTTGCTGAGTGTCGACACAGCTCCAAGTGTCGACACTTTCTGGTGTAGACACAGCTTCACTGAGTGTCGACACAGCTCCTTGTGTCGACACTTTAACTTAGTCTCTGCAGACTTTTGCTGAGTGTCGACACAGCTCCAAGTGTCGACACTTTCTGTCTGGTGTCGACTCTGCATCCCAGGTGTCGACACAATGACTCCAAGTGTCGACACTGCTTGTCTGGGTGTCGACACAAGCTTTCTTAAGTGTCGACACTTTCCCTCTGGGTGTCGACACATGGACTTAGAAACTTTTTGCTTCAGTCCAGTGATTTCTTAACCTGCACAAGTAACTCAAACATACATCAAATACATTATGATGTATATCATTGAGTTGGGTGAGGCTTCTTCAAATCAGGTACATTTGACCAATGTACCCAACACAAGGCAACAATTGAAGATTATACATTGGATAGAATCCTTATTGATACTTGCAGTTCAGTAAATCTTCTCTTCAAATCAACTTTCGAGACCCTGAAGACTGGGAAGCCTTTGCTTTCCACCGAAGGGCCGCTCTACGGTTTTTCTGGTGAGAGGAAGGAAGCTGAGGGAAGCATCACTCTGTCAGTGAAATTGGGAGGAGCAACCAAACTGATCAAGTTCATAGTGGTCGATGCTCCTAACAGTTGTCATGCAATCTTTGGAAGACCTTTGCTCAACAGATATCAATGGTGGTCTCAACTTACCACCTTGCAATCAAGTTTTTTGCTGATGGTAGACTGTGCTGGGTCAGGAGTGACCCAAGGCAAGCTCGGAAGTGCTATCTTCGGACAGTCAACATGACTGAAGTTGCCCCTCCAGGTTTTCCAGCAGCAGCATCAGAAACTTCTTCGAGATTAGAAGTCGTTGTTGATAGAGAAGGAGCTCACCTGGAACCTCTCTAGGTGACGCAAGGAGTCCCCATTGCTGAGGGGGGGGGGAGAGGAAACTCTCCATCAACTCGGAGTTACCAAAAGATCAAAAGGCCGAGTTGATCCCATGCCTGCTAGAGAACCTGGATGTCTTCGCTTGGTTAGTGGAGGACATACCAGGCATTGATCCAGATGTTGCCTGCCACCATCTCAATATTGATACCAGTTTCAAGCCTGTGCAGCAGAAGAAGAGAGATGTGGCGACAAAGCTTGCTGATCCGATCAGAGAGGAGGTCTCGAAGCTCCTCAAAGCAAAATTTATACGTGAAATCCAATATCCCTCCTGGATATCAAACATTGTAATGGTTAAAAAGCCAGGGGGGAAATGGCGAATGTGTGTTGATTTCACTCGTTTAAATAAAGCATGCTTTAAAGATTTTTACCCCTTACCTCGGATAGATTCTTTAGTTGATTCTGCGGTAGGGTATTCTTTTATGAGTTTTTAGATGCATTCTCTGGGTACCATCAAATAAGAATGCATAAACCTGACGTTCCTCGTACGTCTTTTATTACAAATGATGGTTGCTATTGTTACCTTGTGATGCCCTTCGGGCTTAAAAATGCTGGTGCAACTTATCAACGCATGATGGATCATGTGTTTAAAGGGAAAAAAGGAAGAAATCTTGAGGTGTATGTTGATGATCTCTTGATCAAAATCAAATCCTTCTCACTACACCTACAAGATTTAGCAGAAACGTTCTCTAATCTACGGAGGTTTAAGATGAAACTCAATCCTTCAAAATGTACCTTTGGGGCGAGTAAGGGGAAATTCCTTGGTCATCTCCTTACTCCAGAAGGGCTTGCCCCCAATCCTAATAAAGTTAAGGCCATTCTTGATATGGCCCCTCCCCGTTCACCAAAAGAGGTTCAACAGTTAGGAGGGAGATTGGCAGGTCTCGGGAGATTCAACTCTCGAGTTGGTGATAAGAGTGCTTCATTCTTCAAGACTCTTCGAGTAGCGTCCAAGTTTGAGTGGACAGAAGAGTGCTCACAAGCTTTTGAACAGTTAAATAAACAACTCACTTCAGCGCCCTTGCTGCAAAGCCCCCGATCAGGAGAAGTGTTGTTTTTGTACTTAGGAGTTGGCCCTGAGGCAGTCAGATCAGTTCTTGTTCGGGAAGAGAACAGGGGGCAATTCCCAGTTTACTATGTCAACCACATTGTCAAAGATGCAGAAACGAGATACCCAATTTTGGAGAAGTTGGCCTTGACATTAGTAATGTCTGCTCGTAGACTTCATCCCTATTTCCAGGCACACTCAGTTCAAGTTGTCACTGACCAACCTCTGAAAAGCATGCTGGAGAAACCAGAACATTCAGACAGGTTGGCCTAATGGGCAATAAAGTTAAGTGAATTTGAGATTTCTTATATGCCTAGGATAGCTATCAAAGCTCAGGTGCTAGCAGACTTCTTGGTTGATACAGCAGAGTCCAGTCCTGATAAAGCAGAAAGGTCTCCTCTGGCTTGGACCATCTACATTGATGGGGCCTCAAGTAGAAATTCCTCGCGAGCAGGAGTGGTTCTAATTAATCCTAATGACATCAAGCTTGAACAAGCAATCAAATTCTTCTTTTCAGTTACCAATAATCAAGCAGAGTATGAGTCTTTGATAGCAAGCTTAAGGCTTGCGAGAGAACTCGGGATTGATCATGTTTATATAAAGACTGATTCTCTGGTAATGGCGTCGCAAGTCCTCGACAACTTTGAGACCAGAGAGCCTGTTCTAAGGAAATATCTTTCTCTCATCAAAATAGAAGTTGGTAAGTTCAAAAGTTTCACCATTGAGCATATTCCAAGATCAGAAAATGAAGAAGCAAATGTTCTTGCAAAATATGGACTTCCGTCAGGGGGAACAACTTCTGAACTTTTCCGCCCGGTAGTGGATGAAGAAGAGTTAATGTAGGTTGATCAGCGCTCCTCCTGGATGGATCCATTCATTCTTTATCTGTCAACATGAAACTTCCATTCGTCAATCAAGGACAAGAAAGAGTTTAAAATAAAAGCAGTGCACTATTACTTGGTGTCAAGTGTCATTTACAGAAAAACCTTCTTGTCTACAATGGCAAGATGTGTCTCTGAAGAGGAAGCTCCTACTATTCTTCATGAAGTTCGTTCTGGTGAGTGTGGCAGTCACTCAGGAGCAAGAACTCTAGAAAGAAGGATCCTGCGGCATGGTTATTTCCTGCCTACAATGAAGAAAGATTTTGTGGCTTATGCAAAGAGATGTGCTCAGTGCTAGAAGTTTGCTCCGCTTCAACATTAATCAGCTTAGTCGCTCAGATCAATCACAACTCCTTGGCCCTTTGCAGTTTGGGGAATGGATCTCATTGGTCCTTTTTCCATGACAAGCGGGCAACGACGATTCATCATAGTAATAATTTTTTACTTCAGCAAGTGCATCGAGGCTAAATCATTGGCAAAAACAACAACTCAGGTCGTAAAGAATTTCATTTGGGGCGAGATAGTCTACCGACATGGTATTCCAATGGCAAAAATCACTAACAACGGGCCACAGTTCAACAACGCTGAGATGGTTAACTTTTGCAAGCAGATCGGAACAGAGCTACGCTTTGCATTAGTCCATCATCCCAGATGCAACGGCCAGGTTGAAGCAGCTAACAAGCAGATTCTCAGCTTGCTCAAAAAGAAAGTGCAGAATCTCAAAGGCAGTTGGGCTGATCAACTTCCTTCGGTTCTCTGGACCTTGAGAACAACGCCTTCATCTGCAACTGGAGAAACTCCCTTTAAGCTTTCTCATGGTTCGGAAGCTCTTATTCCAGTTGAGTTTGAAGTCCCTTCACCAAGAGTTCTGCTTGCTAGACAAGGTTGGGAGGATTGGCTTGAGCTGAACAATGAAGAGTTAAAATTCAGCTTGGATCACATTGAGAAAATCAGAGACAAAGGAGCAATAAGGCACGAAGAGGTCAAAAGGAGGATGGTCTGGTACTTTGATAAGAACGTAAGGATCAAACACTTTCAAGTGGGAGATTTAGTTCTTAAAAAAGTTGATGTTGCTGCAAGAGCCGACTCAGTGGGGAAGCTTAACCCAAATTGGGTTGGCCCATTCATTGTCAAAGAGGTGCTCAAGAACGGGGCTTATCACTTGCAAACATTTGAAGGAGAAGATATATCACACACATGAAGCGGAGATGATCTAAAGAGGTTTTATTTCTGAACCGCCTCCTTTCATTTCCTTCCTATGTAATCTTTTCAAGAATTATTATTGATAAAAGCTGCTTGCTAACATTTCTTCAAGTGTTTTTATCTCTTGAATAATAGCAACTAGCACATTGAGCAAGGTTGATTTTGAAACGGTTCTATCTTTGAACTTTCTCATTTCTTTCTTATGTAAACTTTTCAAAAGTTATTATTGATCAGAGACTTCATATTGACACTTTTTCAAGTGTTTCCTCTCTTTTGTCTCTTGAACGACTCCAATTGTTGACTGATACCAGGAGACATCGCTGAGTTCAGCTGGGACCTCCCTTTGAACCGTTGTCATTAGCGTAACACCACGAATATCACGTGTTGCGGGGAGATTTCGCACCGCGTAGTGGGAGCTTGCAGGTTCAAGTGCGGCACGCCACTGAATTTCGGATCCCGGCCGGTATCTAGCACCACCTCTGCATTATGGAGGGACAGGGTAGGTGTTAGCTCTACCTTGCCTTATAGGGATATTGTTACAACTTTGATGATCGCGTGAGGAAAGCAATGTTGCTCCGGCCGCACCTGCCCACAGATCATCTCAGCTTGTGACCCTCGAATACTCTTTGGTACCCTCAAGCAATGCCTTCAGGAGTCCCACAGTCTTGTTGATCTCAGAGGAAAGCAATGTCGCTCCGGCCGCGCCTGCCCAAAAGATCAACTTAGACTGTACTCTAGGCAAGAGGGAAGTAAACCATTCCGTTGAGTGTACAGCTTTTGTGACCCTGCAAGCAAAGCAATGCCGCTCCGGCCGCACCTGCCCACTTGGTCACACTACTTTGTAGCTCATTCTTCTCAGGAAACTGACACGGCGTGGACTGCTTTCTTGAATCCGCACAGTCCGCCGACATTCATTGGGTTGATTTTATAGTTTTTGTGACCCTGCGAGGAAAGCAATGTCGCTCTGGCCGCACCTTCCCCCTTGGTCACTTGAACTGAATCATTTCTTTTAGGTTCATACTGCACATTGATATCCGCCCAGTCCGTGCATTTTATTAGTAGAATCGTCAAGATCTCAATTCTGCAATGGGCCACATGCGTACCTGCCTGCTTGGACACTCAAGTCTGTAACCCATTTTTCTCAGGCCGCGGGCTTATCTATAATTCTCTCAGCTCGCAGTCTGAATAATAATTCTCTCTGAGTCTGCAACACATATTATCAATAAGCTTGCAGACATTCAGTTTTGGTCAATGATATTGCGTACTACAAATGGTACTCGGCAGAGTCCGCTTTAACGTATTATTTTGGCAAGCTAGCAAGTTTTCTCCTCGTACATGTTGCGGCGAGCTGTAATCAATTTATTTTCCAAGGTTAATTACCAAGCTGAAAAACTATATGGCGCAGATAACTTCTACAATGCGCGGATTTATCTACGGAGTTCGCTCGATTAGTTACACATCAGATTGCATTCAAACAAAAAATAAGCAAACATTGCAGAAGACGCAGACTAATCACAAAGATATCCCTTATATTTATCAAATCAAATTACAATTTTTTCATAAGATTGGCGGCCTCCAACTTGAGTCTGTTACATCCTTTACAAAAAAATAGTAAAAATAAAAGTACATCATCCTATTTCGCTCCTTTTCTGTTTCCTCTCTACATGGGCTTCAGAGCTTAAACCTTTAATATCAACTTCAGGAGAGTAGCCCTCTGAGACGCTTCCTCTGCTGCTATCTGAACTCCTGCTGACCGCGAACTCGCTAGACGAGCTCTCGTCAGCAGAGCTAGATGAGGGAGAGTAGGACTCGGCGGAATGATCTCCGCCTCGCTGGCTTGAACCGGCATCATCGGCAACAACCTCGGATTCATCGCCGCCTTCTTTATCTTCTTCTTCATCTTCTTCTTCAACCTCACCAATGACTTCTTTTCCTTTGGAAGTCCGCCCCATGGCTGCGACCTACTCCTCCAACTCGGGAAAGAGTTGGAGAAATGGAACGCCATCCACGCCCTCTTCGCAAAGCCGCCATCAACAAACCGCTCAATGTCGATCTCGACGCTCTCCTTCACAAAAGGGAGCGCGGCGGCCTCAAAATTTTCATTCCCCAGGTCGTATGCGACCTTCACAAAGACAAAAAAGCATTAGATTCAGGTTGCCACGGACTTCAAGTGGAGACCGCTCCGGATACAAAACTTACCGCCAACTCTTCCTTCTGCAGAGCGACTCTTTTCCCTAGCCGCTTATTTCTTTCTTTAACAACCCTCATCTCCTGTTGAAGTTGTTCATTTCCTTTGAGAGGGTCCCAGGTCAGGCAGCCCAGGAAATGGCTAGTAATGGCGCTATTCGCAGTAGCCTGCGCGGCCAGGAGGGGGAGCTCGGCGGGGGGAACTTGTTTCACCTCGCACGGATTCCGCTTCCCATAAAGCATGGAGACCGCGATGTGGGCGTGGCGGGTTATCTTTGGACTTCTCCCCGATGGCAGTGTAGTGGATAGGCGGACATGTTTATTCCGGCTATGCCAGTGGATCTTTTTGTTGCCCCGCAGATCCTTCTAGCGGACTCCAAATGTAAGACCCCCCCCCCCCTTTTTTTCAAAACCGGGGTCTTAGGCCCAGAACCGCCGTTTTGCGGTGACTCCTTCACGCCCTGAAGGGTCATCACCACAAAGCGCCGATTCTGCCGGCCAATTCGATCACAGAAAAGTAGCACAAAAATGTAAATGCAAACTAGCAGTCCACAGATAATCACATATCATAAAGATAATCTCCACGAATGGAGTGTCCACAGAAAAATACATCAGAGTAGTAAAATACGGGCTTATGCCCGGTACAACATGTCCTCACTACAAATCACTCATGCGGAAGCAAATGTAGAAAATCTACTCAAGATCGAGACTCACGGTCCCGGCTGTAAGAAATCCGGAGCTAGACTGCCCCATCTCCATGCGCACCGGTCTTTGGGGCTGCTCCTCCATGCTGGGCTCCACGATTCCCTAAAATTATGCGGTTCGAAAACCATTAGTCTAAAAGACTAAGTCCTATCATCCCCCACCCCTTCCCCCATGGCTCCTAGGCACCGACCGGAGAGGAAGAAAGGGGAGGACTTGAAGGTGGAGAATAATCAAAAACAGATGGCAGCGGGCCTATATTAGTAATTCTATAACAGATATTGACAATAAGATGAAATATGAAAAGTAACCTTCACTTATGTGAGAACACATAAGCCAAGGGGTCTTCTGCAAGGCTCCCATCGTATAAAAAGTCTCATACAATTTATACGTTGGGGTGTCGATTATCAAACAACAATATATATATATATGTATATATCAAAATTGACCTTAATTTATAAACTTGCCCACACAAGCTTATAAACTAAGGGGTCGTTTTGCAGGGCGTAAAGTATAAGCGTCTCATTCCACTTATACTTTAGGTGTCAGGGTTAAATGAATCGATTATGCTATGACATGCAAGTGGGTATGATGGATCATGCAAGTGCAACACACACACCCGACTCTGTGCACACAGACCTTTAGTTCCCCCTTTCTGGAGTCGTAACCTCCCAGGATACCTCCGTAGTGGCAGACGGAAGCGGTGGGTTGGGCCTCGCCCACCTCTAAACCAGTAAAGCACTACCGGTCAGACCTATCGTACGCCTCAACGCTTGGTGTATGAAGCGGACTCCTGCATACTCTTGCCGGCTGGCGCACCGGACTTCGGTTGGTGAAGTGCTAGCCACACTTGCCGAGTCAGCGTATTGGCGTCGGTGCATCGACCCTCCAATACCGAAGACCCACCACCTTAAATTTCTTTTCTTTTATGTACATGCAAATTTCAACGTATCCAGAAACCGAGCCGAAGCTCCCCGGACTAAAATGTTCGTCTCAAACAATCGAGCCGAAGCTCCCCGAATCCAAACGTCCGTCTCTTAACCATCCAAGCCGAAGCTTCCAACTATCTTCCAGTGCTATCAGTGTTCGTGAAATGTGCAACCCTAATTACTAGGTTACTCTTTCAGCTTGTTAATACAGTTTACGTTAACCCGGGACTGCCCCCGGTATTCCCTGTGAAGGGCTCTCAAGGGGCACTAGGAACTATGTTGGGATTATGCCCAGCGTTCCCTTTCGCAAGGTACTTATTATTATTATTGGTTGATTCCCTTACCCATTACCTTCTCATATTACGATAGGCTAATCGTAGGGTGATTTGACTCTACCTCACCTCTGGGAAGACGATCTTTCGTCAAACCCGAGCGCCTCTAAACCCTAGCCAAAACAACACTCTACTCATTTCATCTTCCAATGATGCTCCTAATTCTATTTATCCCTTCCAACAAACCACTAAACCCAACTCATGTGCTCTAATTCATATTCCAACTTATTTCCTGCAGTTTTACTAAATGCAGACCACTTACGCTATATGACCCGTAAAATGGGAAGTATACCAAATGATCATCCAGTACTCATACAATAATTATTGGAGGGCTATACTAGCATTTGTAGCCTAAATCCATAATTTCCTAATTTTCATAATTTAACCGATAATTTATTTATTTATTCTAGTAACCAAATGTTCCAAGTTTGAACATGAAGTACAAGTTTTAGACAAGATAAAATCCCACTAAATTTATTTTAAATGCAAAATGAATAATCATCTAAAAATACAGAATCTCCCAATTTTCAGCAAGGTTTAAGCCCTTAAAGTTTATTTCAAATCTATTCCATAATAAATTATTTAAAGGGGATGTACAACAATAATACTTCCAAAAATTCAGAGAAAATTCCAGGATGATTATAATGACACATAAAACCTCTAGATAAAGTTTCATAATTTTTTTAGAAAGAATTATTATCTGAATTAATTAAATATCAAAGTCTCAAAATTATGGACTTGTAAAGGGAGTGTTGTAAACAGCCCTATAAAAACTATGAATAAATTTGTACAAGTATATTTTGGCCTGAAATCATCAAAACCTAAGTCTCATGATTTTTCAACAGAAATATTATCAATAATTAATTTTATTCTACCAAAGCCCCTTTCCAAAACTTGTGAAGGAAGTACTAAATATAGTCAAGTAAAAATTATAATAAAATTCAGGGATATTCACTTAGGGCTGGATTATCTTCTGACCAAGTTCCATCAGATTCAAATGAAGAGAATAACCAGAAGTAATTTAAATATCATTTTGGGCCTTTTGGTATTTAACAAATGAAGTACCAGAAATATAATCCATAAAATTCTAGTAAAACTACCGGGGTTTCTAGATGGCCTAAAACTTACTCTACCCAAGTTCCATAACTTTTAGTTAAGGTTTTGTGGCTAAATTTACAAATTTGTGTTTCTACCCTAAAACTAGGGTTAGGGTTTTGAGGTGCCTACCTTCTTTGCATTCCCCTAAGATTTCTTCCAGATAAATTAGGTTACTCTACCTTCAATTGTACTGAGTTTTCATGGTCATACAAGGGATTAGCCTCTATGTCCTTCACAACCCCCAAAAGTCCTTCCTTAGGGTTTGAGGTTGAACCGTAGTGTAAATCAAGCCTAAATCATCCCATTTTCCTTAAGAGGGTCACATTGGCCATGCCAAGTCAGTGTCCAAAATCTCAGCCTCTGTTGAGGGGAGGTGACCACCCTAAGTCCATAGTGCACTTTTAATCAAAAATACCTCCTTAAGGCCAAACTATGGTTTGGTGATTCCCCAACCAAAACCTATCAAAATTATTTGACATTTTGTACAGAACTAGGTATTGATGCCAGAGACCACTCACCAAAATTTGGGAGGGTTTGGAGGTCATTAGACAATTTAATTAAAATACACTAGTATTATTAAATAAAAGTAAAAATATTAGGCAAAGTGCCTCTAAAAGTTCTGAATTTTGGCCAAGCCCTAGGTATAGCTAGGTTGGAATCCCTGCCAAAATTTCAAGTAATTTGGATCAAGGATGAAGTGTGGGCACTCAGTTTAAAGTCTGTCTAGCCCTACGTATAGGTCCCACCAAAATGGGTGCCCTGGTCAAACCATGCACCCAAATTGGTCCAAATCAATTTTGTCTTAGAGTAGACCTCTAGGGCTACATTTTCTATGTTGACCACTTTTTCTGTTATGGCACCTAAGTAATTTTAAAATTTAACAAAAATAATACCAAAATCTGTGACAAAATGGAATTATTATAAATATATATCCTATAGTTTAATATCATAACCGCACGAATCTTGAGGCACCCCTGGACGGAATCCCTTCATCTTCCTCCTTGGGCCGATGGCCAGGATTCATCCTGCCTGGAGCCACTTCCAAGCTCTGCCGCCGGCGATCCAGCCCCTTCCCCGGCCGGCCACCGCCACCACCACCTCCGTTGAGGTGGTGGTTGTCGCCAGGCGGCGGCAGAGCCGCCGGAGGGGTATTTTCCGGCGGTTCTAGTAGGAAATGTTTTTGCCGAAAACCATGAAAACCATGGTTTGGATCGGGCTCAATTGAGCCCGAACCTTGAACCTAAAGAAATCTACGATCTACCCGTGAGATAAGGAGAGGAGGAGGACCTTCCTGGCGGCCTGAATGCGAGTCGATCTTCGGGTTGCCATGGTAGTGGTGCCGCCGGCCGGATTTCTGCAATAGTGCAGTCAAGTTATTCGAATTCCTCAGGTAAATGGTGGGAAGGCTTCCTCTCATGTAACTGATGGTGTTTAAATCATCAGTTGGGGGAGGGGAGAGGCCAAACATCAATGACCATTAATGTCTTTGAAAGCTTGGCTCGGGTTGAGTGGGGGGGGGGCCCGAATCTTCCTCTTGGTGGCCGAGAGACGGCTGGAATCAACTCCTCTTCCCTAGAGGAGTTGATTGCAGCCATAAAGAGTGGTTGTTGGCCTCCTTTGGCCGGCTCCCACCCTTCCCTTCCTCTCCCCCAATTTTCTCTCTCCACCATTATCATGAAAGGAAGCTCCCTTTCTCTCTCGTAGTCACCCATGTTGACTAGTCAACACCATAGGCTATGTGCAGCCCACTTAGTCATAATGATTATGAAAAGTGAGGTTAGCGTAAGAGAAAAATCGCTTGAGCTTGGGTTAGCCCATTTGGGCTAGTTTTGACTTGGCTTAAGCTAGGGTTGACTTAGGTCAATTTGATCATTTGGGTTGACCCCATTGGGTCCTTGGTAACCCATTGGCCTCCCCTAAGGCCTATGTGGGGTTATGTAGGGTTACCTTACACTTTGGACATCACCTACCCTTAGTAAGGGCACTTTGACCAAATTAGGGGCTTGAGTTAACTTGGGTCAAGTTGACCTCTAGGGCTGACCCCAATGTGTCCTTAGTGACCCATTGACCTCACTTTAGGGTTAGGAGGGCATAGGTGGGGTCCACTTGGCTAGGGGTAGGTCAATTGACCCTAAGTAGGCTAGTTTGACCCATTTAGGGTTAGGGTAGACTTGGGTTAACTGAGCCTCTTTGATTGACCGCAATGGGTCCTTATGGCTCTAATGGACCTCCCAAACTGTTTGGGGGTGTTGTGGTAGGGTCTTGGGGTCAAGGTGTTGCCCCATGATCATCCTAACCTATTGTTCAGAATTATACTATTAGTAGACCATGATGATTTTCAACTTCATGTCTAAGCTCACTTGGTCTTATTGGGCTTCCTAGGGTTTTGTCATGACCTTGTCATGAACAAAAACACTCTTAGGGGTCTAGTTGGAAATGGGATGTTACAAATCCCAATAAACAAAACAAAGATTTCATCCCCGAAATCAAGGTTAAGCCTGCGGGAATTTTTACCGAAGAAAAGAAACTTGTAACATCTCATCGCGATGCCATGTTTGCTAAATTAGGTTTAAAGGGAAACCTAAATCTATGACCATTTCGCCCAATTGACAAACCAGGATCCCAATAAACAAAAGATAAGCCCACAATAAACAAAAGATTGGCCTCTACTTGCCTAGAGCAGCCCTACTAGTTTAAAGCAGGAAAATAAATTAAACATCTTGAGGGGTTGTGAGGTATACCTGACTAAATAGCTCTGGGTATTTTTGTCTCATCAGGTCCTGCGGTTCCCAGGTATGCTCCTCCTGGCCGTGGTTTCTCCACAGCACTTTGCCTAATGGAAACTTCTTGCGACCCAAGGTCCGTACTCCTCAGTCGTCGATCCGAACCGGCTCTAAGCGAACTGACCGGTCTGAAGCTACCGGCCCTTCGGTGGTCACAATCTGCTGCTCCGGGCGTAGCAGAGCCCTCCTCAGCGAAGAAATGTGGAAGACATCATGCAGAGCTGTCAGCTCCGGTGGCAACTCCAGCCTGTAGGCTAGGGGCCCGATCCGCTCAAGGACCCTATAAGGGCCCATATACCTAGGGCTGAGCTTCTTCCTCCGGCCACGCACCCGTGAAACCCCATGCATGGGCCGGATCTTCAAAAACACTCGGTCCCCCGCCTGAAACTCCACCTGATGATGTCGGGCATCATAGTACTTAGCCTGTCTGTTATGCGCCTCTAACATCATGTCTCTGATCAGCCTCACCTGAGCCTTGGTGTCTTCAACAAAATCTGATCCCAACACCTTCGGATCCTCGTCCTGAATCCAAGAAAGCGGGGTCCGGCATTTCCTTACATACAAGGTTTCGTAAGGCACCATCCTGATGCAGGACTAGTAGTTGTTGTTATAGGAGAACTCGACCAGGGGTAAAAGCTTTTGCCACGGTTCTCCGCGGTCCAAAATGCATAGCCTCAAAAGATCTTCCAGCGTCCGGTTGGTGCGTTCTGTCTGCCCATCTGTCTGGGGATGGAATGCGGTGCTGAAGGTCAATCGCGTGCCTAAGTAGGCCTGCATAGACCTCGACTCAATGGAAGTGAACCGGCCATCCCGATCCGACACGATCGTCTTGGGCACCCCATGATATCGAACGAACTGCTCCACAAATCTCCGCACTAATACTCTGTAAGACCCCCCTCCCCCTTACCAAGGAGGGCTACCGGATCTTATGCCCAGAACCGCCGTCTTACGGTGGCACTAACTCACGGGTTAGTCGACACCGCAATACGCCGATTCTGCCGGCTAGTACGATCATTAACCTGTAGGCCAATATGAGAATAAAGAAGTAAAACTGTGTATAAAATGCCATCAGTCCACAAGTCACAGTACAATCATATAAAAGAAATGAATAGTACAATAGTCCACAGAATAGTACAGAAGAAAGAGTAAAAAGGGCTTATGCCCAGTACATCAAATCTCTCTCTCACAAAATAGTAAATGCGGAAGCTAAACTAGAACATCAAGACTCATCCCACCTGAGGACGCACAGTAGTAGTGGTAGCCTGTTGAAGCGGTATCTGCTCCTCATGTCCTGCCTCCTCGACGTGCTGGTGCTCCATCTCCACGGGCTCCTAAAAATAGTTGGTCACCGACCATTAGTCAAAAAGACTAAGTCGTTTCCTCCACACCTCGCCCCGCAGCTCCTAGGCACCGAGCGGGAGGACGAAGCGGAGGACAACAAGGGGGTAGCAAAATGGAAGCAGGTGACAATATCTATCTAAAGTGGTACTAAGTAATGAAATTCTACACTAGCAATGCTAAGTACAGTACAAGTAGTAAGTAAGTAAGAGCGGTGCAGTAAAGGAAAGTAAAGAAACAGCAGTATGAACAAGTAAATAAGCTAAGCTACCACTAAGCTATCATCACAAACGTACCCTAACTTATATAAATGCCCATACAAATATATAAGTTAGGATTTCCAGGAAATTTAACTTATCATATAAAAGAGCCCATACTAATTTATATGATAAGGATCTATGAAGCGTATGACCTAATATGAATGAATGATATGATGCAATTTTATGCGCAGACAAGTGCAACTCACACACAACGACTCTGTGATCACAGACCTTTAGTTCCCACTTTTTGAGAGCTAGCATCACTCTCGGGTACCACCGCTGTGGCTACGGCAGCAGCGGAGCGGGCGTCTCCGCTTCTAGACCGGTATGCACACTACCAAGCCTTAGACCCCTCTCATACGCCTCTGTACACGTCCAAGGTGCACTCTAGAGTCTCGCGTACGTACTTTGCTGACAAACCCGTCAGTCTTGTTGGGTCAGATGTGCGTTATCGGGGATCGTCCTCCAGACCGCAGTGTAAAACAACCCACTGGCCCCTCTAACTCTCACAACCGCCTGGTGCACCGTACTGCCATCGGTGTGACGAACGGCCAGTACCGCATGCCCCGCCACGATATTTATGAACATGCAAGTAATTCATACCGAGCCTCCCGCTCGCAGGACCAAAACCCGTCCTGAATCCCTCAAACCCAAACCCGGGTGAGAACGCACATTAGTGCCTTTATGTCAATTCCCTCCAACCCTAAACGGTGTGAGCATATATCATGAAACTCTCCAACCCAAACACGGGCGAGAAGGTACAACCATGTCCTAACCTATTAAGCTACTCTTGTCTACGGTTTATTATACTTAGAGATTTAAGGTTAATCCCAGGACTGCCCCCGGTATTCCCTGTGAAGGGCTCTCAAGGGGCACTAGGAACTGTGTTGGGATTACGCCCAGCGTTCCCTTTCGCAAGGATACTTATTTTAGTTGATGACTACCCATGTATCTACCCAGCTCTCCTTATTGCTTAAGTATAACCCTAGTGACTTAAGGTATTACCGGGAACCGACGGTCTTCCGCCGATCCCCCACTCCAGTTGATGACCAAGACTTGCACTTTTGATCCCTCACTAAGACAACTCTACCCACCAGGGTTACTCATGTTGAACTCTCTCTTATTTCTGCCGATAATCAATCCCCTGGTAATCCCTAAGGCATGACCTATTTGTGTTATATGCAGACCATGACCTATGACTACCCTAGAAATGTGATCTTCCAAAACTTAAGGCATCTTGCCTCTAAATATTTATCCTAAGGTAATATGGACTAAGGGAACTACCCTAAGGATTCTCACAATTTTTCTTGGCCAAATAGTCATTTAATTAATTCTTCTAATTTAAATGCTAGGTCACTTTACACATGAAGTAGTTTGATTAAGTATCCACTGACCTAGGGAATTTTTCCTGAAATGTATATTTACAAAATATTACTGCCTACAGAATTTCATAATTTTCCTGAAATTATTTATCATCATTTTCTATTTAATATCAATTCCACATAAATTCCATTTTCCAAATGAAGTATAGGCATCATGTACTCCAAAATTCCAGAAAAATTACAGAGCTTGTAGGACACTAATTTAAGACTATTGGCAGAGAATCATCAACATTTAATGTAAGATGGCCTATAGGATTCCATTATAAAATATTTACCAAAATGCCATTGAACTAATTTAACACAAGTAATGCATCCATTAAATTCTGAGAAATTTATGCAAACCTAATAATAACATTTTATAACAGTAGAATAATTTCCAAATTTTTCAGAGGTATAATTCCATCATTTCAAGAATTAACAAGATAAGGGTAAAATGGGAAATATAGGGTATCTACTCCAAATATTCTTCAAAACAGAGAAATCATATTTTTCCTAAGTCAAATGTGATGTTATCTATGCCTTAGCAAAGTTGTTTGGATTTGTACTTGAATAAATCCTATTTTCCAATTTTATTCCCAAAATAGCTATATTTAAAATAAATTCCAATAAATGAAATTTTGATTCCAAAAATTCCATCATTAATTTGAGGGGTGAAATTTACCCTAATGAACCACTGGAAATAATTTCATGACACTTGCATGTCACCATTAGGCTAAATACACAAATTTGCATTTTTGCTATTTGCACACCAAGGCTTAACATAGGCTAGCACATGCAAGTGGATTCTCCCACATGCAGTGAACCCAAGGTGCTGAAATTTTATCATGCACCAAGGATGACCCCACTGACCCACCACCAAAATTTGGGGCCATGGGGAGGAGTAGAACTCCATATATGTCATTTATTTAAATTTTGATATTTTACCAAAAACTATAGGAAAATATTTTCCAAAAATTCCTAACTTTTGGCAGGAGCTACGTATGCCCTAATAATGCATGTGGCCAAAATGTGGGGCCATGGTGAATAATATTGTGACCTGGGCACCCAATTTAATTTCTGCCCTACTCTAGGACCAGTCCTAGGAGAAATGTCCTACAGGACTGTACACTACACCAAAATGTAAGTTTAGGGTGGCATATTAAAGGTACGACCCTAGGCTACATTTTTCATTAAGGGCCTAAGTTCTGAAAATGCCTCTAAGAGGCCTAACTTTAACATGCAAGTGACAGCCAAAACAGGGACAGAAAATTAAATTTTGATGTAGCACGAATCTTGAAGCAGGATGGAGGGCATCCGTTCATCTTCCTCCTCCAGCCAATGGCCGAGATTTGCCCGACCTGGAGCACCTTCAAACCTCATTTCCCGGCCACCCCTTAGCCTCCACGGCCGGCTACCACCACCACCACCTCCGTTGAGGTGGTGGCCAACGTTTGGCGGTGAAATGGTGGCCGGAGGCGGCGGTTTCCGGCGAACTTGCACTCCATCAAAATTCCAAAATCCATGAAAAAGCTCACCTTGGATCTGGCTCATTTGAGCCCGATGTCTCGCCTAATAGATCTAGGAAACTAGTACGGGTAGAGGTGAGGTGAAACGGACCTCGATTGGGGCTTGGCGGCGGGTTTGGCGGCGGTTGGCCATGAAAAATTTCCTCTCCGGCGAGCTTGCTCCCGAACTCGATTCTCCACCAAAAGCTTCGATCCAGGTATCGAATTCCACTCCTTTGGACCTTCTGAAGCTAATGGGATGGTTGGTTTTGGCTGATATGGCTTGTATACAGAGATGCCATGATGGGAATTTCGGCCATGAGCTTTGGTTTCTCCTCCTTGGCTCCAAGTGGCATGAAATTGGGTTGGAAAGGATGATAATTGATGTGTGGGTTCAGATTTGTGCTTGGAAAGAGAGGAGGAGGGCCACATGGCCTTCATCCCCATTTTCCCTCTCTTCTCTCTCCTCTTTTTCCCCCAATTTCCAAAACTACCCCCTTGCATGCAATCTCTCTCCACTTTCAGGAGGGTAGGGGCTGTCATTAACCATTAAGGCTGGTCATGGGCCAATTTGGTGGGCTTGGTCCAAGGGGAAATGGCTTGGCCTTCATTTCACTCTTTAGGTCAATTTGTTGACCAAATTGACTTTTATGGTTGACTGGTCAACCATGGTGGGTGGACTGACCCCACTTGGTGGAAATGGGTCTAGTGGCACCACCCAACTTGGTTTGGGTCAAGGGGGTGCCCCACTTAGGTTAATTAGGCCTATGGGTGTGGGTTTGACCAAATTAAGCCCAAGGTTGACCTTGGTCAACTGGGGTCAAAATGTTGACCCAGCGACATACCCTAGGGTCCACTTAGATTGTTTTTAGGGTTAGGGCAATGTGGTGGGGTCATGGTGTGGCTAGGGTCCCTAATTAGGCTAGTTTGACCTAGTTTGACTTGGTCCTATAGTGGGCTCCACATGGCTACCACCCACTACCTAGGGTCAAACCTAGTTGATCTCCTTAGGTCTCACCCCATGCCTAACCCAATCTAAGTTGAGGGGTCTAGAAGTAACATGGGATGTTACAAATTCCAATAAACAAGAAAATAATTTCGTCCCCGAAATTTAAGTTCGGGTCTACGGGGTTCTATTTGCAAGAATTATCAAGAAATTTAAAGACATAACTTAAATGTACCTGATGCGAATAGCTCCGGGTGTTGCTCCAGCATCAGATCCCTCGGCTCGCAAGTGTGCTCCTCCCGTCCATGGTTGGACCACAGCACTTTCACAAGAGGGACCTTCTTCTTCCGCAACACTCGGATGGTTGTATCGTCAATCCGGATCGGCTCCAATCTCACTGATCTGTCAGGCTCTACTGGTCCGGCTGTAGTAGTAATGTGCTGCTCCGGCCGAAGGAGAGCCCTTCGCAAGGAAGAGACATGGAAGACGTCATGTAATGCACCCAACTCCGGTGGCAGCTGCAGTCGGTAAGCCAAGGGGCCGATCCGCTCCAGGATCAGGTATGGCCCCATGTATCGTGGACTGAGCTTCTTGTGCCTCCGCACCCGAGAAACACCGTGTACTGGACGTATCTTCAAGAATACCCCGTCTCCAACCTGGAACTCCACCTTCCGGTGCCGAGCATCATAATACTTTGCCTGCCTGCTCTGGGCCTCCAGTAGCCGATCCCTGATCAATCGAATCTGAGCCTCAGTGTCCTCTATATAATCAGATCCCAGAGCCCTGGTATCCACATCCTGCACCCATGATAGGGGTGTCCGGCATCTCCTCCCATAGAGCGCCTCGTACGGAGCCATCCTGATGCTAGCCTGGTGGCTGTTATTATACGAGAACTCGATCAATGGTAGCAGCCTCTCCCAAGGCCTCCCCGTATCCAATATGCATAATCTGAGCAGGTCCTCCATGGTCCAGATGGTCCGCTCGGTCTGTCCGTCGGTCTGCGGGTGGAAGGCGGTACTAAAGGTAAGCCGAGATCCCAAGTGAGCATGCACGGCCCTCCACTCGCTCGAAGTGAACCGACCATCACGGTCCGAAACAATAGTCCTGGGGATACCATGATATCTGATGTACTGCTCCACAAATAGTCTCACCAGAACTGCAACTGGGGCATCCTTCCGAACTGGAATAAACCGCGCGACTTTGGTCAATCTGTCCACTATAACCCATATAGAATCATGTCCGGAGTGGGAGCGAGGCAATCCGTGTACAAAGTCCATAGCAATGTCCTCGAACTTCCACTCTGGAATTGGCAGTGGCTGTAGTAAACCTCCTGGGCTCTTGCATTTCGCCTTCACACGCTGGCAGGTCTCGCAATGGGTCACAAAATCCGTGATCTCCCTCTTCATCCCGGGCCAATACATAGATCTCCGCAAATCTGCCCACATCTTGGTGATGCCGGGGTGCACTGAATATCTCGAGCAATGTGCCTCTCTGAGTATGTCCTCCCGGATACTGCCTCCTGCTGGTATGTAGATGCGCCCCCGGAACCGAAGAAGATCATCCTGTAGCGTGTAATCCTCGACCTTGCCCCTCTCTAGGGCACTGAAAATCGGCTGTAACGCAGCATCCAGCCTCTGATGTGCTCGGATGCGCTCCTGTATATCATCGCCGCTGATCACTGAGCTCAAATACTCTCTATATACATCTGGCTCAGTCTCGGACACCACGGTAATGCGCATGTCCTCCATCATCTGAAGTAGCTCCATGGACATCAATCGGGGCTCCGGTCCAGAAGTGCCGGCCCTCCTGCTCAAAGCATCCGCAACCGTGTTCGCTTTTCCCGGATGATAGTGGATCTTGTAATCATAATCACAGAGAAACTCCAGCCACCTCCTCTGTCTCAGGTTTAGGTCCTTCTGAGTATCGATATACTTGAGATTCTTGTGATCTGAAAAGATGTCACAATGAATCCCATATAAGTAATGCCTCCATATCTTCAGGGCGAAAACCACAGCCCCGAGCTCTAGATCATGTACTGGATAGTTATGCTCATGCTTCTTCAACTGTCTCGAAGCATAAGCGATAACGTGTCCATGCTGCATCAAGACTGCACCCATCCCCTGATAAGAGGCGTCCGTGTAAATCTGGAATCCTTCGCTCCCGGATGGAAGCGCAAGAATGGGGGATGAGATGAGTCGGTCCTTCAGCTCCTGAAAAGCCGTCTCACACCGCTCTGACCAAACAAAATCTGTGTCCTTCTTTGTCAAGGACGTGAGGGGGAGTGCTTATCCTCGAGAACCCCTCCACGAACTTGCGGTAATAGCCTGCTAGTCCCAAGAAACTGCGGATGTCAGATGCGGTCTTCGGCCGCGGCCAATCCCTCACTGTCTCTATCTTGGCCGGGTCCACTGCTAACCCAGCCCCACTGATCGTGTGCCCCAGGAATGCCACCTCCTGCAACCAGAACTGGCACTTTGAAAATTTTGCGTACATCTGGGTCTCCCTCAGCCTCTGCAAGACCTGTGCCAAGTGCTCCGTATGCTCCTCCTGAGTCCGAGAATAAATAAGGATGTCGTCGATGAATACGATCACGAAGCGGTCTAAGAAAGGCTCGAAAACACGGTTCATCAGACTCATGAATGCAGCAGGAGCATTCGTGAGCCCAAAAGGCATCACCGTGAATTCGTATAAACCATAGCGCGAACTGAAAGCCGTTTTCGGTATGTCCTCTTCCCTGATACGGAGCTGATAATAGCCGGATCGCAAATCTAACTTGGAGAACCAAAATGCTCCCTGTAGCTGGTCAAATAACTCATCTATCCGAGGCAGAGGATAGGTGTTGCGGACCGTCAACCGGTTCAGCTCCCGGTAATCTATACATAATCGAAGTGACCCGTCTTTCTTCTTCACAAAAAGAACTGGCGCTCCCCATGGCGATGAACTGGGTCGTACAAATCCTGACTCGACTAGCTCCTGCAGTTGAGTGCTGAACTCTGCTAACTCTCTAGGAGCCATCCTGTAGGGTGCTCGGGACACCGGCTTCGCTCCCGGCACTAGCTGAATCCTAAAATCCAAGTCTCTAGCAGGCGGTAGCCCGGGCAATTTCTCCGGGAATACGTCGGAGAAATCCCGAACCACCGGAATATCTGAGATAGTCGCCTCTGTCCCCACCATCTCGAAGCAGACAAGATAAACTTCTTCACCCTGCTCATGGCCTTCACAGCCTGTACAGAAGATAACAGTAGGTGGCAAATAGGCTGGATACCTTCAACGATAACATGGGAGTCGCCATGTCTCAGCGTGATCCTCCTGGACGGACAATCTATCTGGGCATGGTTCCGATGCAACCAGGCCATGCCCAAGATCAAGTCAAAGTCCTGCAGCTTCAGGATAGTTGCCGGCGCCTCGAAAGCCTTGCCGCCTATCTCGGCCTCCATGTCACAATGTGCAGTAGTCCGCAGCTCCGATCCATCGGGTAGGCGTACCCTCATCTCTAGTCCAGGGAACCTCTCCACGCCTTCGAGTCCGTCGATGAAGGCCTCGGATACGAACGAGTGCGAAGCACCCGTGTCGAAAAGAGTATGAGCGGGCTTGCCGCTGATCATGACTATGCCTGAGGTTTGTTTATGTGAAGGTTAATTGTTATCCTATGGTTCCGGGTACTATATATATCATCGAAAAATTCAAGAAAACTCAAAATTAACTTCAAGTACCTGTGATGACCTCCTCGGGATTCCTCGGCTCTGTGAGGTCCAAGGCGTAAATCTGTTCCTGCTCGCGTCTCCTGCCATGGTATCCCCGGCCTCGGCCTCGTCCTCGGCCTCGTCCTTGGCCCTGCTGTACTGGGGCCACTGGAGGTGGAGGAGGAGGAGGGGGATGGAATCGGTGCGGGCACTCCGACCTGATGTGCCCAGGCTGGCGGCATCCGTAACAAACCACTTGTCGATGGCCTCGGTCATCCTGTCTCCTTGGATCATGCATCTGTAGAGGTGGGGGAGCCAAAGCTGGAGGAGGCCCCTGCTCCTGCCTGAAGTTGGGACGACGACGTCCCCCACCCCTCCTGTATCCGATGGTCCTGCCTCTCTGAGAGCCCCTACTGCTCTCACCTGATGTCGATCCATCAAATGGTCTCTTCCCTCCGGCTCGCACCATCAGCTGGTCAGCCTCCAGCTTCTTCGCCATCTCGATGATCTGCCTGGATGTGCCATGAGAAATGAATAGCAAAGCCTGCCTCAAATCATCCCTGAGGCCCCGGTAGAACCTCTTCGCATACCTCCTATCGTCGGTGTCCTGAATCCCCGCGAACCTGGCCAAGTGGGAGAACTCTCTCTGGTACTCTATCACTGATCTAGTCCCCTGCTTGAGGTTCAAAAACCTCTCCTCCAAAGCATCCCTGTCCGTAGCAGAGACGAAGTGCTCCAGGAACACATCGCCAAACTCCTCCCAAGAAATCTCTGACAGCTCAAAGTCCGCATAAGTAGTCTCCCGGGCTGATTTCCACCATCTCTTTGCATGAGCCTCCAGCACAGAGGTGGCTAGAGGTACTGCCTGGCCGACTGGGCAGCTGATGCCCGCTAAGATCTCGTGTATGGCCTCCAGCCATTCTTCCGTCTTCACTGCATCCTCTGTCCCACGGTACGTCGGTGTTGACAGGCTCTTGAATGCACTCAGCCAGCTCGACCCCGGATTTGGCTGTGGAGCCGGGACTTGCTGGGCTCTAAAGGCATCCAAAATCGCCGTCAGGGTCTGCCCCATCTCCGTATGTAGGAATGGAGTGGCAGCTGGAGGGGGAGGAGCCACATTTTGCGGCGCTGCGACCTGTGGAGGTTGCATAAAGGTAAGGTTAAAGCAAAATTGGTCTATCAAATTGTACTTTGTGGACCATTTCTGTGACTTTTGTACATGGGCACACCACAGCTTCCGCTGCATAGTTTGTCCGCAAACTAATGCTGGGGCGGGGGTGGTCCCATGTTGTGGACTTCTTTCTCATATGATCGTTGTTCGAGTGATACCAGTTTGTAAGACCCCCCTCCCCCTTACCAAGGAGGGCTACCGGATCTTATGCCCAGAACCGCCGTCTTACGGTGGCACTAACTCACGGGTTAGTCGACACCGCAATACGCCGATTCTGCCGGCTAGTACGATCATTAACCTGTAGGCCAATATGAGAATAAAGAAGTAAAACTGTGTATAAAATGCCATCAGTCCACAAGTCACAGTACAATCATATAAAAGAAATGAATAGTACAATAGTCCACAGAATAGTACAGAAGAAAGAGTAAAAAGGGCTTATGCCCAGTACATCAAATCTCTCTCTCACAAAATAGTAAATGCGGAAGCTAAACTAGAACATCAAGACTCGTCCCACCTGAGGACGCACAGTAGTAGTGGTAGCCTGTTGAAGCGGTATCTGCTCCTCATGTCCTGCCTCCTCGACGTGCTGGTGCTCCATCTCCACGGGCTCCTAAAAATAGTTGGTCACCGACCATTAGTCAAAAAGACTAAGTCGTTTCCTCCACACCTCGCCCCGCAGCTCCTAGGCACCGAGCGGGAGGACGAAGCGGAGGACAACAAGGGGTAGCAAAATGGAAGCAGGTGACAATATCTATCTAAAGTGGTACTAAGTAATGAAATTCTACACTAGCAATGCTAAGTACAGTACAAGTAGTAAGTAAGTAAGAGTGGTGCAGTAAAGGAAAGTAAAGAAACAGCAGTATGAACAAGTAAATAAGCTAAGCTACCACTAAGCTATCATCACAAACGTACCCTAACTTATATAAATGCCCATACAAATATATAAGTTAGGATTTCCAGGAAATTTAACTTATCATATAAAAGAGCCCATACTAATTTATATGATAAGGATCTATGAAGCGTATGACCTAATATGAATGAATGATATGATGCAATTTTATGCGCAGACAAGTGCAACTCACACACAACGACTCTGTGATCACAGACCTTTAGTTCCCACTTTTTGAGAGCTAGCATCACTCTCGGGTACCACCGCTGTGGCTACGGCAGCAGCGGAGCGGGCGTCTCCGCTTCTAGACCGGTATGCACACTACCAAGCCTTAGACCCCTCTCATACGCCTCTGTACACGTCCAAGGTGCACTCTAGAGTCTCGCGTACGTACTTTGCTGACAAACCCGTCAGTCTTGTTGGGTCAGATGTGCGTTATCGGGGATCGTCCTCCAGACCGCAGTGTAAAACAACCCACTGGCCCCTCTAACTCTCACAACCGCCTGGTGCACCGTACTGCCATCGGTGTGACGAACGGCCAGTACCGCATGCCCCGCCACGATATTTATGCACATGCAAGTAATTCATACCGAGCCTCCCGCTCGCAGGACCAAAACCCGTCCTGAATCCCTCAAACCCAAACCCGGGTGAGAACGCACATTAGTGCCTTTATGTCAATTCCCTCCAACCCTAAACGGGTGAGCATATATCATGAAACTCTCCAACCCAAACACGGGCGAGAAGGTACAACCATGTCCTAACCTATTAAGCTACTCTTGTCTACGGTTTATTATACTTAGAGATTTAAGGTTAATCCCAGGACTGCCCCCGGTATTCCCTGTGAATGGCTCTCAAGGGGCACTAGGAACTGTGTTGGGATTACGCCCAGCGTTCCCTTTCGCAAGGATACTTATTTTAGTTGATGACTACCCATGTATCTCCCCAGCTCTCCTTATTGCTTAAGTATAACCCTAGTGACTTAAGGTATTACCGGGAACCGACGGTCTTCCACCGATCCCCCACTCCAGTTGATGACCAAGACTTGCACTTTTGATCCCTCACTAAGACAACTCTACCCACCAGGGTTACTCATGTTGAACTCTCTCTTATTTCTGCCGATAATCAATCCCCTGGTAATCCCTAAGGCATGACCTATTTGTGTTATATGCAGACCATGACCTATGACTACCCTAGAAATGTGATCTTCCAAAACTTAAGGCATCTTGCCTCTAATATTTATCCTAAGGTAATATGGACTAAGGGAACTACCCTAAGGATTCTCACAATTTTTCTTGGCCAAATAGTCATTTAATTAATTCTTCTAATTTAAATGCTAGGTCACTTTACACATGAAGTAGTTTGATTAAGTATCCACTGACCTAGGGAATTTTTCCTG
This sequence comes from Platanthera guangdongensis, assembly GCA_039583875.1. Lineage (NCBI taxonomy): Eukaryota > Viridiplantae > Streptophyta > Magnoliopsida > Asparagales > Orchidaceae > Platanthera > Platanthera guangdongensis. Next base: position 104,523,391 of record CM077150.1, read on the forward strand.
AAATGTATATTTACAAAATATTACTGCCTACAGAATTTCATAATTTTCCTGAAATTATTTATCATCATTTTCTATTTAATATCAATTCCACATAAAATCCATTTTCCAAATGAAGTATAGACATCATGTACTCCAAAATTCCAGAAACATTACAGAGCTTGTAGGACACTAATATAAGACTATTGGCAGAGAATCATCAACATTTAATGTAAGATGGCCTATAGGATTCCATTATAAAATATTTACCAAAATGCCATTGAACTAATTTAACACAAGTAATGCATCCATTAAATTCTGAGAAATTTATGCAAACCTAATAATAACATTTTATAATAGTAGAATAATTTCCAAATTTTTCAGAGGTATAATTCCATCATTTCAAGAATTAACAAGATAAGGGTAAAATGGGAAATATAGGGTATCTACTCCAAATATTCTTCAAAACAGAGAAATCATATTTTTCCTAAGTCAAATGTGATGTTATCTATGCCTTAGCAAAGTTGTTTGGATTTGTACTTGAATAAATCCTATTTTCCAATTTTATTCCCAAAATAGCTATATTTAAAATAAATTCCAATAAATGAAATTTTGATTCCAAAAATTTCATCATTAATTTGAGGGGTGAAAATTACCCTAATGAACCACTGGAAATAATTTCATGACACTTGCATGTCACCATTAGGCTAAATACACAAATTTGCATTTTTGCTATTTGCACACCAAGGCTTAACATAGGCTAGCACATGCAAGTGGATTCTCCCACATGCAGTGAACCCAAGGTGCTGAAAATTTTATCATGCACCAAGGATGACCCCACTGACCCACCACCAAAATTTGGGGCCATGGGGAGGAGTAGAACTCCATATATGTCATTTATTTAAATTTTGATATTTTACCAAAAACTATAGGAACATATTTTCCAAAAATTCCTACATTTTGGCAGGAGCTAAGTATGCCCTAATAATGCATGTGGCCAAAATGTGGGGCCATGGTGAATAATATTGTGACCTGGGCACCCAATTTAATTTCTGCCCTACTCTAGGACCAGTCCTAGGAGAAATGTCCTACAGGACTGTACACTACACCAAATGTAAGTTTAGGGTGGCATATTAAAGGTAAGACCCTAGGCTACATTTTTCATTAAGGGCCTAAGTTCTGAAAATGCCTCTAAGAGGCCTAAATTTAACATGCAAGTGACAGCCAAAACAGGGACAGAAAATTAAATTTTGATGTAGCACGAATCTTGAAGCAGGATGGAGGGCATCCGTTCATCTTCCTCCTCCAGCCAATGGCCGAGATTTGCCCGACCTGGAGCACCTTCAAACCTCATTTCCCGGCCACCCCTTAGCCTCCACGGCCGGCTACCACCACCACCACCTCCGTTGAGGTGGTGGCCAACGTTTGGCGGTGAAATGGTGGCCGGAGGCGGCGGTTTCCGGCGAACTTGCACTCCATCAAAATTCCAAAATCCATGAAAAAGCTCACCTTGGATCTGGCTCATTTGAGCCCGATGTCTCGCCTAATAGATCTAGGAAACTAGTACGGTAGAGGTGAGGTGAAACGGACCTCGATTGGGGCTTGGCGGCGGGTTTGGCGGCGGTTGGCCATGAAAAATTTCCTCTCCGGCGAGCTTGCTCCCGAACTCGATTCTCCACCAAAAGCTTCGATCCAGGTATCGAATTCCACTCCTTTGGACCTTCTGAAGCTAATGGGATGGTTGGTTTTGGCTGATATGGCTTGTATACAGAGATGCCATGATGGGAATTTCGGCCATGAGCTTTGGTTTCTCCTCCTTGGCTCCAAGTGGCATGAAATTGGGTTGGAAAGGATGATAATTGATGTGTGGGTTCAGATTTGTGCTTGGAAAGAGAGGAGGAGGGCCACATGGCCTTCATCCCCATTTTCCCTCTCTTCTCTCTCCTCTTTTTCCCCCAATTTCCAAAACTACCCCCTTGCATGCAATCTCTCTCCACTTTCAGGAGGGTAGGGGCTGTCATTAACCATTAAGGCTGGTCATGGGCCAATTTGGTGGGCTTGGTCCAAGGGGAAATGGCTTGGCCTTCATTTCACTCTTTAGGTCAATTTGTTGACCAAATTGACTTTTAGGGTTGACTGGTCAACCATGGTGGGTGGACTGACCCCACTTGGTGGAAATGGGTCTAGTGGCACCACCCAACTTGGTTTGGGTCAAGGGGGTGCCCCACTTAGGTTAATTAGGCCTATGGGTGTGGGTTTGACCAAATTAAGCCCAAGGTTGACCTTGGTCAACTGGGGTCAAAATGTTGACCCAGCGACATACCCTAGGGTCCACTTAGATTGTTTTTAGGGTTAGGGCAATGTGGTGGGGTCATGGTGTGGCTAGGGTCCCTAACTAGGCTAGTTTGACCTAGTTTGACTTGGTCCTATAGTGGGCTCCACATGGCTACCACCCACTACCTAGGGTCAAACCTAGTTGATCTCCTTAGGTCTCACCCTATGCCTAACCCAATCTAAGTTGAGGGGTCCAGAAGTAACATGGGATGTTACATACTCCCACAGTATCGTCCTTCCTGATCGGAATGAACCAGGCCACCTTTGTCAACCGATCGACGATGAACCAAATCGAGTCATTTCCCATCCGTGATATGTAACGCCCTGAAACTCAAAAGAGCGACGGGGGACGTTTTGGGCCATTTTTGGGTTCTAGCAGGAGGCACACGGCCTGGGACACGGGCGTGTCCCAGGGCGTGTCAGGCTTGTGTCGACACTCAGCCGGCGAAGTCGATATTTTGCGCTCGACGTTATGTCGAGAAAGGGCACACGTCCTGAGACACGGGCGTGTCTCAGGGCGTGTCGAGCCCGTGTCGACACTCAGCCCGCGAAGTCGACATTTTGCGCTCGACGAAGTGTCGAGACAGGGCACATGGCCTGAGACACGGGCGTGTCTCAGGGCGTGTCGAGCCCGTGTCGACACTCGTCCTGGGGAGTCGACGAATTTTGCTTGACGAAGTGTCGAAACAAGGCACACGGCCTAGGACACGGGCATGTCCAAGGCCGTGTCGTGTGGTCGACGAGCTTCGCTCGACGAAGTGTCGATACCGTGTACAGGGCATGGAGCCCAGGCGTGTTCGAGTGGACACGGGTCAGGACACGGGCGTGTCCAAGAACCCGTGTAGTTCTCGGGTTGTTTTCGGGCTAAATCGATGGGGGCACACGGCCGACCACACGGCCGTGTTAGTTGGAACAAGGGCGTGTCAGGTTGAACACGGGCGTGTTCGATGCCCGTGTGTTGTTCCAGGCGCGTCGATTTTGACGGCGAATGAGGCACACGGCCCTGTACACGGCTGTGTGCCAGGCCGTGTTCGGTCTAGATTGTACATTTCTGTCCCAAATCAAGGTCGTTCGTTTCTTTATTTTGGGATCCGACGGTTGGGGGTTGTTCCTACTGGGATATACCCGGGATTGGGCCTTTGAAACCCTCACTTTTACTTGAGTGGTTATCTTTCTAAAGTATAGAGAGAGAGGAGAGCCAAGGAAGGAAGAAGAAGCTAGATCCGGCCATTGGAGGAGCTTCAAAGCTTCAAATCGCAAGCCGACTCCGGATCCACGGAGGCGAAGAGAGTGCGGTGCTTTTCATCTTCTTACTTTTCCATGGCGCCAAAGAGGAACGCTAGGGTAACGATTCTCTTCTTGAGCATGTGAAGCTCTCGTTCTTTGCATAGGAAGCCCGCTCTCGCGAGTTTGCGGTGAGTTGGAGGCGTTCCTTCGGGTAGATATGTAAAGTCCCCGTTGTGTAGAGTCCGTAAGCGATAACAGACATAGGCATGATGTGTGAAGCCTATCCGGACATGTTGGTTTGGATCGGTGATGTTGCATTGCATAAATGCCGGAGAAGACTCCGTGCGATTGTTTGTTTTTCGGGTTTTCTACGTGGTAGATTGCAACAGGGAGCCTTGGGGATTAACCCAAAGGTGCACCCGGAAAACTGGGCGGATGCGTGATCTTTCCAGGGGTAAGAGCTTCTCCCACGGTCCTCCGCGGTCCAAAATGCGTAGCCTCAAAAGATCTTCCAGCGTCCGGTTGGTGCGTTCTGTCTGCCCATCCGTCTGGGGATGGAATGCGGTGCTAAAGGTCAATCGCGTGCCTAAGTAAGCCTGCACGGACCTCCACTCCCTAGAAGTGAATCGGCCATCCCGATCCGACACGATCGTCTTGGGCACCCCGTGATATCGAACGAACTGCTCCACAAATCTCCGCACTAATACTCTCACAGTATCGTCCTTCCTGATCGGAATGAACCTGGCCACCTTTGTCAACCGATCGGCGATGACCCAAATCGAGTCATTTCTCGTCCGTGATCTGTAATGCCCCGAAACTCAAAAGAGCGACGGGGGACGTTTTGGGCCAGTTTTGGGTTCTGGCAGGAGGCAAACGGCCTGGGACATGGGCGTGTCCCAGGGCGTGTCAGGCTTGTGTCGACACTCAGCCGGCGAAGTCGACATTTTGCGCTCGACGTTGTGTCGAGACAGGGCACACAGCCTGAGACACGGGCGTGTCTCAGGGCGTGTCGAGCGCGTGTCGACACTCAGCCCGCGAAGTCGACATTTTGTGCTCGACGAAGTGTCGAGACAGGGCACACGGCCTGAGACACGGGCGTGTCTCAGGGCGTGTCGAGCCCGTGTCGACACTCGTCCCGGGGAGTCGACGAATTTTGCTCGACGAAGTGTCGAAACAAGGCACACGGCCTAGGACACGGGCATGTCCAAGGCCGTGTCGTGTGGTCGACAAACTTCGCTCGATGAAGTGTCGAGACCGTGTACACGGCCTGTAGCCCAGGCATGTTCGAGTGGACATGGGTCAGGACACGGGCATGTCCAAGAACCCGTGTAGTTCTCTGGTTGTTTTCGGGCTAAATCGATGGGGGCACATAGCCGACCACACGGCCATGTCAGTTGGAACACGGGCGTGTCAGGTCGAACACGGGCGTGTTCGATGCCCGTGTGTTGTTCCAGGCTCGTCGATTTTGACGGCAAATGAGGCACACGGCCCTGGACACGGGTGTGTGCCAGGCCGTGTTCAGTCCAGATTGTACATTTCAGTCCCGAATCAAGGCCGTTCGTTTCTTTATTTTGGGATCCGACGGTTGGGGGTTGTTCCTACTGGGATATACCCGAGATTAGGCCTTTGAAACCCTCACTTTTACTTGAGTGGTTATCTTTCTAAAGTATAGAGAGAGAGAGGATAGCCAAGGAAGGAAGAAGAAGCTAGATCCGGCCATTGGAGGAGCTTCGAAGCTCCAAATCGCGAGGCGACTCAGGATCCACGGAGGCAAAGAGAGTGCAGTGTTTTTCATCCTCTTACTTTTCCATGGCGCCAAAGAGGAATGCTAGGGTAACGATTCTCTTCTTGAGCATGTGAAGCTCTCCTTCTTTGCATAGGATGCCCGCTCTCGCGAGTTTGCGGTGAGTTGGAGGCGTTACTTCGGGTAGATATGTAAAGTCCCCGTTGTGTAGAGTCCGTAAGCGAGAACGGACATAGGCATGATGTGTGAAGCCTATCCGGACATGTTGGTTTGGATCGGTGATGTTGCATTGCATAAATGCCGGAGAATACTCCGTGCGATTGTTTGTTTTTCGGGTTTTCTACGTGGTAGATTGCAACATGGAGCCTTGGGGATTAACCCAAAGGTGCACCCGAAAACTGGGCGGATGCGTGATCTTGCCAACTTGGAGGCCTGAGAGCCAACTTGAACATAACCGGGTTATGTGAAATGTGTGACGGAAACGGGACTCGGGAGAAGTTTGAACCGCGCATATGGCTTAAATTGTCGTTGCGATGTGAGCACGGGTTAGATGGAACCGTACCCGTTCTATGTCGTTTGGTTAAAGAGACCTAAGGGTACGTGGCACTTGCCGTTGGCATAGATTAGGGTCTTCGGCGGTCTATGACTTAAATTGTCGTGACCCAAGCCAAGAAGACAAAGTGCTCATAGGTTTGGCCGTCAAAGTGGCGGTGGTGAGTCCGGAATGTCTATGGCTTTAATTGACGTGGCATCGACCGGTTCATCGAGAATGTGCCCTGAGAGCACGGGGCGTGTGGCCGTGCGAGCCAACGCCTGTGATGAAATGAATATTGTTGAATTGCTCGCTTATGCTAATGAAATGCAGGTAAGGAGCATCGCCGCCCCGAGTTGGGGGAGGGGTCATTATAATTTGGTCAGGATTGCTGATCGTTGCCTTGTTTTGCCACCGTGTGGTGGTTTGTTGCTTGCAGGTGCTGCTGGACCAAGCAGTCAATAGCGGGCTAAAGCCCAAAGTGTGAAGCCGGCCCTCGAAGGCCTAATTGGAGTATTTACTGCTTTTATGCATGTATGACCGGCCTGCGTGCCGTGGTTTGTAAAACATGTACTATCAAGTAAACAATTTTGTAAGGTCTTAAGGCCTATACTTGTGTATGTACAACATTCCTATTTGGTATTAGTGGACATTCATGCCTTAGTGCTGGGTTCTTTATTGTAACTTATTAAACTGCTTCCGCTAGAATGCTCTGTGTAGGACGTTATGATTGGTTGGATGGTTTCCATGAGTAACCACCTGGTCTGTCTGTAGTATATGGCGTCGGGCCCCGGCCGGACCTACTGCTATATGCTATGCGACGGATAGGGGGTGTTATAATTTGGTATCAGACTACTGGTTTTGGTCGGGCTTAAGATGAATTCGTGGCCGAATTCTTTTTAAGGGGTGGTGAGCACATGTGTGTGCGTCATCGTTATAACAGTAAAGGAACCCATGAATGTCCACTTAGGAATGAAATACACGTGTTTGAGGAACCTGCGTGTTCCTATAATTGCTATTTGCAATTTTTTTGGTCGCTTAATGGTGTTTTGTACCACTATAGGTGACCAGAAGTGGTGCTGGGCCGTCAGAACGCAGAGTTTCTGAGGCTAGCAGTGCACCTAATGAAGCTCCTGCAACACCTCTATCGGCTGAGACCATACGCTTGGTGGCCGAAGTGGTGTTGGTCATGATTAATGCGCAGCCTGCAAGGCAAACGCAGCAGCCCGCTCCTGCGATGGAGCAGGTACAGCTGCAAGAGGCTGAGCTGAGGAGAGTGGAACAGGTGGTAGTGGAGCCGGTGGTGCCAAGGAGGGCAACTGAGAGACAGCTCAAGCATGTCATGAGCTTTAGTCCTCCGGTATTCTCGGGGTTGGGAACCCCATCTCAAGCTGAAGAATGGCTCTCCAGGGTGTAGAGAGTCATGACAGCAACGGAGACGGAGGAGTGGCAAATGACCACCATTGCTACGTTCCTTTTGGACGGCGAAGCGAGAATGTGGTGGGAAGGATTGGAGCAGCATCTATTGAGAGGTAGGCAACTTGTTGATGTCTCGATGGAGGAGTTCTCGAGATTGTTCTTGGCTAGATACCTCCCTTCGGCGCAGAGGGTAGCGTTGGAGAACGAGTTCCTGAAGTTGGTACAAGGGGACAGTACCATGGATGAATATCTCCACGAGTTTACTCGTTTGAGTCGATATGCTAGCTCCACCATTGCGGATGAGGAGCACAAGACGAATCGATTCTATGATGGGTTGAGAGATGAGTTGAGGTTAGTACTCTCGGGGCCGATGACGCAGGGTTTCTTAACCTTGGTCAACACGGCCCGGTCCTTGGAGAAGGACATGAAGAATGTCCAAGCGAAGAAGAGCGTTCGTGACAAGAAATCTGAGTTCAAAGTGCCGACTACTTCAAAGTCCGGCTATCGAAGGTCCTTCAAGAAGCATAGGACTTCGGGTCCAGCTCCTTCTGGTGCTTCTGGGGCTACTACGGGTCGGACCCCGGGCGCATGTTTTACTTGCGAAAAGTCGGGGCACTTTGCCCGCGATTGTTGGAGCGGACGTCCCAAGTCCGAGAGAAAGTCGGGAGCTACTTACGAAGAGAAGGGCAAGGCGGTGGAGTCGACCGCGTCGCACTATGCTCCGGCCCAACCAAGGGTGTATAATCTTGGCCAACAGGAGGCCATCAAACAGGCGGATGTGGTGACAGGTACGGTTTAATTTATAGCAAGTTAATTTCTTTAAATACTTGTTATGCACATGTTACCTTACCACTGCTTGCTTAGGATTTGTTTTGATTTGTGAAAATCCAGCAAGAGCACTCTTCGATAAGGGAGCTTCACACTCCTTCTTGTCAGTGGGATTTATATCACGCATCAGAGTCCCTTCTTCGATGGCGAAGGATAAGTTGGATGTGTTGTTGCCCAATGGGTGTTCGATGTACACGGATAGGATCTGCGATGTTAGGATTCGTATTGGGAATCAGGAGTTCGATCTGAAAGCGTCGTTACTTCCATTGGTGGAGTTCGACGTTATATTTGGCATGGACTAGCTCTCGGAGCAGCAAGCCTATATCGATTGCGGTCGCAAGGAAGTCAAGCTGGGAGCGAGTCGTGAGACGACTTTTACGGGCTTAAAGGGGTCGAGCAAGACGTTGATGTCTGCTCTTCAGGGTGTGAAGGCGGTTTGTGCCGGTGCAGAACTGTTCTTTACACTAGTGGAGGTTGCAAAACCGAAGCCTACGTTGGATTGTATTTCAGTGGTATCGGAATACCCTGATGTGTTCCCTAGAGATCTTCCTGGAGCTTCGCCTCAGCGGGTGATAGATTTCACGATTGAGCTAGTGCCAGGTGCCAAACCTGTGTCACGATCTCCTTATCGGCTAGCACCTAAGGAAATGGCGGAGCTGAAGGTTCAACTGCAAGAGTTATTGGAGCAAGGGTATGTGCGCCCAAGTTCTTCGCCTTGGAGCGCGCTGTCCTCTTTGTTAAGAAGAAGGACGGAAGCTTGAGGCTATGTATTGATTATCGGGAGCTCAACAAGTTGACGGAAAAGAACAAGTACCCGATCCCCCGGATCGATGATCTTTTTGATCAGTTGGTCGGGTCGACGGTGTACTCGAAGTTGGATCTCAAGTCTGGGTACTATCAGCTGCGAATAAGGGAGAGTAATATCCTGAAGATAGCGTTTAGTACGAGATACGGGCATTATGAGTTTACGGTCATGCCGTTTGGGCTGACTAATGCGCCGTCAGTGTTCATGGATTTGATGAACAGGACTTTCAGGGAGTACTTGGACCATTTTGTGATCGTCTTCATCGACGATATTTTGGTGTACTCGCAGAGTGAGGAAGATCACTTCAAGCATCTTCATTTGGTTTTGGAGACGCTAAGGAGGAATCAACTGTATGTCAAGTTCTTGAAGTGCGAGTTTTGTTTATCCTCCGTGGCGTTCCTCCGTCATATAGTGAGTGGAGAGGGTATTGTTGTGGATCCGGCGAAGATTGTTGCAATACGGGAGTGGCCTGAGCTTGCTACGGTAGCGGAAGTCTGGAGATTTCTGGGGCTTGCTGGCTATTATAGGCGCTTCGTAGAGAACTTCTCGCAGATAGCGTTACCTCTCACTACTTTGATGAAGAAGGAGCAGAAGTTCGTTTGGATGCCGGAGTGCGCGCGAGCTTTTGAAGAGTTGAAATGTCGGTTGACCACGGTGCCGGTGCTGAGTTCGCCATGTGGGACCGAAGGCTATGAGATTTATAGCGATGCTTCGGGCAGCGGTTTGGGTTGCGTGCTACTGCAACACGGAAGTGTAATAGCTTATGGCTCGAGACAACTAAAAGTGCATGAAAGGAACTATCCGGTCCATGACTTGGAGTTAGCGGCCGTGATTTTTGCCTTGAAGCTGTGGAGGCATTATTTGTACGGTGTGAAGATCGATATCTACACCGATAATAAGAGCCTGAAGTATCTGATTGATCAAAAAGATCTGAATATGCGACAGCGTAGATGGATGGAGTTTCTGGGGGACTATACATTCAAGATTCACTACGTGCCTGGTAAAGGTAATACGGTTGCGGACTCGTGGAGTCGTCGGGCCCCAGCTCAAGCCAATTGGCTATCGATGCTTGATGAGCAGTTGGTGCGGGAGTTGGAGGCGTTGGAGATTGTTTGTGTAGATAAGCAATCAAGTGCTGAAGCAGTACTGAATTGGACTGAAGTCCAATATGACCTGCCTAATCGGATTCGGCAGGCTTTGGATTTGGATGACCACTTGAAGCAGTTCAAGGAAGAGGCTCTGGATGGGTCAAATTCCAAATTCGTCGTGGAGGACGGATTACTTTGGAAAGACGGTCATCTGTGCGTCCCAAGTGTGGGCAATTTGCGGGTGGAATTGTTGTACGAGGCACACCATACTGAGTACTCGATTCACCCGGGGAGCACAAAGATGTACCGCGATGTAAAGAAACTGTTTTGGTAGCCGGGCTTGAAGAAAGATGTGGCACTCTACGTGGCGAAGTGTCAAACTTGCGCCTTGGTGAAGGCCGAGTGCCAAAAGACGGGAGGATTTCTTAAGTCCTTGCCTATTCCGGAGTGGAAATTCGACGACATCTTTATGGACTTTGTGCACGGTTTGCCAAGGTCGCAAAAGGGGAACGACGTCATTTGGGTGGTCGTGGATCGGTTAACGAAGGTGTCGCATTTCATTCCGCATAGGAAGGATGATCCGGTGGAGAAGTTGGCAAAACTGTATGTGGATAACATTGTACGGCTTCACGGTGTGCCCCGCAGCATCGTGTGTGACCGAGATGGGCGGTTCACGTCCAATGATTGGAGGCTTGTGCAGCAAATGTTGGGAACAAAGTTAAAATTCAGCACAGCCTTCCACCCGCAAACAGATGGGCAGACCGAGAGGGTCAATAGAACTATGGAAGACATGCTTCGCATGTGTGTCTTGAATTTTGAAAAGCAATGGTAAGACCATCTTTATTTGGTGGAGTTCGCATACAACAATAGCTACCAAGCGAGTATTCAAATGGCACCCTTCGAGGCCCTATATGGTAGAAAATATCGCGCGTTGTTGTCTTGGCTAGAAACGGGTGAGTCAAAGTTGTATAAGCGATTAGAAGTGGAGGATGCTACTTCGTTGGTGCGTACCATTCGGGAGAGGTTGCTTATCGCTCAGGACCGACAAGCGAAGTACTATAATGTCAAGCACAGGAATGTGGAGTTCGCTGTGGGCGACTATGTGTACTTAAAGATCAAGCCGTTCAAGGGTGTCTCGCGGGTGCGGCGATTGAAAAAGCTAAGCCTGAGGTACCTTGGGCCGTTTGAGGTTCTGGAGCGAGTTGGTGAAGCAGCCTATTGGTTGAAGCTTTCAGTGGAGCTTGGTGGATTACATGATGTATTCCATATTTCGGTGCTCCGGAAGGCGGTGCAAGAGCCTTCGCAAGTGATCGCGGTTGATCAAGTGTCGGTGGATAGTGGGCTGACGACAAAGGTCAAGCCCGTGCGGATTGAGGACTCGGAGGTCAAGCGGCAACGTAATAAAGAGATCAGGATGGTCAAGGTCCGGTGGGATAATTGCGGTCGTGAGGAGCTCTCTTGGGAACGAGAGCAGACTATGCTTGACGAGTATGCGGAGTTGTTCCGCTCAGGTACAATTTAATTTTGTACATGTCTTTCCTTTATATAATTTCGTTTACGAAATTCTTTTAATAGGGGGAGAGTTGTAACGCCCCGAAACTCAAAAGAGCGACGGGGGACGTTTTGGGCCAGTTTTGGGTTCTGGCAGGAGGCACACGGCCTGGGACACGGGCATGTCCCAGGGCGTGTCAGGCTTGTGTAGACACTCAGCCTGCGAAGTAGACATTTTACGCTCGACATTGTGTCGAGACAGGGCACACGGCCTGAGACACGGGCGTGTCTCAGGGCGTGTCGAGCCCGTGTCGACACTCAGCCCGCAAAGTCGACAATTTACGCTCGACGAAGTGTCGAGACAGGGCACGCGGCCTGAGACACGGGCGTGTCTCAGGGCGTGTCGAGCCCGTGTCGACACTCGTCCCGGGGAGTCAACGAATTTTGCTCGACGAAGTGTCGAGACAAGGCACACGACCTAGGACACGGGCGTGTCCAATGCCTTGTCGTATGGTCAACGAACTTCACTCGACGAAGTGTCGAGACCGTGTACACGGCCTGGAGCCCAGGCATGTTCAAGTGGACACGGGTCAGGATATGGGCGTGTCCAAGAACCCGTGTAGTTCTCGGGTTGTTTTCGGGCTAAATCAATGGGGGCACACGGCCGACCACACAGCCATGTCAGTTGGAACACGGGCGTGTCAGGTCGAACACGGGCGTGTTCAATGCCCGTGTGTTGTTCCAGGAGCGTCGATTTTGACGGTGAATGAGGCACACGGCCCTGGACACGGGCGTGTGCCAGGCCGTGTTTGGTCTAGATTGTACATTTCAGTCCCGAATCAAGGCTGTTCGTTTCTTTATTTTGGGATCCGACGGTTGGGGGTTGTTCCTACTGGGATATACCCGGAATTGGGCCTTTGAAACCCTCACTTTTACTTGAGTGGTTATCTTTCTAAAGTATAGAGAGAGGAGAGCCAAGGAAGGAAGAAGAAGCTAGATCCGGCCATTGGAGGAGCTTCGAAGCACCAAATTGCGAGCCGACTCCGGATCCACGGAGGCGAAGAGAGTGCGGTGCTTTTCATCCGCTTACTTTTCCATGGCGCCAAAGAGGAACGCTAGGGTAACGATTCTCTTCTTGAGCATGTGAAGCTCTCCTTCTTTGCATAGGAAGCCCGCTCTCGCGAGTTTGCGGTGAGTTGGAGGCATTCCTTCGGGTAGATATGTAAAGTCCCCGTTGTGTAGAGTCTGTAAGCGAGAACGGACATAGGCATGATGTGTGAAGCCTATCCGGACATGTTGTTCTGGATCGGTGATGTTGCATTGCATAAATGCCGGAGAAGACTCCGTGCGATTGTTTGTTTTTCGGGTTTTCTACGTGGTAGATTGCAACAGTGAGCCTTGGGGATTAACCCAAAGGTGCACCCGGAAAACTGGGCGGATGCATGATCTTGCCAACTTGGAGGCCTGAGAGCCAACTTGAACATAACCGGGTTATGTGAAATGTGTGACGAAAACGGGACTCGGGAGAAGTTTGACCCGCGCATATGGCTTAAATTGTCGTTGCGATGTGAGCACGGGTTAGATGGAACCGTACCCATTCTATGTTGTTCGGTTAAAGAGACCTAAGGGTACGTGGCACTTTTCGTTGGTATAGATTAGGGTCTTCGGCGGTCTATGGCTTAAATTGTCGTGACCCAGGCCAAGAAGACAAAGTGCTCATAGGTTTGGCCGTCAAAGTGGCGGTGGTAAGTCCGGAATGTCTATTGCTTTAATTGACGTGACATCGACCGGTTCATCGAGAATGTTCCCTGAGAGCACGGGGCGTGTGGCCGTGCGAGCCAACGCCTGTGATGAAATGAATATTGTTGAATTGCTCGCTTATGCTAATGAAATGCAGGGAAGGAGCATCGCCGCCCCGAGTTGGGGGCGGGATATTTATAATTTGGTCAGCATTGCTGACCGTTGCCTTGTTTTGCCACTGTGCGGTGGTTTGTTGCTTGCAGGTGCTGCTGGACCAAGCGGTCAATAGCGGGCTAAAGCCCAAAGTGCGAAGCCGGCCCTCGAAGGCCTAATTGGAGTGTTTACTGCTTTTATGCATGTATGACCGGCCTACGTGCCGTGGTTTGTAAAACATGTAATATCAAATAACAATTTTGTAAGGCCTTAAGGCCTGTACTTGTGTATGTACAACATTCCTATTTGGTATTAGTGGACATTCATGCTTTAGTGCTGGGTTCTTTATTGCAACTTATTAAACTGTTTCCGCTAGAATGCTCTGTGTAGGACATTATGATTGGTTGGATGGTTTCCATTAGTAACCACCCGGTCTGTCTGTAGTATATGGCGTCGGGCCCCGTCCGGACCTACTTCTATATGCTATGCGACGGATATGGGGTGTTACATGATTGGGGAAGTCCGTGAATAAAGTTCATCGCGATGTCTTCAAACTTCCACTCTGGTACCGGGAGTGGTTGCAACAAACCCGCGGGGTTTTTGCACTCCGCCTTCACTAGCTGGCACGCTTCCCAGTGGGTCACAAACTGAGTGATATCCTTCTTCATGTCAGGCCAGTACATAGTCTTCTTCAAATCCGCAGTCATCTTCGTGATCCCCGGGTGCACCGAGTATCCGCTGTGGTGGGCCTCCGCCATAATATCTTCCCAGACCTGGCCTCCTTCCGGTATATAAGTCCGACCTCTAAAGTATACCACACCATCCCTAATCGTGTAATCTCCTGCTGCACCATTCTCCAAGGCCCAGAATATCGGCTCCAATTTGACATCTCTCCTCTGTCCCTCTCTGACTCGGTCCCGGATATCGTCTGTAGCACTCACCGTAGTTAAATACTCCATGTAAAGCTCGGGGTCCTCGGATGATACCAATGTGATGTGCACATCCTCCAATCTCCTCACCAGCTCCATAGACATAACCTGGGGCCCGGCCTCGGAAGTGGCAGCTCTCCGACTCAATGTGTCAGCCACCACATTTGCCTTCCCTGGATGGTAGTGCATCTCATACTAATAATCTGCTAAGAACTCCACCCAGCGCCTCTGCCTGATATTCAGTTCCTTCTGCGTGTCCACATATTTCAGGTTCTTGTGGTCGGAGTAGATGTCACAGTGGACTCCATAAAGATAGTGGCGCCAGACCTTCAAAGCAAAAACGACCGCCCCCATCTCAAGGTCGTGCACCGGGTAGTTCTGTTCGTACTTCTTCAACTGGCGAGATGCATATGCAATCACATGACCCTTCTGCATCAGTACAGCTCCCATACCCTGGTAGGAAGCATCGGTGTAGACCTGAAATCCTTCTCTCCCCGAGGGAAGAGCAAGTATGGGAGCCGAGGTGAGTCGGTCCTTCAGCTCCTGGAAAGCTGCCTAGCACTGCGGGGTCCACACGAAAGGTACCTCCTTCTTCGTCAAAGATGTGAGCGGGAGGGCGATTCGAGAGAATCCCTCCACGAACTTCCGGTAGTAACCGGCAAGTCCTAGGAAACTTCGTACGTCGGTGGCTGCCTTCAGCTGCGGCCAATCCCGAATTGCCTGAATCTTTGCCGGATCCACTGCCAACCCGGCTCCACTGATAATATGGCCTAAGAAGCCCACCTCCTTCAGCCATAACTGACATTTGCTAAACTTTGCATATAAATGATTCTCCCGCAGTCTCTGTAGGGTCAGTGCCAGATGGCGAGTTTGCTCCTCCTCCGTTCCCGAGTAGATGAGGATGTCATCGATAAACACGATGACAAACACGTCTAGATACTCCTTGAAAACCTGGTTCATGAGGGTCATGAACGCCGATGGTGCATTCGTGAGCCCGAAGGGCATCACCGTAAACTCAAATAATCCATATCTGCTACTAAAAGCAGTCTTCTGAATATCCTCCTCTCGAATCCGAAGCTGGTAGTATCCCGACCTCAAATCTAATTTCGAAAAGAACTGCGCCCACTGCAGCTGGTCGAACAGCTCGTCTATCCTTGGAAGTGGATAGCTATTCCGAACCATCAGCCGATTTAGTGCTCGGTAGTCGATGCACAATCTGAGTGTCCCGTCTTTCTTTTTGACGAATAATATCGGGGCTCCCCATGGTGAAGAGCTTGGCCGGACAAATCCGGCTTCCACTAACTCCTGAAGCTGGCTCTGAAACTCTGTCAACTCCCTTGGGGCCATCCGTTAAGGTGCCTTGGATGCCGGCTTGGCCCCCGGCACAAACTGTATCTGAAAGTCCTGCTCCCTGCGCGGGGGTAATCCGGGTAATTTTTCTGAAAAGACGTCCGCAAAAGCCCGCACCACTGGGATATTCGATATAGAATTCGTGGCCTCCGCCATTTCAAACAGCACCTCGTAGACCTCCTCCCCCTGTAAATAGGCCTTAACGTCCTGTACTGAAGATAAGGGTATTCGTGAGGCAGGTCCTATACCTTCGATGATGATGATAGAGTCCCCGTGCCTCACGGTGATCCTCTTCGCTTGACAATCAATCTGGGCATGGTTCCATTGTAACCAAGTCATACCCAGGATCAGCTCGAAGACTGGCATCCTTAGGACCTTTACCGATACTTCGAACGGCTTTCCTCCAATCTCCGCCTCCATGCCGCAGTGGGAAGAGGTGAGTATCTCTGATCCGTCGGGTAGACGCACCCTCCTCATCCGGCCTGTGAACCATTCCACTCCTTCCAACCCTTCCAGAAAGGCCTCTGACACAAACGAGTGCGAGGCACCCGTGTCGAACAGAGTATAGGCGGGCTTGCCGCTGATGAAGAATATACCTGGGACGGTTAAATGTCTTAGTATTTTATAACGAGTTTTCTTTCCTATTTATTCTACTTAGGGTAGTCCTACTTGTTGGGCAATTGAGAAAGGGAATTCAATTTAAACAATTTAAACATCTTGGCGTACCTGCTATGACCTGCTCTATGTTCCGAGGCTGTGCCAGGTCCAAAGCATACACCTGCTCCCTTTCTTGTCTTCGATCCCCTCCCTAGTAACCACGTCCTCGGCCGCGTCCTCGGCCTCCGAAATGCTGAGCAGGTGGGCCATCCTGTGGTGCTGGAGGTGGTGCCCCCCTCATGGGGTAGTTTCTCCGGAGGTGTCCAACCTGATGACAATGGAAGCACTCTGGTGGGGGATACGCCATACCCTCGGGTCTCGGCATCTCCTGAATCTGAAGAGGTTGAGGTGCCAATATCACCTGCTCCCTCGGCTCCTACCTCACCTCCTGACGAGGCTGGTCCTCTGTCCTTCTCCCATCTGGTATAGCACCTCGCCGCTGATCATTTCTGGCTCTCCGGCCCTGATCCTCCGCTTGCCGCTTCCAGCCCCGAGTGGTGTGCCAATCAGCCTCAATCCTCTTTGCCATCTCCAAAATCCAGGAGATAGGCCCGTCGGATACAAACAACAAGGCCTCCCTCAACTCCTCTTTCAGACCCTTATAGAACCTCTTGATGTATCCTGCTTCATCCAGATGGTAAGAACCTGCATATCGAGCTAAATGGTCAAACTCTCGATGGTACTCCACCACCGTCCTGGTGCCCTGCTTCAGCTGTAAGAACCGCTCCTCCAACTCATCCCTGACCGACTGCGGAACAAAATGCTCCAGCAACATGGCCCTGAATTCCTCCCAGGTAATTTCCGCAACCTCCCTATCGGCAAATGTCGTGTCCAACAGTGTCTTCCACCACCTCTTGGCATGGGACTCCAAGCAAGATACCACCAAAGCTACCCTCTCCTCCCAGGGGAACTATATCCCGGTCAACATCTCGTACATAATATCCAGCCACTCCTCTATCCGCACTGCCGACTCTGTCCCCAAGTAGGGCGGGGGAGAGAGTCCTCGGAAGGTGCTCATCCAGTTGGCCCCCGGGTTTGGTTGCGGGGCCGGAGCCTGTTGAGCCCGAAAGGCCTCAAGGATAGCTATAAGAGTTTGCCCCATGTCTGACTGAAGGAAAGGAGTGGGGACCAGGGGAGGTGGTGCAATATCCGGAGTCTGCTGAGCTCCGCCTTGTGGGGTGGGCTGAGCTGAGGGCTGCAAAACGAACTATATTAGTAGGTAATCGACTCAATACATAATAAGAAGTGGACAATTTACATGTGATCCCTCATATGGGCACACCACTGCTTAGTTTGTCCCCAAACTAAACTCACGCAGGGGTGACCCAGGGTTGTGGACTGCTACTTTTCGATCGAGGTCTGCTTTGATACCACTTGTAAGACCCCCCCCCCCCCCCCCCCCCCCCCCATTTTTTTTTCAAAACCGGGGTCTTAGGCCCAGAACCGCCGTTTTGCGGTGACTCCTTCACGCCCTGAAGGGTCATCACCACAAAGCACTGATTTTGTCGGCCAATTCGATCACAGAAAAGTAACACAAAAATGTAAATGTAAACTAGCAGTCCACAGATAATCACATATCATAAAAATAATCTCCACGAAGGGAGTGTCCACAGAAAAACACATCAGAGTAGTAAAATACGGGCTTATGCCCGGTACAACATGTCCTCACTACAAATCACTCATGCGGAAGCAAATGCGGAAAATCTACTCAAGATCGAGACTCACGGTCCCGGCTGTAAGAACTCCGGAGCTAGACTGCCCCATCCCCATGCGCACCGGTCTCTGGGGCTGCTCCTCCATGCTGTGCTCCACAATTCCCTAAAATGATGCGGTTCAAAAACTGTTAGTCAAAAAGACTAAGTCCTATCATCCCCCACCCCTTCCCCCATGGCTCCTAGGCACCGAGTGGAGAGGAAGAAAGGGGAGGACTTGAAGGTGGAGAATAATAAAAAACAGATGGCAGCGGACCTATACTAGCAATTCTATAACAGATATTGACAATAAGATAAAATATGAAAAGTAACCTTCACTTATGTGAGAACACATAAGCCAAGGGGTCTTCTGCAAGGCTCCCATCGTATAAAAAGTCTCATACTAATTTATACGTTGGGGTGTCGGTTATCAAACAACAATATATATGTATATATCAAAATTGACCTTAATTTATAAACTTGCCCACACAAGCTTATAGAGCAAGGGGTCGTTTTGCAGGGCCTAAAATATAAGCGTCCCATTCCACTTATACTTTAGGTGTCAGGTTTAAATGAATCGATTATGCTATGACATGCAAGTGGGTATGATGGATCATGCAAGTGCAACACACACACCCGACTCTGTGCACACAGACCTTTAGTTCCCCCTTTCTGGAGCCGTAACCTCCCAGGATACCTCTGTAGTGGCAAATGGAAGCGGTGGGTTGGGCCTCGCCCACCTCTAAACCAGTAAAGCACTACCGGTCAGACCTATCGTACGCCTCAACGCTTGGTGCACGAAGCGGACTCCTGCGTACTCTTGCCGGCTGGCGCACCGGACTTCGGTTGGCGAAGTTCTAGCCACACTTGCTGAGTCAGCGTATTGGCGTCGGTGCATCGATCCTCCAATACCGAAGACCCACCACCTTAAATTTCTTTTCTTTTATGCACATGCAAATTTCAACGTATCCAGAAACCGAGCCGAAGCTCCCCGGACTAAAATGTCCGTCTCAAACAATCGAGTCGAAGCTCCCCGAACCCAAACGTCCGTCTCTTAACCATCCAAGCCGAAGCTTCCAACTATCTTCCGGTGCTATCAATGTTCGTGAAATGTGCAACCCTAATTACTAGGTTACCCTTTCAGCTTGTTAATACAGTTTACGTTAACCCAGGACTGCCCCCGGTATTCCATATGAAGGGCTCTCAAGGGGCACTAGGAACTATGTTGGGATTACGCCCAGCGTTCCCTTTCGCAAGGTGCTTATTATTATTATTGGTTGATTCCCTTACCCATTACCTTCTCATATTACGATAGGCTAATTCTAGGGTGATTTGACTCTACCTCACCTCGGGGAGGACAATCTTTCGTTGAACCCGAGCGCCTCTAAAACCTAGCCAAAACAACACTCTACTCATTTCATCTTCCAATGATGCTCCTAATTCTATTTATCCCTTCCAGCAAACCACTAAACCCAACTCATGTGCTCTAATTCATATTCCAACTTATTTCCTGCAGTTTTACTAAATGCAGACCACTTACGCTATATGACCCGTAAAATGGGAAGTATACCAAATGATCATCCAGTACTCATATAATAATAATTAGAGGGCTATACTGGCATTTGTAGCCTAAATTCATAATTTTCTAATTTTTATAATTTAACTGATAATTTATTTATTTATTCTAGTAACCAAAAGCTCCAAGTTTAAACATGAAGTACAAGTTTTAGACAAGATAAAATCCCACTAAATTTATGTTAAATGCAAAATGAATAATCATCTAAAAATCCAGAATCTCCCAATTTTTCAGCAAAGTTTAAGCCCTTAAATTTATTTCAAATCTATTCCATAATAAATCATTTAAAGGGGATGTACAACAATAGTACTTCCAAAAATTCAGAAAAAATTCCAGGATGATTATAAGGACACATAAAACCTATAGATAAAGTTTCATAATTTTTTTGAGAAAGAATTATTCTCTGAATTAATTAAATATCAAAGTCTCAAAATTATGGACTTGTAAAGGGAGTGTTGTAAACAGCCCTCTAAAAATTACGAATAAATTTCTACAAGTATATTTTGGCCTGAAATCATCAAAACCTAAGTCTCATGATTTTTCAACAAAATTATCATCAATAATTAATTTTATTCTACCAAGGCCCATTTCCAAAACTTGTGAAGGAAGTACTAAATATAGTCAAGTAAAAATTATAATAAAATTTAGGGATATTCACTTAGGCCTGGATTATCTTTTGACCAAGTTCCATCAGATTCAAATGAACAGAATAACCAGAAGTAATTTAAACATCATTTTGGGCCTTTTGGTATTTAACCAATGAAGTACCAGAAATATAATCCATAAAATTCTAGTAAAATTACCAAGGGTTCTAGATGATCTAAAACTTACTCTACCCAACTTCCATAACTTTTAGTTAAGGTTTAGTGACTGAATTAACAAATTTGTGCTTCTACCCTAAAACTAGGGTTAGGGATTTGAGGTGCCTACCTTCTTCCCAGTCCCCTACGATTTCTTACAGATAACTTAGGTTACTCTACCTTCAATTCTACTAAGTTTTCATGGTCATACAAGGGTATTAGCCCCTATGTCCTTCACAACCCCCAAAAGTCCTTCCTTAGGGTTTGAGGTTGAACCCTAGGGTAAATCAAGCCTAAATCATCCCATTTTTCTTAAGAGGGTGACATTGGCCATGCCAAATCAGTGTCCAAAACCGCAGCCTCTGTTGAGGGGAGGTGACCACCCTAAGTCCATAGTGCACTTTTAATCAAAAATACCTCCTTAAGGCCAAACTAGGGTTTGGTGATTACCCAACCAAAACCTATCCAAATTTTTGAAATTTTGTACAAAACTAGGTATTGATTCCAGGGACCACTCACCAAAATTTGGGAGGGTTTGGAGTTCATTAGACCACTTAATTAAAATACCCTAGCATTATTAAATAAAAGTAAAAACATTAAGCAAAGTGTCTCTAAAAATTCTGAATTTTGTGCAGGACCTAGGTATAGCTAGGTTGGACTCCCTGCCAAAATTTCAAGTAATTTGGATCAAGGATGAAGTGTGGGCACTCAGTTTAATGTCTGCCTATCCCTAGGTATAGGTCCCACCAAAATGGGTGCCCTGGTCAAACCATGCACCCAAATGGGTCCAAACAATTTTGTCTGACAATAGACCCCTAGGGCTACATTTGCTATGTTGACCACTTTTTCTGTTATGACACCTAAGTATTTTTAAAATTTAACACCAATAATACCAAAATCTGTGACAAAATGAAATTATTATAAATTATATCCTATAGTTTAATATCATAACCGCACGAATCTTGAAGCACCCCTGGACGGAATCCCTTCATCTTCCTCCTTGGGCCGATGGCAAGGATTCATCCCACCTGGAGCCACTTCCAAGCTCTGCCGTCGGCGATCCAGCCCCTTCCCCGGCCGGCCACCGCCACCACCACCTCCATTGAGGTGGTGGCTGTCGCCAGGCGGCGGCACAGCCGCCAGAGGGGTGTTTTCCGGCGGTTCTAGTAGGAAATGTTTTTGCCGAAAACCATGAAAACCATGGTTTGGATCGGGCTCAATTGAGCCCGAACCTTGAACCTAAAGAAATCTATGATCTACCCGTGAGATAAGGAGAGGAGGACCTTCCTAGCGGCCTGAATGCGAGTCGATCTTCGGGTTGCCATGGTAGTCGTGTCGCCGGTCGGATTTCTGCAACATTGCAATCAAGTTGCTCGAATTCCTCAGGTAAATGGTGGGAAGGGTTCCTCTCATGTCACTGATGGTGTTTAAATCATCAGTTGGGGAGGGGAGAGGCCAAACATCAAGGGCCATTAATGCCCTTGAAAGCTTGGCTCGGGTTGAGTGGGGAGGGGGGGCTGAATCTTCCTCTTGGTGGCTGGGAAACGGCTGGAATCAACTCCACTTCCCTAGAGGAGTTGATTGCAGCCATAAAGAGTGGTTGTTTGCCTCCTTTGGCCGGCTCCCACAATTCCCTTCCTCTCCCCCAATTTTCTCTCTCCACCATTATCATGAAAGGAAGCTCCCTTTCTCTCTCCTAGTCACCCATGTTGACTGGTCAACACCATAGGCTATGTGCATCCCACTTAGTCATAATGATTATGAAAAGTGAGGTTAGCCTAAGGGAAAAATGGCTTGAGCTTGGGTTAGCCCATTTGGGCTAGGTTTTACTTGGCTTAAGCTAGGGTTGACTTAGGCCAATTTGATCATTTAGGTTGACCCCATTGTGTCCTTGTTGACCCATTGGCCTCCCATAAGGCCTATGTGGGGTTATGTAGGGTTACCTTACACTTTGGAGGTCACCTACCCTTAGTAAGGGCACTTTGACCAGATTAGGGGCTTGAGTTGACTTGGGTCAACTTGACCTCTAGGGCTGACCCCAATGTATCCTTAGTGACCCATTGACCTCACTTTAGGGTTAGGAGGGCATAGGTGGGGTCCACTTGGCTTGGGGTACGTCAATTGACGCTAAGTAGGCTAGTTTGACCCATTTAGGGTTAGGGTAGACTTGGGTCAACTGAGCCTCTTTGATTGACTCCAATGGGTCCTTATGGCTCTAATGGACCTCCCAAACTGTTTGGGGGTGTTGTGGTAGGGTCTTGGGGTCAAGGTGTTGCCCCATGGTCATCCTAACCTATTGTTCAGAATTCTACTATTAGCAGACCATGATGATTTTCAACTTCATGTCTAAGCTCACTTGGTCTTATTGAGCTTCCTAGGGTTTTCACATGACCTAGTCATGACCAAAAACACTCTTAGGGGTCTAGTTGGAAATGAGATGTTACACCAAAGCCTCGCATTCTGAATCTTTCGGAGGAGGAGTAGCCCGCAGCGGGATCGCCCTCTTCCCGCCTTTTCCTCGCGAGCTCCTATTTCCTTTCCCTTTGAGTTGGGGTCAGGCCGCCAGGAGTTTGTGGTTGATTCGCAGGCACAGCAAAGGTCGCTGCAAGAAGAAGAGAAGAATCAGTCAACCAACTGCAGGTCGCGGCGGATACAAGAGCCAGTCCGCAAAGCTTACTTTCTTCACGAGTTACATCGCCAAGGCTCGCCAGGAGCGGGATGTAGTGTTCGATGTCCAGCCTGGCCCCTGCAAGAAACTCAACGATCGCGGACTCCACTGCGTCAAGCCTGACGCTCTTGAAGGCGGTGTCCGCGCGCTCCTGCGGGTAGGTGTGCGCGAACCCGAGCTCGCCCTCAAAATCAAGAATCTTGAAGTCCAGTTATGGATCTTGTTCTGCAGACCCATAACCTTCATCCCCCTGCAGTAAAGTATATAACGCCCTTTTATGGGCGGCCTCCAGATGGAGTGATTGAGCGGACTGAGAATATTTTCCTGAAAATATTCAAAGAGAAGGCAATCTTCTCAGATCGCAGTTAGGAGATGAAGTTGTATATTGCGGCTAGAATATTAGGCGCGAGCTGGCCCGGCACCATCCCATAGTGTTCAAAGATCTCTGTTATCTCCCATAGTAGAGGGAACTTGAATCCGCTGTCAATGTGATCAACGAGTATCGCGATCTGGGTTGCAGTTGAAAAATTTAGATGTTCTTCATCAGCGGGCAGACGGACAAGCACGGGCGAGTCCGCCATATGTTTCTCCGCAAAGGCCTCGAGATCGGCCTCCGTCAGTTTGCATTTTTTGTGCTCGGCAGCATGGAAAGCAAACGCGGCATCGGTCCTAGCAGACACCATTTTCTCAGACCGCAAGGTCTTCTGCTTCAATCACATTCCTACATAGAAGAGAGAATGGAGCCGTATTTATAGCAGCAGGGTCTGACAGCCTTTCAACCAGACCGCGCATCTTAATCCTCTAGTCTGCCAAGATCGCATCAAATTCAATTTTTCATGCAAGTCAAAAGTAAAACATAGCGGACACAGGATTCGTTCAGTTCGCTGTTTCTAGTTTCCTAGGCACCTGCCAAGTATATTTCAAAGCATAGAGTAAGCAGATACAATTTCAGTCCGCACAGCTCGCGACATTTCCCACCTGCAAATTGATTCACAAGCAGTTTAAATCAAAGAAGCGGATGCAACATTAGTCTGCACAGTTCGTCACAACCCTGCACAGATTCACGTAGAGCGCAGCATAGAGAAAAGCAAGTGCAATTTCAAATTACAGATCAGAATATGCGGATATCAGATTTAGCCCGCATAAAAAAGCAAGGCATTGTTCAGATCGCAGTAGAAAACAAAGAATTATTTAGACAAATTATACACCAAATAGTTTACAACTTTACGACCTCAGCGGTCTCTATGTTCAGATCGCGCTGGCCGCTCAGTCTTGTCTCTGCATAAATGCGCTGTCTGGTCGCTCATTTGGAGAACTTCGCCATACAGAAGGAAGATGTGCCGATGCATGGAATTGATATTTCGATGCAAGTGCGCGGCCTCCCGATCCACCCGGCTCAAGGGAACAACGGGCTCCGATGCCGGCCTCGGAATCTCATCCGCTGCGGGCTGGCTGCCTTCAGCTGTGGCCAAAACCTCCGATGGAGCAGCGCAATCTGGCAGTCGCGACCTCTCCACCGGCAGCTCGGCAGCCCGCTTGCCCGTGTCTTCCCGCGCCAGAGCCAAGTATTTTTCTTTGTAGAAGCGGACGTCATCTGCAAGCCGCTTCTTCTCCCTATCGGACTTCTCCAGCGCCCTTGAGATGCTAGCGGCCTGGTCCCTTAAAGCTTTCTAGCGCTCTGCCCCTCTCTTCAACTCTGCTCGAATCTCATTAATTTCACCTTGAAATTTCTTTTCTAACGTAGCAATTTTGTCCAGGCTGTACTGCTCATTTTTCGCGGACTCATCAAGTGAGATCACGTCAGCTGAAGCTTCCGGCGTAGGCAAGATCTCGCCAGTCTCAACAGAGCCTGGTGGCAATTTCCTTCCTGCAACAAATAAAGCAAAGTTATTCAAATCCAGGCCGCAGCGGACTCAAAATGTAGAGATGAAAGTTCACTTTTCGCAAAGGCCACAGCAAGCTGGCGACTATCAAACACAGGCCGCCTTATCCGCTCCGGATCAAAAGCGCTCAACCACTTCCTGCATTCGCGGTGGACCATGGCGCTCTTCTCAGCCGCCGAGCTCGTCGACACAACAATATCTTCAGTTTCGGTGATGACCTTGATTGGCCTTGACTTCCGTTGCGGCGACCTGTAAAGCCACTGACGCTTAAAGTATTTGGGCGCCGGTTGAAGATTACCTGTCCGCAGCAGTTTCGCAGCAGCTCGCAGATCCTCCACCTGCTTGTTCGTGGCGGTCTGCTTCGAGGCCTCTTCTACTTTCGCCTTATGAGCGGTGATCTTCTCCTACTGCTCGGCTATCTTTCACTTCAGTTCCTCATGTTCTTCTTCAGCGATAGATGTTGAAGGGTTGTCAGCAACCTTTAGCCCCAGGATTTCTACATCGGGCTGCAACACCTCCAGTAAGGATTGATTTATAAGGTCAAGCTGCTCTATATCTGTAGAATTCAGTATTTCGTCAGTTGACAGACTGGCCGTTGCGAGGGAATTGTTTCCCGGGATATCGGCCTCCGGGGTGACAAGTCCGCCTTCAGAGACTTCCTTCTCCAGCGGCCTATGCTGCAAGCTCGCAACCCCAGTCCGCAAAGAGATATTCTTCTCCTTCCTCGCCCGCAATTTCTTCTCAACCCGCTGCGCGACGGTAGATTTGTCCCTCTTCCTCTTCTTCTTCTCAGAAGGGGCTCCTTTCTCAGTGGAGTCCGCAGCGACCTGCCCTAAGTCCGGCAGGCTCTCGCGGACTGTCTCCGCGTTCACAACAACCAATGCCTGTGAAGGCACCTCTTCCTCAGCTCCCCCTTCAGCAGGCCGCCTATCTTGATCCAAATCAACAATAGGCTGCTGGCCCGGTGAAGAGACCTCGGCCTCGTTCGCAGAATTCTGTTTGTCAACAGTCTTTGGCGGACTCAACGTCTTGTCCGCCCTCTTTGATGGGTCTACTGAATGAGATGTAGCGGCACCTCCGGTTTTCTCACGCACAGGCACATCAGCCTGGCGGACTGCCTCTGCAGCAGGCTTTTTACTCTAAGAGCTCTCTCAGGCAGAGCGGACAGGCTCTCCTCTCCTCACCACCTTCTTAGTTTTCATTGATGGCTTGGATTTCTCTTCCTTTGCAGTGAGGCTGCTGAAAAACGTTCCAAGCCTTGTCATGCCGGGCTGCAAAGTTGAGACCGCAAGAGATGAGAAACGAACTGTGGCGTTGGAAACTTTTGACAAATGCAGGCCTTCCAGCGATATTTATAGCGCTGACAGCATTAATGAGGTTTGCGGACTCGGCGGTTAAGCAAACATTTTCGAAGTTTCGAGAAACTTAAAAATGTGAGGGGATTGTGTTAACCCCAAAGTCCACAACACGTCCAAGATCCCAGGCACATCAGCGGAGGACTCTGTTTGGGAGTCCGCCAAGCTCGGCAAAGCATCGACGTTCAGCAAGTCCCAGGTCGATCCCCTTCAGCGGCGGACGCGGTGCTCCGTCCGCCAAGCTCGACATGCCCTAGGAAGAACAGCTCAGGTTTGATCCCCTCTTCAGGCAGACTCAAAGGTCAGTCCGCCCAGGTCGCGGCCCTCCGGCTGGATCGCGCCTTGCAGCAGCGGATGGAAGCATCAGCCCAGTCCGCCCCTCTTACGCGGACTGGCATGTCTTTTCTTTTTGCTTCTCGTCACCGCTGCCCGGTTCTCCTATACCCCGGGCAGCCGGTTATTTTAGCCTTACCTGTTTGGGCAGGCCCCCTAACCTATAAATAGGGAAAGTGGTGCACCCGAAGCACGCTGACTCGTGCCCTGGAGCCTACTTGTTAAAGGCTGAGGACTCGAATCTCAGGTTTTGCGGTCTCCAGCTTGCTCTGCACTTGCTCTTTTACTTTACCCAACTCTGTAATCAAACCTCATTTACAATCAAAGGGAAGCCCGTCGCAAGAGAGGCATTCAGGCCGCGACGGGCGAAGTCTGTTGTTATCGTGGCTCACGGCCCTGCTGTTCTTTCTTTCTCGTCAGCTTAGTAGATTGCTACTTGCAGTTGTTTTTTACCTTCCATTCCCCGGTGCTCGAACCGTTAGCTGGTGGTTCTCGACTCTCTTTCCGATTTTGTGCATCAACACTTATCACACTAACTTTTAGCAGAAGATTTATCCATAAACTCCTAAGGTACTCCACTTACCATTCTTTTATATCTGTTGTTTACTCTTTTCTTGCAGATACTAACAGATATTTGTAAGTTCCCTTTAGGTACTTGTAACTTAGTTTTCTTTTATATTTGCCGCTTACTCTTTTCTTGCAGAGATTAGCAGATATTTGCAAGTTTCATTCAGGTACTTGCAACTTACTTTTCTTTCATATATGCTGCTCATTCTTTCTTACAGAGATTAGCAGATATTTGCAAGTTCCATTCAGGTACTTGCAACTTAGTTTTCTTTTATATGTGTTGCTTACACTTTTCTTGTAGAGATTAGCAGATATTCGCAAGTTCCATTCATGTACTTGCTAAAAATTTTTCATTAAATAAAATTTCATCCCCTTTAGTGGAAGCGAGATCATGAAACGCTATTATTCAAGCCATGTGAGTTTTGAGACAACCGAGGCCATCGATTGGTATTCAACTTCCGCGGAGGAACGAGCGACCACGGCTTGTTTCTTACTTTTCCGTGTAATGAGATGACCACCAAAATAAGTACAGAACTCACTTGTTGACCTCCGATCGTCCAGGAAACCGGCATAATCGGCATCAGAATAAGCGACCAATGCGGGAGCCGAGTCGGAGGTTTTGTAAACCAGCCCTTGACCCGGAGCTCCCTTAAGGTATCGGAGAATCCGTTCAACCACCTGGAGATGAGAAACCCGGGGGGCATGCTTGAACCGACTGACAACCCCAACTGCAAATGATATATCAGGCCTTGTGACCATTAGATAGATCAACTTTCCCACAAGGCGTCGATAGTATTCCGGGTTCTGAAGAAGCAAATCATCATCAAAGGCATGAGCACATAGTTTGTGATTTGCCTCCATCGGGGTACTAGCTGGCTTGCAACCAAACTGACCAGCATCTTTGAGAAGATCGATACAGTACTTCTGTTGGGAGAGGACAAGCCCGTCCGGCCGTCGTGCGATCTCGAGACCAAGTAGCGAAAATGCCCCAGGTCTTTGGTCTGAAACACAGTGCTCAGATGCTGTTTGACCTCTTGAATCCCCTTTGAGTCATCCCTAGTCAGTAGTATGTCATCAACATAAACCAACAGAAGGACAGTTCCAGTGGCCCGGTGTCGGGTGAATAGGGAGAAATCTGCAGAACTCCGAGTGAACCCCATGTCCCGAACCACCTTCCTGAACTTGTCAAACCACGCCCGAGGTGACTGTTTGAGACCATAGATGGATTTCTTGAGAAGACACACACGAGACTCCCCCATGGTCTCAAACCCGGGCGGTTGGCGCATGTAGACGATTTCCTGAAGATCGTCATTCAAAAAGGCATTCTTGATATCGAGCTGATGAAGGGGCCAGTGCTTGTGCACCGCCACGGATAGAAGAACACGGATGGTGTTGAGCTTAGCCACCAGAGAGAAGATTTCCTCATAATCAAGGCCCTCATGTTGAGTGAAGCCACGGGCCACAAGGCGGGCCTTCAGTCGGGTAATAGTGTCATCTGAAGCATGCTTGATGACGAAAACTCATTTACACCCAACAGGGTGCTGACCGGGAGGTAAGGGAACCAGGACCCAGGTTTGGTTGGCCCAAAGAGCCGTCATTTCTTCGTCCATGGCAGCCCGCCATCCTGGATGTTGAAGCGCCTCCTACAGAGAGTTAGGGACAGAAACAGAGGATAATGATGTGGCAAGGTGAAGAAGATGTGGTGAAAGGCGATGTAAAGAGACGTAATTTGCCATCGGATGAGCGGTGGATGCGGGAGCCGGAGCAGCAGGTAGCGGAGCACCATATGTCGAAACCGACTGCAGGGGGGCAACAGGATGAGGATAGCGAAGAGAATATACCCGGATAACTGGTGGCGGTGGACGTACCAGAGCCATGGCAGGAGGAGGAGATGATGAGGAGCGGGGAGAAGGGATGACAGGACGAACGACAGGGTCTGGACCAAGAGCGATATCCAGAGTAGAGAAGAAGGGAAGATCTTCGCGGAAAGTGACATCCGCAGAGATAGTAACCTTGCGGGTAGCAGGCGAATAGCACACATAACCCTTTTGAGTGCCCACAAAGATATGTTTGGCTGCACGGGGATCCAACTTGTCTGTAGAGGGACCAAGTTGGTGAACGTAGCAGGTACAACCAAAAATCCGGGGTGGAACAGGAAAAGGCGGAGTGGAGGGAAAGAGGAGGCCGAAGGGAGTAGCATACTGGAGGATGGAAGAGGGTAGACGGTTGATGAGAAAACAGGTCGTGCAGAGCGCGAAGTTCCAGTACGGTTTGGGAACCTGCATTTGAAGCATAAGGGAACGAGCGACATCAAGAAGGTGACGATTCTTGCGCTCGGCGACACCATTCTGTTGTGGAGTATACAGACACAATGTTTGGTGAAGAATGTCGAACTCAGAGCAGAGGGTCGCGAAGTCATGACTAGTGTACTCACGCGTATTGTCAGTACGAATAGTACGAATGGGCGCAGAGAATTGAGTGCGAGTCTCAAGAATGAAGGTCCTGAAGACGCGGGGAAGCTCAGAGCGATCTCGTAGGAGATACAACCACGTCATGCGAGAGTAATCATCAATAAAAGTAAGAAAGTACCGGTAGCCATAAATACTAGTAATTTTGTACGGACCCCATATATCGGAGTGTATCAAAATAAAAGGAGCGGAGCTCCGAGTACAATGAGAAGGAAAAGATGAACGGGGCTGTTTGCCAAAAATACATGTTTCACACTGAAATGCAGGAAGAGAGACATCCGGGAGAGCCTTCTGGAGGACTGGAAGAGGAGCATGATCAAGACGGCGATGCCAATCCGAAGAGGAGATAGATGCGAGGATAGTAGGAGAGTCGTCAAGAAGGTAGAGCTCGTTCTGCAGCCTCCCCCTACCAATGATAGTCCGCGTCTACTGATCCTGTATCAGAAAAGAAGACGAAGTAAATGTCACGGAGTAATTAGAATCAGTAGTAAGGCGACCAACAGAAAGTAAATTGAAAGTAGAGCCCGGGACGTGAAGAGCCGAGCGCAGGAGGTGAGAAGAGGTGAGAGGAATATCAACACATCCAGATACAGTAACAGATGCCCCATTGGTCACAGTAGTGTACTTCGGGTGAGGTGAAGACAAGTACTGAGGCGGCCGAACAGAGGTGATGTGATGAGTGGCATCAGAATCGAGGATCCATCGCGGGCCAGAGGAGAGGCAGGCGATACCTTCATTGGAGATGGAGGCAGCGGAGGCAACCGAGGCAAGTGGGCGGCTAAGCATCCTCTGCTCTTCCGATGCACCTCCTTCGTTGATTTTGGTGCAAATTTGATGGTTCGGACGACTGAGGTCCGCCGATTAAGTGGAATGATTTGCCATCAAATCCGGACGTACTCCCACTTGCATCCATGCTCAGGGACGACAGAAACGAGCGGGTTGTAGAAGACAAGCTCTGGGAGCAGGTGGGAGTATCAAATTTGAGATTTATGCCGCCATTATTTCCTCGTTTTAGCATTTCGGAGTGGAACTTGACGTGTTGCTGAAGTTGGAAAGCATGATTCTGTTGGTGCTGAAGTTGGAAAGCATGATTCTGCTGGTGCTGAAGTTGGAAAGCATGATATGTTTTTTTTTCACTTGTTTTGTCGTTAACATAATGCTCTGTGATTAAAATTATGTGATCTGCCATTAACAATGGGCTGTCATTAGTGTAAATAAGTTTGTCATCAACACCGTCCTTTTTTTATTGTTTCCATACCAGAAAAATTATGTCAGACATTATCGCTCCGTTTGGCAGGGTGGTGGCTGTCGTGAACACAGTGGTTGTGAACTGCCGTTCATGAAAGACCGATCTTACCCAAGGAACTTCATTCACTTTAATGTTCAAATTGTTTTTTTCTTGGTGGCAGTCAGAACCATTGTCTTGTCAAACGTGCAGTCTATGATGATGACATTTTTGTCCAAACTCACTATAGCAAAAAAGTTGTGCCGAACGGAGTCTTGAGAATTGTGATTGTTTTTTTACAAACAATGTGCTAAACAGCGATGACTATGACCGTTGTTCATAGGGGGGGGGGGTGCGGCTTGGTGTGATTTTGGCCCAAACCGCAACGACATAGCAAGGGCGCGGTTTTGGCCTGAGCAAAACCGCACTGTACCACCAAAATTACGTGGTGCAGTTTTGATTTGGTGCGGTTGTGATTTCGGTGTGATTTTTTGACACCATATATCATCTGATATTCTTTGTTGACATCAGGTGTGGGATCAGATTGCTCCAGGTCTAGCTTCACGTTTTGATGCCCCTGACTCAATTCCTGATATTGCTCGACGCCCTCAGTTCATTTTATATGGTGACATTCACATTGCCGCGTCTTAAACATTTTGTTCAAATAATATGGAATAGCTTTTATCAATATTATTTTACGCTATTTAGTTCTAAATTCCTAATCCTTCTAGGCTGACTTTACACATCTAGTAGGAAATTTGGGAACTAAAACATTAGTTGTTTGGTTCAATAATTTGTGTCCAATTAGTTTGTTCTAACTTCCTCATTAATTGTTTTTAAACTTTACTATGACAATTAAACTATCTACTAGCTAATGTGGTATAAGCTAAACATTTAAAGAACAGTTTTTTTGTATACATAACACTGGTAAACAAAATGAACTCTAGCATTTACGAAGTTAACATGGCAGAAGATGTTAAAAATAAATCAATCCCTGACTTCATCCCTTGTCATTTAAGCTTAACTAACGTTCTTCACATCACCTCCTCTCTCAATCCTCTCAGTGGCATCCCATGAGCATACTTGGGAAATTTGAGAAGAATTGTTTTAGGTGTTGTAAATAGTTCTCATGCAATACTGTCATGTAAAGGATTTGGATGGAAATTTTTATTAGAATAGTCCGAGCTGCATGAAGCACCATCCTTAAAAACACCTTACCTATCTTCAGGGCTGAACTCTAGATGCAAAGGTCTCAACATTCCATCTTCCAAGATTCAATGAGATTTTCATGTATATTTATTAGATTGTATACAAATACTTGTTTGCACAGATAAGAATGTGTGATGCTGGAGGGCGGATTGATGGCTATTTCGGCAAAAGTGAAATAAACTGTTGTTATGATAAGTTGAGAATGAGAAATAAGGAAGACTTGCGTCTACGAGGGACTCTGTGAGGAAATTAGTGACGCCGACGTCGTGCGGATAGTTGGAAACAGAAAGCTCTCGCCGATCGCCGAAGAGCGGAAGAGGAAGCCCTAAAGCACGCACTAGAAACTGAAAGGTTTTTTGGTAAATGACCTTCATCCAATAGCTTTTGGCCCTTTTCAGTGTCCATGGTTCCTGAATAGGTGAAACAGTGATATCAATGTAAATAGGTGTGGTGCGCCCTTGAGTAATAGGTGATATGAATCTTAAATATCAATTATACATAAGACATAAGAAAATGTAAATAGGTGAATAAGTAATATGAGGGCCCTACAAGAATAAAATGTGAATATTTTACTTAATATATTAAAATGTGATGTCACAAAAATATAAAAATATTAAATACGGGCGGCCGGCGAACTCATCGGCAAGTTCGCCGACGTGGGGAGGAACGCCGCCGACTGCCAAGGAGGAGGGCGGCCGGCGGCCGCACCTTGGCCGCAAGGCGGCGGCCAAGGAGGAGGTCGGTCAGCGGCCGCTCCTTGGCCGCAACGCGGCGGCCAAGGAGGAGGGCGGCCGACGTGTAACACCTCCCTTGTAATGATCGTATAATATGGGTCCGGCCGGGGCCCCACAACATACAGACAACACAGATTAAGCATTATAAGATAATATAAACTACCCAACTCAAAACACAGACCAAACACAGCAGAAACACAAGAACAAGATTAGAAGTTATCCACTAACATATGAGTATCAACACGGCCTTATGACCTTACAACAATAGAGAGTCCAAAACTCAAACAATACATCAAGCATCAACGTGCATAAGCACTCCTAGGCTACCTCGGCGTGCAAGTCGGAAACATAGTACATTAAGTATCACATTTCACAGAACATAGCTATTACGTAACATGTAACACTTCATGAGGCTTAGGCCTTTTTGGCCGGCGAGCTTGTTCCCGCTTGAGATCCTTGCCCTGTAAAAATTGGTTGTAACGTGGGTCAGCAAATACTAACCTCAACTGTGTAACCAACATATCTCCTCTCGGCTGTCCCTAGTGTACCCTGGGGCACTCCATCACCCTATAGGTCAGCACTTCGTATGCAAAAAAAATACATGCACAGTGCAAGTAGTAAAACAGTTTTGAATGTCTTGTACAACAAACACGTTTCTATGTTGAGCATATAATAAAATTTGCCTACAAATGCAGCATGTATGCAAACCTGGGCTTCACCCAAGGCACCCTAAAGCGTATGCTTCTAGCACATCATCAGTCGGGTACATCCAATTTCCCCATCGACGTTCAAGCCACAAACACAAGGGTATTTCCAATTTCCCCATCGGCGTTCAAGCCGCAATCACAAGGGTACTTCCAATTTTCCCCAAACGGCATACAAGCCGCCATACAGAACTCTTGCCTTGGCCCCACCTGCTCGTGGGTCTCAAAACTCGGGCTTTCCTGCAAGCTCTGGCTTCTCATGTCAAGATTCTGTCACACAAACCAACCGATACTAAGAACCTTTGCTAGACCTCACCTGTTCGCGATAACCCAGGCCCGGCTCCAATATCGGGACCAAGTTCACCGAAGGAGACCCAGCGGGATCCAGCCGGTATCGTCCGGGCTTGTCCAAAGCTTGGCGTGCTCGCCAGTTTCACAGAAGGGGACTTATCTCGTCGGGACACTCTCCCCACATGATTTGCACGTCACGGGCTAGCCAGCTGACCACAGAGACAAACTACGTCTTAGCACATCACAATCTCAAGCCTTTCCCACCCTAATCCACCATTCGTACCGTACCGTACCGTCCCCGCATCCCCGCATGTAATATAATTTCCACCCGGTCCGGTTCTGGTTACACGTACTCACACAAAAGAGGGGGAAACACAACATCACAAATGGCTTCTTGCCACTAACGGATTTCTACAAAATCCTTAAGGCTCGCTATGCAACATCACCGAGTCAGACTAACGGTCGCGACTACGGCTTCACCCACAATGCCTAATCTATTAACGGAGTGGATTTCTAGTGCAATATCATGCCGGGGACGGACACAATCAACCCGGTGGCTCCTCTTAAACCATGGCAACCCGAATCCCTCTCATTTGAGAGATCGGGTACCTAGAATGCTTGAAAGAAAGCAAGAAAAGAGTAGATGTCATGCACGCATCCTAAAACCGAGAGGAGAAGTGACATTACCTTACGATTCCTCTTCCTAGCAATGGAATCCTTGCCTACACGGATAAAAACGAGTGCCTCTAAGTCCTCTCCACGGATCTGGCATTGGAACGACGATCAGAGCTTCAAAGCTCCGTCAATGGCGGGGAAAGAGCTCCTTCTTCCTCCTCCAACTCTAACCTCAAACCCTAACCTTCACTCCAAAAAGGGAAGAAAATGAAGGGAAAGGGCTCTCAACCCTACTTATGGCACTTGGACGAAGCGTCTTGAGCCCTAGGTTCAAATTCTAAGAGCAATCAGATGGATAACAAGCCAAACGACGGAACTGCTTCCGTCCGCTATCGTCTGGCGGTAACTACCTACCGCCGGGAGGTAGATTCCCGAGCCGCAAGATAGAAAATAGTGTCGCGCTAACGTCGACGTTAAGGCTAACGCTGCACGGTAGCATCTTTCTCTAAAACTCAACATTTTCTTGAGAACTCAACCCCTTTCTCGGGAACTCAATGCTCTCGACGCAACTCTGTGGTTACCACCGCGCGGTAACTAACTACCGCTGAGAGGTAATCTCTCTAAACTCGATGAACGGGCTTTCATCTCGACATCTATACCCGACGAAAGAAGGATATCGTCGGGCGATAGCTACTATCGTCGGACGATAACTACCAGAAATTCAAGTTCTGGAAAAACAGGGGTGTTACAACTCCTCCCCACGTGGAAGAATTTTGTCTGTGCACACAAACAAAAGGCATGCCTGAAGTAAAGAGTTCTAGGAAGTCCTCCCTCATTGTTTGTTCACGCTCCCAAGAGTACTCATCTCGCCCGCAGTTGTCCCAGCGCACCTTTATGAGCTTAACTTCTTTGTTCCTCAACTGACAAACTTCTGAATCCTCTATTCTAATTGGACGGACTTTCGTCCCCAAGTCCTCTTCTATCAGCACTGCCACCGACTCGACCACAACGCTTGCCTCCACCAAGGCTTTCCTCAAGACGGAGACATGTAAGACATCATGTAATACACTCAGCTCTGCAAACAACGCTAACCGGTAAGCGGCTTCTCCAATACATTATGTAATTTCGAACGGTCCCAAAAACCTCAAACTCAACTTCTTGAGTTGGCGAATCCGCGAAACGCCTTTGAACGGATTAATCTTTAGGTATATCCAGTCGCCTACCGCGAACTCCACGTTCCTGTGGCGTGCATTGAAATACTTCGCTTGCCGATCCTGAGCAACCTTCATGCGCTCTTGAATGGTCCACACCAACTCACAAGCATCATCTAGCCACCACCTTTTTTCCAAAAAGTTTGGTGTCTCCCGCCTCTGTCCAAGACATCGGTGTTCGACACCGCCTTCCATACAAAGCTTCGTATGACACCATCTTTATACTTGCCTAGTAACTGTTGTTATAGGCAAACTCCACCATGAAGAGGTGATCTTCCCACTTCTTTCCAAAATCGAGGGTATACATCCTCAACATATCATCCATTGTACGATTCGTTCTTTTGTTTTGTCCATTGGTTTGAGGATGGAACGCCGTACTGAACTTGAGCTTCGTGCCCGGAATCCTCTATACCAACCTCCAGTCCCTGGATGTGAATCATCCATCGCGATCACTAACGATACTCTTAGGAATCTCATGCAGTCGCACAATGTTGAACGTACAACTCTACCAGCTTCTCCACGCTGTCCTCTTTCCGATTTTGGATGAAATGAGCCACCTTGGTCAAGCGATCCACGATCACCCAAATTGCATCATTTCCCTACTGTGACCGAGGTAAACCATGCACTAAGTCCATGGAGTTGTCATCAAATTTCCACTTAGGGATGGGAAGAGGCTTCAGGAACCCGCCTGACACTCAACCTTCACTAAGGCACAAGTTTGACATCGACTCACGTACAAAGCAATATCTCGCTTCAAATCAGGCCACCAAAAGGATTTCTTCATATCCAAGTACATCTTTGTACTTTCCGGATGAATGGAGTACTTCGTGAAATGAGCCTCAAACATTAACTCCTCACGGAACTTGCCGAACTGTGGTATGCATATCCTTCTGTCCTTCCGTAAGATCCCATCAATCATTTCCCAGGCACTACTCTCGCCTTTCTGAGCTTCTACCACAAATGGCTGAAACTCTGCATCCATACTGGTCGCTTCCGGAATTCGATCGAAAATATTGTTCTGCAACTCTATCCAGTTCAATTGAGCCATGTTAGACTCGCCTCTTGCTACACAAACGATGCCGAGGGACTCAAAATCTCGCACCAACTGCTCATCATGAGCTTCAATCCAATTCCCTTGTCCAGAGTATTTCCTACTCAAGGCATCCGCCACCACGTTGGTTTTGCCTGGTGTATATTGTATTGTCATGTCATAGTCCCCAAGGAACTCGACTCATATGCGCTGCCGCATGTTCAAATATTTTTGATCTAAAGATATTTCAGGCTTTTGTGGTCTGTGAAGATCTCCACCTTCGCACCATAGACATAGTGCCGCCATAACTTTAACCCAGAAATTACTGCCGCCAGTTCCAAGTCATGGATGGGGTAATTCCTCCCATGAGGTTTCAGTTGCCTCGACCCAAAGGCTATCACCTTGCCATGTTGCACTAACACGCAACCTAAACTACATCTCGATAGTGGTCCCTTGAAGCAATGATTACCCATATAGACCAAGGGGTCGTTTTGCGGGGCCTATCGTATAAAACGTACCATACCATTTTATATGATAGGTGTCAGGGGTTAAATGCAATGATTATGCTATGACATACAAGTATGCTATGGTATGCACATGCAAGTGCAACTCACACACACGACTCTATGCGCACAGACCTTTAGTTCCCCTTTTTGGAGTTAGCTAAACTCTCAGGAGCCTCTCGTCGTGGCCAACGGAGACAGTGGGTTGGGCCTCTCCACTCCTAGACTGGTAATCACACTACCCCGTCTAGCCCCTCACGTACGTTTCCGTACTATTCCTAGCAAACCAGCTAGTCTCCCCGAGTCAACGTACCGACGACGGTGTGATCGATTGTCCAATACCGAGGACCCACCACTGTTATGCACATATAACCATGATAGTTTGTATCTAATTATAGTACCGAGCCTCCAGCTCTTTAGACTTCTAAGCCTACTAGTTCACCATATTCCTGAGCCCACGGCTCCCTGGACTAATCAAGTCTCTTTTTTCTTTTTCCAAGTCCCCGAGCATCCAGCTCCCCGGACTTCCAAATCAATACCGAGTCCATTTAACTCTACCAGTAAGCCCTTAGGCCACGGGCCTACGCTATCCTTTCACTACCAATTCATCTCCCTACATGTACAAGTGTGAGTGTAAGGTGAAACTATTATTAGGGTTACTCTTGCCCAAATTATTCCTAAGGTTTACGTTAGCCCAGGACTGCCCAAGGTATTCCCCGTGAAGGGCTCTCGAAGGCACTAGGAACTATGATGGGATTACGCCCAAAGTTCCCATTCGCAAGACACTTAATATTATTGATTCCTACCCTTGACCAAACCTCTCTTTTGTTTAAGTGTGGCTCCCCTAAGTGTGTTTGAGCTCTCCGAGTTAACCTATTTCTCACCTATCCACTATATGCAAACCATGCTTAGCTAAATGGTGCTCCCATTAGGGGGTACCCTAATTACTCTCCCAATAGATCCATAACAATTACTAGGAGTCTACCATGACCTATTAAGACTAAATCCAGAGTCTCATAATTTTCATAACTATGTGGGCATTTAATTTAATTAACCCTAGACTCCAAATGCCCTACTTTGAACATGAAGTGCTCTCTAAGTTCAGAAACAAATCACCACAAAATTATGATAAATACTAAGTAAAATTTAAACAGTAAATCCAAGGTTTGAGAATTTTCAGAGCTGATTAGACCTACCTTTCATAATTTAGATCTTAAGGTTAATAATACCATCTAATGATAAAAAGACCAGCTATATTGTTCTAAAAATTATAATAAAACTCCAGTAGGACTATCATCGCCTAAAAACACCCTAGGAGTAGTCTCATAATTTTTACAGTGAATAGTAGCCCCTAATTTAATTTATAACCATTAATTCCATCATCATTGGTTAATGAAGCAAGTACTGTAAATACTCATCCAATAATTATAAAAACATTCTAGAAGTCTGATAATAATATAAAATCCACAGTAACCAAGTTTTACAATTTTTCTCGCACATGAGGGTTTTAAATCTAATTAAATGTAAACATCCAAATTAACAGACTTGTGAAGTAAGTACGGGTTTTATTCATCTAAAAGTCATGGAAAAATTACAGGACAATAATAATGGTCAGAAACACTCTCTGACCTAATTTCATAATTTTCTTGACAATATTGGGGCTTTGTTCCTATTTTTGATCGGAAACTACAAATCATAATTTTATGAAGCAAGTAATTGAAATAGTCATCTAAAAATTTAAACAAAAATACATATATCATGATATAAAAAGTCTTATTCCAAGGTTTCACAATTTTTCAATAAACATAAACTTCACAATCAACATAGTAATCTTTAAGGGCACATATAGGGTTGAAAAGGAAGTACTGATTTTATTAGCCCAAAATTTCCACCAAACTTAATTTAGGTATATTTCTACCAGAGAACTACACTGCCCAAATTTCAAGTGATTTTAAAGTGATTTGATAGCCTAATACTCCAAATTAGGTTTGGTGCCCTAAACTAGGGTTAGGGTTTTGAGGGGGTTTAAGACTTTCAAATTCCCTAAAATTTTAACCAGAGGACTATACTAACCCTATGGTCCTCTCCCCCAATTTTCAAGCCATTCCAAGGTCATTTGACCCCATGACCTTCAAACCCTAACAATCCCCATCAAGGGACCTTTCCTAGGGTTCTAGGGTTACCCTGCTCTTAACCACCCCAAATTCCATTGGAGGGTGTTACATGCCATATAAAGTCAGTGGCCAAAATATCAGCCTCTGTGGAGGTGATTTGACCACTCATAACCCAAAGGGGGTGCTTTGACCTAATTAACCCTATAAGGGTCAAACTGGGGTTGGATAAAACCTAATCAAAACAACTCCAAAGGAGATGAAATTTTTATCAGAGCCCTAACATGCTCTCTAAGACCACCCACCACAATTTGGGGGGATTTTGAGGTGTTTATGACACCTAACTAATTTATACATGGTTTATTAAATATTTCTAAAAACTA
Organism: Platanthera guangdongensis; assembly: GCA_039583875.1. Classification (NCBI taxonomy): domain Eukaryota; kingdom Viridiplantae; phylum Streptophyta; class Magnoliopsida; order Asparagales; family Orchidaceae; genus Platanthera; species Platanthera guangdongensis. Next base: position 104,563,021 of record CM077150.1, read on the forward strand.
TAGAACAATATTTTCCAAAAATTCTGATTTTCGGATATGTTCTAGATATAGCTAAGAATAGCCCATCCCCCAAATTTCAAATTATTTGGATGTATGGTTTGGAGTGGGCACTAATTCTAATGTCTGATCATGCCTATGTATAGGTTGCACCAATATGAGTGATGTGGTCTAACCAGACTCCAAATTGAGTGAAATCAATTTTAAATTACACTAGACATCAAGGGCTACATTTTTCATGTTGAACACTTTTACAGTAGAGACCTCCAAGTATTTTTAATAATTAAACTCATCTACTGCTAATAATTTCCAGGAAATCAATTAATATTATTAAAATACTTGATCATGACGGACTGCATCCGCTCATCCTCAACCTCCAGCCAAGGGCCGAGATTGGCCCAACCTGGAGCCTCTTCCAGCCGACTTTCTGGCCACCCCGACCACCTCCTTGGCCGGCCACCACCACCACCACCTCTGTTGATGTGGTGGCTAGCGTTTGGCGGCGACCATGCCACCGGAGGCGGCGGTTTCCGGCGAACTCAACACCTCCATTTTTCCATGAAAAATCTGAAATACAAGCTCCTAATCAGGCTCAATTGAGCCCGATTTCTCTACCTAAACAAGTCTAGATCTAGCACGCATAGAGAGGAGAAGGATTGGACCTTGCCGGCGGCCTGAAGTCGGGAAGATCGCCGGGAAGCCATTTCTGAAAGTTGCGTCGCTCGGCTTCTGCACTGCAAGGTGGGGAGGCTCGGTTTCTTCAGGTAAGGATTGGGAAAGCCTCCTATCAACTCACTGGTGGTGTTTAAAGCTTCATATTGGGAGAGGAGGGGTTGGATCATCAATGTCCTTCAAAGCCATTAATGGCTAGGCTCGGCCATAGAGGAGGGGGGGCTGAATCAGGTCTGATGGCCGGGGAAACGGCTGGAAAATTCTCCCCTTCCCTGGGAAATTGAATTCAGCCATTAAATGTGGCTTTTGGCGAACCGTTTCCTTCCCTCTCCTTCCTCATTTCTCTCGCCTACTCACGACGATTCTTCCCAGAACCGCCGTGTCACGCCTGGTGACACGGCTGTGACACGGGCGTGTATCATCCGACACGGGCGTGTCGGGTGGGCGTGTTCCCTCCTGTTCGACGAAATGAACTTGATGATCTTCGATTTGAGCTCGACGAAATGAGCTCGACGATCGTCGGGCTAGCGACACGCCTGGCTACACGGGCGTGTCGGGGGCGTGTTCCCCCCTATTCTACGAACTGAACTCGATGATCGTCGAGCTGAGCTCGACGAAATGAGCCCGACGATCGTCGGGCTGACGACACTTCTCGCGGCACGGGCATGTCGGGGGCATGTTCCCCCCTGCTCTACGAAATGAACTCGACGATCGTCGAGCTGAGCTCGATGAAATGAGCTCGATGATCGTCGGGCTGACGACACGCCTGGCGACACGGGCGTGTCGGGGGCGTGTTCCCCCTTTTCTACGAAGTGAACTCGACGATCGTCGATCTGAGCTCGACGATCGTCGGGCTAACGACACGCCTCGCGACACGGGCGTGTCGAAGGCGTGTTTCCCCCTATTCTATGAAATGAACTTGACGATCGTCGAGCTGAGGACACGCCTAGTGACACAGCGTGTATCATCCGACACGCCTGCCGACACGACGTGTCTGGGTCGACATGGGCGTGTCAGACCCGAAAGAGTTGTTTTCAGGGAATTTGTGTGGCTATTTATTTCTTCCTATAGGATCTGACAGTTCAGATCTCCCCTTGCTGATATAAGGCTGAGCTATAGGCAGACCAAGGTGATTTTCACCTTGGCCTTCTTCACTTGGTCCCTTAGGCTTCCTAGGGTTTTGACATGACCGAAACCACTCTTGGGGGTCTAGTCGGAAATGGGATGTTACAAATCCCAATATATAACAAAAAATTTCGTCCTCGAAATTCTAGTTAGGGCTACGGGGTTTCAAGTATGCAAGAAAAATTATAACATCCCAAAAGGCTGAGAGTTATACCTGACTGAAGAGTTCCGGGTACCGCTGCTGCATCAAGTCCTGGGCCTCCCAAGTGTGCTCCTCCTGGCTGTGATTTCTCCAAAGAACCTTGACTAGTGGGACCTTCTTGCGGCGTAAGACCCACATACCCATGTCATCAATCCGGATCGGCTCCATGTGCACTGACCTGTCAGATGCTACTGACCCATCTGTGGTGTCTATCTGCTGCTCTAGACGTAATAGGGCCATCCTGAGGGAGGATACATGGAAAATATCGTGCAGGCCTTCCAGCTCTGGCGGCAGCTCTAGCCTGTATGCTAAGGGGCCGATCCGCTCCAGGATCCTGTAGGGCCCCATGTATCTCGGGCCGAGCTTCTTCCTCCACCCGCGAACTCGAGAGACTCCGTGCATCGTCTGTATCTTCAAAAACACTGTCTTCTACCTAAAACTTCACCTGTCGATGCCGCACGTCATAATATTTGGCCTGTCTGCTCAGCGCCTCCAACATTCGGTCCCGTATCAGTCTCACTTGGGCCTTGGTGTCCTCCACAAATTCCGAGCCCAGGACCTTTGGGTCCTCATCCTATATCCATGACAGGGGAGTCCTGCACCTCCGTCCATATAGAGCCTCGTAGGGGGCCATACCTATACTGGCATTATGACTGTTGTTGTAAGAGAACTCTACCAGTGGCAGCATCTTCTCCCATGGCTCTCCTCGGTCTAGAATGCACAGACTTAGCAGGTCTTCCAATGTCCAATTTGTGCGCTCTGTCTGCCCGTCCGTCTGAGGGTGGAAGGCTGTGCTAAAGGTCAGTCGGGTGCCCAAGTATGCCTGAACTGACCGCCACTCCCTGGATGTAAACCACCCATCACGATTTGACACTATTGACCTGGGCACGCCATGGTAGCGAATGAACTGCTCCACAAACGTCCGCACCAGTACTCCCACTGAATCGTCCTTCCTGATCGGTATAAATCGAGCCACCTTCGTCAACCGATCAACGATCACCCAGCTCGAGTCGTGCCCTGTCCGAGACCGAGGAAGCCCACGTATGAAGTCCATGGCTACGTCATCAAACTTCCACTCCGGCACTGGGAGTGGCTGCAACAGTCCTGCGGGGTTCCTGCACTCCGCCTTCACTAGCTGACATGTCTCGCAATGGGTCACGAAGTAAGTGACATCCTTCTTCATGCCTGGCCAGAACATAGTCTTCTTCAAATCAACCGTCATCTTTGTGATCCCCAGGTGCACAGAATACCGGCTACAGTGCGCCTCCGTCATAATGTCCTCCCGTATCTGACCTCCCTCCGGTATATACACCCGTCCTCTGAATCACACCAGGCCATCCCTTAGTGTGTAGTCTCCTGTAGTGCCTGCCTTTATGGCCTGGAAGATGGGCTCTAACTTGGCATCCTGCCTCTGTCCCTCTCTGACTCGGTCTCTGATGTCATCGGTGACGCCCATCGTGGCCAAGTACTCCTCATAGAGCTCAGGTTCGTCAGACGACACCAGAGTAATGTGCATGTCCTATAGTCTCTGCAGTAGTTCCATAGACATCAGTTGAGGCTCTGCTCCCGCTGTGGCGGCTCTCCTACTCAGTGCATCAGCTACCACGTTCACCTTCCCCGGGTGGTAGTGCATCTCATACTGATAGTCAGATAGAAACTCCACCCACCGCCTCTTCCTGATGTTCAGCTCCTTCTGCGTGTCCACGTACTTAAGGTTCTTATGATCTGAGTATATATCACAGTGGACTCCGTAGAGGTAGTGTCACCATATCTTCAATACGAATACAACTGCTCCCATCTCCAGGTCGTGCACTGGATAGTTATTCTCATGGGTCTTCAGCTGGCGGGAGGCATATGCTATGATGTGTCCGTTCTGCATCAGCACCGCTCCCATCCCCTGATATGATGTGTCGGTATACACCTGGAATCCTTCCTTCGCAGATGGAAGGGCTAGAATAGGGGCCGAGATGAGTCGGTTCTTCAACTCCTGGAAGGCTGCCTCACACGGTGGCATCCATATAAAGGGCACGTCCTTCTTCGTCAATGAAGTGAGTGGAAGGGAGATCCGAGAAAACCCCTCCACAAATTTCCGGTAATAACCGGCAAGCCCCAGGAAACTCCGCACGTCCGTGGCCATCTTCAGTGGTGGCCAATCCCTGACTGCCTGTACCTTTACAGGGTCCACCGCTAACCCAGCTCCGCTGATAATGTGGCCTAGGAAAGCCACCTCCTTCAACCAGAACTGACACTTGCTGAACTTTGCATAGAGGCGATGCTCCCGCAATCTCTCCAAAGTCTGTGCCAGGTGTCGTGCATGGTCCTCCTCCGTCCTAGAGTAGATAAGGATGTCGTCTATGAATACTATGACAAACACATCCAAATAAGTCTCGAAGACCCGGTTCATGAGGCTCATAAACGCTGATGGAGCATTTGTGAGCCCGTAGGGCATCACGATGAACTCATACAGTCCATATCTGCTACTGAAGGCCGTCTTAGGAATATCCTCCTCCTAGATCTGCAGCTGGTAGTATCTTGACCTCAAGTCCAGCTTCGAGAAATAATGGGCTCCCTCCAGATGATCGAACAACTCGTCTACCCTTGGGAGCGGATAGGTATTTCGGACGGTCAGCCTGTTTAGTTCTCGATAGTCGATGCACATGCGAAGAGTGCCATCCTTCTTCACGAATAGGACTGGAGCTCCCCATGGAGAGGAACTCGGTCTGACAAATCCTGCTTCCACCAACTCCTGCAACTGTGTTAGAAATACCGGCTTAGCCCCTGGAACCAACTGAATCTGAAAGTCCTTCTCCCTCTATGGAGGCAGTCCCGGCAGCTTCTCTGGAAATACATCAGCGTAGTCACAGACCACCGGAATGTTAACAATCGGGTCCTTCTCCTCAGTCATCTTGAACAGCACCTGATATACCTCGTCTCCCTACATGTGGGCCTTGACGGCCTGAATATATGAAAGGAGGCGGCGGGAAATTGGAGTAGTATCTTTGAATGTCGCATAAGTGTCGCCGTGTCTCAGCACAACCCTCCTCGCCGGGCAGTCAATCTGGGCATGGTTCCAGACAAGCCATGTCATGCCCAAGACAAGGTCGAAGTCCGGCATTCTCAGGATCATCGTCGGGGCCTCGAGTGTTAACCCGTCTATGGTAACCGTCAGAAGTCACTTCTCTGTGGACTGGATCTCCATCCCATTGGGGAGACGCACCCTCCTGGCATCTCCCGTATAATATCGAATCTGGCCCAGATCCTTGATGAAATCCTCCGACACAAAGTTGTGTGATGCCTCCGTGTCGAACAGGGTACGGGCAGGTTTGTTGTACGCCATCACTATTCATAAATTAGTTAAAGGAAAAACAGCTTAGGTTTAAAGTTTTCTAACCTAGGTCGTGTAATTATTCTACATGAATACTATAAATTACTCTCATACCTGCAATAACCCTGTTCGGGTTCCGGGGCTGCGCTAAGTCTAGAGCGTAGACCTTCTCCCCATCCTGCTTGTGTTCACCGCCTTGAAATCTGCGTCCGCGACCACGTCCACGACCTCACATCTGGTGAGCCTGTGGGCCACCCTGTGCAGCAGGTGTGGCCCCATTCCTCATAGGGCAATTACTCTGAATGTGCCCTGGCTGATGGTAGTGATAGCACAGCTGTGGTGGGGGTGGTCCCTACCCTATCCTGGGCACCTCCCTCATTTCTAGCGGTTGCAAAGCCAGCACTGCCTGCTCCCTTGGTTCCTGCCTTTCCTCCTAGCGGGGTTGATCCCCGTTCCTTCTCTCCCATGACCCGGCCCCTCTGCAGGTCCCTTCTCCCTCCTAGCACTGCATCATCCCCATGTCTCTTCCTACCCCGGACTGCAAGCTGGTCCGCCTCCAGCTTCTTGGCCATCTCCAAGATCCTGGCCATGGTACCATCAGAAACGAACAAGAGGGCCTGCCTCAGGTCATCACGGAGGCCCTTGTAGAACCTCTTGGCGTAACCCACGTCATCCGGCTTGTAAGAATCCGCAAACCGGGCCAAATGAGTAAACTCCCGGTGATATTCCAGAACTGTCATGTTCCCTTGCTTCAACTGCAAGAATCTATCCTCCAATTCATCCCTTGCGGACTGTGGCACAAAATGCTCCAGTAGTGCCGCCCTAAACTCCTCCCAAGTAATGTCCGCGATCTCCACTCCCGCATAAGTGGTGTCCATCACCGACTTCCACCACCTCTTCGCATGCGACTCCAGACAAGAAACCACCAACGATACTGCCAGGTCCACCGGGCACTGTATTCCCACCAACATCTCGTACATAATGTCTAGCCACTCCTCCGTGCGCACTGCCATCTCTGTCCCCAAGTATGATGGTGGGGCAAGGCCCCGGAATGCACTCATCCAGTTCGCTCCGGGGTTCAGCTGAGGAGTCGGAGCCTGTTGTGCCCTAAAGGCCTCCAAGATGGCCGTCAAAGTTTGTCCCAGCTCCGTCTGCTGCAACGGGGTCGGAGCCGGTGGGGGTGGAATCACATTCGGGGCTGGAGGTGTCCCCTGCGACAGGGGAGGATTCGTCGCACCCTACAAAAGATGGTCTTAAGTTTAGTAAATTGACCTAAAACTCTTTGTTACTGGTGAGCATTGCACGTGATTCCTCCCATGGGCACACCATTGCTTCCGCTGCTAGTTTGTCCTCAAACTAAGCCCGTGCGGGGTGTCCCATGTTTTGTGGACTACATTCTGTCGGATCGAATTTTCCCTCTGATACCACTTGTAAGACCCCATTTTTTTTGCAACAACCACCGGGGTCTTAGGTCCAGAACCGCCGCTTTGCGGTGACACCTTCGCACCCGGGAAGGTCATCACTACAAAATGCCGATCCTGTCGGCCAAATCGATCACCATCGACAGAATGTATAATGAATGAAAATGTAAGCATCCAAGTCCACAATAGAATAAAGGAGGAAATCACATGACAAATAAATAGTCCACACCAGAAAGTGAATACAGGCTTAAGCCCGGTACATGATAACTCACTACAATCCACTCATAAAAGTAAAACTACTAATACTCAGCTCCACTTACGGATCTGGATGCCTGTACACCCGAGCTACACTGGCCCATCTCCATCTGCACCGTATCTTGCTGGTGTTGTGTCTCCAGCGGCTGTTCCCTGTCTCCCATCCGGAGCACCTAAAATATGGTGGTCAAACGACCGTCAGTCAAACTAGACTCAGTCAACAATCCCCCACCCCTCTACCCGTGGCTCCTAGGCACCGGGCAGAAAGGAGTGAAAAGGAGGACCAAAAGCAGGGCGTAATCAAGCAGGTGACATCTACCCTAAGGAATAAAATAATAAGGTATGACAAGGGTATCACAATAATTAAACATGAGTAAACAAGTATGTAACAAAAGTAAACAGTAAGGAGTAGCAAGTAAGTAAAAGCAGTAAGAAGAGTAAGTAAGAGCAACGAGAAATATAACCGTTGATTTATAGGGATTACCCCTATAGACCAAGAGGTCGTTTTGCGGGGCCTATCGTATAAAACATCCCATACCATTTTATACAATAAGTGTCAGGAGTAAAATGCAACGATTATGCTATGACATACAAGTATGCTATGGTATGCACATGCAAGTGAAACTCACACACACGACTCTATGCGCACAGACCTTTAGTTCCCCTTTTTGGAGTTAGCTAAACTCTCAGGAGCCTCTCGTCGTGGCCAATGGAGACAGTGGGTTGGGCCTCTCCACTCCTAGACTGGTAATCACACTACCCCATCTAGCCCCTCACGTACATTTCCGTACTATTCCTAGCAAACCAGCTAGTCTCCCCGAGTCAACGTACCGACGACGGTGTGATCGATCGTCCAATACCGAGGACCCACCACTGTTATGCACATGCAACCATGATAGTTTGTATCTAATTATAGTACCGAGCCTCCAGCTCTTTAGACTTCTAAACCTACTAGTTCACCATATTCCCGAGCCCACGGCTCCCTGGACTAATCAAGTCTCTTTTTTCTTTTTCCAAGTCCCCGAGCATCCAGCTCCCCGGACTTCCAAATCAATACTGAGTCCATTTAACTCTACCAGTAAGCCCTTGGCCACGGGCCTACGCTATCCTTTCACTACCAATTCATCTCCCTACGTGTACAAGTGTGAGTGTAAGGTGAAACTATTATTAGGGTTACTCTTGCCCAAATTATTCCTAAGGTTTACGTTAGCCCAGGACTGCCCAAGGTATTCCCCGTGAAGGGCTCTCGAAGGTACTAGGAACTATGATGGGATTAAGCCCAAAGTTCCCTTTCGCAAGGCACTTAATATTATTGATTCCTACCCTTGACCAAACCTCTCTTTTGTTTCGGTGTGGCTCCCCTAAGTGTGTTTGAGCTCTCCGAGTTAACCTATTTCCGACCTATCCACTATATGCAAACCATGCTAAGCTACATGGTGCTCCCATTAGGGGGTACCATAATTACTCTCCCAATAGATCCCTAACAATTACTGGGAGTCTACCATGACCTATTAAAACTAAATCTAGAGTCTCATAATTTTCCTAACTATGTGGGCATTTAATTTAATTAACCCTAGACTCCAAATGCCCTACTTTGAACATGAAGTGCTCTCTAAGTTCAGAAACAAATCACCACAAAATTATGATAAATACTAAGTAACATTTAAACAGTAAATCCAAGGTTTGAGAATTTTCAGAGGTGATTAGACCTACCTTTCATAATTTAGATCTTAAGATTAATAATACCATCTAATGATAAAAAGGCCAGCTATATTGTTCTAAAAATTATAATCAAACTCAAGTAGGACTATCATGGCCTAAAAACACCCTAGGAGTAGTCTCATAATTTTTACAGTGAATAGTAGCCCCTAATTTAATTTATAACCATTAATTTCACCATCATTTGTTAATGAAGCAAGTACTGTAAATACTCATCCAATAATTATAAGAAAATTCTAGAAGTCTGATAATAATCTAAATTCCATAGTAACCAAGTTTTACAATTTTCCTCACACATGAAGGGTTCTAAATCTAATTAAATGTAAACTTCCAAATTTACAGACTTGTGAAGTAAGTACTGGTTTTATTCATCTAAAAATCATGGAAAAATTACAGGACAATAATAATGGTCAGAAACACTCTCTGGCCTAATTTCATAATTTTCTTGACAACATTGGGGCTCTGTTCCTATTTTTGATTGGAAACCACAAATTATAATTTTATGAAGCAAGTACTTGAAACAGTCATCTAAAAATTTAAACAAAAATACAGAGGGCTCTATTATGATATAAGAAGTCCTATTTCAAGGTTTCACAATTTTTCAATAAACATAAACTTCACAATCAACATAGTAATCCTTAAGGGCACATATAGGATTGAAAAGGAAGTACTGATTTTATTAGCCCAAAAATCCCACCAAACTTAATTTAGGAATATTACTACCAGAGAACTACCCTGCCCAAATTTCAAGTGATTTTAAAGTGATTTGATAGCCTAATACTCCAAATTAGGTTTGGTGCCCTAAACTAGGGTTAGGGTTTTGAGGGGGTTTAAGACTTCCAAATTCACTAATATTTTAACCAGAGAACTATACTAACCTTATGGTCCACTCCCCCAATTTTCAAGCCATTCCAAGGTCATTTGACCCCATGACCTTTAAACCCTAAAAATCCCCATCAAGGGACCTTTCCTAGGGTTCTAGGGTTACCCTGCTCTTAACCAACCCAAATTCCATTGGAGGCTGTTACATGTCATATAAAGTCAGTGGCCAAAATATCAGCCTCTGTGGAGCTGATTGGCCACTCATAACCCAAAGGGGGTGCTTTAACCTAATTAACCCTATAAGGGTCAAACTGGGGTTGGATAAAACCTAATCAAAACATCTCCATAGGAGATGAAATTTTTATCAGAGCCCTAACATGCTCTCTAAGACCACCCACCAAACTTTGGGGGGATTTTGAGGTGTTTATGACACCTAACTAATTTATACATGATTTATTAAATATTTCTAAAAACTATAGAACATTTTTTCCAAAAATTCTGATTTTCCGATATGTTCTAGATATAGTTAAGAATAGACCATCCCCCAAATTTCAGATTATTTGGATGTATGGTTTGGAGTTGGCACTAATTCTAATGTCTGATCATGCATATGTATAGGTTGCACGAAAATGAGTGATGTCGTCTAACTAAGACTCCAAATTGAGTGAAATCAATTTTAAATTACACTAGACAGCAAGTGCTACATTGTTCATGTTGAACACTTTTGCAGTAGAGGCTTCTAAGTATTTTTAATAATTAAACCCATATACTGCTAATAATTTCCAGGAAATCAATTAATATTATTAAAATACTTGATCATGACGGACAGCATCCGCTCATCCTCAACCTCCAGCCAAGGGCCGAGATTGGCCCGACCTGGAGCCTCTTCCAGCTGAATTTCTGGCCACCCCGACCACCTCCCTGGCCGGCCACCACCACTACCACCTCTGTTGAGGTGGTGGCTAGCATTTGGCGGCGACCATGCCGCCGGAGGCTGCGGTTTCCGGCGAACTCAACACCTCCATTTTTCCATGAAAAATCTGAAATACAAGCTCCTAATCAGGCTCAATTGAGCCCGATTTCTCTACCTAAACAAGTCTAGATATAGCATGCATAGAGAGGAGAAGGATTGGACCTTGCCGGCGGCCTGAAGTCGGGAAGATCGTCGGGAAGCCATTTCTGAAAGTTGTGTCGCTCGGCTTCCGCACTGCAAGGTGGGGAGGCTCGGTTTCTTCGGGTAAGGATTGGGAAAGCCTCCTCTCAACTCACTGGTGGTGTTTAAAGCTTCAGATTGGGAGAGGTGGGGCTGGATCATCAATGTCCTTCAAAGCCATTAATGGCTAGGCTCGGCCATGGAGGGGGGGCTGAATCAGGTCTGATGGCCGGGGAAACGGCTGGAAACTTCTCCCCTTCCCTGGGAAATTGAATTCAGCCATTAAATGTGGCTTTTGGCGAACCATTTCCTTCCCTCTCCTTCCTCATTTCTCTCTCCTACTCACGGCGATTCTGCCCAGAACCGTCGTGTCACGCATGGTGACACGGCTGTGACACAGGCGTGTATCATCTGATACGTGAGTGTCGGGTTGGCGTGTTCCCTCCTATTCGATGAAATGAACTCGACGATCGTCGATTTGAGCTCGATGAAATGAGCTCGACGATCGTCGGGCTGGCGACACGCCTGGCGACACGGGCGTGTCGGGGGCATGTTCCCCCCTGTTCTACGAATTGAACTCGACGATCGTCGAGCTGAGCTCGACGAAATGATCTCGACGATCGTCGGGCTGACGACACTCCTCGCGACATGGGCGTGTCGGGGGCGTGTTCCCCCTACTCTACGAAATGAACTCGACGATCGTCGAGCTGAGCTCGACGAAATGAGCTCGACGATCGTCGGGCTGACGACATGCCTGACGACACGGGCGTGTCGGGGGCGTGTTCCCCCCTGTTCTATGAAGTGAACGCGACGATCATCGATCTGAGCTCGATGAAATGAGCTCGACGATCGTCGGGCTGACGACACGCCTCGCGACACGGGCGTGTCGGGGGCGTGTTCCCCCCTGTTCTATGAAATGAACTCGACGATCGTCGAGCTGAGGACACGCCTGGTGACACAGCGTGTATCATCCGACACGCCTGGTGACACGGGCGTGTCTGGGCCGACACGGGTGTATCAGACCCAGAAGACTTGTTTTCAGGGAATTTGTGTGGCTGTTTATTTCTTCCTATAGGATCTAACGGTTCAGATCTCCCCTTGCTGATATAAGGCTGAGCTATAGGCAGACCAAGGTGATTTTCACCTTGGCCTTCTTCACTTGGTACCTTGGGCTTCCCAGGGTTTTGACATGACCGAAACCACTCTTGGGGGTCTAGTCGGAAATGGGATGTTACACAGATACCACAGCTTAAGCATTATAAGATGATATAAACTATAACACCCCAAATCCCAAGATTGAGCTAAGGCTGGGCAACACGGCCTAGGACACAGGCGTGTCTCATGCCGTGTCTTGCTCTGTATGGTTGAGCAGCCTGTCGAGTGCTTGACGAAATGCACTCGACGAGTTCTCGAGAGGGAACACGGCCTGCAACACAGACGTGTTTGAGGCTGTGTACTCCTCTGAGTCGATGAATTCCACTCGATGAAATGAACTCGACGCTTCTCGAGAGGTGAGTCGAGTGGGGCACACGGCCTGTGACACGGGAGTGTCACATGGTCGTGTCCTCTGAATTTGGCTAAGTTAATGAGGCCTGGTGAATACGGGCGGGACACAGGCATGTCCATAGCCGTGTCAGGGCACACGACCTATGATACGGGCATGTCACATGGTTGTGTACTATTCGGGTTAAGTCAATTGTGTGCCGCTTAAGGTACACCGCCTGTGACACGGGCGTGCCACAGGCCATGTCAGCCCAAAAATAGATATTTGAGGGCAATTTGTGGTCGTTCATTTCCTTCATTTGGGATCCAATGGTCCAAGCTTCTCCCTGCTGTATTTAAGTCCAGGATTTGAATGAGATAACTATCATTCAAGCTTGGTTATCCTCTTTCTAAAAGAGTAGAGAGAAGGGAGAGCAAGTAGGAGAAGGAGAGAGGATCCGGCCGCCGGTGGAGCTTCAGAGTTCTGAATCGAGATCCGAGGCTAGATTTGTGGAGGCAAGGCCGATGTAGTGCTTTCCAACCAGCTATATTTCCATGGCTCCAAAGAGGTCATCAAGGGTAACAATCTTCCTTCTTGGACATGTGAAGTCCTTCTTTTTGACATGTGTATGGATTTCCCCCACCAGAGGGTGGATTGCGGAGGGATTTACCTTGGGTTGATTCTTGGAATACCCAATAGTCTTGCATATAGATCCGGAAATATGTAGTACAGAATAGACATGCTGTGTGAAGCCCAACTGAACAGGTTGGTCTGGATTGGTGATGTTTCATTTGCACACCGGAGAAGACTCCGCAGTTAAACGTGTAGTTTGTGGAGTCGATGGGTTGGACCTGTGAAGGGCAGTAGCAGTAAGTACTGGAGTGGTAGCCCGGGAAAATACCCTTGTGATGCTTGTGCTATTTGCTATGGCAAGACCAGTTTTCTGGGACTACAGGATGTTGTAGGGTTTGGGCGAAGTTGGGTGCAGAAAGAGAGTTTCTGCTGAACCCGCTAAGCGATCGCGAAGGACGCTAGCATGAACTCCCTTTTTTTATTGTGAAGCCAGTCCTTGGTGGACATTGTGGCTATTGTGAAGCCAGTCCTTGGTGTACATTATGGCTATTGTGAAGCCGGTCCTTGGTGGACATTGTGGCTATTGTGAAGTCAGTCCTTGGTGGACATTATGGTTATTGTGAAGCCAGTCCTTGGTGGATATTGTGGCTATTGTGAAGCCAGTCCTTGGTGGACATTATGGCTATTGTGAAGCCAGTCCTTGGTGGACAGTATGGCTATTGTGAGTTGTAAGCTCTTAAAAAGGTTTCGTGCCAAATAGGAAAGGTGAAACCGACCCACGCCTTAGATTTGACCTCGAGTATGTTGGTATTCGTGATGGCAAGGCAACTTAAGCAATAAGGGGTGGATGATCCGTACTTGCGTTATGTCCATCCGATTTGGAGACCTGAAAGTGTGGTTAGTTGGAGCGCATAATGAGAGTCTTAGGCCTGCACAACGTTAAGACTAAATGCTCAATACCGTTGGGTTTCGGACCGTGAACGGTGGTGTTGGCCCTATGTTGGGTATTGTATCCACAATGTACCTGATTTGAAGAAGCCCCTGGATAAGCTAAGGTCAATAGACTATGTATTTGATAAACTTTTTCAAGTTGTACTTGCAGTTTCTCCACGCTAAGTGCACACCAATGTCAGGGTGCAGTAGGTCAATATACACGGGTCTGCACGACGTAATCCCTCGTTGAGCAGATCAGTGTGTTGGCCTATGTGTACTCTCTCTATTGGAGTGCACTTGCTTTCAAGTACAGGGCCGTTCATATGCAAGCAAAAACAAGGAGCATGGAGGATCAAGGAGCAGCTCCTAGGTGGAAGACGAAAAATCGTCCAAGGCAAATTCGACGAGAATCACCAAGTGATTCTCGCCGAATCGGCGAGAATCACTAGTGATTCTCGCCGAATCGACGAGAATCATCAGTGATTCTCGCCGACTCCTTCTGGCCATCTCAAAATGGTGCCAAGTAAGATTCGGCGAGAATTACTTGTAATTCCCGCCGAACCAGTGGTCAAGCAGCCCATGAATACAAAGTCAAATTCGTTGAGAATCGACAAGTGATTCGACGAGAATCACAAACGATTCTCGACGAATCGTCGAGAATCACTTGGTGATTCTCGCCGATTCGTCGAGAATCGTCTGCGATTCTCGCCGATTTTCACTTGGCGTTTTCTCAGGATGCTGCTGAACCGGATTCTGCTTCTGGATTAGTTTGAACCGGATTTTGGGGATTTCATTTGTGGGTCCCACAACGGTCAAATTTGTTGTATCTACAGGGTATAAATACATGGGTATTTTGAACAGTAACAACACAGAAAAAGACGCCGAGCTTACGAAAACCCTAAGATCGCGAAATCCTTCCGCCGCCTCCGTCGCCGCTCGCGCAAGTTCGTCGCCGCCGCTGATCGATCTTCTTCCCGATCTCCGGCGACAGAAGCTTAGCAAGGCTTGTGTCTCACGCGTCTATCCAGAGATCCTTTGTCTCTCGATTTGTTGATCGGAAAAACTTCCCATCCGAATCGATCGAGACGACCGATCCTCGTGTGACCGTTGGAAGACCGAGCTTGCTTCGCTACGAAGTTTGGATCTCAAAGTCCTGCAGCTGCCGCTCGTCATCGTAGCAGCCGACTCCGAACCAAGCCGCCGCTCGGATTGCCGCCGCCGGTTCCGGGAGATCCTCTCCAAGTGAGACCAAGGTCGTAGACTCTTCATCGACCTCGAGAACACGTCGTCGAACGAAGAGGAACACCGTAGTCTCCGAAAGAAGTTTGTATCTCATATACATTCCATATTTACTTTTGTTGTAAAGGAACTTTTGTTCCGTGTTGTAAGGGTTGGGTGCAACCCGTTTTGTGGGAGTGTTGACTCTCACGTGTGGAAGGGCTCCTTCCGTTAGTGAAGGGATTGGATTTCAATCCCGTTGGAGAAGTGACCGAGTCGTCCCTTGTTGGGGAGATAGGTCGAAGGGGGAAAGTGGATGTACCCAAGTCGGGGAACCACTATAAATTTGCTGTGTATTCTGTGTGCTGTGCTTGTTGTTTTTATTGTGCAGGTACATCCGTAAATTCCGCAAAAGAACCACACGTCACCTATTCCCCCCCCCCCCCATAGGTGCACATAGCTGACA
The DNA here is from genome assembly GCA_039583875.1 of Platanthera guangdongensis. Lineage (NCBI taxonomy): Eukaryota > Viridiplantae > Streptophyta > Magnoliopsida > Asparagales > Orchidaceae > Platanthera > Platanthera guangdongensis. The sequence continues at coordinate 104,578,385 of CM077150.1, forward strand.
CTAGGTGGACTTTCAAGTGGTATCAGAGCGAGGTTGGTCATCAAAAGGTTAACACCTTGAGTAGAATCCTGCCACTAGTGTCAACAAGGAGACTTACATCTACTATGGACGGGCTCAAGTACTCCGGCAAGATCCCAGTGTGCAACAGACTCAACTTTCCTATCTGGAAGGAAAGGATCAGGTTCTACATGGAAGCAGTGGACCCTCGACTGTTCATGATCATGCTGGAGGGACCTTATGTCCCCACTAAGGCCTCCACCATTGATCCCACCAAGAAAGTGCCGAAGACACTCTCTGAAATGGACAAGGATGAGATGGTCCTAGTGGGCCTTGACATGAAGGCAAGAAACATCCTGGTCAGTGCAGTTGATGACTCGATGATGCAGAACTTCAGCAACTGCAGGACAGCTCAGGAGATCTGGCAGTGTCTGATCATTCTTATGGAGGGCACAGATGAAGTGAGGGATGATCGGAGATCCCTCCTGAACCAGAAGTATGAAGCCTTCAGACAAGGGCCGAAGGAAGAGATCGGGGTCACCTACGAGAACTTCCTAAAGATTGTCAACGCCCTCAAGGGGTACGGAAGAGTGTTCACCAATGGTGAACTCAATGACAAATTCCTTAGGTCCCTTACTAAGGAATGGGACACTAAGATCTGCGCCATCAGAGAATTTGGCAGACTGGCAGAAACTGATCCACAAATCCTGTTTGGGAAGCTGATGTCCTATGAGCTTCAGCTGAACACCAGGAAAGCTGAGGAAGAAGCAGAAAAGGCTGCTGCAAAAGAAAAGACTGTGGCTCTAAAAGCCAGTCACTCCAGAAAAGGGAAGAGCACGGTGTCGTACCGTGCCAGGAAAAAGGATGAGGAGGAGGACTCCGATCCATGCTCCTCCAGCTCAGAACTGTCGGAGGAGGATTTCTCCCTCATCACTCGAGAGTTCAAGAAGTTCCTCAAGATGAGGAATCAAAGAAAGAGAGACGGCTCCTCTTCCAGACATCAGAAGAAAAACTACTCTTCTGACAGGTATGCATCTAAACCTAATAAACATCGTTCTTCTGACATTATTTGCTTTGGATGTAATAAGCTAGGGCACGTCGTGGCCGACTGCTATCAAGGCAAGAGGGAAAAAGGAAAAGAAGAGGAGCACAAGTCCTCCAGAGACAAGAAGAAGGAGCGAAGCTACATCGCTAAACGGCCAAAGACACTAAGTGAGTCTGATTCCTCAGACTCCAGTGATGATGAAGAAGCCTACTTCGGGCTGGTGGGTCGATCAGACTCAGAAGGAGAATGCCCCCCATTCACTGGGAAGGTAAAAGCTCACACCCCTCTCTCCGACTCCGACTCTGATCCTGAGTCTCAGGATGATGAACCTGAGGATGGCCCTTCTGCCCGTGAAGCTGAGCTCCTCGAAAAGTATGAGCTTCTGCTCAACACTTTCGACGAGTGCCACAAGAGACTGAAGGCTGAGAAGAAGGAAGTAAAATTCCTTAAGGGTGAGTGTGTATCCCTAAGGGAAGAGGTCACTAGCTTGATCTCTCTCAGACAGGAGCACATTGACCTAACTTCAAAGCACTCAGAGTCTTTGAAGCTCCTTGATCTCAAGCAGGAGGAAGTCAACAAATTGGAAGAACTACTTGCGGCAGAAAGGAAGATCGTACAGAGCTTCTCTATGCCAAAAACAGTGCTTCCAGTCGTTGACACCTTCTCTGCTCAGGCCAAAGGAGCTGGCTTGGGGCATACTGGGGCATCTGGTTCTTCATCTAGGAGAAACAAGAACCAGAGGAAGAATAAGGCCGCCAAGAAGGCCTCTGCTGATGAAAAGGGTAAGGCTCCTCTTAGTCCTGTTGCGTTCAGAAAGCCTGGCTTTCCTTGCAACCAACATGACTTTGAGTCAACATTTGGGCATCATTTCCGGCCCTCGGTTGCAAAGCCTAAGAGCCGGTATGACGGTTGGAACTTCCCCCGGAACTTTGGTGAGAGTGCCTTCAAGGCACCTTATGAAGAAATCCACATAGGAAATTATGGTCCGTTCTCTAGCGGCCATAATGGAAAGCAGGCACCAAAGGCCAAACCTGTTATACAGAAGGTGACAAAGTCATGTGACTGTTGTCACCATGAGGTCTCCACCTCCAGATCCAAGGCCCCAGCTGCACCCACCGTTCCAAGGGTAAGGCAGGAGCCTAGGAAGAGATACAACAGGTTCGACTGTTGGTGCTGTGGCAAAGTCGGTCACTTTGCCGTGGATTGTTGGTTTAATCCAAGACATTACGAGACTCCCCATGTTAACAATGCGAGGCCGACCACTCGTAGGGTTAACCAACCGAGGGGGAGTGTGCTAACCAGGAATCTAGGACCCAAAGTCGATTGGGTTCCTAAGGCGAATTAATTTTGTTTTGCAGGAATGTCCAAAGGCCACCAAAACGCCAATCTGGTATTTGGACAGTGGATGCTCCCGGCATATGACTGGGACAAGAAGCCTGCTGCGTGATTACACTCCCGTCGAGAATGGACCCAAAGTCATCTTCGGAGGGTCAGATCGAGGAGTCACCAGAGGTTACGGTATGATTTCCAACGGTATAATCTCTATCACCGACGTGGCTTATGTTGAAGGGTTAAACCATAACCTGATCAGCGTAAGTCAGTTATGTGACAAAGGTTATGACGTTAAGTTCTGCAAGGATAAATGTCTGATAATTTCACGTACCTCTTCTGAGACGGTATTATCAGGCATCAGGAGCAGAAATATCTTTTGCTTAGATTTTCTCAGTATAGATTCATCTACCCCCGTATGCCTTGTGGCAACCGGCAGTGCATCTCTTTGTGAACAATGGCACAAGAGATTGGCACATATTAATTATAAGACAATTAGTATGCTATTTTCTAAGAATTTAGTAAGAGATGCTCCCAGTATCAAGTGCATCAAGGATAGCCCCTGTCATGCATGCCAGATGGGCAAACAGACACGGGCTACCTTTAAGAGCATTGCAGACAAAGACTCTTCCCGATGTCTTTACCTGCTACATATGGACTTGTTTGGTCCAATGCAAGTTCATAGCTTGGGAGGCAAATCATATACGCTAGTGATAGTTGATGATCACTCTCGGTTTACATGGGTGTTCTTTTTGAAACGAAAGTCGGATACTTTTGACATCTTCACTAATTTTGTCAAGCAAGTTCAGAACGAATTTAACTGCTCCGTGGTCAAAGTCAGAAGTGACCATGGAACAGAATTCGAATCTGGTGCTATGACAGAATTCTGTGAAGAACACGGTATCCTTCATGAGTTTTCCTCCCCACGCACTCCTCAGCAAAATGGGGTTGTGGAGAGGAGAAATAGAACTCTCATTGAAGCCTGCACGACAATGTTGAAAGACGCCTCTCTCCCTGAATACTTCTGGGCAGAGGCGGTCAATACAGCTTGTCATGTACAAAACCGAGCACTGATCAACAAGCATCATCGTAAGACACCCTACGAGCTACTGAAAGGCAGGAAACCAACCATGTCCTACTTTAGGATTTTTGGTTGCAGATGCTATGTACTAAATAATGGGAAGTACCTGCGTACTAAATTCGGTGAAAAATGCTTCGAAGGCATATTCATGGGATATAGTTCCCATAGTCGGGCATATAGGGTCTTCAATAAGAAAACCCTAGTGGTAGAAGAATCAATAAATGTTGTATTTGATGAAGGAAGTTTGCTTCACAGCAACTCTTCCAGTGGTATTCTTGAAGATGCAGGTGCACGATTGAAACAGCTGAGTCTGGATGAGCCCGCTCAAGATGACACTCCTAAGTACATCAAAGTGTCCACCTCCACGTCATCTGAAAATGTCGAAGACCAAGATGAATCAAATCACTTGGAAGAAAGAGAAGCCCAAGAAGTAGTTGAAGCACCGGACGCCAGACTTCTAGAGCTCTGTCACGTGAGGGATCATCCTAGAGAACAGATCATCAGAGATCCTCGTGTCGGCGTCAGAACTCGAAGAGGTACAACTAACGAACTATTGCATCTTAGCTTCCTGTTACAGGTAGAGCCAAAGAAGTTCGACGAGGCGAACAAGGATGCGGCATGGATTCTGGCCATGCAAGAGGAACTACATCAATTCGAACGATGCAAAGTTTGGACGCTGGTTCCCAGACCATACAAGCAGAATGTGATCGGCACAAAGTGGATCTTCAGAAACAAGCTGGATGAACATGGTGTCATCGTAAAGAACAAAGCCAGGCTGGTGGCTCAAGGTTACCGACAGGAGGAAGGGATTGATTTCGATCAGACCTTTGCACCAGTAGCAAGGCTCGAGGCAATCAGGTTGTTCCTGGCGTATGCTGCAGTCAAAGGATTCACAGTCTATCAAATGGATGTGAAATCGGCATTCCTAAACGGAGATCTGAAAGAGGAAGTATACGTCGCTCAACCCCCAGGTTTTGTCGATCCTACTTTTCCCAACCATGTTTACTTTCTTAATAAAGCATTATATGGGTTGAAACAAGCTCCACGAGCTTGGTATGAGACTTTATCTAGGTTTCTTCTTGAGAACAAGTTCTCTAGAGGTAAAATAGATAAAACATTGTTTCTCAGGGAAGTCAAAGGCAAGATTTTGCTGGTGCAAATCTATGTCGACGACATAATATTCGGCTCAACAGACAACAATCTTTGCAAAAAGTTTTCTAAACTTATGCAAGGAAAGTTTGAAATGAGCAGTATGGGAGAGCTCAAGTATTTCTTAGGACTTCAAGTGAAACAATCTGAGGATGGAATCTTCATCTCTCAGACGAAGTTCACAAATGAACTCCTTAAGAAATTCGGTATGGAGAGTGCAACCTCTATGAGGACTCCAATGGGATCCACCATGTCTCTGGATAAGGATGAGAAAGGTAAACCTTTCGATGAAACCAAATACAGAACCATCATTGGATCCCTGCTCTACCTTACTGCCAGTAGACCGGATATTATATTCTCCACATGTGTCTGTGCCAGATATCAGGTGAACACTAAGGAATCTCACCATGTCGCTGCAAAGCGAATTCTAAGATACCTTAAAGGTACTCCTAATCTTGGCTTGTGGTACCCGAGAAACAATGATGTCGAGCTAATAGGCTTTTCAGATGCTGATTTTGCAGGGAGTAGGGATGACAGGAAAAGCACTTCCGGGACGTGCCAATTCCTCGGAAGAAGGCTTATCTCATGGAACAGCAAGAAGCAGAACTGTGTGGCTACCTCCACAGCAGAATCTGAGTACATCTCCGCAGGCAGCTGTTGCGCACAACTCCTTTGGATCCGAAATCAGTTGGCCGACTATAACCTTCAGTTCAAGGAAGTTCCTATGTACTGCGACTCCTCCAGTGCTATTGCCATTGCCAACAATCCTGTCTCGCACAGCAGAACGAAGCATATTGAAGTGCGCTACCACTTCATTCGGGAGCACGTGGAAAACAAGGACATCTCTCTCTGTTATGTCCCCACGGACAGGCAGATTGCTGATATATTCACAAAGCCCTTCGACGAGGCAAAGTTCAATCTTTTCAAGACTGAATTGGGGATGCTCAATTATGAAGAATGAAGACTACAGAAGCTTCCGACCCGTGCATGATCTGAGGGGGAGCTAAGGGCCAAAGGTTACTGACCCCGATTTGCCGAAGCCGAAAAGGGGGAGATTACCCTCTCGGGGTCAAGGCTGAGGTGGCTCCAGCTTGCTCCCAAGCAATCGGTATTGGTAAGGGATGACTCCACTTAATGATGTTAAGTTTATGGCTTTCAGTTGCTTTCCTTTCCATTTGCTCTATTCACCTTAGCTTGTAGGGTTTAGGCTTCTTCAAATAGGGGGAGATTGTTGGGTATTGTATCCACAATGTACCTGATTTGAAGAATCCCCTGGACAAGCTAAGGTCAATAGACTATGTATTTGATAAACTTTTTCAAGTTGTACTTGCAGTTTCTCCACGCTAAGTGCACACCAATGTCAGGGTGCAGTAGGTCAATATACACGGGTCTGCACGACGTAATCCCTCGTTGAGCAGATCAGTGTGTTGGCCTATGTGTACTCTCTCTATTGGAGTGCACTTGCTTTCAAGTACAGGGCCGTTCATATGCAAGCAAAAACAAGGAGCATGGAGGATCAAGGAGCAGCTCCTAGGTGGAAGACGAAAAATCGTCCAAGGCAAATTCGACGAGAATCACCAAGTGATTCTCGCCGAATCAGCGAGAATCACTAGTGATTCTCGCCGAATCGACGAGAATCATCAGTGATTCTCGCCGACTCCTTCTGGCCATCTCAAAATGGTGCCAAGTAAGATTCGGCGAGAATTACTTGTAATTCCCGCCGAACCAGTGGTCAAGCAGCCCATGAATACAAAGTCAAATTCGTTGAGAATCGACAAGTGATTCGACGAGAATCACAAACGATTCTCGACGAATCGTCGAGAATCACTTGGTGATTCTCGCCGATTCGTCGAGAATCGTCTGCGATTCTCGCCGATTTTCACTTGGCGTTTTCTCAGGATGCTGCTGAACCGGATTCTGCTTCTGGATTAGTTTGAACCGGATTTTGGGGATTTCATTTGTGGGTCCCACAACGGTCAAATTTGCTGTATCTACAGGGTATAAATACATGGGTATTTTGAACAGTAACAACACAGAAAAAGATGCCGAGCTTACGAAAACCCTAAGATCGCGAAATCCTTCCGCCGCCTCCGTCGCCGCTCGCGCAAGTTCGTCGCCGCCGCTGATCGATCTTCTTCCCGATCTCCGGCGACAGAAGCTTAGCAAGGCTTGTGTCTCACGCGTCTATCCAGAGATCCTTTGTCTCTCGATTTGTTGATCGGAAAAACTTCCATCCGAATCGATCGAGACGACCGATCCTCGTGTGACCGTTGGAAGACCGAGCTTGCTTCGCTACGAAGTTTGGATCTCAAAGTCCTGCAGCTGCCGCTCGTCATCGTAGCAGCCGACTCCGAACCAAGCCGCCGCTCGGATTGCCGCCGCCGGTTCCGGGAGATCCTCTCCAAGTGAGACCAAGGTCGTAGACTCTTCATCGACCTCGAGAACACGTCGTCGAACGAAGAGGAACACCGTAGTCTCCGAAAGAAGTTTGTATCTCATATACATTCCATATTTACTTTTGTTGTAAAGGAACTTTTGTTCCGTGTTGTAAGGGTTGGGTGCAACCCGTTTTGTGGGAGTGTTGACTCTCACGTGTGGAAGGGCTCCTTCCTTTAGTGAAGGGATTGGATTTCAATCCCGTTGGAGAAGTGACCGAGTCGTCCCTTGTTGGGGAGATAGGTCGAAGGGGGAAAGTGGATGTACCCAAGTCGGGGAACCACTATAAATTTGCTGTGTATTCTGTGTGCTGTGCTTGTTGTTTTTATTGTGCAGGTACATCCGTAAATTCCGCAAAAGAACCACACGTCACCTATCCCCCCCCCCATAGGTGCACATAGCTGACACTAGGTGGACTTTCACCCTAGTTTTCCGGCGCACTAAGAATGTGCCCTGAGTGCACGAATCATCGGGCCGCGTGGCTGACGGTTGTGATGTATTGTTTGTGCGTGAGAGCACAATGTGTGATATATCTGCCTATGATTTGTTATGCATGCAGGGAAGGAATACCACTACCCCGGGAAAGGGGTAGGGTAGTTATAAATTGGTCAGCTGAATGTTGATCGTTGCCTTGTTTGCCACCACTTCGTGGGCTGTCCCTGTGCAGGTGCTGGAGAGCCGAGCGGGAAATATAAGGGCTGAAGTCCCTGCTGCTGCTGCCGCTAGCCCTTGAAGGCTAAGCAAAGTCTTTTTGTGCTATTTTCATGTATGTCCGGCCTGCGCGCCAATGTATGGAATCCACGCTTGTAAGGAGGAACTGTAAGGCTTTAAGGCCAAACGTTATTGTATTTGTTGTACATTCCTATATCAATGTGGATAGAATGCTCTGTGTTAGGATGCGATTATCAATTGGTATTAACCTGTAACCTCACCGCCTGTTTTGTGGCATATGGTGTGGGGCCCCGACCGGACATTCTATTATATGCTATATGAACTGATGGAGTCATTACATTTTGGTATCAGCTTGTCTCGGTCTTCCTCTTTTGAATTCATGATTGAATTCTTTTGTGGGGTGGCGAGCACGTGTCAGTGCGAACCGCGTTAACACTAATGAACTCTTGAATGTCCACTTAGGAATGCAAATACAATTGTTTGAGGAACCTGCGCATTCCTAAATTGTTGTTATTGCTTGTGCGAGGTCGCTAATATGTGTCTTGTTCACTTATAGGTGACTCGTAGTGGTGCTGGGCAGTCTGAGCCCCAGCATTCTGATGAGAGTACGACACCAGCGGAGGTGCCTACACCTCCTTCTGCGAAAACCATCTGCTTAGTTGCTGAGTCGTTGTTTGCAATGTTTCATGCACAGCCTGGTGGGCAAGCGCAGCCAGCAGTGGTGTTAGAACAGGTTGGAGAAAGGCCAGAACCTGTTGCGGCTATTGATCCTCGAGCAGCTGAACGATAGTTGAAGCAGTTCATGAGCTTCAATCCTCTGACGTTTGTGGGTGTGAGATCCCCTACGCAGGCGGAGGATTGGTTGTCACGCGTCAAGCGTATATTGACGGCGATCAGGACGGAGGAAGATCAGAAGGTCACCTTGGCCACCTTCTTATTGGAAGGAGAGGCTCGGCTATGGTGTGACGAGATGGAGTTACACCATTTAGCGGGCTGGAAATTAACACAAGTCTCGATTGAGGAGTTCTCGTGACTATTCCTGGCAAAACACCTACCAGCGGCACAACGCATTGCCATGGAAAATGAGTTCCAACGGCTAATGCAAGGAGAAAGTAGTGTTGATAATTACTTGTATGAGTTCATAAGGTTGGAACATTATGTAGGCTCTATCTTCGCCGATGAGCAACAAAAAACCAATAAGTTCTACGAAGGATTGCGGGATGAGTTGCGATTCCTGCTCTCGAGTTCGGTAAACCAAGGGTTTCAGGCATTGGTCGATACTGCTTGTGCGCTGGAGAAAGATATGAAGCAGGTGCAGAGAAAGAAGGACTTGGCGGTGACAAAGCCAGAGTTCAAAGCATCCCGCCCTGGAAAATCATACTATCAAAAGAAATGGGGCAAGAGGTACAAGACTTCTGGGCAAGCTCCTTCAATAGTTGTGTCGGGAGCAACGTCGAAGCAGGAGTCTCGTACCTGTTATACTTGTGGTAGAGTGGGGCATATAGCCCGTGACTGTCGGGGTGGTCCACCAAAGGGTGAAAAAAAGACGGGAGCATCTTATGCTGAGAAGGGAAAGACAGTCGTGGAGTCCTCTGCATCTCAGGTGTAGCCCTGAGTCTACAATTTTGGCCAGCATGAGGCCATAAAGTAAAGTGACGTCGTCACAGGTACGATTTAAGATATTGATTTCTTTATATATTGCATGCCTTGTATGTAGCTTGTGTGTGATGTGTTTGCCACATGCTTTGTTATGATTCGGAATACGCTGGCGAGAGTACTATTTGATACGGGTGCTTCACATTCATTTCTGTCTATGAACTTCATAACTCGCATTGGAGTACCTAGTCATATGATGACAGATATCATAAAGGTGTTATTACCGAATGGATGTATGATGCTTGCGGATAGGGCTTGCGATCAGCAAGTGCAAATAGGAAGTCAGGATATCTATTTGAACGCATATGTGCTGCCGATATCGGAGTTTGATGTGATCTTTGGTATGGACTGGCTCTCGGAGCAGCATGCCTTTATTGATTGCAATTCAAAGGGGATCACACTAGGCCAGAATTCTGAGCTTGAGACTAAGTTCGCTGGTATGCGAGGGGTGAGCGGGACCTTGATGTCTGCACTTTAACTCGTCAATGCCGTTCAGAAGGGCGCAGAGTTATTCTTCATGTTGATTCAGGCTGTTGAGCCAAAGGCCAGTGTAAGTGATGTTCCGATTGTATCGGAGTTTACTGATGTGTTTCCTAAGGATCCTCTTGGGCTACCACCCCAGCGGGAGATCGACTTCACTATTGAGTTGGTGTCAGGTGCAAAACCTGTGGCCCGCTCGCCATATCTTGTAGCGCCAAAGGAAATGGCTGAATTGAAAGTCCAATTGCAAGACTTGTTGGAACAGGGATACATACGCCCAAGTATGTTACCTTGGAGCGCACCCGTTCTTTTTGTGAAAAAGAAAGACGGTATTTTGCGGTTATATATTGACTATCGTGAATTGAATAAGCTGGCAGAGAAGAACAAGTATCTGATTCCACGGATAGATGAATTATTCGATCAGCTAGTGGGATCAACCATCTATTCCAAATTGGATTTGAAATCTGGATATTACCAATTGAGGATTTTGGAAGGTGACATTCCCAAATCAGCATTTGGAACACGATATGGTCATTATGAGTTCACTATAATGTCGTTTGGGCTATGTAATGCGCTATCGGTGTTCATGGACCTAATGCACCGAATGTTCCGAGAGTACTTGAACCTGTTTCTGATTGTATTCATTGATGATATCTTGGTGTACTCTCAATCTGAAGCTGATCATGCAAACCATTTGTGATTGGTGTTGCATACCTTGTGGAGGAATAAACTCTATGCCAAGTTCTCAAAGTGTGAGTTTTGGCTGTCTTCGGTGGTTTTTCTTGGCCATATGTCAAGTGGAGAGGACATAACAGTGGATCCGTCATAGATAAAAGCCATACAGGAGTGGCCGGTGTTGTCTTCGGTGGCCGAGGTCAGGAGTTTCCTTGGACTGGCAGGCTACTACAGACGTTTTGTTGAAAACTTCTCACGGATCGCTTTGCATCTTACCACATTAAAGTGGAAAGATCAGAAGTTCGTTTGGACGCCAGAGTGCGTGCGAGCTTTTGAAGAGCTAAAGAATCGTTTGACCACGTCGCCTGTTTTAACATCGCCATATGGTACAAACAGATATGAGATGTATAGTGATGCGTTAGGGAGCGGCTTAGGCTGCGTTCTTCTGCAGTTTAGAAAGGTGATTGCTTATGGCTTACACAAGTTGAAAGTGCATGAGCGAAATTATCCCGTCCACGACTTGGAGTTGGCGGCGGTGATCTTTCCGCTTAAATTGTGGCGGCATTATCTATATGGCGTAAAAGTGGATATCTTTACGGACCATAAGAGCCTAAAGTACTTGTTGGATCAGAAGGATCTTAATATGCGACAACGAAGGTGGATGAAGTTCCTTGGGGACTACACCTTTGATATTCATTATACTCCCGGGAAGGGAAACGTGGTCGTTGATGCCTTGAGTCGTAGGACTCCGTCAAGGGCAAATTAGTTGTAGATGCATGATGAGCGTCTGATCCAGGAGTTGGAAGCGTTAGAGATTTCTTCTGTTGACAAGAATTCCAGAGCCGATGCATGCTTAAACTAGACGGAGGTACAATATGACCTTGTGGACAGGGTTCGACGAGCAACGGAGCTGGATGAAAGTCTCCAACGCTATGCAAGGGATGGGCTAGATGACCAATTCTCTTGGGATGATGACCTTTTGTGAAAAGAGGGTCATTTGTACGTCCTGAGTATGGGTAAGTTGAGAGAAGAATTGATGTATGAATCTCACTTTACAAAATACTCAATTCACCCTGGGAGCATAAGATGTTCAAGGACATAAAAAAGTTATTCTGGTGGCCAGGATTAAAGAAAGACATCGCGCATTATGTGACGAAATGTCAAACCTGTGCCTTGGTGAAAGCGGAATGCTAGAAGCCCAGAGGTTTCTTGAAGTTGTTACCTATTCCAGAATGGAAGTTTGATGATATTTCAATGGATTTCGTGCACGGGTTGCCGAGATCTCAACGCGGGAATGATTCAATCTGGGTGATTGTACACCGGTTGACTAAAGTGGCTCACTTCCTTCCGAACAAGAGAGACGATTCAGTGGAAATTTTGGCAAAACTCTATATAGAGCGGATTGTACGATTGCACGGTGTCCCCCATAGCATCGTGAGTGACCGTGATGGGCGATTCACATCGAATGATTGGAGGCTAATCCATCAATTGTTGGGAACGAAGTTAACATTCAGTACGACCTTTCATCCCAAACAGATGGTCAGACTGAGAGGACCAACAGAACAATGGAGGATATTCTCTGAATGTGCGCCCTTGATTTTGGTAAGAGATGGGAAGATCATCTCTAAATGGTGGAGTTTGTCTACAATAATAGCTACCAAGCGAGCATCAGTATGACACCGTTTGAAGCTTTTTATGGTCGTAAATGATGTACACCGTTAACTTGGGTAGAAGCAGGCGAATCCAAACTCTATAAGCGTAAAGAAGTCGAAGAAGCTAACTCGACGATACACTCTATTAGGGAGAGGCTACTAATAGCCCAGGATCGTCAAGCAAAATACTACAACGCCAAGCATCAGAACGTGGAGTTCGCGGTGGGCGATTGGGTATATTTGAAGATTAAACCCTTCAAAGGCGTGTCCAGGATTCGGCGTCTGAAAAAGTTAAGTCCGAGATATCTTGGCCTGTTTGAAGTGGTGGAGCGAATTGGGGAAGCTGTCTATCTGTAACGCCCCGAAACTCAAAGGAGCAAAGGGGGACGTTTTGGGCCAGTTTTGGTTTCTGGCTGAAGGCACACGGCCTGGGACACGGGCGTGTCCCAGGGCGTGTCAAGTGTGTGCCGACACTTAGTCGCGAAGTCGTCGAGTTATAATCGACGATTCGTCGAGAAAGGGCACACGGCCTGCGACACGGGCGTGTCACAGGGCGTGTCGACCCGTATCGACACTTAGCCGTGAAATCGTCGAGTTATTCTCGACGATTCGTCGAGAAAGGGCACACGGCCTGCGACACGGGCGTGTCGCAGGGCGTGTCGACCCGTGTCGACCCGTGTCGACACTTAGCCGTGAAATCGTCGAGTTATTCTCGACGATTCGTCGAGAATGGGCACACGGCCTGCGACACGGGCGTGTCGCAGGGCGTGTCGACCCGTGTCGACGATCGTCAAGATGAAATCGTCGAGATTCACTCGACGATCGTCGAGACAAGGCACACGGCCTAGGACACGGGCGTGTCCAAGGCCGTGTCATCCAGTCGTCGTTCTCCCCTCGACGAAATGTCCCGTGTACACGGCCTGGGGGCCCAGGCGTGTCAATGTGACACGGGCAAGGACACGGGCGTGTCCTAGAACCCGTGCAGTGCTCGGGTTGGAAACGGGGGAAAATCATGGGGTACACGGCCGGCTACACGGCCGTGTCAGCTGGAACACGGGCGTGTCAGCTCGAACACGGGCGTGTTCGATACCCGTGTGCGTGTTCAGAAGATTCGATTTTGACGGCGAATGCGGCACACGGCCCTGGACACGGGCGTGTGCCAGGCCGTGTTCGGCCCAGATTGGGCATTTCAGCCCCGAATCAAAGCCGCTCGTTTTCTTAGGTTGAGATCCGACGGCTGGGGATGGTTCCTGAGAGTATATACTCGGGTTTGACTTAGAAAAATCCACACTTTTCACCCCTTTTCATCTCTCCAAACCCTTGGAGAAAGAAGAACTAAGGCAAGAGGAAGAGGAGCTAGATCCGCCATTGGAGGAGCTTCGGAGCTCCGAATCGCAAGCCGACTCCGGATCCACGGAGGCAACGCAAGTGCGGTGATTTCTATCCGATTACATTTCGAATGGCGCCAAAGAGGAACGCAAGGATAACGATCCTCACTTGTGAGCATGATAGCTCTCTTTCTTAGCATAGGAAGCCCTCTCTCGCGAGTTTGCGAAGAGTTGGAGGCGTTCCTTCGGGTAGATATGTAAAGTCCCCGTTGTTTAGCGTCCGTATGCGAGAACGGACATAGGCATTTTGGTTGAAGCCTACCCGGACATGTTAGTCCAGATCGGTGATGTTGCATTGCATAAGGCCGGAGAAGACTCCGTGCTATTTGGTGTTTTCGGGTTTCCTACGCGGTAGATTGCAGTAGGGAGCCTTGGGGACTAACCCAAAGGTGCACCCGGAAAACTGGGCGGACACGTGGTCTTGCCAACTTGGTGGCTTGGAAGCCAACTTGAACATAACCGGGTTATGTGACTTGTGATGAAAATGGGACTCGGTAGAAGTTTGACCTGCGCATATGGTTTAAATTACCGTTGCGGGCGCATATGGTTTAAATTACCGTTGCGTTGTGAGCACGGGTTAGATGGAACCGTACCCACTCTATGTCGTTCGGATTAGGGCCGTTGGCATAGATGAGGGTCTTCGGCGGTCTATGGTTTTAATTACCGTGACCCATGCCAGGAAGACAAACTGCTCATTGTTTGGCCGTCCAAGAGAGGATGGCGGTGAGTCGGCAGACTTAGACTGCGTTCACCAAGAATGTGCCCTGAGTGCACGGGGTGTGTGGCCGTTGAGCCTCCGCCTGTGATGAAATGACTATATTTATAATACTCGCTTATGCTAATGAAATGCAGGGAAGGAGCATCGCCGCCCCGAGTTGGGGGCGGGATCGTTATAATTTGGTCAGCATTGCTGACCGTTGCTTTGTTTGCCACCGTGCGGTGGTTTGTTTGCTTGCAGGTGCAGCTGGACCGAGCGGTCAATAGCGGGCTAAAGCCCTTTTTGCGAAGCTGGCCCTCGAAGGCCCAAGTGAAATGTTTTCTATTTTTATTCATGTATGGTCGGCCTGCGTGCCGAGGTTGGTAAATCATGTAACGGACAAGTGAAACTTTTTGTAAGGCCTTAAGGCCAATGTTTTGGGTATTTTTGTATACATTCCTAAATGTTGTATTAGTGGACATTCGTGCTCTTATGCTGGGTTCCGCTAGAATGCTTCCGCTAGAATGCTCTGTGTAGGACGTTGAGATTGGTTGGATGGTTTCCATAAGTAACCACCCGGTCTGTCTGTGGTATATGGCGTCGGGCCCCGGCCGGACCTACTGCTATATGTTATGCGACGGATAGGGGGCGTTACAATTTGGTATCAGACTACTGGTTTTGGTCGGGCTTAAACGGAATTCGTGGTCGAATTCTTTTTAAGGGCTGGTGAGCACATTGTGTGCGTCATCGTTATAATGGTAAAAGAACCCATGAATGTCCACTTAGGAATGAAAATACTCGTGTTTGAGGAACCTGCGTGTTCCTATAATTGCTGTTTGCAATGTTATTTGGTCGCTTAACGGTGTTTTGTACCACTATAGGTGACCCGAAGTGGTGTTGGGCCGTCAGAACGCCGAGGTTCTGAGGCTAGTAGTGCACCAGAAGTTGCTCCAGCAACACCTTTGTCGGCTGAAAATATACGATTGGTGGCTGAAGCGGTGTTGGCCGTGATAAATGCGCAGCCTGGGAGGCAAGCGCAGCAGCCCGCTCCTGTGATGGAGCAAGCACCTCTTCAAGAGGCCGAGCCGAGGAGGATGGAGCAAGTGGTTGTAGAACCAATAGTGCCAAGGAGGGCGACTGAGAGGCAGTTGAAGCATGTAATGAGCTTTAACCCTCCGTTATTCTCGGGGTTGGGAACCCCATCGCAGGCTGAAGACTGGCTCTCTAGGGTGAAGAGAGTCATGACAGCGACGGAGACGGAGGAGTGGCAAATGACCACCATCGCTACGTTCCTTCTGGATGGGGAAGCGAGGATGTGGTGGGAAGGTTTGGAGCTGCATCATTTGAGAGGTAGACAACTGATAGACGTTCCGATGGAAGAGTTCTCGGAATTGTTCTTAGCAAGATACCTCCCTTCTACTCAGAGGATTTTAATGGAGAATGAGTTCCTGAAGTTGGTGCAGGGTGAGAGGAGCGTGGATGAATATCTCCACGAGTTTATGCGGTTGAGTCGTTATGCTAGCTCCATCATCATGGATGAGGAGCGCAAGACTAATCGTTTTTATGAAGGCTTGAGGGATGAGCTGAGATTGTTACTATCGGGGCCAATGACGCAGGGTTTCTTAACCTTGGTCAATACTGCCCGGTCCTTGGAGAAGGACATGAAGAGTGTACAAGCGAAGAAAGGCTTGGGCGAGAAGAAATCTGGGTTCAAAGTGCCGACTACTTCAAAGTCTGGCTATCAAAGATTCTTTAAGAAGCATAGGACTTCGGGTCCAGCTCCTTCTGGTGCTTCTGGGGCGACTACGAGTCGGACCCCGGGCGCGTGCTTCACTTGTGGCAAGATGGGGCATTTCGCCCGTGATTGTTGGAGCGGACGTCCTAAGTCCGAAAGGAGGCCAGGAGCTACCTACGAAGAAAAGGGAAAGGCGGTGGAGTCGACCGCATCTCACTATGCTCCGGCCCAACCAAGGGTTTACAATCTTGGCCAACAGGAGGCCATTAAACAAGCTGACGTGGTGACAGGTACGGTTTAATTTATAGCAAGTCAATTCCTTTATATGCTTGTTATGTATATGTTACCTTACCACTGCTTGTTCAGGATTTGTAATGATTTGTGAAAATCCCGCACGAGCACTCTTCGATACGGGAGCTTCACACTCCTTCTTGTCCGAAGGATTTATATCACGCATCGGAGTCCCTTCTTCGATGGCGAAGGACAAGTTGGATGTGTTGTTGCCCAATGGGTGTTCGATGCAAGCGGTTAGGATCTGCGAGGTTAAGACTCGTATTGGGGAGCAGGAGTTCGACCTGCGGGCGTCTTTACTTCCGTTAGTGGAGTTCGACGTCATATTTGGCATGGACTGGCTCTCGGAGCAGCAGGCCCATATAGATTGCGGTAGCAAGGAAGTCAAGCTGGGAGCGAGTCGTGAGACGACTTTTACGGGCTTAAAGGGGTCGAGCAAGACGTTGATGTCTGCTCTTCAGGTGGTGAAGGCGGTTCGTGCTGGAGCAGAACTGTTCTTTACACTAGTGGAGGTTGCAAAGCTGAAGCCCGCGTTGGATTGTATTTCAGTGGTATCGGAATACCCTGATGTGTTCCCCGCAGATCTTCCTGGAGCCCCGCCTCAACGGGAGATAGATTTTACGATCGAGCTAGTGCCAGGTGCAAAGCCTGTGTCACGATCTCCGTATCGGCTAGCGCCTAAGGAAATGGCGGAGCTGAAAGTTCAACTGCAAGAGTTGTTGGAGCAAGGGTATGTGCGCCCGAGTTCTTCGCCTTGGAGCGCACCGGTCCTCTTTGTTAAGAAGAAGGACGGAAGCTTGAGATTGTGTATTGATTATCGGGAGCTAAACAAGCTGACTGAGAAGAATAAGTACCCGATCCCTAGGATTGATGATCTCTTTGATCAGTTAGTCGGGTCGACGGTGTACTCGAAGTTAGATCTCAAGTCTGGGTACTATCAGCTGCGGATAAGGGAGAGTGATATCCCGAAGACAGCGTTTAGTACGAGATACGGGCATTATGAGTTTACGGTCATGCCGTTTGGGCTGACTAATGCGCCGTCGGTGTTCATGGATTTGATGAACAGGACGTTCAGGGAGTACTTGGACCATTTCGTGATCGTCTTCATCGACGATATTTTGGTGTACTCGCAAAGTGAGGAAGATCACTTCAAGCATCTTCATTTGGTGTTGGAGACGCTAAGGAGAAACCAGTTGTATGCCAAGTTCTCGAAGTGCGAGTTTTGGCTATCCTCAGTGGCGTTCCTCGGGCATATAGTGAGTGGAGAGGGTATTGCTGTGGATCCGGCGAAGATTGTTGCGATACGGGAGTGGCCTGAGCTTGCTACGGTAGCAGAAGTCCGGAGCTTTTTGGGGCTTGCCGGTTATTATAGGCGCTTCGTAGAGAACTTCTCGCGGATAGCGCTACCTCTCACTACTTTGACGAGGAAGGAGCATAAGTTCGTTTGGACGCCGGAGTGCGCGCGAGCTTTTGAGGAATTGAAGTGTCGGTTGACCACGGCGCCTGTGTTGAGTTCGCCGGTTGGGACCGAAGGCTATGAGATATATAGCGATGCTTCAGGCAGCGGTTTGGGTTGTGTGCTACTGCAGCACGGAAGCGTGATAGCTTATGGCTCGAGACAGCTAAAAGTGCACGAGAGGAATTATCCGGTCCATGACTTGGAGTTAGCGGCCGTGATTTTTGCCTTGAAGCTGTGGAGACACTATTTGTACGGTGTGAAGATTGATATCTACACCGATCACAAGAGCCTAAAGTACCTGATTGATCAGAAGGATCTGAATATGCGGCAGCGTAGATGGATGGAGTTCTTAGGGGACTATACATTCAAGATCCACTACGTGCCTGGCAAAGGGAATGCGGTTGCGGACGCGTTGAGTCGCCGAGCCCCAGCTCAAGCGAATTGGCTATCAGTGCATGATGAGCGGTTGGTGCAGGAGCTGGAAGCGTTGGAGATTGTTTGTGTGGATAAGCAAGCAAGTGCTGAAGCAGTGCTGAATTGGACTGAAGTCCAATATGACCTGGCTGATCGGATTCGGCAGGCTTTGGATATGGATGCTCATATGAAGCAGTTCATGATAGAGGCTCTGGATGGGTCAAATTCCCAATTCGTCGTGGAGGACGGATTGCTGTGGAAAGACGGTCGTCTGTGCGTCCCAAGTGTGGGCAATTTACGGGTGGAGTTGTTGTACGAGGCACACCATACCAAGTACTCGATTCACCCGGGGAGCACGAAGATGTACCGCGATATAAAGAAACTGTTTTGGTGGCCGGGTTTGAAAAAGGATGTGGCGCTATACGTAGCGAAGTGCCAAACCTGCGCCTTAGTAAAGGCGGAGTGCCAAAAGCCGGGAGGATTTCTTAAGTCCTTGCCTATTCCGGAGTGGAAATTCGACGACATCTCTATGGACTTTGTGCATGGTTTGCCAAGGTCGCAAAAAGGGAACGACGCCATTTGGGTGGTCGTGGATCGATTAACGAAGGTGTCGCATTTTATTCCACATAGGAAGGACGATCCGGTGGAGAAGCTGGCGAAGCTTTATGTGGATAATATAGTACGGCTTCATGGTGTGCCCCGCAGCATCGTGAGTGACCGAGATGGGCGGTTCACGTCCAATGATTGGAGGCTGGTGCAGCAAATGTTGGGAACAAAGCTGAAGTTTAGCACAGCCTTCCATCCGCAAACGGATGGGCAGACCGAGAGGGTCAATAGAACCATGGAAGACATGCTTCGCATGTGTGTTTTGGACTTTGGAAAGCAATGGGAGGACCACCTTTATTTGGTGGAGTTCGCATACAACAACAGCTACCAAGCAAGTATTCAGATGGCGCCTTTTGAGGCCCTATATGGTAGAAGATGTCGCACGCCGTTGTCTTGGTTAGAAACGGGCGAGTCGAAGTTGTATAAGCGATCGGAAGTGGATGATGCTACTTCTTTGGTGAGAACCATTCGGGAGAGGTTACTCATCGCTCAGGACCGGCAAGCAAAGTACTATAATGCCAAGCACAGGAACGTGGAGTTCGCTGTGGGTGATTATGTGTACCTAAAGATCAAGCCGTTCAAGGGTGTCTCGCGGGTGCGACGGTTGAAAAAGCTAAGCCCGAGGTACCTTGGACCGTTTGAGGTTCTGGAGCGAGTTGGAGAAGCGGCCTATAGGTTGAAGCTTTCAGTGGAGCTAAGTGGTTTACACGATGTATTCCACATTTCGGTGCTTCGGAAGGCGGTGCAAGAGCCTACGCAAGTGATCGCGGTCGATCAAGTGCCGGTGGATAGTGGGCTAACGACAAAGGTAAAGCCCGTGCGGATTGAGGACTCGGAGGTCAAGCGGCTACGCAATAAAGAGATCAGGATGGTCAAGGTCCGGTGGGACAATTGCGGTCGTGAGGAGCTCTCCTGGGAGCGAGAGCAGACTATGCTTGACGAGTATCCGGAGTTGTTCCGCTCAGGTACAAATGTTGTTTTTGTATAACTTTCCTTTATGTAATTTCGTGGGCGAAATTCTTTTAAGAGGGGGAGAGTTGTAACGCCCCGAAACTCAAAGGAGCAAAGGGGGACGTTTTGGGCCAGTTTTGGTTTCTGGCTGAAGGCACACGGCCTGGGACACGGGCGTGTCCCAGGGCGTGTCAAGTGTGTGCCGACACTTAGTCGCGAAGTCGTCGAGTTATACTCGACGATTCGTCGAGAAAGGGCACACGGCCTGCGACACGGGCGTGTCGCAGGGCGTGTCGACCCGTGTCGACACTTAGCCGTGAAATCGTCGAGTTATTCTCGACGATTCGTCGAGAAAGGGCACACGGCCTGCGACACGGGAGTGTCGCAGGGCGTGTCGTCCCGTGTCGACACTTAGCCGTGAAATCTTCGAGTTATTCTCGACGATTCGTCGAGAATGGGCACACGGCCTGCGACACGGGCGTGTCGCAGGGCGTGTCGACCCGTGTCGACGATCGTCAAGATGAAATCGTCGAGATTCACTCGACGATCGTCGAGACAAGGCACACGGCCTAGGACACGGGCGTGTCCCAGGCCGTGTCATCCAGTCGTCGTTCTCCCCTCGACGAAATGTCCCGTGTACACGGCCTGGGGGCCCAGGCGTGTCAATGTGACACGGGCAAGGACACGGGCGTGTCCGAGAACCCGTGTAGTGCTCGGGTTGGAAACGGGGGAAAAACATGGGGTACACGGCCGGCTACACGGCCGTGTCAGCTGGAACACGGGCGTGTCAGCTCGAACACGGGCGTGTTCGATACCCGTGTGCGTGTTCAGAAGATTCGATTTTGACGGAGAATGCGGCACACGGCCCTGGACACGGGCGTGTGCCAGGCCGTGTTCGGCCCAGATTGGGCATTTCAGCCCCGAATCAAAGCCGCTCGTTTTCTTAGGTTGAGATCCGACGGCTGGGGATGGTTCCTGAGAGTATATACTCGGGTTTGACTTAGAAAAATCGACACTTTTCACCCCTTTTCATCTCTCCAAACCCTTGGAGAAAGAAGAACTAAGGCAAGAGGAAGAGGAGCTAGATCCGCCATTGGAGGAGCTTCGGAGCTCCGAATCGCAAGCCGACTCCGGATCCACGGAGGCAACGCAAGTGCGGTGATTTCTATCCGATTACATTTCGATGGCGCCAAAGAGGAACGCAAGGGTAACGATCCTCACTTGTGAGCATGATAGCTCTCTTTCTTAGCATAGGAAGCCCTCTCTCGCGAGTTTGCGAAGAGTTGGAGGCGTTCCTTCGGGTAGATATGTAAAGTCCCCGTTGTTTAGCGTCCGTATGCGAGAACGGACATAGGCATTTTGGTTGAAGCCTACCCGGACATGTTAGTCCGGATCGGTGATGTTGCATTGCATAAGGCCGGAGAAGACTCCGTGCTATTTGGTGTTTTCGGGTTTTCTACGCGGTAGATTGCAGCAGGGAACCTTGGGGACTAACCCAAAGGTGCACCCGGAAAACTGGGCGGACACGAGGTCTTGCCAACTTGGTGGCTTGGAAGCCAACTTGAACATAACCGGGTTATGTGACTTGTGATGAAAATGGGACTCGGTAGAAGTTTGACCTGCGCATATGGTTTAAATTACCGTTGCGGGCGCATATGGTTTAAATTACCGTTGCGTTGTGAGCACGGGTTAGATGGAACCGTACCCACTCTATGTCGTTCGGATTAGGGCCGTTGGCATAGATGAGGGTCTTCGGCGGTCTATGGTTTTAATTACCGTGACCCATGCCAGGAAGACAAACTGCTCATTGTTTGGCCGTCCAAGAGAGGATGGCGGTGAGTCGGCAGACTTAGACTGCGTTCACCAAGAATGTGCCCTGAGTGCACGGGGTCTGTGGCCGTTGAGCCTCCGCCTGTGATGAAATGACTATATTTATAATGCTCTCGTATGCTAATGAAATGCAGGGAAGGAGCATCGCCGCCCCGAGTTGGGGGCGGGATCGTTATAATTTGGTCAGCATTGCTGACCGTTGCTTTGTTTGCCACCGTGCGGTGGTTTGTTTGCTTGCAGGTGCAGCTGGACCGAGCGGTCAATAGCGGGCTAAAGCCCTTTTTGCGAAGCTGGCCCTCGAAGGCCCAAGTGAAATGTTTTCTATTTTTATTCATGTATGGCCGGCCTGCGTGCCGAGGTTGGTAAATCATGTAACGGACAAGTGAAACTTTTTGTAAGGCCTTAAGGCCAATGTTTTGGGTATTTTTGTATACATTCCTAAATGTTGTATTAGTGGACATTCGTGCTCTTATGCTGGGTTCCGCTAGAATGCTTCCGCTAGAATGCTCTGTGTAGGACGTTGAGATTGGTTGGATGGTTTCCATAAGTAACCACCCGGTCTGTCTGTGGTATATGGCGTCGGGCCCCGGCCGGACCTACTGCTATATGTTATGCGACGGATAGGGGGCGTTACACTATCGGCTAGCTCTTTCGGTAGAATTGAGTGCATTACATGATGTGTTTCACATATCTGTGCTTCAGAAAGCCGTCAAAGTTCCAACTCAAGTGATTGAGAATGATTGTGTGCCAGTTGAGTATGGGCTAACAACGAAGGTTAGGCCCATTCAGATCGAGGATAGAGCCGATAAACAGTTGCGGAACAAGACAATCGGGATGGTCAAGGTCTGGTGGGACAACTGTAGCTCTGAGGAGCTAACATGGGAGGGAGAGCAGATCATGCGAGCTGAATTTCCCGAGCTGTTTGTTTAACTGTTATACAGTACATATCTTGTTGTAACATACACTTTGAAATTATAACTTTTTGACTTCTAGTTTCCTTACTGTGTGTAAATTTCGGGACGAAATTTCTTGTAAGTCGGGGAGGGTTGTAACACCCCAAATCCCAAGATTGAGCTAAGGTTGGGAAACACGGCCTGGAACACGGGCGTGTCTCATGCCGGTGTCCTGCTCTGTATGGTTGAGCAGCCTATCGAGTGCTCGACGAAATATACTCGACGATTTCTCAAGAGGGAACATAGCCTGCGACACGGGCGTGTCCGAGGCCGTATCCTCCTCTGGGTCGAAGAATTCCACTCGATGAAATACACACAATGCTTCTCGAGAGGTGAGTCGAGTGGGTCACACTGCCTATGATACGGGCGTGTCACATGGCTGTGTCCTTCTCTGAATTTGGCCAAGGCAATGAGGCTTTTTGAACACGGGCGTGTCCAAAGCCGTGTCAGGGCACACGGCCTGTGACATGGGCGTGTCACATGGTCGTGTCCTGTTCGGGTTAAGTCAGTGGTGTGTCGCTTAAGGTACACGGCCTATGACACGGGCGTGTCACAGGCCGTGTCAGCCCAAAAATAGATATTTGAGGGCGATTTGAGGTCGTTCATTTCCTTCATTTGGGATCCAATGATCCAAGCTTCTCCCTGCTATATTTAGGTACAGGTGTTGAATGAGATAACTATCATTCAAGCTTGGCTATTGATGCGTGTAAATCGGCAAGCGCACCAGTCGCACAAGTAATAAAGTTTAGGAATAAATCCCCGAGTGTCGGTCTCTTGAGGAATGCAATTAGCATAGAGCGGCAACATTTCAGAAAATATTGTTATGAGGGTTATACTTAGAAAAGAGTAAAAAGGGGGCTTGAGAGATTGTGGTTTCTTGATCTACTAAACTAATTAAAGCTATGCGGGTCGAAGGCACTGCTTCGCAAGGTGGGGTGAGTGTATCGGCCGTGATGCCGAACTTCGGTTGGGCGAGTGGAAGGAAAGCTAATGGGTGGAAGTGTTCTTGTGCGGAGTGCAATCGGGTGAAACTAGGGTATGGAGTGGATGTGGAGTGGGCGAGGCGCATTCACACACACAACTCACAAGCAAATATAAACCACAAACATCCACTTAGACATATAGTAGAAAATGTAGTTCATTACAATAGCAAATTATTCCATACAATGGAGTAAGAGGAAGAAGAGTAAACCACTAGAGGATGAAGGTCCACCGCAGGTCGTGGCCGGAATAGCGAGTTGTCAATCCGCTTCCGGGCTCAGTCCGAGGAGGCTTCCGGTACCAATGAGTTGTCACCTCGAAGGCCTTTGAGTCCGTTCTCTAGGTTGTCTTCATCTCCAACTCCGGTGGAAAGCTTGGAGTTGAGGTCATCAATGGCCGGGAGCTTCGCCGGAGGGTTTTGAAAGCTTCGGAATCGCCGGCTACGGATTCCCGATGAAGGTGGAGGTGGATGGAGCAGCTGGAGAAGTAGAATGACACTTCTTGCGCACTCCCCGATCGCAGAAATGATGAGTGTTGACCTAAATCGCAGAGCAGGCCCTTAAATACAGAGGCAGCAAAAGCAGTGCGCACGATCAGTGGCGCACGACCACTGGTCGTGCGCACTGTAGGTCGATGATCGTGTGCAATTTCCAATTAAACCTGCAGCTTAGAAAGAAATATCAGCAGATATGCGCACGATCAGTGGCGCACGACCGGTGGTCGTGCGCACTGAATCCGCTGATCGTGCGATTGGCTAGGACAAATTTGCAGAAAACAAGGGGTAAACGCGCACGAGCAGTGGCGCACGACCAGTGGTCGTGCGCACTATGACCAGTGCTCGTCCGATTACCCGGGCATAATTAGGAAAAGGAGAATGTAATGCGCACGATCATTGGCGCACGACCAGTGGTCGTGCGCAGTAAGTCTAGTGATCGTGCGTAGTGTTCCTGTATTGTCGGGGTCTCCCGAGCGGTTCCGGAGCACGCACACAATCCCTGCACCATTAGAAGAGGCAGATAAGCCACCAAAAGTGCACACCACATTCTCAAGACATGACTAAAAAACAACAAAAACACAGAAACATCTAAAGCACACAGAAACGGGCCTAAAGTGCACTTTATCATGAAATAGGCAAGTAAGCAAATATAAGCAGTTATACCTCTCAAGTGCAGTGCTAAGACGATAAAACTGGCCCAAATGAGTCCAAAACTTAGTTTAATATTTGGACTCATCACACCCCCAGACTTAACCATTTGCGCGTCCCGCACAAATCATTACTCTGTGTACTGTAAAAACAGCTAGTTGGCTTAAAAACTTCAAAATAAAGTAGGACGAGAAATCAAATACATCACGCGTATAGAAAATAGAATAGAAAAACTTTTTAATTATACTACGGAGCTTAAATTATTCGACAGAGGTAAATAAATATTGTGTTTACTTAAAATTAGATTTCTGGAGAATCGTTCGGTCATGTGTACAGAGAAAGTAGACTGCCACTAAGATGAGCATTGCCCAAGACCGGGGCTCGTGATCAGCTCCGAAGAAATCCATCAATGTCGGGAACCATAAGCTTTCCCTTTCACACTCTCTCCACGATGCTAAGTAGACTCAAATGTGAATCAGTAGGACTTGTGGGTTTGAATGGGGCTAAGGCTAAGGTGTGGTAGTCAAGGATAAACAAGGAGGCTACACGCAACCAAAGTGAGCAAACAAGAGCTTAACCCAAACAAACACTAAGAAATGTATGTGTGACACACCCCCAGACTTGGCTTGAAAACCGGGTATGCACACGGCCTATCCCGACCAAAAATGAACACAAAAATGGGGATTGCAATTCTTCGTGTAATAATTTAAATTTTTTTTGTTTTTCTTTTTATTCATTTTTTTTCTTTTCATTTTTTCTTCTTTTTCATTCAGCAACCCCCAAACATGAATTCATCTCCACATCACAAGAATTCCAATTATCACAACATATCAAATTTTTGAAATCGATCAAGCTCAAGATTTTTGGTTGAGACAAAAGGGTTGGCTTTTAGGCTTTGGTGAATATAGGTGGGGCTGAAACAAAAGGAGGGTAGGAGCAAATTTGGCTTGCAAGGGTCAGCTGCTAGGACTAGGTACAAAAAGACTCAAACTAGCCAAAATGATGGCCTACCTCACGCTCACACTCGACTAACCGGGCACCAATGCTTCGAGAGTAGCTTGGGGCAAGTTCTCAGTCCCCGAGAAAGATGATCCTTCCCCCCGACTCGAGCAATATGAGTCTAGTGAAGGCTACACTCATCCCTACACTACCATTCGATTACTCCAGATTTGTCAGTTTTAAGTAGCACAAACAAAATTTACTTTTGCTGAATAAATTTAAGTCTACGAGCATTAAGAAAAAGTAAACCTATACTATTTCTATGCAAATCATGAGTACTCGATTAGGATCACTGCATGAGTTTCGAACTATTATATTCCAAAATCCTAAGTCAACACCACTTTTTTAGAGTTGACACAAAAGTAAAACATTTGCCCTGAGCCGCGGGCATGTTTAAGTGTGCACTCATGTGGGTGATTCAGTGTGTGCAATCAGTGATCATGAAATAGAAAAATGCAGACTAGTATGCAAGAAACCGTGCTGTGTAGTGATCACAGGCAACTCCACCCCCAGACTAGAATATGACAATACGAAAAAAGTAAAACATTGAAATAACAATAAAAGGCTAGGGGAAGAAGTACCCATGCTCAAAATGGAGCATACCGGTCGTGCTACGAGATATCCAAGTGCGGCGAAGTTGCCGCGCCTCAAAATTTTCTGCACCTGCAATTTAAATACATACGCCAACAAAAGATGGACATATATATATATATATAGAAAAAGAGTTCAAAACACAGCACAGGACCAAATGGTCCAACATGGGTTGTCTCCCAGAAGCCACTTTTGTTTACCGTCCTTAAGGTGGACCAAATACCTGTATTAGCAGTTATAATAAAGAGTTTTCTGCAGTTTAAAAAAAGAAGAAATAAAATAAAGCAAACCAGAGTTCCATACGCAGTGAGAAAATGGAAAGAGGAGGGTAAGTGGAACGATGGTATAGCAGCCAGCTATAAGCGGATTTGTGGTAAGTCTCTCCGGTGGGGTGCGAGGGGACGGCAGATTGTCTTTTTGCGTTGGGAGAAGGGGGTTTCCCCTTACTCCGATTGCACTCTTCCTCGCTCCGGAAGGCAGCGTAGTGCTCGTCGCTTAAACACTTTGCCTCTTTCAGTTTCTACACCGTGGGAGACTTCCAATGGATGTAGTCTGTTGGTTTTCCTGTTTTTGTTGTTGGTGGTATCCTTTCCGGCACCATGACGATGACCAGATCTGCCCAAGCTACAGATCGCTTAACAGAGTTATCAACAACGTTATACAAATAAGTGTCTAGGGATTTCTCCCGGATAAAACTCGGTTCGCCATGCTCAAAAACAAAATTGGCGGGAAGTAGAAAGGCAGTCGTGGTTTTGGTGCACTCGATCTCTTCTTTGACCAATAGCTCTTGATTCTCATCTATCTCCTAGGAGAGTCCTTTCTTTGTCTTCTCTTCAAGATGTGCTGCTTCTAGTGTTGGGAGTCCTGAATCTATCTTGGTATCTGTGACACTCAGAAAATTGTTATTTTGGATGGGAGAGGGATGCATGGATGTGTTATCATGGGCAGAATCTTCGGCCTGCCAAGTGACGCGTCCTTTGGAAAAGTCGAGGGATGCACCGCTGGCCGTCAGGAATGGGACTCCTAATATAGGAATAGAGTTATTTTCCCTTGGTCCCAAAACCTGGAAGTCAGTGGTTATACTTTTTCCGTTGACCTCGATTTCGACTTCCCGAACACCTCCCTCGGTGTCAACCAAATTGTCATTCGCTAAGATAAGCGACTTCCGGTTTTCTGTGTCGACTTGTAGGTGCATCTTCGCAACATCTTGCAGTGTGACGATGTTGCTGGACGCCCCAGAGTCGCATAATGCTGGGGTTTCGACGTTGTTTATTTTACAATTGATGACGAGTTCGTTGCTTTTTCCGAAATTTTCCTCCCCAAGGCTTTTACCTTGTTCATGGGGGTTCTTTTCGGTGTTACTAGGTAAGGTGCCTTGGGTGCCCTCGGAAACCACTTGGGCCAATTGGCCCAATTGTGCCTCCAGTTTGCGCATCGAGGCGGCTTGATTTGTCATGTTGGTTTGGGAAATTTCAACGAATTTCTCGAACATCTCTTCCAAAGAACTTTTTTTAATGGCGGGGGGCCCTTGGGAATAATTTGGTTGAGGCGGCCGCGGTTGGCTTCCGGAGGCATAAGCATCATTTTGATGCTGCCCCGGTTGCCATCTTTGGCCAGATGCGTTTGGATTCCAAGAAAAGTTGGGGTGGTTTCTCACCCCCTGGTTGTATGTGTTTCCGTAAGGCACTCCCCTGTTTTGATTTGCTACAAAATTAACTGACTCATTCAGAAAAGAAGATTCGTCTGGTACCTCGAATCCTAGGCATTCGAAGCTGTGGTGGTCGGTGCTGCCACAACCTTGGCATGAAATTGCCATCACTAGGGTGGCGGTGGCGGGCTTGGGGATATCCACGACAAATACTCCGCTTGTGCTTCGTGGGATGTTTCTTCCAGCGGTCCAGTAAGTGTTGTGGGTGGCGGTGTCTTGTAAGATTCTCAGAGCATCATCTGGAGCAAGGTTCATGATTGTTCCTCCGGAGGAGGCATCGATCATGGCTCGGTGGTGGGGATCAATAGCGAAGTAGAAACTTTCGACGAGGTTCCACGTTTGGAATCTATGGTTAGGGCACTTCCTCAGCAGCTCGTTGAAACGGTCCCAAACTTCGGCTAAACTTTCTTGATCGGCTTGCCGGAAGATGGCTATTGCACGCCTCATGCTCACGATCCGATCTACCAGGTGTAACTTAGCTAGGAATTTTGTGGTCAAAGCCTCCCAGGTGGTGGCTGTTCCAGGTGGGAGGGAGTGAAGCCATGTCTTGGCTTTGTCCCTTAATGAAAAAGGGAAGAGGCGGAGCTTGACTGTTTCGTCCGGGATTCCAGCGTAGCGGAACGTGGCGCAAATTTCGGAGAATTCCGCAAGGTGAATATGGGCATCTTCATTGGCCATTCCGGAGAACTGAGCGTTGTTCCGAATGATATTCAAGATAGCTTGTTTAATCTCGAACTGTTGGTTGGTGATAGCAAGTCCGAAACTGGGGTATATGCTCCCGATAGTAGGTGTAGTGTAATCCCTCATGGTGCGGACCTGGGGAGGGTTCACTTCATTTTCGTCGCCATTTCGGTCGCCATAAGGTATCCCTCCAACTCGGTTGCCGTCATCGATATTCAGCTGGTCTCCCATTGGGGCTAAAGTGATAGCTGCGGCACGTCTTCGCGCTAGGATAGTACGTTCGATCTCTGGGTCGTAGGCTACAAAATCTCTTGTGGCTCAACCCTGCATTCACTGCGGCAAACACTAGACAAGGAAACAACAGTCAAAAACACTAACTCTTATAACAATATTTTTAGTCATCCTGAGTCGCTCTATAGTTGCATTCCCTAGCAACGGCGCCAAAAACTTGATGCGTGTAAATCGACAAGCGCACCGATCGCACAAGTAATAAAGTTTGGGAATAAATCCCCGAGTGTCGGTCTCTTGAGGAATGCAATTAGCATAGAGCTGCAACAGTTCAGAAAATATTGTTATGAGGGTTATACTTAGAAAAGAGTAAAAAGGGGGGCTTGAGAGATTGTGGTTTCTTGATCTACTAAACTAATTAAAGCTATGCGGGTCAAAGGCACCGCTTCACAAGGTGAGGTGAGTGTATCGGCCGCGATGCCGAACTTCGGTTGGGCGAGTGGACAGAAAGCTAATGGGTGGAAGTGTTCTTGTGCGGAGTGCAATCGGGTGAAACTAGGATATGGAGTGGATGTGGAGTGGGCGAGGCTCATTCACACACACAACTCACAAGCAAATGTAAACCACAAACATCCACTTAGACATATAGTAGAAAATGTAGTTCATTACAATAGCAAATTATTCCATACAACGGAGGAAAAGGAAGAAGAGTAAACCACTAGAGGATGAAGGTCCAGCGCAGGTCGTGGCCGGAATAGTGAGTTGTCAATCCGCTTACGGGCTCAGTCCGAGGAGGCTTCCAGTACCAACGAGCTGTCACCTCGAAGGCCTTTGAGTCCGTTCTCTAGGTTGTCTTCTTCTCCAACTCCGGTGGAAAGCTTGGAGTTGAGGTCATCAATGGCTGGGAGCTTCGCCGGAGGGTTTGGAAAGATTCAGAATTGCCGGCTACGAACTCCCAATGAAGGTGGAGGTGGATGGAGAAGCTGGAGAAGTAGAATGGCACTTCCCGCGCACTCCCCGATCGCAGAAATGACGAGTGTTGACCTAAATCGCGGAGCAGGCCCTTAAATACATAGGTAGCAAAAGCAGTGCGCACGATCAGTGCCGCACGACCAGTGGTCGTGCGCACTGTCGGTTGATGATCGTGCGCAATTTCCAATTAAACCTGCAACTTGGAAAGAAACATCAGCAGATATACACACGATCAGTGGCGCACGACCGGTGTTCGTACGCACTGAATCAGCTGATCGTGTGATTGGCTAGGACAGATTTGCAGAAAGCAAGGGGTAAACACGCACGAGCAGTGGCGCACGACTAGTGGTCGTGCACACTATGACCAGTGCTCAGGCGATTACCCGGGCAGAATTAGGAAAAGGAGAATGTAATACGCACGATCAGTGGCGCATGACCAGTGGTCGTGCACAGTAAGTCCAGTGATCGTGCACAATGTTCCTGTATCGTCGGGGTCTCCCGAGTGGTTCCGGAGCACGCACACGATCCCTGCACCCGCAGAAGAGGCAGATAGGCTACCAAAAGTGCACACCACATTCTCAAGACACGGCTAAAAACAACAAAAACACAGAAACATCTAAAGCACAAAGAAACGGGCCTAAAGTGCACTTAATCATGAAATAGGCAAGTAAGAAAATATAAGCAGTTATACCTCTCAAGTGCTGTACTAAGACGATAAAACTGGCCCAGATGAGTCCAAAAATCAGTGTAATATTTAGACTCATCAGCTATCCTCTTTCTAAAAGAGTAGAGAGAAGGGAGAGCAAGGAGGAGGAGGAGAGAGGATCCGGCCGCCGGTGGAGCTTCAGAGTTTCGAATCGAGATCCGAGGCCAGATTTGTGGAGGCAAGGCCGCTGCAGTGCTTTCCAACCGGCTAGATTTCCATGGCTCCAAAGAGGACATCAAGGGTAACGATATTCCTTATTGGACATGTGAAGTCCTTATTTTTGGCATGTGCATGGATTTCCCCCACCAGAGGGTGGATTGCGGAGGGATTTCCCTTGGGTTGATTCTTGGAATCCCCAATAGTCTTGCATATAGATCCTGAAATGTGTAGTACGGAATAGACATACTGTGTAAAACCCAACTGGACAGGTTGGCCTGGATTGGTGATGTTTCATTTGCATACCAGAGAAGTTTCTACGGTTTAACGTATAGTTTGTGGAGTCGATGGGTTGGACCTGTGAAGGGCAGTATCAGGAAGTACTGGAGTGGTAGCCCAGGAAAATACCCTTGTGATGCTTGTGTTGTGTGCTATGGCAAGACCATTTTTGTGCCACTGCAGGATGCTGCAGGGTTTGGGCGGAGTTGGATGCAGAAATAGAGTTTTTGCTGAACCCGCTAAGCAATCGCGAAGGACGCTCGCATGAACTCCCCTTTTTGATTGAAAAGACAGTCCTTGGTGGACATTGTGGCTATTGTGAAGCCAGTCCTTCGTGGACATTATGGTTATTGTGAAGCCAGTCCTTGGTGGACATTGTGGCTATTGTGAAGCCAGTCCTTGGTGGACATTTTGGCTATTGTGAAGCCAGTCCTTGGTGGACATTGTGGCTATTGTGAAGCCAGTCCTTGGTGGATATTGTGGTTATTGTGAAGCTAGTCCTTGGTGGACAATATGGCTATTGTGAGCTGTAAGCTCCTAAAAAGGCTCCGTGTCGAACAGGAAAGGTGAAACCGACCCGCGCCTTAGATTTGGCCTCGAGTACATTGGTATTCGTGATGACAAAGCGACTTGAGCAACGAGGGGTGGCGGATCCGTACCTGTGTTATGTCCGTCCGACTTGGAGACCTGAAAGTGTGGTCAGTTGGAGCGCATAATGAGAGTCTTAGGCATGCATGCCGTTAAGACTAAATGCTTAATACCATTAGGTTTCAGACCGTGAATGTTGGTGTTGGCCCTGGTTTTCCAGCGCACCAAGAATGTGCCCTGAGTGCATGGATCGTCGGGCTACGTGGCTTACGGTTGTGATGTATTGTTTGTGCGTGAGAGCACAATGTGTGATATATCTGCCTATGAATTGCTAGGCCTGCAGGGAAGGAATACCATTGCCCCAGGAAGGGAGCGGGGTCGTTATAAATTGGTCAGCTGAATACTGACCGTTGCTTTGTTTGCCACCGCTTGGTGGGCTGTCCCTGTGCAGGTGCTGGAGAGCCGAGCGGGAAATATAAGGGTAGAAGTCCCTGCTCCTACTGCTGCTGCTAGCCCTTGAAGGCTAAGCAAAGTCTTTTTGTGCTATGTTCATATGTGGTCGGCTTGCTCGCCGATGTATGGAATCCATGCTTGTAAAGAGGAACTGTGAGGCCTTACGGCCAAACGTTATCGTATTTGATGTACATTCCTATATCAATGTGGTTGTTTATATTAGTGGACATTCCTGGTTTGAGTTCAGTATTTTTTAAAAAAGCTTCCGCTAGAATGCTCTGTGTTTGGATACGATTATCAATTGGTATTAACCTGTAACCTCGCCGCCTGTTTTGTGGCATATGGTGTGGGGCCCCGGCCGGACCTTCTATTATATGCTATATGAACGGATGGAGTCGTTACATAAACTACCCAACTCAAAAAATAGACCAAACACAACGGAAACAAAAGAAAAAGATTATAAATTATCCATTAACATATGAGTATCAACATGTCCTTATGGCCTTACAACAATTGAGAGTTAAAAACTCAAACAATACATCAAGCATGAATGTGCATAAGTGCTCCTATGCTACCTCGGCGTGCAAGCCGGAAACATAGTACATTAAACATCACATTCCATAAAACAGAGCTATCACGCAACATGTAACACTTCATGAGGCTTAGGCCTTTTTGGCCGGCGATCTTGCTCCCGCTTGCAATCCTTGCCCTGTAAAAATTGGTTGTAATGTGGGTCAGCAAAGGCTAACCTCAACTGTGTAACCAACACATCTACTCTCAACCTTCCCTAGCGGACCTCGGGGCACTCCATTACCCAGCAGATCGCACTTCGTATGCAAAAAAATACATGTGCAGTGCAAGTAGTAAAACACGTTTGTATGTATCATACAACAAACACGTTTCTATGTTGAGCATATAATAAAAGAGGCCTACAAATGTAGCATGTATGCAAACCTAGGCTTCACCCAAGGCAACCTAAAGTGTATGCCTCTAACACATCATCAATCGAGTACATCCAATTTCCCCATCGATGTTCAAGCTGCAAGCACAAGGGTACTTCCAATTTCCCCATTGGCGTTCAAGCCGTAATCACAAGGGTACTTTCAATTTTCCCCAAATGGCATACAAGCCGCCGCACGGAACTCTTACCTTGGCCCTACCCGTTCATGGGTCTCAAAACCCAGGCTTGCCTACAATCTATGGCTTCTCACGTTAGGATTCCGCCACACAAACCAACCGATACTAAGAACCCTTGCAAGACACCACCCGTTAGCGATGACCCGGGCCCGACTCCAATATCGGGACCAAGTCCACTGAAGGAGACCCAACGGGACCCAATTGGTATCGTCTGGGCTTGTCCAAAGCTTGGCATCCTCGTCAGTTTCACAGAAGGGGACTTGTCTCTCCGGGACACTCTCCCCACATGACTTCGACGTCACGGGCTAGCCAGCCGACCACAGAGACAAACCACGCCTTAGCACATCACAATCCCAAGCCTTTCCCACCCTAATCCACCATTTGTACCGTACCGTCCCCACATCCCCGCGTGTACTCTAATTTCCACCTGGTCCAGTTCTGGTTACTTGTACTCACATGAAAGAGGGGGAAAACAACATCACAAATGATGTCTTGCCGCTAACGGATTTCTATAAAATCCTTACGGCTCGCTATGCAACAACACCGAGTCAGACTAACGGCCGCGACAATGTCTTCACCCACAATGCCTAATCCACTAATGGAGCGAATTTCTAGTGCAATATCATGTCGGGGACGGACACAATCGATCCGATGGCTTCTCTTGAACTATGGCAACCCGAATCCCTCTCATTTGAGAGATCCGGTGCATATAATGCTTGAAAGAAAGCAAACAAAAAGTAGATGTCATGCACGCATCCTAAAACCAAGAGGAGAAGTGTCGTTACCTTACGATTCCTCTTCCTAGCCATAGAATCATTTCCTTGCATAGATTAAAATGAGCGCCTCCAAGTCCTCTCCACGGATCTGACCTCAGAATGACGATCGGAGCGTCGAAGCTCCATCAATGGCGGGGAAAGAGCTCCTTCTTCCTCCTCCAACTCTAACCTCAAACCCTAACCTTCACTCCAAAAAGGGAAGAAAAATGAAGGAAAAGGGCTCTCAGCCCGACTTATGGAACTTGGACGAAACGTCTTGAGCCCTTGGATCAGCTTCTAAGATCAATCAGACGACTAACAAGCCAAACGACTGATCTTCTTCCGTCCGCTATCGCCGGGCAGTAACTACCTACCATCGGGCGGTAGCTTCCTGAGCCGCAAGACAGAAAATAATGATGCGCTAACACTGACGTTAAGGCAAACGCTGCGCGGTAGCATCTTTCTCGAGAACTCAACGTTTTCTCGAGAACTCAACCCCTTTCTCGGGAACTCAACGCTCTCGACGCAACCCTGGGGTTACCGTCGTGCGGTAACTAACTATCGATGAGCGGTAATATCTATACACTCGACGAACGAGATTTCGTCTCGACATCTATATCCGACAAAACAACGCTATCGCCGGGTGATAGCTACCAGAAAATCAAGTTCTGGAAAAACTAGGGTGTTACACGGCGGGCGCTTCTTGAGCACAAGGCAGCGGCCAAGGAGGAGGGTGGCTGGCGGCCGCTCCTTAGCCGCAATGCGGCGACCAAGGAGGAGGGTGGCTAGCGGCCAAGGAGGAGGCTGTCCGACAGCCGCTCCTTGGCCGCAGGGAGGCGACCGGAGGCAGCTACTTTGCCGCAGGGCGGCGGCCAAGGAGGAGGGCGGCAGGTGGCCGCTCCTTGGCCGCAGGGAGTCGGCGAAGGATGAGGGCGACCGACGACCGCTCCTAGGCCGCACGACGACGGCCAAGGAGGAGGGCAGCCGCCGACCGATCCTTGGCTGCAAGGCGGCGGTTAAAGAGGAGGGCGGTCGGCGGCCGCTCCTTGGCTTCAAGGCGGCGGCCAAGGAGAAGGGCGGCCGGCGACCACTCCTGGGCCGCAAGGCGATAATCAAGGAGAAGGGCGGTCGGCGACCGCTCCATGGCCGCAAGACGGCGTCCAAGGAGAAGGGCCGCCGACTGCCGCTCGTTGATCGCAAAGCGGCGGCCAAGGACGAGGGCGACCGATGACCGCTCCTTGGTCGCAAGACGGCGGCTGATCCTTGGCCGCAAGGCGGCAGCCAAGGAGCAGGGTGGCCGACGACCACTCCTTGGCCTCAAGGCGACGACCGCTTCTTGGCCGCAAGGTGGCGGCCAAGGGGGAGGGCGGCCGGCGGCCGCTCCTTGGCCGCAAGGCAGCGACTGGAGTGGAGCGACGACTAATGACCGCTGAGGCGGCGTCGGCGGCAGCCGGAGTGGAGCAGCGCCCGGCGACTGGCGAGGCGATGTCGGCGACGGTTGCTTAGGTGTGCATAATGGGATTGTCGTGCAGGAGGATCAAGTGTGGCGATCGTGTGCGCGGCCAAACCATGATCCCACTCCACTTGGGTGGAGATCATGGGGGGTGTGGATATCGACACACCTTGCTCATTATAAATGGGGGTGATCCCCATCAATTGCCCCCCATATCCTTGTTGTACGAGGATGCTCCAGGCGAAGAAAATCAAGGATCTTCTTTTTCTTTTCTTTTTTATGGCGATGATGCTGACGAGCGATGATGGGTCTTAGATGGTGAATGATGGCGCCCTGCAAACTCGGGTAATCAAAAATGTTAGGATAGTGCAGTAGAAGCAATGAACGCTCCTGAGAAAGGAAGCCGAATCTCGCGTGATTGCGACGGCACGCTTGCGAGCGCATGCACTATCACGTGATAAAATAGCACGCGGGTGGGCCCGTGAGGGGGCAAACGGGGCACTCGCGCGGGTGGAGATGTGAGCGAGCGCATGGATGGGCGTGCTTGCACGGCTAATCGCGCATTTGGGCGCGCGCGCGGCTGGATGGCGCGCCAGCCCGCGCGTTAGCGAGTCTGGCCGGGTGTGGTGCCTGTAACACCCCCGATTTTGTTCGATGATTTTATTTGATTTGATGTCGTCATATTTATGACATCATGACATTACTTTTAATGTAGAGTTGACGACGCGACGCCGTTATGTCATTTTCGCGTCCGTTCGGTCGAGTTGGACAAATTCTCGAATTCTTGTTGGAATTGGAAAAGTTTTCATTGGAAAATTAAGATAAATAATTTTGGACTTGCTCGTCAAGTTTCGTCGCGATCCGAGCGATATTCGAACCTCGGCGATTTTCCGAAGTTTTGTAGAATTTATGTTCGCCGTAGACTTCGAAAATTTATATCTCAAGAACGGCTCGTCGGATTATGGTTCTGACTTCACGATTGAGTTTGTAGCGTCAGTGTTCGCCTACGGTGC
This sequence comes from Platanthera guangdongensis, assembly GCA_039583875.1. Taxonomy (NCBI): domain Eukaryota; kingdom Viridiplantae; phylum Streptophyta; class Magnoliopsida; order Asparagales; family Orchidaceae; genus Platanthera; species Platanthera guangdongensis. The sequence continues at coordinate 104,614,725 of CM077150.1, forward strand.
GAATTTCGTTTAATTTGGCGCGCATTTGGGCCTCCGTTTTGAACTCGTGTTTCTTTATTAAAAAATATATAAATATGATTATTTTAATATTAAAATACTATTCAAAAATGTCATTTATTATTCATCTCTATAGTTTGATTTTTTTGGATATATTTGTAAATTTCACTGTTCATGCAATTGTTTTCTCGAGTAACTTCATGTTCTCGAGAATTGCTTCATTTTCTCGAGTAATTTATTTCCTGTTCTCGAGTACTGTTTCATTTTCACGAGTAAGTTATTTCTTGTTCTTGGGTGCTGCTTCATCTTCTCTCGAGTAAATATTTCTTGTTCTCGAGTGCATGTTGTCTTCTTCTCGAGTACTCCTAAACCTGTTCTCGAGTAGTCGGCCGTCCTTCCTGAGAAATCTGTTCCAGTGTATGTTCGAGTGTCATTTTGAGAGTCAAAACGGTGTCATATAAACAAATGGTTAACATGAAATTTGTTCGTCTCGACGAGATCTACAACTTTCATGTTGAACACTTTTCGATTTGAAGCAATCTTAAATCTCTATTTTCGTTTTTTGTACGCCCTCATTTAAATTGCCCTTTTTCTTCGTGTTTAGACAAAAAAATAAAATATATATATATATATATATATATATATATATATATATATATATATATATATATATATATATATATATATTCTCATACTTAAGGATAATTAGAACAACTTCATCCTCTTCAAGTCTAGACCAAACCGAAAACAAACGGCGACTTCCTCCCGATCGTGAATCTTTCGGTGGCTGCCGACGGTGCTCTGGTGCTCGAAATCTTCAACCGAATATAGATCTGGAAAGCTCTTGTCGAGAGCTACGCCGTCGTGGTAAAACTTTCCCCATTTCTTTAGTTTTCTCGTTAGTATTTTTGGCACTAACTCTAATTTTTGGCCGTTTTTGTTAGATTTCGACTTCCCTCGTCTTCTCTAGCCCCGATCTATGTCGAGCAGTGATTTGGGCTTCTTTCTCCGGTAAAATCAAGGCTAGTGATGGTCCCTTTTTCACTTCCCTTCTTTACCCTAATGTTTGCAGAAATTTCTAACTGCTGGATATCATGATTACATTATATATTTTTGCTGATTATAGCACTGTTGAGACCTCATGCCTAATTCTATTCATGATTTTTATGTTGTTGATTATTACTATCTGACCCTGTAAATGCTTAATGTATTTGATGAAGTGATGAATACCACTTTTATTACCATTCCGTAATTTTTCTCGTAGAGTGCGTTAGAGTTTGTTTAAGATTGTAAGTTCTTCCTAAAGATTGATCAACCGCTTCTAATCTAGAACTGTTTAGTAGAATCTGATGTACCGTTGTTGACTTGAGATGTCTATCTTGGTTTTTCTTCGTGGCGATGCCGTGGGACGAGACAAGCCACCCGACCACGATTGGGTTGTGGTGTGCCTCTGAGCTCTAAACCCGGATCGTTGCGGATTTTCCTTTCGGGTTTTCTTTGTTGCGAGTGTTATTAGTTAGTGAATCCACCACCACAACGTTTGATCTCTCTATTAGCACTTTGTGGGGCTCTACCATGTTTTTGGGGCATTTTGCGGTGTTTGGTGGAGTGTTTAGTTCTCCCCCGCATTTAGACGGATAGTTGTCTTTAGGGTTGTGTACAGCTGAGTTGACCACCCTGCCCGTTTTGGATTGTTTGGTGGAGTTGACCACATGTGGCTAATAGGGGTTTGTTTCTCTTCTTGTTGGTTTAATCTTGACTTTTTTCCCTTATAGCCTTGTGCGTTTGGGGTATTCTTGTTGCACGTTACGCTTCACGTAAGTTCTTTCTCTTTTTTTTACTTTTGTACCTTACTACTGTACTTGTTTATGTACCCTTTTCTTTGGTCTTGGGTTGGTACCCCTTGACTTTTGTACTTGTGGCTTTCTTTTTGCCATCACTTGTACTTTCTTGTTGAGGTGTTTTGTCATTGTAATGCCTCAGGTTCAGATCTGTAGCTGAGTTCGGTGCTGGTTTTTGGAGTGCTTGAGCGGCAGTGTTGGCCGTGGTTGTTGCCTCATCTTAGCAAGGTAGATTGTTGTTTATTTTGTTTTACTGGTTCAGACATACTTTACTGTATGTGGGTTCGTGTCAGTTTGTTGACGCTCACAGGGTTGTTATTTTTGGATACTTGTTAGCTGCTTAGTTTTCTTCTTGTGGATGTGGATTACTTGCTCTCTGGGATGTTTTATGTTAGGATTGCACGGTAGTTATTTTCAAGTATAAAAATTACTATTATTAACGTATGCATTGCATAACTCACAATGTTAAATCATTATATTTAACGACCGTAAAAAAATCTACTTTTACTTCTACTATAAATTTTGAACTTGCATGCCTTGAGGTGTCCCTTGGGAACCTCCATGCTCTTGTAGGATGCCTAACTGGATAAAAGAAGTACTTTCCGCAGCGTTTAATTACTTTTCTCGTGGACTAGATGAGCCACTAAGCCGAGGGATACGTCGAACTACTATACTTAAACTGATTTCACCTCTTAATAACTTAAAGAATCTTTCTTCATGGTTAGGTAGGAGTTTTGCCTGAGCATCTGCAGTTATCCCCTGCTAATGTGGCATCATGACATACATTTTTCCCTTACTCTGATATACCTTTATTGGTAGTGAAAAATGTGGGTTGTGACAGTTGGTGTCAGAGGGAGGTTGGTTTGACAAGTTGGTCGAACCAGCAAATCTCGTTTAGTTTGTTTCCTTCTTTCATTTGCATACAGACACTGATGTGTCTTCAGTACGTCTTAACCGAAGCATAGTCACTACACTCATAGCATGATAAGAAGTATACGAGGCATATTATGTAGTATGGGATGCATAATATGTTTTTGTATATGGATCCACCATAGGAGGCAACATGTGACGGTTATGTAGTATGAGATGCATAACCGTCATCACATGGGTGCCCATTAGCACGTTTTCTTTTCTCGATGCATGCGATGTTATGTAGTATGCGATGCATAATATTTCATGTGTACACCGCTCATGCATGCATTAAGGCCTTTTTAGAATGCATAGCACTGCATACATAACATATCATCGCATAAGCACGCGTGCTAAGTTAAGGTTTACATGATGACACATGTACACACATGATTTTAAAGAAGAATGAAGAATTCATGCATTCATATCATAGGCACATGAGTAAATAGGATGAGTGGATGTCATCCTAAGTAGGACTTATCATCATTATAAAGTCCTAAAGTAAGTTAAAGCACCAGCAAGTATCTGTAAGTATGGTTTGAACTAGTTGAGTGGCTTAGTTGTAAACTAGGATTTTGATGAGTTGTTTGTTGCCTTTTAGAAATGCCGCCAAAGCGTCCTGCGACGAGGTTGACTCCCCAGTCAGGGGGTGAGTCATCGGGTGTGCAGATTGAGGCGTTGATCGAGAGTTTGCACCAGAGCAATGAAGCTCCGTCGAGGCTGTACAACCCGTATCTGGCGAGTGGGGAGAACCGAGAACCAGACCGGCCGGCTCAGATCATCCAGGTCCCAGGCGAGCTCGACAGAGAAAACCCGAGCCCGAGCTCGGCATTCGTCGACCGCGAGCTCGGTACTCGCCGAGCTAAGGCAAGATTCGTCGGGCTGAGATCGACTAATGGAAGTCGACAGAATGGCCTGCTCGCCGTCCCAGCTCGCACTCTCATAACGGAGCCCGGTAACAGTAGGCGAGCCGGATCTGCCGAGGTGGCCAGGCTCCCCAGCTCTCCTGGATCCATGAGGTACTTTTTACTATTTTGCCCCCGCTGGTCTGCCCATAGCCCTTCAGAACAGCGGAGTTTGGCTGTTGGCAGACCCAACCAAGTGTTTTTTGGTAACTTCAGGTCAGTTTAGTTTGGTTATTGGCAGTTTAGATTTTGGAAACTATAAATAGGACCCAAGGGGTACCCCAGAAGGCATGCTTCCTGTACTCTCTTCCTCCAGTTTTCAAGTTCTTTCTGAGGGTACCTTAGCTCGGCCTTTAGCTAAGGAGGGGAAGCGCTCTTAGATATTCCAGGTGTGTGGTGGATCGTCCCAGCCGAGCCCTTAGGTCGGTTCTTCCCTTGTCTCTTTTGTTGTTTTACTTGCAGGAGTGAAGTAGGCGCGCGTTCACCCCTTCCCCGAGGGTGAACTCCACAGGAGACCAATTTTTGGCTTCAACATTTTGGTGTGGTGAGCGTGGAGCGTGTTCAGCACAGAAACACTTCAGCGAGCTCGATGACGGGAGGACAGGGATCTGACAGGCCGGACTCACCGCCCCCCACCTCTTGCCACGGTGGGGATGCTCGAGGATTTTAGGAACGAGGTGCGGAACCTTATCAAGTTTGCACTCGGCACGCGGGCCGAGTGCTCGATTCTAGCAGTTCAGATCGCAGCTGCCCCCTCTCTGGGCGAGGACGCCCCTGGCAGGTGAGCTGGGAAGGAGGTTGCCGAGGAAGGCCGGGGGTGCGAGCTCCTCGGGCGCGAGCTCTTCCCCGGATCGGCAGGCGGAGGCCGGTTTGGCGAGATGGGATCGCAAGATGGGCCAGCTCGCCCAGTAGGGGGTGGAAGCCCCTTCAGTGACTTGGTTTCCTCTGCCCCGGTTCTAGATGGGTTCAGGGAACCCGAAATGTCCTACTACACCAGAAAGGGAGACCCCGTCCAGCACGTCCAATGGTTCGAGGACGTAGTTTCAATCCGACAGATGTCAGACGGCTTCAAATGTCGACTCTTCACCATCGCCCTCAAGGCGAAGGCAAGGGAGTGGTTCCATCAGCTGCCGGCCAGCTCAATCTACTGCTTTGAGGACCTATGCCGAGGGTTCATGCTGATGTTCATTACCTCGAATAGGAGAAAGAAGGAGTCGGAGTCCCTGTTCCACATCAAGCAGGGAGTGAATGAGACGTTGGGAAGCTACGTGGATCGGTTCCAGGAGGAGGTCACCCAGGTCCAGGAGATGCCATGCCATAGTTTGATGATGGCTTTCACCCTAGGCCTGTAGCAGGGATTCTTCAGGATGGAGCTAAAGAGAATCCCCCTCTCTCCTACGAGGAGCTAATGGAGAGGGTGGCAAGAGAGGTTGACGGGGAGGCATAAAACCCAGAGTTTGCGCGGAAGCTATCCAGGTGGGCCACGAAGGAGGAGAGGGAGTCGAGCGGAGGAAGAGGACAGGAGGAGAGGAGAGCCCCGGCAGAGGGAGCAGAGGCAGCTCCAAGGGCAGCAACAGCCCAGGTGGGGGCGTCAGGAGCCCGACCGTCGGCTGGGCTGGAGGCCCGAGTGCCAAGGGCAGGGGCCACAGAGAGGGTACCATGGAAGGGATTTCCATCAAGGGGGGCAAGATCAATTCCACCCCCCGGGCTGGAGGCAGGCCCAGAGGCCCCAACTCCCCGATCAAGAAGAGGCTATGGCCATAGCCATGGGTGAGAGGAGGAGAGTAGCAAGGAGGAGGGGAGAGAAGTTAGGTGGAGTTGCCCTATTGCGACTTTTATCAGGAGGAGGGGCATGCCACAGCCACATGGCCGGACTTCCTTGAAATGAGAGGGAATAGGGAACAGCAGTAATAGCAGCAGGGGCGTCAGGAAGTGAGGATCGAGGAGGTCCTGCCTCGGGCAGAGGAGGACCGTTGCGAAGACCGGGTGGACGTTGGGACCCGAGGAGGGATCAGAGTGATCCACGGGGGAGGGGGGAGGGGGTCGAAGCTTCCCAGAAGGAGAGCATCCACACCATATATCGTCAGAGCATTGCCTCCACGTCCCAAACCCCACCCCCAGAAGAGAGGATCACCTTCTCTAGGAGCGACATGCCGGATCACGAGGATCCATTTTGCGATGCGCTGGTCATCCAGACAACCATCGAAAATTTTACCGTCTCCCAGATCCTCGTCAACAACAGAAGCTCCGTCAACGTCATCTTTAAGAAGGCATTTGACGTAATGAAGGTGGAGGCGAAGAGGGTGTTGGCCTCGGATGGACCCTTGTTCGGATTTTCAGGGGAGAGAAAGTAAGTAGAGGGAGGAGTAGGCCTCCATGTCACCCTAGGGGGGGGGCAGTCCAGGAACTGCAGGTTTGTCATCGTGGATGCCCCCAACAGCTATAGTGTCATCTTTGGGAGGCCCCTTATCAGTGCCTTCCGCTGCATCCCCTCATCATTCCATCAGTGCTTGAAGTTCAATGCCAAGGGGATTCAGGTCAGGGTCAGGGGGGACCCCAAAGTGGCGCGTGAATGCTACGTCACCGCCGTGAACTCCATCTCTTGGCAGGAGGGAGCTGAGGAGATGGAGCAAAGGATGGAGGAGGCGGAGTAGGAAACTGGCAGGGAGGAGCTGGAGGCGGAGAGCTGCGTCATGGCAAAGGCAGCAGGAGATCAAGAGGAGTCGGCTAAGACGATGGCCGTAGAGGAAGATATGGAGGCGGAGGACCCCATCCCAGAGGAGAGGGACGCTGAAGAGTGGGGGAGTAGTCCCGGTTGGAAGCTGCGGAAGAGGTAGTGGGGCTGGAGGTCCAGACCCGTGAAGGCAGGGTGGAGAAGGTCCGCGTCAGCGGAGGGCTGACCCCGGAGGTCCAAGGCAGGATGCTGGAGTATATCCAGAAGAACGTGGACATCTTCGCATGGAGCACCGCGGAGATGCCGGGAGTTGACGCGGATGTGGCTTGCCAACGCCTCAATTTGGACCCGAGAACACGCACCGTCCAACAAAAGAAGAGGTCCATTGCGGACAAGCTGGCGGAGCCCATCAGAGAGGAGGTGGCGAAGCTTCTCAGGGCCGGTTTCATATCCGAGATCCAATATCCCGGCTGGGTCTCAAATGTAGTCATGTTGAAAAAAGGGGATGGCCGGTGGCGTATGTGGATCGACTTCTCCTTGCTTAATAAATCTTGTCCTAAGGACTGTTATCCCTTGACTCGGATCGACGCGCTCGTTGACTCAGCCGTTGGTTTTTCTGTGATGAGTTTTTTAGATGCATTTTCAGGTTATCATCAAATCATGATGCACCCCCGGACATCAAAGATGTCTCGTTCATCACGGGGGATGGATGCCACTGTTACAAGATGATGCCTTTCAGGCTAAAGAACGCAGGGGCGACCTATCAAAAGATGATGGGCAGGGTTTTCAAGGAACAAAAGGGGAGGAACCTAGAGGTGTACGTGGACGATCTCATGATCAAGAGTCAGGATGTGGACTCTCACCTCCGAGACCTGGAGGAGAACTTTGCTACCCTGCGCAGGTACAAGATGCGGTTGAACCTCCTGAAGTGTGTCTTCGGGGCCAGCAGGGGAAAGTTCTTGGGACACCTCCTCACCCCTACGGGAGTCGAGCCGAATCCGGATAAAGTCAAGGCCATCATAGAGCTGGGATCGCCACAAAACACTAAGGAGGTGCAGCGGCTGACAGGGAAGCTGACAGGGCTAAGTAGGTTCCTCTCTCGGGCTATGGAGAAGTGTTCCCCCTTCTTCAAAATGTTAAGGGGGGGGTCAGAAATTTGGGTAGACTAAGGAATGCGAGGAGGTATTCTAGGCCCTCAAGGTACAGTTGACTTGGGCTCCATTGCTCCAAGGGCCGAAGTAAGGGGAATACATATTCTTATACCTCAGGGTCGGGGTGGAGGCCTTAAGCTCCGTCCTAGTTCGTGAAGAGGGGAAGAAGCAACTCCCTATATATTACGTGAGCCGGGTCTTGAGGAAGGCCGAGCTACGTTATCCAATTTTGGAGAAGCTGGCCATTGCCCTGGTCATCTCAGCCCGAAGGCTGCGACCCTATTTCTAGGCACACTCAATCCGAGTGGTGACTGAGCACCCCCTCCACGACATCTTTGAGGGGGTGGAGCATTCTGGCAGGCTGGGCAAATGGTCGGTGGAGTTGAGTGAATTCGACGTCTCCTTCGTCCCCTGCCTCTCGATCAAAGCTCAAGCGATGGCCGACTTCTTGGCTGATTATGTGATTGAGGTGGCAGAGGAAGAGCTCACTCGCCCGACTCCTTAGAAGGTGAAGGTGGATGGCACCTCGGGGAGGCATTCCCTAGGAGTGGGGGTGATCTTAGAGAGCCCTCAAGGGACTAGAATTGAGCAGACAGTGGTGGTACACTTTTCCATCACCAACAATCAGGCCGACTATGAGGTCGTGATAGCAGGGCTGCGCCTGGCCAGGGAGCTGGGGGTGTCGGACGTGGAGGTTCTTACTGACTCCATGGTTGTAGCTTCCCAGATCAACGGGGAGTTCGAGGCGAGAGAGCCTACGCTGAGGCTATACTTGGCCAAAGAAAAGGGAGTCATTGGCACGTTCCAAACTTTCTCCATCCAGCACATACCCCGGGAGGAGAATGAGCAGGTCGATCAGCTCGCAAAACACGGTCCTCGGGTGGGGGGTACTATCACCGACCTATTCTGCCACCCCATCGAAGAAGGAGAGCTTATGGAGATAGACCAGCGGCCTTCCGGTTGTAACTTTCCTTTCCACGAGAGAGTATCCGGAGGTGGTAGACAAGAAAAATCTCTGGCACAAGTCGGTGTACTACCTCCTCCAGGACGGGCAGTTATACAAAAAGACTCTCTCGGGGATGTTGGCTCGATGCATGGCCGAGAGGGAAGTACAAAGAATCTTGGAAGAAGTCCACTCCGGAGAGTGTGGGAGTCACTCCGGGAGTCGGACCCTGGAATGGAGGATTATCAGGCAGGGGTACTTCTGGCCCACCCTGGGCCGTGATGCAACGGAGTTCGCAAGAAGGTGCCATAAATGACAGTTATTTACTCTACTCCAGCTACAGCCGGCTCAGCGACTCAAAAGTATCACAGCCCCGGGCCCTTTGCCATTTGGGGAATGGATTTGGTTGGACCATTCCCCCAGGCCAGTGGGCAGAGGAGGTTCCTACGAGTGATGATCAATTATTTCTCCAAGTGGTTGGAAGTGAAGGCGCTGACCAAGGTAACTACCCAGGTCATCAGGAACTTCATGTGAGGGGGGATCATCTGCCGCCATGGGCTCCCGCAGGCCATTGTCACGGACAATGGGACCCAGTTCGCCAGCGCGGAATTTACCAGCTTCTGCGAGCAGCTTGGGATCGACCTCAGGTTTGCCTCGGTCCACCAGCCCAGGAGCAACAGGCAGGTGGAAGTCGCGAACAAGATCATTGTCAACCTCCTAAAGAAGAAGGTGGAAAATCTGAAGGGGAGCTGGGTGGAACAGCTTCCCGCGGTTCTCTAGGCCTTGAGGACCACCCCCAACACAGCTACCGGAGAGACCCCCTTCAAGCTCTCTCATTGGTGCGAGGTAGTGCTCCCCGTGGAATTTGAAGTTCAGACACCTCGAGTTGTTGCGGCCAGGGAAGGCAGGGAAGAATGGCAGGCCGAGAATGAGGAGTTGCGGCTCTCCCTTGACATGGTGGAAGAACTGCGGGATCTTTCCGCCCTCCGGCAGGAAGAGGTGAAGAGGCGGATGGACAAGCACTTTGACAAGCACGTCAGAGTCAAGCAATTTGTAGAGGGGGACTTGGTGCTGAAGAAGGTGGATGCAGCAGGGAGGTCGACAACCATGGGGAAGCTCAACCCCAGCTGGGAAGGCCCATTTATTGTAAAAGAAGCTTTGATATCAGGAGGGTATCGACTCCAAAATGTGGAGGACGAGACCCTAAGTCTCACCTGGAGTGGTGACGACTTAAAACGCTTTTTCCCTTAAAACATGTAAGCGGTGCTTTGATTTTTAATAATAAAAGGTCTTTAACACGACAATGCTGTCGCAGTTTGTTTGCCTAAAAAAGTGAAGTTTACTTGGACCCCAAGCAGATTCCGTTGTTAGGCTCCCACCTAGCCGGCAGTGCTGGAAATCACTCTGTATCATCCTTAGACCTCGACTAGATCCCGCTGTCAGGCTCTCACCTAGCTGGAAGGGCTGGAAGTCACTCAATGGTATCAACCTTGGACCCCGAGCAGATCCCGCTGTCAGGCTCTCACCTAGCTGGCAGGGCTGGAAGTCACTCGATGGTATTAGGCTTAGACCTCGAGCAGATCCCGCTGTCAGACTCTCACCTAGCTGGCAGGGCAGGAAGTCACTCGATGATATCAGCCTTCGACCCCGAGCAGATCCCGCTATCAGGCACTCACCTAGCTGGCAGGGATGGAAGTCACTCAGTGTCATCCTTAGACCTCGAGCAGATCCCGCTGTCAGGCTCTCACCTAGCTGGCAGGGCTGGAAGTCACTCGATGGTATCATCCTTGGGCCCCGAGTAGATCCCGCTGTCAGGCTCTCACCTAGCTGGCATGGCTGGAATTCACTCGGTGTCATCCTTACACCTTGAGTCAATCCCGCTGCAGGCTTTCACCTAGCTGGCAGGGCTGGAAGTCACTTGATGGTATCAGCCTTGGACCCTGAGCAGATCTCGTTGTCAGGCTCTCACCTAGCTGGCAGGGCTAGATGTCACTCAGTGTCATCCTTAGACCTCGAGCAGATCCTGCTGTCAGGCACTCACCTAGTTGGCAGAGCTGGAAGTCACTCGATGGTATCAGCCTTAGACCCCGAGTAGATCCTGCTGTCAGGCTTTCACCTAGCTGGCAGGGCTGGAAGTCACTCAGTGTCATCCTTAGACCTCGAGCAGATCCCGCTGTCAAGCTCTTACCTAGATGGTAGGGTTATAAGTCACTCGATGGTATCAGCCTTGGACCCCGAGTAGATCCTGCTGTCAGGCTCTCACCTAGCTGGCAGGGCTGGAAGTCACTCGGTGTCATCCTTAGACGTTGAGCAGATCCCGCTGTCAGGCTCTCACCTAGCTGGCAGGGCTGGAAGTCACTTGATGATATCCGCCTTGGACCCTGGGCAGATCCCACTGTCAGGCTCTCACCTAGCTGGCGAGGCTGGAAGCCCCTCGGGGAAGTCCTACACTCTCCGGGTAGTGCACAAAAAGCTCTTCTAAAGATAAGAGGGGAGAGCTCGACATGGGCGAGCTCGGGCTCGCCAATTCACCCCAGTCTCGGCAAAAGGGTGGCAAGCTAGGACTCGGGACCTCGCTAGGATGAGGTGGATCTCGCCGGGCTGCCCTGTCCCCCCACTGTGCTTCACTTAGGAAAATTTGGTGAATTTGGTTTCCAGATTGGTAAGATTATGGGCTGCCCGCAAGTGAGTTGAGGCGAATCCCGAGAATTGGCGAGCCAGGCCCTTGGACCTCGCTAAGGGGAGGCGGATCCCGCCAAGACGCCCCGCCCCCACGTTATTTTACTTAGAGAAATTATATTGAACTTGAATTTTTGTTGAAATAAGGCCATGGACAGATCGCGAGCAAGCTATGGAGAGCCCTGAGGATTGCCAAACTCTCAAAAGATGCTCTTAGGAAGGAGTCCTAGCAATTATTCTACTTTAAGTCTATCTACGCGAGGTCGCCTGGGGAAGGGCTCGCGAACAGGCAGAACGCAGCAAGGATAGAAAATAGAAAAAAGAATAAAGAGGAGAATGGCTCGACTATAATCAAAAATCTATTTTATAAAACAGTGATGTTTACAGGTAGAGCTCGCCTCAGTGAGGAAATAAAAGAAAGTATATGCACTTAGACCTCGCCCCCCCCCCCCCCCCCCGCCAGATTGGTGGTCCTCACCTTCGCCTGACTGATCCGGGAAGCCCTTCCCGAACAGCGCGTCCAGACTGTCTTCCTTCTCGCTTTGAGGCGTCGTCGGGAACAGGCTCGGTATCATGTCCCGGGCCGAGATCTCCTCGCATCCCTCCGTTAGCACTCCAGTGTCCTTCATCATCTGAAGGGTGCATTCGGCGGCCTGGATGGAATTGATCCGCAGCCTCTCGACGCGGTCGGCCTCGCCAAAAATCCTTGGCCTCTTGTAGGGGAGGGTAGGATCGGTGCCATTGGGCGGGAAGAAGATCTCCGCCTGGAGGCGTACCTCGCGGTTGAGGTGCTGATTCTCCTCTTTCAGCTTCGCATTCGCCCCCTCCAGCTCGGCAAGCCGGACGCGAAGCTGGCCGATCTCCACCTCCTGCTCGGCATTGCGAGCCCGCAGCTCCCCGGCGGCCTTGGCATCCTGACAGAAGAAAAGTTCATTAGTGGCAGTGCAAAATATTTCAAGTAAAAGAGGGAGGAGGAAGCCCGATACTCACCAACCCGCCGACGGCCTAGGCGAGAAGACCCTCGGCGATGCCGAGCCGCCTCACCTGATCAGCGACCTTGTCTTTGGCGATGTCGCGGGCTTGCTCGGCTTTTTGGAGTTGGTTGCTGAGGCCAAAGCTGCGGCGGGTCAGCATGTGGTGAAGCTCCATAGCCCGCAGATGGGCCTGCAGGCCCTCATGGCCGAGCTACCGCAGGGTCATATTCTTGTATGCCTCGGCATCCTCCCGGCCATAAAGGTCGAAGCCGAGGGCATATGCGTGACCGGTGGCGGGCTCGTGGTTATGCCAGGAAGGGTGCACGGTGGAGATGGAAACCCGGTGGGCCAGCTCGTCCCACTGTACCATGGGCTTGCCCGCCGAGTCTTTCCACCGCCCCCCAAAGCTGAAGAGGGGGTGCAGTTTCGGCGCCCCGCGCTTGCGAGCCATCCTCTTCCCCAAAGGAGGTGGAGAGATCGCCGCAGAGGGAGCAGGAGCCTCGCTGACCTTCCGCCCCTTGCTGATGATCTCCTTCAGCGGGCTCTCTGGCGACGCGTCGGGAATGGTCTCGAGCGAGCTTATGTACTTGGGGCTGGATTGATGTTGTTGATGTTGTTTTCCCCGGGGAGCGAGCACGGCTTTCTTCATCTTTTTTGGTAATTGCTGGCGGTGTGGCGGGTTCGATCCCGCATCCTCAGAACGCCTCTTGCTGGAAGAGGGTTGGGAGAAGGTTGCCTCATCTCGGCAGGCCGCCGCCACCACCTTCTCGCGAGCAAGGGGGTCTGGGTACAACCCCGAGTCCGCGAGTGGTGGGTTAACAGGAATTAGCCACTCCCCTGCAAGGAAAAACTTGGAAAAAGTTAGATCTTCAACAACAATGTGGCGAGCTCGGCGACCGGGCGAGCTCGACAAAAGTGGAGGGAACAATACCTTCGCTGGGTAGGATGGGGAGAAGCGCGTCGAGGCCCCTTCGCAGGAAGGCAACCTCGAACTCCTTGTGGAGGAAAAAATTATGGAGGTCAGCATCGTTGTCGGACACAATCGGGGGGCGGTAGACTTCCTCGCCCTTCTGCTGCGGCGAGTATGGGATGTTGTCGAGATCACCCTTGATAAAGGAGATCTTGCTCATCCAGTTGTGGTGCTTATTCGCGATCTCGCGAACTTTGATCAGCGAGCCGCCGAAGTAGGCGATCCCGTCTGGCGTCTCCTTGTAAGAGAAGAGTTTCCTGAATACTGTCAGGTTGAACTCAATCCTCTCTCGCCGGAGATAGCTCGTGAACGCCACCATCATGGCGATGGCGTTGGAGTTCAACTGCGCGGGCACCGCACTATAATATTTCAGAATCTACCGGATCTCCGGCCAGAGGGGGAGGCGCAACCCCACCTCAAAGTGAGAGTTGGGGAAGGCGAGCTCGTCGTCATAGAAGGTATTGATGGCCTCCCCCTGCCTCGGCCGACGCGCCTCGAAGCCCAGCGGAACGTGGTCGCCAACAAATTGCACGAGGTCCTCCTCGGTGGTGTTCCCCTCGAAGAAGCAATAATCAGTGAAGTGCAGGGCGCATTTGGTGCGGCCGTCAGCGTCAGGGTTGGCCTTGCCCATACTCGCAGAAGAAGGGATGGAGCGCGAACAGAAAAGGGAGAAGGCACAGGAAGAGAGAGAGATAAGCAAGCAGTTAAGGCAGTAGTATGGGGGTTGGTGGGGGGAATATTTATAGAAAAAGTAATTAGGTTGCCATGCTGTCCAATCGGCCCAGCTCGCCATCCCAGCTGGCCAACCCCCAGCTCGCCGGCTTCCGGCGCGTTCCAACCACCAAAGCTATCTAATCAGCCTAGCTCGCCAACCCTCAGCTCGCCGACTTCCGACGCGTTCCAACAAAGGCTAAGTCAAATAAAAGCAATACATTATTTAAGTACCGCATGTCTAAGAATGTTTAAAGTTGTTTATTACAAAGACCAAGTGCAGGAATAAGAAAGCGGGGCGCGCAGGCAGGGGGAAAAACCAGGAGGCGAGTACCAGTCGGCTCGACAAACGAGCTGCCCTTTATCTGCCCCGACCTTGCATCTCCCGTCCCCTAGACTACCGCGCGTGGAGCATCTCGCGGATCCTCCCTGAATTCCTCTGCGCCACTGAGAGGCCGTCGTCTAACTCATCCAGAAGCCGGGAAGGGGGCATCAACTCGCCAGCCTGGCCGCTTCGCACCTCATCAGCAAGACGCGCATAGTCGCGTTGCAGCGCCTCGTCGACCTCCTGCACCTCGTGGACCCCGCGCACCAGTTTATTTAAAAGCTTAATCTCCCTCCTCGCCAGCTCGTCTTGATCCACTTCGGAGCCCAGGTAAGAGTCCAGCGAGCTGGGGGAGGGGAGGGGAGAGTAATGGGCAGCCCGCAAAGATTCCTCAGCAGCGGATTGGCTGGGGGAAACTGTGGAGGAAAATATCAGCAAAAGGAGGTGCTGGAAAATTGCATGAGGCAGGAATCCAGGCAAAGTTTACCTGACGAGCTCGGCACCTCAAAGGAAATGCGGGGAGGGATAAACCTCAGATCCTTCCCACGACCTTGGTCGCGCGTTCCCGGTGAGAGTTGTTGGAGCATGCATTCCGCGCTTCTTAGTTTGAGAATAACAAATCCTGGATGTATTTGATCTTGGTATGTGTTTTAGATGTGCAGGGATAACAGATTTTTTATGTACAAAAGAATGGCTGAGCATGGCATTGATGAAAAGGAAAAATGTGCTATCACTGGCGATAACGCTATCGCGGGCGATATCATAATCAGTTCCTGTTATCGTCAGCCTTAATCCGCACGTTGCCGCGCACGAAGTCACGGTTCAGCGATATCGCGGGGCGATACCGATGTCGCCGAGCGATATCCCACGATCGTCACGTTCTCCGCTCAGATCTGAAAATCCGCGCGACGTGTGCCACGTGTCAAGCAATGGAGAGTTATCACTATCGCGTGGCGTTAACTCTACCGCCGACGATCTCATAAAGTGATATATACGGCCAAAACTTTTAGGGAAGAGTTTGATCGTGCAGAGCTTTATTTTCCTGGAGAATTTTCAGAGCCTTCATCTCCGTTTCCAGACGAACTCCCTTGGTCCGTTGAAATCTCAAGAGCGAAGGATATACGACCGTGTGTTCAAGATTGTAGATTTTCTCGTTGGTCCACCATCATCTTCAGAGCTCGTGATTTTGAGGGAGTTGTTAAGTTTTACTATTGTACTTTCATTTTCACTATTTATCTTTGTAATTGGGAAGGGAAAATAACCACCTTGTGTGTGGTGTCTAAGTCCGTGTGTGGCATAGGGGCAAATCACCACCTTGTGTGTGGTGTTTAGGTCTGTGTGTGGCTTAGGAGTAAATCGCCGCGTTTTGTGCAGCGTCTAGATCATAGGTTTGATTTAGCGGGAGGCTAGTAGCCATATCTAGGGAGATATTGACTATAGCCTACCGATTCTTGGGAGAAGGATCGGTGAAAAAGCTAAAAACTATTATCGTTGTAAGCCTTGATTTCAAGCTTTATTGGAATCATTTTACATATATATTTTGGAGAAATAAAATCTTGATTTTCATTTCATTGATCTGTCTCAAACGTAGTATCTAGTTTCATATTTTATAAAAAGTTTATAAAAGTTTAAAGAGCCCTTATTCACCCCCCCCCCCTCTAAGGGCGCCACAAGATCCTACAAGTGGTATCAGAGCGGGTTATTCCTAATACGGTTTCACCACCAGGAATTATGGCGCAGCATGACCATGCTTTCTCTGAGGGGCAAGGAATTAGTAGACCTCCATTATTCACTGGATCTGACTATAATTACTGGAAAACTAGGATGGAGTGTTTTCTTATTTCTCTTGACATTGGAGTTTGGAATATGGTAGAGACTAATTATGCTCATCCCACTTATACAGTAGGTGATGTAGTAATGGAAAAACCAAAAGATAAATAGGATGAACAGGATAAGCGAAGGTGCAAAAATAATGCAAAAGCCATGAATGCATTATTTTGTGCATTAGATAGGACTGAATTTAATAGAACTTGTGCTTGCAATAATGCTTATGAGATTTGGAATTTACTTGAAGTAACTCATGAAGGTACCTCGCAGGTGAAGGACTCGAAGCTATTTCAAATGGAATCAGAATTTGAAAAGTTTAGGATGGAAGTGGATGAGGACGTAGACTCAATGTACACCAGATTCACCAAGATAGTCAATGACTCAAAAGTGCTTGGTAAAAAATTTTCAAATGGTGATTTGGTGAGAAAACTTCTTAGATCTCTCCCCCTAAGTTTAATCCCAAAGTGACGGCTATTTCTGAATCTCATGATCTTAAATCTCTTAATATTGAAAGCCTGATTGGGAACTTGAAAACTCATGAAGTTGAATTGAAAATTCAACAACAAGAGTACATGGAGCCTAAGAAGAAGGGGTTGGCTCTAAGATCTAAGAAAGAGAAATGTAGTAATTCTGAGGAGGAAGAAGAAGATGAGGAAAGTGTCTTTGTTAGAAAATTTAAAAAATTTACGAGAAATCCGGAGAGAAGAAATACTTTTAAAAAAATATTTTAAGAAGGAGACGTTTAGAAAGAAAAAACAAAAGGATGATGACGATGAGGAGGAAGAGAGACCCCCACCGCAGTGCTATCATTGCAGGAAGTTAGGACACATTCGAAGCAAGTGTCCAAAGTACTTGAAGGAACTTAAAGAAAAGAAGCACAAACGGAAGAAGAAGGTCCTGAAAGCTGAAACATGGGATGATACTACCTCTGATGATGCAAGCAGTTCAAGCTCAAGCGAGGAGGAGGAGGCCAATATGTGCCTAATGGGAAAAAGCGTCATATCTGATGACGAGTTCAGTGTCCAAAGCGACACTGAGGTAACTCCTCCAACTTATGATGAATTATTTTCTGAATTTTTAAAGACTTGCAAATATCTTGAAAAAAGTTTAAAAGATAATGATCTTCTTAAAATTGAAAATAAAGTTTTAATTAAAGAAAACAAAAAATTGTTAAATGAAAATAAGACTGTTAGAAAAGAAAAAGTCTCTTGCCAAGAGTGTGATCACTTTATGGGAAGAATAAAACAGCTTGAAGAATCTCTTTCCAAATCTCATTCAAAAATAAAAATTCTCACTAAAAAGAATGAGATTTTAGAGAGAGATCTGAAATCTTCTATTTCCAAAGTCCATGAAGGAAAGAAAGCTTTTGAACGTAGATGTGTAAATCTAGTATCCGAGAATAATGAAATGAGAAACCAGATTCATGACTTAACACTAGCCATGAAAAAGTTTGGATTGGGCCAAAGATCACTGGATATTATCTTAGGTTACCAATGTCACGGATCTGGAAGATTTGGACTCGGATACACAGCTGGAAACTATCGCGCGACGACAAGCACTACCGTCGGCGATAGCGAGAAATCCAGAAAATCGAGTTTTAAAAATTATGATAATAATAAATTAACTGATACTACATTTTCTTACAGTAAAAGTCCAGAGAAGTTATATTCTTCTCATTACATTACATGTGCCAAATGCAATAGATTTGGTCACACAACGGACTCGTGGTGGAAGAAAGGAAAAAGTAAAATTAAGCAAATCTGGATGCCTAAGGCTTCTACCTATACTATGGGTGGAACCACTTGGGTAGCCAGATCTTTACTCACATCCTCTTTCTAGGTGTGTTGGCAGGCTAAGGACAAAGAAAACATGTGGTACTTGGACTCAGGTTGTTCAAAGCACATGACGGGAAATAAAGAGAAGTTTCTTAGCCTGGAGATGAAGAAAGGAGGAGTTGTTACATTTGGAGATAATGGAAAAGGAAAAATCATCGGCATCGGAGTTGTGGGTAACGAAAGTTTTTCAATTTCAAATGTTTTGTTCGTAGAAGGTTTAAAACATAATTTGATTTCTATTAGCCAACTATATGATAAGGGTTTAAATGTTTTGTTTGAATCTTCTACAAATTTATGCAAAATTATTGATTCCAAAACAAATAAAATTGTTTTTACCGCACCTAGATGTCATAACGTATATATGATTAAATTTTATGATTTTTCAAATTCTACTTTAAAATGTTTTTTATCAAAAAATGATGAGTTAGAATTATGGCATAGGAGACTTGGACATACTAGTGCAAAGTTAATTAAGAAACTTTCAAAAGATAAATTAATCAAAGGTTTACCATTGCTAAATGGGAATTTATCTTCATTATGTGAGCCTTGTCAAAATGGAAAATTTTCAAAATCATCTTTCAAAAGTAAAAATATTATTTCTACAACTAGGCCACTCCAATTAATTCATATGGATTTATTTGGGCCAATTAATACTTCTAGCTTAGGAGGTAGAAAATATACATTTGTATTGATTGATGATTATTCACGTTTTTGTTGGACTTTGTTTCTAACCTCCAAATCTGATGCATTTTCAGAATTTTCTAAATTATGTTTGCGTATTCAAAATGAATTTGAGTTAAAAATTAAACGCATACGTTCGGATCATGGAGGAGAATTTGAAAATGAAAAGTTTATTTCTTTTTGTACGGAGTTAGGAATTAAACATGAATTTTCCGCTCCACGCACACCACAGCAAAATGGTGTAGTGGAGTGGAAAAATAGGACTCTTCAAGAGCTAGCTCGTACGATGTTATCTGAATTTACATTACCAAAATCTTTTTGGGTTGAAGCGGTGAGTACTGCATGTTATGTAATTAATAGAATAATGCTTCGCCCTATTTTAAAAGTAACTCCTTATGAATTAATTTTTAATAAAAAACCAAATGTTTCTTATTTCAAAGTTTTTGGTTGTAAATGTTTTATTTTAAATTCTAAAGATTCCTTAGGAAAATTTGATGAAAAATGTGATGAAGGAGTTTTTATTGGGTATTCTTCAACTAGTAAAGCTTATAGAATTTTTAATAAACGAACGAAAATAGTTGAAGAATCTATTCATGTTAGGTTTGATGAGTTTGTTCCATGTGTCGATAAGAAAACTACAGGAAAAGAAGATAAACCCCTTCCTTTGATAGAAAATGATGATGAAGAACATGAAAGGAATGAAGAAGGAAAAGAAGAAGAAGAAAGAGAAAAACATGTCCCTCCAATGGAATTGATATTTTCAAAGGATCATCCGAAGGAGCTTATTATTGGAGATCCACAAAAAGGGGTCAGTACTCGCTCTTCTTTACATGTTTTGTTTTCAAACCTTTGCTTTGTCTCTGAAATAGAACCAAAAGATGTTTCCACCGCTTTAAATGATGAATTTTGGTTTTTAGCAATGAATGATGAACTTAATCAATTTGAACGTAATAAGGTTTGGAATCTTGTAGAACGACCCAAAAATCATCCTGTAGTTGGAGTAAAGTGGATTTTTAAATATAAATTGGATAGTGATTCTAGAATTGTTAGAAATAAAGTCAGATTAGTTGCAAAAGGTTATGCACAAATTGAAGGGGTAGACTATGATGAAACTTTTGCACTCGTTGCTAGATTAGAAGCGGTTAGGATATTTCTTGCATTTGCTTGCTTTAAAAGATTTAAATTATATCAAATGGATGTCAAAACTGCATTTTTAAACGGGTATATAAAAGAAGAGGTTTATGTAGAACAACCCCCTGGCTTTATTAATGAAAAATATACAAATTATGTTTATAAATTAGATAAAGCACTTTATGGGTTAAAACAAGCGCCTCGTGCTTGGTTTGATCGTTTAACTCAATACTTATTAAAGCACGATTATAAAATGGGAAGTGCTGATTCTACACTCTTCATTAAGCAAATTGATCATGATTTAGTTATTTTGCAAATTTATGTTGATGATATTATTTTTGGTGCCACTAATGAAGAGTTATGCAATGAACTAGTTCAAATTATGAAAAATGAATTTGAAATGAGCATGGTAGGAGAACTTTCATATTTTCTAGGTTTTCAAATTACGCAAAAACATGATGGTATTTTTATTTGTCAATCCAAGTATATTCATGATATGTTAAAAAGATTTGGATTTGACAACCTTAAACATGCAAATACTCCAATGAGTGCTTCATTGAAATTGGGAAAAGATGAAAGTGGTATTTCAATTGACCAAACCCTTTATAGAAGTATGATTGGGTCTTTATTATATTTAACTTCTTCTAGACCCGATATTATGTTCGCCGTTTGTTTATGTGCTAGATTTCAAGCTAATCCAAAAGAATCACATTTAAAAGTGGTGAAATGTATTTTTAGATATCTTATAGGAACATCTAAACTAGGCTTATGGTATCCTCATAATGACTCTTTTATTTTACATGGATATTCTGATTCTGATTATGCGGGGTGTTCATTAGATCGAAAGAGCACAAGTGGCACTTGTCACTTTATCGGCCCAACACTTATTTCTTGGTCGAGTAGGAAACAGAATTTTATTGTCCTCTCCAATACTGAGGCCGAATATATTGCACTTGGTAGTTTTTGTGCTCAAGCACTTTGGATGACACAAACACTAGAAGATTTTGGCGTACACCAAAATAATGTTGAATTAAAATGTGATAGCAAAAGTGCTATCGATTTAACGAACAATCCCGTATTACATTCTAGATCCAAACACATAGATGTTCGTCATCATTTTATTAGGGATCACATAAAGAAAGGACATATTAAAATAAATTTTATTGGAACAGATTCTCAAATAGCAGATATTTTCACAAAACCACTTAATGATTCATCCTTTTCAAGGTTAAGATTAGAACTTGGAATCTTAGAATTATAAATCAAAATTAAGAACTGGACAGCACATAAACATAACATAAAACATAACATAAAACTGGAAAGCACATAGGATAACACTGAAAAAGACAATACAAACAACAAAACCACAAATTAATAGAGTTTTCACTATCGCCAGGCGACAGTACTGTCGCCGGCGATTTCCCAGATTCAGTAAACCACAAAATATTACATCACTGATAATAAACAATCATTCATCCATGTTCTCTTCAGTAGACACATTCACATCTTCACTGGAAGTCGGAGTTGGTTCTCTAGGCCTTCACATCCGCCTTATCGAATGTCATGGAGGATCCTCGACTGGACTCCCCCATTCTCGTTCTTCTTCCGGAGTTGGCTTTAGTTTCAGCCCCTTTACCAGAAACTTCATGAATTTTCGAAAACCGGAATGGCTACACTTTTGTTCCTCTTTCATCTCCTCCACAGTCTCCCTTAGATCCTCAATAGATTCACGCAAAGAACCTCCTCTTTGGAAAGGTTATCTTGATGACAAGGCAGCCCTAAGAGATGGACCTCTCGCTGGTTCTACGGTATGTATCGCCGGGATACAATCATCAATGTAGAACTCTTGATCTATCCAATCATATTTCTGATATACGATCCTTTGAATAACACTTCCTAAAGGAAGTGTATTCAGTTTCCTCCTAAGGGGATGCTTCATCTTATACGTATATCGTATGATGGATAACACAAAATCCGCCACATCAAACTTGACTCTCTCTAATACATAGTACGTCACTAAGCTCAATTGAGCTGTGATCTTCCTTGTGTCACCGGACTTCAACATAACCGTGTTTCTTAATATATCTTGCATCACAAATGCATCGCGAGAGAGTGATGAGACGTCTTGAATCAAACTCCTATTTTCCTTTCCATGAAGGACTTGGTTCAATATACTCCAATCACGATCCTTTCGATAATTCTCCACTATATCCATAAAATGTTCCTCACAAGTGGCAAGAGTATATTCTCGTCTTAAATCAACATGAGTAATATCTATTTCAACTCCTTGGATTCGAGACCTTACTCCTCCATTCAACCCGTATAATTAGGGTCTTCCAAATTATTATAAAAATCCCGTACAAAGATGGAGCTAAAAGTGTTCGGTACAATGAGAGACATTATACCTGACTCCACAAGTAGTTCATAGATATGTGGTGGCAATGATTCATCCCAAAGTTTAGCAATACCAACTGACGCATTCTCAATCCCCGGGTATATTTGATATGATGCATGTGGGTTGCGGCTAGTACTTTTTCTTGCACGGGATGATGATTCCATTTCCTGAAACCATTATGACAACATCATGTTAACTCAAAAAAAAAGTTCATTTTCAAAGATTTCTTTTCTGTCGCCGGCGACAGTACTATCGTCGGGCGATAGTGTAAAAACTTCGCCTATTTTGAAATTTCGTGTAGATTTCCTCTAGTAAATTCAGAAAAGCTACTCAAATTAACTCCATCTCAAAGATCTACCACCTATAACTCATTTTTTGTAAGGTATTTTGCATCAAAATGACACTTTTTCTTCAAAATTTTTCCTTAACAAAATGTATGACCAAAATCAAATTTTCTTGCTAGATCTATCTCCTTTCATACTTTAGAGTCCAGATCTATATTTTTTTTAAGGTAAAACACAACCATAAAGAGGGATCTAACCTTACTTTTTGGAGTTCTTGAGGGTTTCCGCTGAAGAAGACGATGGCCAACAATCCAGGGTCGGTAAAAGGAAGAGATGTGTCAGCCCCATATGGTTTTTCGAATTTTATATCAAAAATCGCTATCGCCGAGCGGTATCGATACCGCTGGAGATAGGGCATTTTTCAGCCACACTTTCCAAACATTCTGCAATTTTTTTAAAAAAACGGTTTCTAGTATTACAGTAAAGTTTTGGATGCTAATCAGAATACGATACCTAGTACATGTGTGATTATTAGTTTATAAGTTCTTTGAACATTGTTTTTAACTTGTCGTGCTCTTGATATCTACCTATATCGTTGATGACTGGAACTTGAATAGACTTGTTTCCGCATGCCTCTAAGTATGAGTAACATTTTATGCTTGATAATGTGCTCACACTGACACGAGCTGATAATTACACATCCTTAAGTTTCTTCTTACATGCTATTGGTTTGTTTCAAAGATTCGAATACCTCGCTAACATTTTCATTTATGGCTCATTCAAATTGATTTTCAAAACTGATGGCCATTCTGAGAAAACCATTTTTTTGTGTTTGCAATACAAGTGAATTCGGAGTCCTAAGTCAAAGTTTCTACAAACAAAAATGAATGAAAAACAACAAAAAAAACCAATTACATATGACTAGGATACTCCAATCAAGCTCTACTCACCCTCCTGATAAGTCTTAATGAGCATTGTGAGGTTGAGCACCTTGACAAGGATTGTAAAGTGTCTTGTGCAAACAAACTTGGCCATTTTTTTAAAAGAAACATCTTTATGACATGAGGTTCTCTATGCAAAGATGTTAGCTTCTTGTATCCATATATTGCAAACCTTCATGTAACATTATTTCTTAAGGATAATGTATACTAAATCACTCTTCACATGTACACATTATTATCATTTATAAAATTTCTTCTCATGAGAATTGGACCGGTCATAGTTCTTCTCTTCCATTTCATCGATTTTCCTGTTTTCGATATCTTGACCTGACAGTTTTCAATGTTTACATTCAACTTTTAAATTAATTTTTCCATAGCATACATTTTTTTGATAAAATTCCAAATCTTAAGGTAATACTATTCCATGGTTTTTACTGTCCATATCCTACTCCTCATGCTTCTCAATTCTATTACTAACTTATACTCTCTCAGCTTCTTTCAGCTTCCGCATTTCCACCTCGCTACATTTTTTCCACCGTCTTTTGCTAATAACAAAAGGGGGAGATTACCTACGAAATCAATTGATTAGTACATTTAGGGGGAGTAATTATCTCTTCTTTTATATAGGGGGAGCAAATAGTCTTTATTATATGGGGAGTTTATCATAACTATTTATGCACTTTGATTCATAATAATTATTATACCTATTTATGTACTTTAATTCATGATGATTATCTGAATTGTTTCACATTCTCCTGATCTCACGCAATTTCTTTCTTAGTGGATTTGTTATTATTAAAAGGGGAGATTGTTGGAGCATGAGTTCCGCGCTTCTTAGTTTGAGAATAACAAATCCCGGATGTATTTGATCTTGGTATGTGTTTTAAATGTGCAGGGATAACAGATTTTTTATGTACAAAGGAATGGCTGAGCATGGCATTGATGAAAAGGAAAAATGCGCTATCACTGGCGATAATGCTACCGCGGGCGATATCATAATCAGTTCCTGCTGTCGTCAGCCTTATTCCGCACGTTGCCGCGCACGAAGTCACGGTTCAGCGATATCGCGGGGCAATACCGATGTCGCCGAGCGATATCCCACGATCGTCACGTTCTCCGCTCAGATCTGAAAATCCGCGCGACGTGTGCCATGTGTCAAGCAATGGAGAGTTATCACTATCGCGTGGCGTTAACTCTACCGCCGGCGATAGCATAAAGTGATATATACGGCCAAAAATTTCAGGGAAGATTTTGATCATGCAGAGCTTTGTTTTCCCGGAGAATTTTTAGAGCCTTCATATCCGTTTCCAGACGAACTCCCTTAGTCCGTTGAAATCTCAAGAGCGAAGGAGATACGACCGTGCGTTCAAGATTGGAGATCTTCTCGTTGGTCCACCATCATCTTCAGAGCTCGTGATTTTGAGGGAGTTTTTAAGTTTTACTATTGTACTTTCATTTTCACTCTTTATCTTTGTAATTGGGATGGAAAATCACCAACTTGTGTGTGGTGTCTAAGTCCGTGTGTGGCTTAGGGCCAAATCACCACCTTGTGTGTGGTGTCTAGGTCCGTGTGTGGCTTAGGAGTAAATCGCCGGATTTTGTGCAGCATCTAGATCATAGGTTTGATTTAGGGGGTGGCTAGTAGCCATATCTAGGGAGATATTGACTATAGACTACCAGTTCTTGGGAGAAGGATCGGTGAAAAAGCTAAAAACTATTATCGTTGTAAGCCTTGATTTCAAGCATTATTAGAATCATTTTACATATATATTTTGGAGAAATAAAATCTTGATTTTCATTTCATTGTTCTGTCTCAAACGTAGTATCTAGTTTCATATTTTATAAAAAGTTTATAAAAGTTTAAAGAGCCCTTATTCACCCCCCCTCTAAGGGAGCCACAAGATCCTACAAGAGGAGCTCAAATCCCGAGATGGGGATGGTTTCCAGACCCTCCCCCGTGGTCACGATAGCTTGTTGAGGAGAGCTGGAGCGCACAGGCGAGCTCGGCCTCTGCGAGCTCACCCCCAAGGTCCCAAAAGGAGGGGACGGGTCCCGGGGATGGTTCTTCGGAGTCATGAACCGTGAGTCCCCAAGAGTGGTCTTGGCCCGCGGGGTGGTGTCTCGCTGTGCGATGTCCTCCGCGCCATCAGGGTGGCTGTCTGGGCCGCCGCAGACCTCGACAATATTCCTCCCCTTTTTAGGGGCAGGCAGAGTGGAGGAGTCGGTCCCGTGCTCCAAGGTGGTCCTCAGGTCGTCATAAATGGGCTCGGCCGCATGAGGGAATGTTTTCATCTTTTTGGAGTTAGGCTCGACAAGGCCTAACTGCGACACAGCGGCTGGGACCGCTGTCAAGGCGGCTAAGCGAGCAGCTGAGGCCTGGCGGGCGCTCATAAGCCGCTCTTGAACCTCCTTGGGGATCGTCATCTTGGCAGGATTAGAGCAAAGGGAATGGCAAGAGTTAGGCAGGTATGCATGTGTATATATATAGCCACAGGTGGACCCCAACCGAAGATTCCCTCCATTCCACCCCGCACTCGCCGAACACTTGGGATTGGATGTTTCTTTCCGAGCTTTGTCAAGCTCAAAAAGAGCGGGGATTGTGTACAACCCCATATCTGGCGAGTGGGGAGAACCGAGAACCAAACCGGCCAGCTCAGATCATCCAGGTCCCAAGAGAGCTCGACAGAGAAAACCCGAGCCCGAGCTCGGCATTCGTCGACCGCGAGCTTGGTACTCGCCGAGCTAAGGCAAGATTCGTCGGGCTGAGATCGACTAATGGAAGTCGACGGATGGGCCTGCTCGCCGTCCCAGCTCGCACTCTCACAACGGAGCCCGGAATAGTGGGCGAGCCGGATCTGCCGAGGTGGTCAGGCTCCCCAGCTCGTCTGGATCTATGAGGTACATTTTACTGTTTGCCCCCGCTGGTCAGCCCATAGCCCTTCAGAACAGTGGAGTTTAGCTGTTGGCAGACCCAACCAAGGGTTTTTTTGGTAACTTCAGGTCAGTTTAGTTTGGTTATTGGCAGTTCAGATTTTGGAAACTATAAATAGGACCCAAGGGGTACCCGAGAAGGCATGCTTCCTGTGCTCTCTTGCTCCAGTTTTCAAGTGCTTTCTGAGGGTACCTTAGCTCGGCCTTTGGCTAAGGAGGGGAAGTGCTCTCAGATCTTCCGGGTGTGTGGTGGGTCCTCCCCGCCGAGCCCTTGGGTCAGTTCTTCAGTTGTCTCTTTTGTTGTTTTGCTTGCAGGAGTGAAGTAGGCGCGCGATCACCCCTTCCCCGAGGTTGAACTCCACAGGAGGCCGATTTTCGGTTTCAACAGAGGCAGTTAGTTACGATGCAGTCGCAGATTCAGTCTTTATTGTTTGTCGCTCCTACGCAGGAACCCGTATCGCAAGATTCTGCCGCAGGTCAGGTCGTACCTACTGATCCTGTTCCTCTAGTGCCCCCAGTGACGTTACCGCTGGAGATGAACCTTATATCATATTTCCAGCGATTGAGACCTCCCACTTATGATGGGAGTGTCGATTTCATGGTTTTAGATGATTGGATTATCTCTATGGATGAGATGCTTACGTATTCGGGGATTGTTGAAGCACAGAAGATGATGCTTGCGACCTACCAGCTAAAAGGCCTGACAAAGACCTAGTGGATTCGAGAAAATGAAAGTTTGGCAGAAGGATGTTCTTGGGAGTCCTTCAAGAAGATGCTGCTGAAGAATTTCTTACCCTCGGTCGAGCAGGACCGATTGATGAACAATTTCCTGCATTTGAAGCAGATAAAGCTCACTGTGAGCGAATATGAGATCGAGTTTAGTAAGCTGAGCAGCTTTGCTCCTGATTTGGTAGCCTCAGAGGCAGCAAGAGTGAAGTGTTTCCTCGACAGATTAGGAAGCGATGTCCAGCAATTGGCATGCGCATATCGAGCTGAAAGCTATGCTGAAGCAGTGGAAACCGCTTTGAAGGTCTAGGCGATCGAGAATGCCAAGAATCGAGGTGCTGCGGCGAGAAAGGAGAAGAGAAAAGGTGAGTAGGATGGAAGCTCCAGGACATCTGGCCCTTCTTCAAAGAAGAAAAGTAAGGAAGTATGTAGCTTCTATGGTCGATCTGGCCACCCTTTCAAAAGGTGCTTTAGGAGGAATGCCACCCTGAAGCAGCAGCAGGTGCTCGCCATCCAAGGCACACCTAAAGGAGATCTGGTGTGCACGCACTGTGCTAGGAAGTGACATGATGTGAGTCATTGTTGGATGAAGGACAAGGTCTATTTCCAGTGCGGGCAGAAGGGGCACCTGAAGACTTCATGCCCTAGGCTCAGGCTCCACTACAGCCTGCCCTGCTTCGGGCTCTGCCGCTGCCACCAAACCTGGATAAAGGAAAAGGAAAGCTGAATGTGGTGACCAGTGAAGAATCTCAAACCTCTACGCAAGTTATATCAGGTTAGCCCCAGTTTAATTTATCTTTATTATTTCTCGTTGTTGCCCTAGTTATCGTTCATTTAGTTATGTATGCTACGGTTTTAGGGGAGTTTAAGGTGCGGAATAGGTTGGCGCGCGTTCTTTTCGATTCGGGTGCCACTCATTCCTTTATGGCCCGGAGGTTTGTAGATAAACATCATCTGGATGTGGATCAATTAGGAGGCTCCTTCAATGTCAAGCTTCCCTTTAGTGATTCAGTGATATCTAATCAAAGAGTTCTGAGATGCCCTATATACCTAGGCGATTTCCTACCCTTTGCAGATCTGATAGTGTTGGATCTGACGGACTTTGACGTGATATTGGGCATGGACTGACTGTCCAGGTATGATGCGGTCATCCAGTGCAAGGCAAAGCGACTGGACTTCAGGATGGACAATGGCCAACCTATGAGCGTCTATGGATTTCAGGACAGGGTTTCCCCTATCATTTCTACGGTACGTTCTTGTCATGCTATAGAGTCTGGTTGCGAGGCATTTTTTGGTTTCTATTTCTGCTCTGGAAACAGCTTTTGTTACGCTACGTCTTGATGATATCTCGGTGGTGCGAGAGTTTCCAGATGTTTTTCCTGTCTGTCTTCCAGGACTTCCACCGGTGAGGGAGATAAAGTTTGTGATAGACGTCGATCCAGGTACTAGTCCTATTGCTAAAGCACCGTACCGTATGGCTCTGCATGAGTTGGATGAGTTGTGTACTCAGCTCGATGAGTTGCTAAGGTGTGGTTTTATTAGACCAAGTTCTTCTCCGTGGGGTGCTCCTATTTTGTACGTAAAGAAGAAAGATGGATCGATGAGGCTTTGCATCGATTATAGAGAATTGAACAAGATGACCATTAAAAATAAATATCCTTTAACAAGGATCGATGATCTTTTAGATCAGTTGCGTGGTAGTTCAGTATTTTCAAAGATCGATCTTCATTCAGGCTACCACCAGTTGAGAATTCGTGAGGCAGATATTCCACGAACCGCTTTCCGTTCGCAGTATGGACATTATGAGTTTTTGGTGATGTCTTTCGGTTTGACCAATGCACCATCTGATTTCATGGATTTGATGAATAAGGTGTTTAAGGACTTCTTGGATAGATTTGTTATTTTGTTCATAGATGATGTCTTGGTGTATTCCCGCAATGTTGAGGAGCATACTCAGCATTTGCGTTTGGTTTTATCGACCCTGAGGGAGCATAAGTTATATGCAAAGTTGAGCAAGTGTGAGTTCTGACTACCTCAGGTGTCCTTTCTGGGTCATGTTATAAGCAAGGATGGTATTTTTGTGGACCTAACCAAGATTTCTGCTGTGATGGAATGGGAGAGATCTTCTACACCTAAAGAGATTAAGAGCTTCTTGGGCCTGACCGACTATTATAGAAGATTCATGGAAGTATTTTCAGTGTTGTCAGCCCCCCTAACTAGACTTACTCAGAAGAATACTGCATTCATTAGGAGTGACAAGTGTGAAGAAGCCTTCCAAGAGTTGAAGAAGAGATTATGCACTGCTCTAGATTTAACCTTACCTACTGAAGGAGTTGAGTATGATGTGTATGTGGATGCATCACACATTGGACTTGACTGTGTTTTGATGCAAGATGGTAAGGTGATCACGTATGGATCAAGGTAATTGAAGATTCATGAAAGAAACTATCCGACGCACGATTTGGAGTTCGTCGCTGTAATTTATGCGCTGAAGCTTTGACAACAGTTATTGTAAGGCGAGTTGTGCAAGATCTATATGGACCATAAGAGTTTGAAGTACATCTTCACTCAGAAGGAACTAAATCTGTGTCAGCGTCAGTGGTTAGAATATGTGGCTGATTATGAAGTGGAAATTCTCAATCATCCGGGAAAGACTAACGTAGTAGCCGATGCTTTGAGTAGAAAGACCGCCAAAATTTTCAATTTGACTGTACAGTCCTTGGTGGAAGAATTCCTGTTGATGGACGTTGAGGTTGGGAGTAGTACTGCGCCTGTTAGTTTAGGATCAAAAGAGCCATCTTGGATTTCCCTTACTTGAGCACATTAGAAGGATGATCCAGATTTGTTACACCTCCGGAATAGAACTGTGAATGGAGAGCTACCTGATTTCTCCTTGAATGAGTTGGATACCTTGAAGTATCGGGGTAGATTTTGCGTCCCCGCCTTTGGCGACATTCGGGCCAAGATCTGCACTGAAGCTCATGGTTCCAGTGTAGCCTACCATCCTGATTCCGCTAAGATGTATAAGGATCTAAATCAAATTGTTTGGTGGTCAGGAATGAAGAATAATATAGCAAAGTTTGTGTCGGAATGTTATACGTGTCAGCGTATCAAGCCTGACCATAGAAGGCCTGGTGGTAAATTAACACCGCTTGATATTCCAAGTTGGAAATGGGAGAGTATTTCAATGGATTTCATCACCAGTCTACTGAAATCTCCCTGTGGACACGACTCTGTTTGGGTGATAGTTGATAGATTGACAAAGTGTGCTCACTTTGTGCCTTTTAAAATACGATATGATATGAAGAAGATAGTTGAATTATACCTTGATGAAGTTATCAGATTTCATGGAGTGCCTATCAGTATCATGTATTAGACCGGGACTCTAGATTTACGTCTCGTTTTTGGAAGAGCTTACAGGAGGGGTTGGGTACCGATTTGAGGTATTCCACCGCCTATCATCCGCAGACAAACAGTCAGACAGAAAGAGTAAATCAGATAGTGAAAGATATGATCAGATGTTATATTTTAAATCACAGTGGTGCTTGGGATGAGCGTCAAAGACTCATGGAGTTTGCATACAATAATAGTTATCAAAAGAGTTTGCAAATGACCCCGTTTGAGGCCTTATATGGGAGGCGTTGTAGAACTCCTTTATTTTGGGCTGAAGTTGGTGAGAGACCGTTGCTAGGTCCGGAAACCCTTGAAGAGATGAATTGTGTCGTAACTCATATTCAAGAAAAGCTCCGTGTAGCACAAGAACGCTATGAGAAATATGTTAATCAACGAAGGGTTGATCTGGAGTTCGCTGTTGGTGACTTTGTTTTTCAGAAAGTTTCTCCGATGTCTGGTGTTAAAAGGTTTGGAAGGAACACAAATTAGACCCCCGGTACGTGGGACCTTTTCAGATTCTTGAACGCGTCAGAGTTTCAGCGTATAGGCTGGAGTTGTCTGATACCTTCCCTGGTGTCCATGATGTGTTCCATGTGAGCCAGTTGCGGAATTGTATTCGTAATGATCGTCAAGTCCTCGACTTGGTTCCCCAGATTCATCCCAACCTTACGTATGTGGAAGAACCTGTTCGTATTCTAGATTCTCAAGATCGAGTGTTGCGGAGAAAGACCATCCCTATGGTTAAGGTACTTTGGCAAAATCAAGACGTCAAGAGGGCGACGTGGGAATTGGAGTTGGCAATGAGGAAATCTCATCCGCACATCTTCTCTTAGTCCTGGTATGTCTCTATATTTTTTTGGTGGTGTTTGATTTTCTCGTTTTTAGTTTGGTTTTAGAGTTGTGTTAAGTTTCGAGACGAAACTTCTTTTTAGGGGGAGTGACTGTAACGCCCCCGATTTTATTCGATGATTTATTTGATTTGATGTCGTCATATTTATGACGTCATGACGTTACGTTTAATGTAGAGTTGACGGCGCGACGCCGTTATGGCATGTTCGCGTTCGTTCGGTCAAGTCGGCCAAATTCTCGAATTCTTGTTATAATTGGAAAATTTTTCATTGGAAAATTAAGTTAAATAATTTTGGACTTGCTCGTCAAGTTTCGTCGCGATCCGAGCGATATTCGAGCCTCGGTGATTTTCCGAAGTTTTGTGCAATTTATGATCGCCGTAAACTTCAAAAATTTATATCTCAAGAACGGCTCGTTGGATTCTGGTTTTGACTTCACCATTGAGTTTGTAGCGTCAGTGTTCGCCTACGGTGCGAATTTCGTTTAATTCGGCGCGCGTTTGGGTCTCCATTTTGAACTCGTGTTTCCTTATTCAAAAATATATAAATATGATTATTTTAATATTAAAGCACTATTCAAAAATGTCATTTACTATTCATCTCTATAGTTTGATTTTTTAAATATATTTGTAAATTTCACTGTCATGCAATTGTTTTCTCGAGTAACTTACTTCCTGTTCTCGAGTACTGCTTCATTTTCTCGAGTAACTTATTTCCTATTCTCGAGTATTGTTTCATTTTCTCGAGTAAGTTATTTCTTGTTCTCGGGTACTGCTTCATCTTCTCTCAAGTAAATATTTCTTGTTCTCGAGTGCCTGTTTTCCTCTTCTCGAGTACTCCTAAACCTGTTCTCGAGTAGTCGGCCGTTCTTCCCGAGAAATCCGTTTCAGTATATGTTCAGATGCTGTTTTGAGGGTCAAAACGGTGTCGTATAAAAAAATTGTTAACATGAAATTTGTTCGTCTCGACGAGATCTACAACTGTTATGTTGAGCACTTTTCGATTTGAAATAATGTTCACTACAACAAAGTCGCTATATGGTGACGTTTTTTATAACTTTTGTGATGATTTCAAAGCGTCACGATAGTTTTCGTGACACTTATAAAAATGTCACTAAACCGTCACGATTGCGGCCATCGCTGTAGCTCATTGTGATGCTTTCAAAAAACGTAGTGATTGTAATGTACTATATCGTGACGTTTTTTCAAAAAAAACGTCATGATTGGCAATTGCTCTATAGTGAAACTTTTCCAAAAGAACGTCATAATTGACAGTTGCTCTATCGCGACACATTTTCAAAAAATGTCATGATTTATTGCTCTATCGTGACACTTTCAAAAAACGTCAAAAAATATTAACTCTACCACAATATTGTTTTTGCAAAACGTCGATGCAATTAAAAATCTATTATAACAATTTTTTATATATTTTATATATTTTTGAGAGTAGTACTAAGATATATTGAGAGATTTTTGCAACATGTTGTCCAAATAATAGATCTTTAATTCTACAAAACAAAATAATTAAAATGCCTACATATTACATCATCATTAAGATTGAATTGTATAAACATGCAAAAGATCACATTAATGATAAACAAACTTGTTTCAAGTAGTATAACTTGCAAAAAAACATAATCATTCAATATATACATTGTTTTCTATGCAAAACAAAATGAAACAAAACAAGCATCATGAGCATTCAAAATTTTCTTCTTTAACCATTGGCTTCATTGACATTGAAACAAACATGATGAGCATTCAACTTCATTTATGCATCATCTACCACATCATCTTTTCAAACTTCAAGTATAACAAATAAAATTGATCAATTGTCTGCATAACAAACAAAATTGAAACATAAGATTAAATATTTATTCTAATTGCATGTAAGGTTAACATAAATAACTACATAAGTGAAAGAATTCAGTACTGAAATAGTATGACCCAGATGTAAATCTAGGACATAATATAACTTTGCTCAATAACTCCTTGTAGATCAACACAACATTGGAACCAAACTTGCTGCAGTGGCATGAAAACTGAATTTACTTTTAAGCAAATCAAGAAAATTGAAGCAATGACACGCAACTATGTGATAATGACCTGAAATAGCACACAAACTTGTTGAAGTAGCATGAAAACTTCGAACAATTGCAATCCCCGCTTCAAAGTCTAAAGTTAACATATCATAGCCAATACAGGTTAAAAAAAGATTGAGTTACAAGCTAAAAAATAATATTGTTGCATTTGTCGTATATATATGAGTTGCCCTAAGAAAAAATAATAAGTGTTCATTGCTGGAAAGTGCTAATTGCAAAAATTACTACCTTCGAGAAATCATGTAAGAGCTTATAGTCAGATGATGTAAGTACAGGAATGCACAGTCCCTAAATCACAAAAAAATCACTTATTTATGTGATTAGTTTAAAAAAACTTTTAAATTAAAACACTAAAATGTGGTAGTAGAAGGCTTAGATTGGGAAGCCCATAGTTATCACAGGTAAGCCGCCAGAGAAGATTATTATTGATGGAGTTGGCCAAAAACCATTAAAGTATCCAAAAATATTTTCAAGTTTGAATGATGATCACAGATGTAACTTAGTTCAGTTCAAATTAATACTTAATCGGATAGGTTTACTTTCGTCTTATATGAAATCAAAACTTCTACTCACTTTCATTGTGGCATCGATACAAACACCTGGCGTGCAGCTTGGTCGGCCACTATCAGAAAACACAGCATTCTTCCTTCCTGAAGCGGGTGAGGAGTCCTGGACAGATTTTTAAGAGCTTGATCTAGGAGAGGAGATGTCATTTTTGGATTAATTATAACATGGCGCAGAAGATCTAGGGATAAAAAACTTAAGGAAAACAGGAGGCGCACCCTAGATCTAGCGATAAGAAACTTACTTGAGGAAAACACAGCATAGCTCCGCCCAAAAGGGGAACACAAAGTCCAGCGACACCTCAAACCGGCCTCAAACCAGAACCATCGTCGAGCCCGCTACACCTACGTCGAGCTCCATACACCGCCACAGATCCCTCTACACCGCCTCCTAAGAGGAGAACACCACATAAGAAGAAGCGAAGGGGGGTGGGGGTGGGGCGCGGGACTGGCACTTGCTCTCCGTCGCTTCGATTGCTTTAGGGCAGTTTTGCCGCTTAGGGCATTCATTATAGGTGAGCGCGCAAAGTTAAAAATAGGCGGGAATTGATTCTGGTTTGTTACCACGTTTTATTAAGAGAACGTCGCAAAAAACCACCACTACCGCAATGTTTTTCACTAAGCGTTGAGAAAGCCAAAATAGTTTAGCCCCGCTTTCTAAAACGTCGCATAAAAAGTGTGGTGGTAGATCTTCTTTCGTGTAGTGCTTAAATCTCTATTTTCGTTTTCCGCACGCCTGCATTTAAATTGCCCTTTTCTTCCTGTTTAGACAAAAAAAATAATAAATATATATATATATATATATATATATATATATATATATATATATATATATATATATATATATATATATATATATATATATATCTTATACTTAAGGATAATTAGAACAACTTCATCTTCTTCAAGTCTAAACTGAACCGAAATCAGAGAGGAGACTTCCTCTCGATCGTGAATCTTCCGGTGGCCTCCGACGGTGCTCCGTTGCTCGAAATCTTCAACCGAATATAGATCTGGAAAGCTCTCATCGCGAGATACGCCATCGTGGTAAAACTTCCCCATTTTTGGAGTTTTCCTGTTAGGTTTTTTGGCCCTAACTCCGATTTTTGGCCGTTTTTTGTTAGATTTTGACTTACCTCATCTTCTCTAGCCCCGATCTATGTCGAGCAGTGATTTGGGCGTCTTTCTCCGGTAAAATCAAGGCAAGTGATGGTCTACTTTTTCACTGCCCTTCTTTACCCTAATGTTTGTAGAAATTTCTAACTGCTGGATATCATGATTACATTATATATTCTTGCTGATTATAGCACTGTTGTGATCTCATGCCTAATCCTATTCATGATTTTTATGTTCTTGATTATTACTATCTGACCTTGTAAATGTTTAATGTATTTCATGAAGTGATGAATACCACTTTTATTACCATTCTGTAATTTTTCTCGTAGAGTGCGTTAAAGTTTGTTTAGGATTGTAAGTTCTTCCTAAAGATTGATCAACCACTTCTAATCTAGAACTGTTTAGTCGAATCCGATGTGTCGTTGTTGACTTGAGATGTCTATCTTGGTTTTTCTTCGTGGCGATGTCGTGGGGCGAGACAAGCTACCAGGCCCCGATTGGGTTGTGGTGTGCCTCTGAGCTCTAAACCCGGATTGTTACGGGATTTTCCTTCCGGGTTTTTCTTTGTTTCGGGTGTTATTAGTGGGTGAATCCACCACCGCAACGTTTGATCTCCCTATTAGCACTTTGTGGGGCTCTATCGAGTTTTGGGGGCATTTGTGGTGTTTGGTGGAGTGTTTATTATCCCCCGCATTTAGACGGATAATTATCTTTGGGGCTGTGTCCAGCTGAGTTGACCACCCTGCCCGTTTTGGATTGCTTGGGGGATTTGACCACATGTGGCTAATAGGGGTTTGTTTCTCTTCCTGTTGGTATAATCTTGACTTTTTCTACTTATAGCCTTATGCGTTTGGAGTATTCTTGTTCCACGTGACGCTTCACGTAAGTTTTTTTTCTCTTTTTTTTTACTTTTGTACCTTACTACTGTACTTGTTTATGTACACTTTTCTTTGGTCTTGGGTTGGTACCCCTTGTAAGACCCCCCCCCCGGATCCCAAAAAACGGCACGAAGGGGTTCTTATGCCCGGAATAGCCGCCTTGCGGTAGCATTAGCACACGGGCTAACCTATACCGCAAAATGCCTATTCCGCTAGCTACAACCAATATCAATATAAACATGCCATCCCAACCATAATATAAGCAAGAAGAAGTCAAATCCACACTAAGCATATATGTCCAAATATATCAAATAAGAGACGCTACAACATGCTTCTACAATATCAGAGTACAGCTATAAAATTGCCCAATTGGGCTACATCAGAATCTCACAACACTCACATCTGTAACCGACGGTAGCGACGACACCGTCACATCAGGCCCTGTCGTCCTGGCCTGGCTGTCCTGCTGCAAAGTCTGCGGCTGCTCTACCTGCGGGGTGACCTCCTAAAAAGGAAGACATAGCAACCATTAGTCGAAAAGACTAAGTGGCTTCACATCCGCTCCCCCGAACGACTCCTCGGCACCGAGGCGGAGAAAGGAACAAGGGTAATATATATATACAAGTAGTAAAGCAGGTACAAGCAGGTGGTAATAGTACATGAATAACAATATTATAAACTAGCAGTTCTACTTGAATAACAATATTATAAACTAGCAGTTCTACTTGAGCATTTAGTAAACCAACAAGTACAAGTAACTACAGCAGGAAAGTAACTTAACTTATAAGAATGCTCATACAAACTTATAAGTTAAGGATCAGTTTACATATAGTAACTCATCGTATAAGAGTGCCCATACAAACCTATACGATGATGATCTTGTTTGTGCAATGTTATATAATGGTATGTATACTATGCCATGACTCACCCCATAATCACACACATGTAATTACTATGTCGACACAGACTATAGTTCCCACTATTCGAGCAGGTAGCTAACCTCTCAGGCATCAGCCGTCGTGGCCAGGCGGTGACAGTAGAGCGGGCATCTCTACTACTAGGCGGGTATCCACACTACTTCACCTAGGCCTCTGTACGCCTCAACGCTAAGAACACAACAGCGGAGCCCATGCGTACTATGGCCCAGCGGGGTCTCGGGTAGATATACACCGAGAACACAGCCCGAACTGGCCTCGTGTGACCCGGAAGGGGCCTCGGAAGAAAGTACAAGGACACAGCCCAACCGTTCACTTGGCATGGAAGGGGCCTTGGGACGTGAACACCGAGGACACAGCACCACCGCCCAAAGTCTAACTGTCAACTCCCGTCGTTGTGACGATTGGCGAGCCAGTAGACCTGCCACACTATCCTTAACCCAGGATTACGACACCGCATGTCGACTCACACCGCATGCAAATTCCACATCACCGTGGTATGGAAGGGGCCTCAGAAGTAAGCACGAGGACACAGCCCAACCATCCATCTATACCTCATCTCAACTTAAACCCAACTAGTGACGTCCAACGCCGCACTTACATCCTTCCACAATACTACCCGTAGGGAGACTACGCTATAAGTATTGGACTACTACATTTCATTCTAACCATCATACATACTCATGGCCATGGTTTATCCTTCTATTTGTCATTCCAAATGGTTTCAACATATTACAAACATGATGCACATTAATAATAATCTACCAATTTGTATCTAGTCTTTTCATTTATCATATTATAAACATGATGCGCATTTATAATAATCTATCAATTTTAGCAAGTCATATCATGCAATAAAGCTTGCTTCACAATTTAGTTTTATGAAATCTAATTAACAAGATTTATCATTCATAGTACTATGGTGGTCAGCATAAGATAGTTCATCAAAATCTCGACTTAATTTGCAACATCGATTCCACCGAATTCAAATTCATATTATTTAAACCCCAGAATTTAAGTGTAGAATAAATCTAGACAACAACTTCAACCGGAGATTTCTGTAGTTACAAGAAACCGGTGAAGACGTGTAACCCCTCGATGGAAAGTTCTTTCCATGGGCTACAACTTTTATGTTCAGACCACAGCCCAGATTCAATAGTATCAAACTTGAAATCAGCCTTGAAGTCTGCTACGTACAGAACACAATTTCTGCATGCGAGATTTATCGGATGTCATGTTCGTTCAGACTTTCCTGTAGCTACACACTTCGCATGAAGACGTGCAACCACTAGTTGGAAAGGTATTCTCAAGGGATTCAACTTTTGTGTTTAGTCGAAAGCCCAGGTCTTGCCACCGCCTACATGAAAATGGCCAAGAAGAACACTGCGCGCGGAATACAAATTCTGCACGTATCTTAAAGAGGGATGAACGGCATCTGTTCGTCTTCCTCTTCAAGTCAATCTTCCAAAATCACTCCATAGATTCCTCCTCCCTTATTCACCATCAAAGGGCCATGATTCTTCACGAAACCATCCACCCATCATCACATAGAAGAAAGGGGAGGTTGAAGAGTTCTAAAACCTAGAACACATATCCTAGCATTGCCATCCCTAGAAAACTCCTTCTCTCCATCAAAACTCTCTTGAGTCGATATCTCTCCTAAGAAAATAACTAAGATCTAGCACCAAGGGAGAGGGGAGGAAGCTCACCTTATTTCCGGCGTTTCCACTATTTTCGGCCATGGATCGTGTAACTCTTCTCGGTGGCATCTTCTCCTTCACGGCGGCGGCGAATCTCCTCCTCTAGAATTGGCTACAGCAACTTCCTTCTCTCAACAGGAGTTTCTCTCAGAAAATAGGGGATGAAATGAGCATGAAATGGCTTAGGGTTTTCTCTTCCCCTTATATATGAAAAGTGACACGGGTAGGGACACGCCCGTGTCCTGCTTGCGCGAAGCGTTACTGACGGTTTCAGTGTCAGTTCATTATTCAACACGGGTAGGGACACGCCCGTGTCCACATTATACGGCCGTGTTCCTCCTCTGGATACATCTCGACGAACTTAACTCGACACAACGACACACGGGTAGGGACACGCCCGTGTCTCTACCCGTGTCATATATTTCATCGATCTCGACACGTTCTGTCGAGTTAAACTTGTCACACACACACACACACACACATGGGTAGGCCCGTGTTTTGCATCATAGTGTCGACACCAGAGTGTCGACACCTCAACATCTGGGTTTCGACACACTGTGTCGACACCTGGTTCCAGTTTGTCGACACAGCGAGTGTCGACACCTCAACCTGGGTGTCGACATACTGTGTCGACACCTTGACCCAGTGTGTCGACACAGTGTGTGTCGACACACGGTGTCTACACCAGCTACACCAGTGTGTCGACACCTCAACATCAGAGTGTCGGCACAGTGTGTCGACACCTTGACTCCAGTGTGTCAACACCTTGACACCAAAGTGTTGACCAATGACTCGGGTGATACAAATCCTATTCACATGTGCTGCGCAGTTTTCAGCACTCCCCCAAACCCAAGTCAGCTCTCCTGACTCAAAAACACGTACGAGGGGCCTAGTGCGATTTGGGACATTACAAATCCTATAAACAAAATAAAAGATATCGTCCCCGAAATCAGGCTTAGGCTTTGGGGAGAAAAGCATAACAGAAAATACAATGTGCTTTTAAATAAAATTACCTTGAGCAAACAACTCCGGATAGCATTTTTGCATCAAATCCATTGGCTCCCATGTATATTCCTCCTTCCCGTGATTAGACCATAGCACCTTCACCAAGGGAACACTTTTGCGGCGTAACTTTCTTGTCTCGCTATCTACGATCTGCACCGGCTCTAGTCGTACAGACCTATCAGATGCCACAGCACCATCGGTTGTGGGGATGTATTGATCAGGCTGAAACAGCGTCTTCCGAAGCGACGACACATGGAACACGTCGTGGAGGTTCTCTAGCTCGGGCGGTAACCCCAATCGATAGGCCAACGGGCCAATCCTTTCGAATATAGTATAAGGCCCAACATACCTCGGGCTGAGCTTTTTCACACCATGCACATGTGACACTCCATGCATCGGTCGGATTTTAAGGAACACCTTATCACCCACTTGAAACTCCACCATCTAGTGCCTTGCATTATAATACTTCGCCTGCAGACTTTAAGCCTCCGACATGCGATCCCGTATCAGTCTAACCGCCGCATCGGTATCATCAATATATTCAGCACCCAAAGCCTTCGGGTCTTCATCTTGTACCCAAGACAAGGGGGTTCTACACCTTCTTCAATAAGAGCTTCATGAGGATCCATACAGATACTAGTCTGGTGGCTGTTATTGTAGGAGAATTCTACCAATGGTAAGAGTCTTTCCCACGGCTCTCCTCTATCCAACACACATAATCTCAACAAATCTTCCAATGTCCAGATGGTCCTTTCAGATTGCCCGTCCGTCTGAGGATGAAACACGGTGCTGAAGGTAAGGCGCGAGCCCAAATACGCCTGTACCGCTTTCCACTCCTTGGAGGTAAATCAACCATCACGATCAGACACGATCGTCTTAGGCACGCCATGATACCGTACGAATTGCTCCACAAAGAGGCGTACTAAGACATCCACATGAGCTTCTTTCTTCATTGGGATAAACCGGGCTACTTTCGTCAGGCGATAAACTATCACCCACACTGAATCATGTCCTGAGCGTCAGCGAGGTAACCCATGGACAAAGTCCATGGAGATATCCTCAAACTTCCACTCTGGGATGGGCAACGGTTGTAGCAAACCACCAGGACTCTTGCATTCCGCCTTCACCCTTTGACAAGCTTCGTAATGTGTAACAAAATATCGGACATCCTTTTTCATTCCAGGCCAACACATGGTCTTCCGTAAGCCGGCGTACATCTTAGCAATGCCCAGGTGCACTAAATATTGAGAGAAATGAGCCTCTCTCAAGATATCCTCCCAGATTTTACCGCCTTTGGGGATGTAGAGCTGGCCACCAAAATAAACGAGGCCGTCTTTTTGCGTATACTCATCCGAAGTACCAAATTCGATTGATTTGATTGTCGGGGCCAGGGCCGCATCCATTCCTTGCTCCACTCTGATTCGGTCCCGGATATCACAAACTATGCTCATGCTTGCCAAGTACTCTATATACTCTGCCGAAGGAGCCTTAAATATCAATGTAATATCCATCTCCTCAATCATCCGAGCCAACTTCATACTCATCAACCGAGACTCTGGTCAAGAACCTGGTACCTTTCTACTCAATGCATCGGCCACCGAGTTCGCCTTTCCGTGGTGGTAGTTCATGGTGAACTCGTAGTCGCATAGAAATTCAAACCACCGCCATTGTCTCAAGTTCAACTCCTTCTGAGTATGAACGTACTTCAAGTTTTTGTGATCTGAAAAGATCTCGCAGTGGATGTCGTATAGATAATGCCTCCAAACCTTCAAGGCGAACACCACTGCTCCAAGCTCGAAATCTTGAACCGAGTAATTGATTTCATGTTTCTTCAACTATCTTGAAGCATAGGCAATCACGTGTCCGTGCTGCATCAACACCGCTCCCATCCCTTGATATGATGCGTCAGTGTAAACTTGAAATCCTTCCTTCCCAAATGGAAGTGCAAGGATGGGGGCGGAGGTAAGTCTGTCCTTCAGCTCCTGGAATGCCGCTTCACATTGGGGTGTCCACTCAAATGGCACACCTTTCTTCGTCAATGAAGTAAGAGGAATAGCAATCTTTATAAATCCTTTTACGAACTTACGGTAGTACCCGACAAGTCCAAGGAAACTCCGCACATCGGCCGCCGACTTCAAGGGCGACCACCCCTTCACGGCATGCACCTTGGCCGAATCCACCGCTACTCCTGCTCCACTGATCACATACCCCAAGAAAGCAACCTCTTTAAGACAGAATTCGCACTTGCTGAACTTGGCGAACAAGGCGTGCTCTTTTAATTTCTTCAATACCAAGGTCAAGTGCTCAACATGCTCCTCCTTCGTCTTTGAGTAGACCAAGATGTCGTCGATGAAAACAATGATGAAGATATCCAAATAAGGTTCAAACACCTTGTTCATCAGGCTCATGAAGGCCGAAGGGGCATTTGTGAGCCCAAACAGCATCACAATGAACTTGTACAGTCCATATCTTGAACTTAAGGCCGTTTTTTGGATGTCACCTTCTTATATTCGCAACTGATAATGTAACATCCCATTTCCAACTAGACCCCTAAGAGTGGTTTTGGCCATGACTAGGTCATGACAAAACCCTAGGAAGCCAGAAATGGGCCAAGAGATAGGGGACAAAATGTGGAAAATCATCATGGTCTGCAAATAATAGAACTCTGAACAATGGTTTAGGATGACCATGGGCTACACCTTAACCCCAAGACCCTACCACAACACCCCTAATACCTTGGGAGGCCCATTAGAGCCATAAGGACCCATTGGGGTCAACCAAAGAGGCTCAGTTGACCAAGGTCAACCCTAGCCCTAAATGGGTCAAACTAGCCTACTTAGGGTCAATTGACCTGCTCCTATCCTAGAGGACCCCACCTATGCCCTTCTAACCCTAAAGTGAGGTCAGTGGGTCACTAAGTACACATTGGGGCCAGCCCTAGAGGCCAGGTTGACCTAGGTCAACTCAAGCTCCTAATCTGGTCAAAGTACCCTTACTAAGGTTATGTGACCTCCAAAGTGCAGGGTAACCCTACATAACCCTACCTAGACCTTAGGGGAAGCCAATGGGTCACCAAGGACCCATAGGGGTCAACCCAATTGGGCATGTTGACCCAAGTCAACTCTAGCCCTAAAATGGTCAAAGTGCCCTTACCAAGGGACATGTGACCACCAAGATGTCCAACCCACCCTATTCAAGTAATCCTAGACCTTAAGGGAGTCCAATGGGTCACTAAAAACCCAATGTGGTCAAACCAGATGGTCAAATTGGCCCAGGTCAACCCTCATTTAAGCCAAGTCAAACGTAGCCCAAAAGGGCTAACCCAAGCTCAAGCCATTTTTCCCTTAGGCTAATCTCACTTTCATAATCATCATGGCTAAGTGGGCTGCACATAGCCACTGGTGTTGAC
This sequence comes from Platanthera guangdongensis, assembly GCA_039583875.1. Classification (NCBI taxonomy): domain Eukaryota; kingdom Viridiplantae; phylum Streptophyta; class Magnoliopsida; order Asparagales; family Orchidaceae; genus Platanthera; species Platanthera guangdongensis. Next base: position 104,657,503 of record CM077150.1, read on the forward strand.
CAATCAACATGGGTGACTAGGAGAGAGAAAGGAGCTCCCTCCATGTTAATGGTGGAGAGAGAAAATGGGGGAGAGGAAGGGGAGAGTGGAAAGCCGGCCAAGGAGATCAACAGCCACCATTTATGGCTGCAATCAACTCCTCTAGGGAAGAGGAGTTGATTCTAGCCATTTCCCGGCCACCAAGAGGAAGATTCAGCCCCCCCCCCCCACTCAACCCGAGCCAAGCCTTCAAGGGCATTAATGGCCATTGATGTTTGGCCTCTCCCCTCCCCCAACTGATGATTTATACACCATCAGTGACATGAGAGGATCCCTTCCCATCTTTTACCGTAGGAATTCAGGCAACTTGACTGCACTGTTGCAGAAATCCGGCCGGCGGCACCACCACCATGGCAACCCGGAGATCGACTCGCATTCAGGCCGCCAGGAAGGTCCTCTCCCTCTCCTTAACTCACGGGTAGATCATAGGACTACTTAGGTTGAAGTTTCGGGCTCAATTGAGCCCGATCCAAACCCGGAATTTTCATGGTTTCCGGCTAAAATGAACTTGCTAGAACCGCTGGAAAATGCCTCTCCGGCGGCAGAGCCACCGCCTGGCGATAGCCCCCACCTCAACGGAGGTGGTGGTGGCGGTGGCCGGTACAGGGGAAGGGGCTGGATGGCCGGCGGCAGCCGCTTGAAGTCGGCCCAGGAAAAATGCATCCTGGTCGTCGGCTCAACGAAGGAGATGAACGGATCCCGTTCATCTGCGCCAAGATTCGTGCTCCATCAGAAATTAAACTATAGGAATCAATTTCTTGATTATTTCATTTCTGTCACACTATATACACTAAATGGTTTTAATTTTTAAAAATACTTAGGGCCATATGGTGGAAAAACTTTCAAAATGTAAGTTGTAGCCCTATGGGTCTAATATAATCCAAAATTTATTTAGACCAATTTGGGTGCCTGGTTTGACTAGGGCACCAATTTTGGTGGGACATACCCTTAGGGCTAGGCAGTCATTAAACTGAGTGCCCACACCTCATCCCTGGTCCAAATTAATTGAAATTTTGGCAAGGAGCCTAATCTAGCAATACCTAGGGCCTGCCCAAAACGCAGAATTTTTGGAGACACTTTTTCTAAGGTTTTTGTTTTTATTTAATAAAGCTAGGGTAATCTAATTAAGTGATCAAATGACCTCCAAACCCTCCCAAATTTTGGGGAGTGGTCCCCGGCATCAAGACCTAGTATTGTACAAAATGTGAGCACATTTGGATAGGTTTTGTTTAGGGAATCACCAAACCCTAGTTTGGTCTTAAGAGGGCATTTTTGATTAAAAGTGCACTATGGACTTAGGGTGGTCCCCTCCCCTCAACAGAGGCAGAGGTTTTGGACACTGACTTGGCATGGACAATGCCACCCCCTTAAGGAAAATGGTATAATTTAGACTTGATTTGCCCTAGGGTTCAACGTCAAACCCTAAGGAAGGACTTTTGAGGGTTGTGAATGACATGGGGGCAAATTCCCTTGCATGTCCTCGGAAACCCAGTAGAATTGAGTCTAGTATAACCTAAGATCTCTGGTAGGAAATTTAGAATAATTAGAGCAAGGTAGACACCTCAAAACCCTAACCCTAGTTTTAGTGTAGGAGCACAAATTTGGAGATTCAGCCACTAAATCTTTCCCAAATGTTTTGAAACTTGGGTAGAATAGGTTTTAGGCCACCTAGAACCTCTAGTAATTTTTGAAGAATTTTATGGATTTTATTCTTGGTACTTCATTTGCTAATTACCAAAAGGACCAAAGTGATGTTTGATTTTATTAGGGATGTTATGTGCTTTAAAATATGATGAAACTTGGTCAGAGGTTATTATAGGGCTAGTTGATCATCTCTTGAATTTTATCACAATTTTCAATTAATTCTATTTGGTACTTCCTTCATTAATTTCAGAAAGGGGCTTTGTTAAAGAAAATTCATTATTGAGGATATATCTATTGAAAAATCATGAGGCTTAGGTTTTGATGTTTTAGGCCAAAATGTACTTGTAGAAATTTATTTATAATTTTTAGAGGTCTGTTTTCAGAACTTTCTTTACAAGGCCATATTTTTGAGAATAGGATATTTAATTAATTTAGGGAATAATTCTTTCAAACAAATTATGAAAGTTTACTTAGAGGTTTTATGTGCCCTTAAAACCATCCTGGAATTTTCTCTGAATTTTTGGAATTATTTTTATTGTACATCCCCTTTTAATGATTTATTTTGGAATAAATTTGGAAATATAATTTGAGGGTTGAAATCTTGCTGGAAAATTTGGAGGTTCTGGATTTGTAGATGATTCTCATCTTGCATTTATCATAATTTTAGTGGAGCTTCATCTTGCTTAAATCTTGTACTTCCTGTTCAACCTTGGAACTTTGGATTTTTAAAATAAATAAATAAATTAGCATTTAAATTATGAAAATTAGGAAATTGTGGATTCAGTCTACATATGCCGATATAGACCTCTAATAATTATTATATAAGCATTGGATGATCATATAGCATACTTCCCTTTTTACGGGTCATATAGCTTAAGTGGTCTGCATTTAGCAAAACTGCAGGAAATCATTTGGGATATGTATTAGAGCATATGTGATGGGTCTTGTTGGCTTGCTGGAAGGATAAACAGTAATAGGTGCATCTTGGAAGATAAAGTGAGTAGGGAGTTATTTTGGCTAGAGTTTAGAGGTGCTCGAGACCGACGAAAGATCGTCCTCCTCGATGTGAGTGGAGTCAAATCACCTTAAGATTAGCCTATCGTAACAAGAGGAAGTAATGGGTAAGGGGATCAACCAATAATAATAATAAGTACCTTGCGAAAGGGAACGCTGGGCGTAATCCCAACATAGTTCCTAGTGCCCCTTGAGAGCCCTTCACAGGGAATACCGGGGGCAGTCCTGGGTTAACGTAAACTGTATTAACAAGCTGAAAAGAGTAACTTAGTAATTAGGGTTGCACCTTAAACAAACACTGTTAGCACCGAAAGTTAGCTTGGAGCTCCGGCTCGGATGGTTAAAAGGCGGACTTTGGGTCCGGGGAGCTTCGGCTCGATTGTTTGAGACGGACGTGTTGGTCCGGGGAGCTTCGGCTCGGTTCTTGATTACGCTAATTTGCATGTGCATAAAAGGAAAGGAAATTAAGGTGGTGGGTCTTCGGTATTGGAGGGTCGATGCACCGACGCCAATACGTCGACTCGGCAAGTGTGGTTAGCACTTCGCCAACAGAAGTCCGGTGCGCCAGCCGGCAAGAGTACGCAGGAGTCCGCTTCGTGCACCAAGCATTGAGGCGTACGATAGGTCTGACCGGTAGTGCTTTACTGGTTTAGAGGTGGGCGAGGCCCAACCCACCGCTTCCGTCTGCCACTACGGAGGTATCCTAGGAGGTTACGGCTCCAGAAATGAGGAACTAAAGGTCTGTGTACACAGAGTCGGGTGTGTGCGTTGCACTTGCATGTCCATCATACCCACTTGTATGTCATAGCATAATCGAATCATTTAACCCCTGACACCTAATGTATAAGTGGAATGGGACGCTTATACATTAGGACCTGCAAAACGACCCCTTGGTCTATAAGCTTGTGTGGGCAAGTTTATAAATTAAGGTTAATTTTGGCATATTTATTTACTGCTGTGTGAAAACCGACACCCCAACGTTTAAATTGGTATGGAATTTTTTATACGATGGGAGCCTTGCAGAAGACCCCTTGGCTTATGTGTTCTCACATAAGTGAAGGTTACCTTTCATATTTCAGCTTATTGTCTATACCTGTTATAGAATTGCTAGTATAGGTCCGCTGTCCATCTGTTTTTGATATTCTCCACCTTCAAGTCCTCCCCTTTCTTCCTCTCCGCTCGGTGCTTAGGAGCCGTGGGGGAAGGGGCGGGGGATGATAGGACTTAGTCTTTTAGACTAACGGTTTTCGAACCGCATCATTTAGGGGATCGTGGAGACCAGCATGGAGGAGCAGCCCCAGAGACCGGTGCGCTTGGATGTGGGGCAGTCTAGCTCCGGAGTTCATACAGCCGGGACCGTGAGTCTCGACCTTGAGTAGTTTTTCTACTTTTGCTTCCGCATGAGTGATTTTGTAGTGAGGATATGATGTACCGGGCATAAGCCCGCATTTTGCTACTCTGATGTTATATTCTGTGGACACTCCCTTCGTAGAGATTTATTCGATGATATGTGATTTTCTGTGGACTGCAATTTGCATTTACATTATTGTGCTACTTTTCTGTGATCGAATTGGCCGGCAGAATCGGCGCTTTGTGGTGATGACCCTTCAGGGCGTGAAGGAGTCACCGCAAAACGGCGGTTCTAGGCCTAAGAATCCGGTGTCGAAAAGGAAAAAAAGGGGGGGTCTTACAAGTGGTATCAGAGGGGACCTCGATCGAAAAGTAGCAGTCCACAACCCTGGGTCACCCCCGCGCGAGTTTAGTTTGGGGACAAACTAAGCAGCGGAAGCAGTGGTGTGCCCATATGGGGGATCACATGTAAATTGTCCACTTCTTATTAGGGATTGAGTTGATTACCTGCTAATGTAGCTCGTTTTTGCAGCCCCTAGCTCAGCCCACCCCACAAGGTGGAGCTCAGCAGACTCCAGACATTACACAACCTCCCATGGTCCCCACACCTTTCCTTCAGTCAGACATGGGGCAAACTCTTACAGCTATCCTTGAGGCCTTCCGGGCTCAGCAGGCTCTGGCCCAGCAGCCAAACCCAGGGGCCAACTGGATGAGCACCTTCCGGGGACTCTCTCCCCTGTCATACTTGGGGACAGAGTCGGCAGTGCGGACAGAGGAGTGGCTGGATGTTATTTACGAGATGTTGACTGGGATACGATGCCCTTGGGAGGAGAGGGTGGCCTTGGTGGTATCTTGCTTGGAGTCCCATGCCAAGAGGTGGTGGAAGATGCTGTTGGACACGACATTTGCTGATAGGGAGATTGCAGAAATCACTTGGGAGGAATTCAGGGCCACACTGCTGGAGCACTTTGTTCCGTAGTCGGCCAGGGACGAGTTGGAGGAGCGGTTCTTACAGCTGAGGCAGGGCACCAGGACGGTGGTGGAGTACCACCGAGAGTTCGACCATTTGGCACGATATGCGGGTTCTTACCAGCTGGACGAAGCAGGATACGTCAAGAGATTTTATAAGGACCTAAAAGAGGAATTGAGGGAGGCCTTGCTATTTGTATCTGACGGGCCTATCTCCCGGATTTTGGAGATGGCGAAGAGGATTGAGGCCGATTGGCACACCACTCGGGGCCGGAAGCGGCAAGCGGAGGATCAGGGCCAGAGGGCCCGAAATGATCAGCGGCGAGGCACCATACCGGATGGGAGAAGGACAGAGGAGCAGCCTCGTCAGGAGGTGAGGCAGGAGCCGAGAGAGCAGGTAGTTTTGGCCCCTCAACCTCTCCGGATACAGGAGATGCCGAGACCCGGGGTATGGCGTATCCCCCGCCGGAGTGCTTCCATTATCATCAGGTGGGACACCTCCGGAGAAACTGCCCCATGAGGGGGGCACCACCTCCAGTACCACAGGGTGGCCCACCTGCCCAGCATTTCGGAGGCCGAGGACGCGGCCGAGGACGTGGTTACCAGGGAGGAGACCGAAGACAGGAAAGGGAGCAGGCATATGCCTTGGATCTGGCACAGCCTCGAAATCCAGAGCGGGTCATCACAGGTAAGCTAAGATGTTTTAAATTGTTTAAGCTAAATTCCCGTTCTCAATTGTCCAACAAGTAGAACTGCCCTAAGCAGAATAAATAGCAAAGAAAACGCGTCATAAAATACTAAGACCTTTAATTATCACAGGTATAGTCTTCATCAGCGGCAAGCCCGCCTATACTCTGTTCGACACGGGTGCTTCGCACTCGTTTGTGTCGGAGGCCTTCTTGGAAGGGCTGGAAGGAGTGGAACTGTTCTCAGGCCGGATGAGTAGGGTGCGTCTACCCGACGGATCAGAGATACTCACCTCAGCTCACTGCAGCATGGAGGCGGAGATTGGAGGGAAGTCGTTCGAAGTTCCGGCAACGGTCCTGAGGATGCCAGTCTTCGAGCTGATCCTGAGCATGACTTGGTTGCAGTGGAATCATGCCCAGATTGATTATCAAGCGAAGAGGATCACCGTGAGGCACGGGTACTCTACCATCATCATCGAAGGTATAAGACCTGCATCACGTATACCCTTATCTTCAGTACAGGCCGTCAAGGCCTATTTACAGGGGGAGGAGGTCTACGAGGTGCTGTTTGAGATGACGGAGGCCACGAGTTCTATATCGAATATCCCGTGGTGCGGGAGTTTGAGGACGTCTTTCCGGAGAAGTTACCCGGATTACCCCCGCACAGGGAGCAGGACTTCTAGATACAGCTTGTGCCGAGGGCCAAGCCAGCGTCCAAGGCACCTTACCGGATGGCCCCAAAGGAGTTGACAGAGTTCCGGAGCCAGCTTCAGGAGTTAGTGGAAGTTGGATTTGTCCGCCCAAGCTCTTCACCTTGGGGAGCCCCGGTATTGTTCGTCAAGAAGAAAGACGGGACCCTCAGATTGTGCATCGACTATCGAGCACTAAATCGGCTGACGGTCCGGAACACCTATCCACTGCCAAGGATAGACGAGTTGTTCGACCAGCTGCAGGGAGCGCAGTTCTTTTCGAAATTAGATTTGAGGTCGGGATACTACCAGCTTCGGATTCGGGAGGAGGACATTCAGAAGACTGCTTTTAGTAGCAGATATGGTTTATACGAGTTTACGGTGATGCCCTTCGGACTCACCAATGCACCATCAGCGTTCATGACCCTCATGAACCAAGTCTTCAAGGAATATCTTGATGTGTTTGTCATTGTGTTCATCGATGACATCCTCATTTACTCGAGGACGGAGGAGGAGCACACTCGCCATCTGACACTGACCCTACAGAGACTGCGGGAGAATCATCTATATGCGAAGTTTAGTAAATGTCAGTTCTGGCTGAAGGAGGTGGGCTTCTTAGGCCATATTATCAGTGGAGCCGGATTGGCAGTGGACCCGACAAAGATTCAGGCTATTCGGGATTGGCCGCAGCTGAAGACAGCCACCGACGTACGGAGTTTTCTAGGACTTGTCGGTTACTACCGGAAGTTCGTGGAGGGATTCTCTCGAATCGCCCTCCAGCTCACATCCTTGACGAAGAAGGAGGTACCGTTCATGTGGACCCCGTAGTGCCAGACAGCTTTCCAGGAGCTGAAGGATCGGCTAACCTCGGCTCCCATTCTTACTCTCCCCTCGGGGAGGGAAGGATTTCAGGTCTACACTGATGCTTCCTACCAGGGTATGGGAGTTGTACTGATGCAGAAGGGCCATGTGATTGTATATGCATCTCGCCAGTTGAAGAAGCACGAGCAGAACTATCCGGTGCACGACCTTGAGATGGGGGCGGTCGTTTTTGCTTTGAAGGTCTGGCGCCATTATCTTTATGGAGTCCACTGCGATATCTATTCTGACCACAAGAACCTGAAATACGTGGACACGCAGAAGGAACTGAACATCAGGCAGAGGCGCTGGGTGGAGTTCCTTGCAGATTATCAGTATGAGATGCACTACCATCCAGGGAAGGCAAACGTGGTGGCGGATGCATTGAGTCGGAGAGCTGCCACTTCCGAAGTCGGGCCTCAGGTTATGTCTATGGAGCTGGTGAGGAGATTGGAGGATATGCACATTACACTGGTGTCATCCGAGGACCCCGAGCTTTACACGGAGTATTTAGCAGTGGTGAGTGCTACAAATGATATCCGGGACAGAGTCAGAGAGGGACAGAGGCGAGATGTCAATCTGGAGCCGATATTCTGGTCCTTGGAGAACGGTACAGCAGGAGATTATACGATGATGGACGGCGTGGTATGCTTTAGAGGTCGGACTTATATACCGGGAGGAGGCCAGGTCCGGGAGGATATCATGGCGGAAGCCCACCACAGCCGATACTCGGTGCACCCGGGCATCACGAATATGACTGCGGATTTGAAGAAGACTATGTACTGGCCTGACATGAAGAAGGATATCACTCGGTTTGTGACCCACTGCGAAGCTTGTCAGCTAGTGAAGGCAGAGTGCAAAAACCCTGCGGGGTTGTTGCAACCACTCCCGGTACCAGAGTGGAAGTTCGAAGACATCGCGATGGATTTTATTCACGGACTTCCCCGATCACGAACAGGGAATGACTCAATTTGGGTCATCGTTGATCGGTTGACTAAGGTAGCCAGGTTCATTCCGATCAGGAAGGACGACGTTGTGGGAGTATTAGTACGGAAATTTGTGGAGCAGTTCGTTCGATATCACGTGGTGCCCAAGATGATCGTGTCAGATCGGGATGGCCGGTTCACTTCTAGGGAGTGGAGATCCGTGCAAGCTTAATTAGGCACGCGATTGACCTTCAGCACTGCATTCCATCCCCAGACGGATGGGCAGACAGAACGCACCAACCGGACGCTGGAAGATCTTTTGAGGCTATGCATTTTGGACCGCGGGGAACCGTGGGAGAAACTCTTACCCCTAGTCGAGTTCTCCTATAACAACAGCTACCAGTCCAGCATCAGGATGGCGCCTTACGAAGCCTTGTACGGAAGGAGATGTCGGACCCCGCTTACTTGGGTTCAGGACGAAGATCCGAAGGTGTTGGGATCAGAGTTTGTTGAAGACAACGAGGCTCAGGTGAGGCTAATCAGAGACAGGATGCTAGAGGCGCAGAGCAGACAGGCTAAGTACTATGATGCCCGGCATCGGTAGGTGGAGTTCCAGGTGGGAGACCGTGTGTTTTTGAAGATCCGGCCCATACATGGAGTCTCGCGGGTGCGTGGTCGGAGGAAGAAGCTCAGCCCTAGGTACATGGGCCCTTACAGGATCCTGGAGCGGATCGGGCCCCTGGCCTACAGGCTGGAGTTACCACCAGAGCTGGAAGCTCTGCACGATGTCTTCCATATTTCTTCGCTGAGGAGGGCTCTGCTATGCCCGGAGCAGCAGATTTTGACCACCGAAGGGCCGGTAGCTTTAGACCGGTCAGTTCGTTTGGATCCGGTTAGGATCGACGATCGAGGAGTACGGGTCTTGCGACGCAAGAAGTTCCCACTAGTCAAGGTCCTGTGGAGGAACCACGGCCAGGAGGAGCATACCTGGGAGCCGAAGGACTTGATGCGACAAAGATACCCAGAGCTGTTCAGTCAGGTATACCTCACAAACCCCTCAAGATGTTTAATTTATTTTCCTGCTTTAAACTACTAAGGGCTGCTCTAGGCAGATAGAGGCTTATCTTTTGTTTATTGGGGGCTTATCTTTGTTTATTGGGATCTTGGTTTGCCAATTGGGCGAAATGGTCATAGATCTAGGTTTCCCTTTAAACCTAATTTAGCAAACATGGCGTCATGATGGGATGTTACAAGTTTCTTTTCTTCGGTAGAAAGTCTCGTAGGCTCAACCTTGATTTCGGGGACGAAATCTTTATTTTGTCTATTGGGATTTGTAACATCCCATTTCCAACTAGACCCCTAAGAGTGGTTTTGGCCATTACTAGGTCATGACAAAACCCTAGGAAGCCAGAAATGGGCCAAGAGATAGGGGACAAAATGTGGAAAATCATCATGGTCTGCAAATAGTAGAACTCTGAACAATGGTTTAGGATGACCATGGTCTACACCTTAACCCCAAGACCCTACCACAACACCCCTAATACCTTGGGAGGCCCATTAGAGCCATAAGGACTCATTGGGGTCAACCAAAGAGGCTCAGTTGACCAAGGTCAACCCTAGCCCTAAATGGGTCAAACTAGCCTACTTAGGGTCAATTGACCTGCTCCTATCCTAGAGGACCCCACCTATGCCCTCCTAACCCTAAAGTGAGGTCAGTGGGTCACTAAGGATACATTGGGGCCAGCTCTAGAGGCCAGGTTGACCCAGGTCAACTCAAGCTCCTAATCTGGTAAAAGTACCCTTACTAAGGGTATGTGACCTCCAAAGTGCAGGGTAACCCTACATAACCCTACCTAGACCTTAGGGGAAGCCAATGGGTCACCAAGGACCCATAGGGGTCAACCCAATTGGGCATGTTGACCCAAGTCAACTCTAGCCCTAAAATAGTCAAAGTGCCCTTACCAAGGGACATGTGACCACCAAGATGTCCAACCCACCCTATTCAAGTAATACTAGACCTTAAGGGAGTCCAATGGGTCACTAAAAACCCAATGGGGTCAACCCAGATGGTCAAATTGGCCCAGGTCAACCCTCATTTAAGCCAAGTCAAACCTAGCCCAAAAGGGCTAACCCAAGCTCAAGCCATTTTTCCCTTAGGCTAATCTCACTTTCATAATCATCATGGCTAAGTGGGCTGCACATAGCCACTGGTGTTGACCAGTCAACATGGGTGACTAGGAGAGAGAAAGGAGCTCCCTCCATGTTAATGGTGGAGAGAGAAAATGGGGGAGAGGAAGGGGAGAGTGGAAAGTTGGCCAAGGAGATCAATAGCCACCATTTATGGCTGCAATCAACTCCTCTAGGGAAGAGGAGTTGATTCCAGCCGTTTCCCGGCCACCAAGAGGAAGATTCAGCCCCCCCCCCCCCCCCCCCCCACTCAACCCGAGCCAAGCCTTCAAGGGCATTAATGGACATTGATGTTTGGCCTCTCCCCTCCCCCAACTGATGATTTATACACCATTAATGACATGAGAGGATCCATTCCCATCGTTTACCGTAGGAATTCAGGCAACTTGACTGCACTGTTGCAGAAATCCGGCCGGCCGCACCACCACCATGGCAACCCGGAGATCGACTCGCATTCAGGCCGCCAGGAAGGTCCTCCCCCTCTCCTTAACTCACGGGTAGATCATAGGACTACTTAGGTTGAAGTTTCGGGCTCAATTGAGCCCGATCCAAACCTGGAATTTTCATGGTTTCCGGCTAAAATGAACTTGCTAGAACCGCCGGAAAACGCCTCTCCGGCGGCAGAGCCACTGCTTGGCGATAGCCCCCACCTCAACGTAGGTGGTGGTGGCGGTGGCCGGCCGGGGAAGGGGCTGGATGGCCGGCGGCAGCCGCTTGAAGTCGGCCCAGGAAAAATGCATCCTGGCCGTCGGCTCAACGAAGGAGATGAACGGATCTCGTTCATCTGCGCCAAGATTCGTGCTCCATCAGAAATTAAACTATAGGAATCAATTTCTTGATTATTTCATTTATGTCACACTATATACACTAAATGGTTTTAATTTTTAAAAATATTTAGGTCCATCTGGTGGAAAAACTTTCAATATGAAAGTTGTAGCCCTATGGGTCTAATATAATCCAAAATGAATTTAGACCAATTTGGGTGCCTGGTTTGACCAGGGAAACCATTTTGGTGGGACATACCCTTAGGGCTAGGCAGTCATTAAACTGAGTGCCCACACCTCATCCCTCGTCCCAATTAATTGAAATTTTGGCAGGGAGCCTAATCTAGCTATACCTAGGGCCTGCCCAAAACGCAGAATTTTTGGAGACACTTTTCCTAAAGTTTTTGCTTTTATTTAATAAAGCTAGGGTAATTTAATTAAGTGGTCAAATGACCTCCAAACCCTCCCAAATTTCGAGGAGTGGTCCCTGGCATCAAGACCTAGTATTGTACAAAATTTGAGCACATTTGGATAGGTTTTGGTTAGGGAATCACCAAACCCTAGTTTGGTCTTAAGAGGGCATTTTTGATTAAAAGTGCACTATGGACTTAGGGTGGTCCCCTCCCCTCACAGAGGCAGAGGTTTTGGACACTGACTTGGCATGGACAATGCCACCCCCTTGAGGAAAATGGGATGATTTAGACTTGATTTGCCCTAAGGTTCAACCTCAAACCCTAAGGAAGGACTTTTGAGGGTTGTGAAGGACATGGGGGCAAATGCCCTTGCATGTCCTTGGAAACCCGGTAGAATTGAGGCTAGTATAGCCTAAGATCTCTGGTAGGAAATTTAGAATAATTAGAGCAAGGTAGACACCTCAAAACCCTAACCCTAGTTTTAGGGTAGGAGCACAAATTTGGAGATTCAGCCACTAATCCTTTCCCAAATGTTTTGCAACTTGGGTATAATAGGTTTTAGGCCACCTAGAACCTCTAGTAATTTTTGAAGAATTTTATGAATTTTATTCTTGGTACTTCATTTGCTAATTACCAAAAGGACTAAAGTGATGTTTGATTTTATTAGGGATGTTATGTGCTTTAAAATATGATGAAACTTGGGCAGAGGTTATTATAGGGCTAGTTGATCATCTCTGAATTTTATCACAATTTTCAATTAATTCTATTTGGTACTTCCTTCATTAATTTCAGAAAGGGGCTTTGTTAAAGAAAATTCATTATTGAGGATATATCTATTGAAAAATCATGAGGCTTAGGTTTTGATGTTTTTAGGCCAAAATTTACTTGTATAAATTTATTTATAATTTTTAGAGGTCTGTTTTCAGAACTTTCTTTACAAGGCCATATTTTTGAGAATAGGATATTTAATTAATTTAGTGAATAATTCTGTCAAACATATTATGAAAGTTTACTTAGATGTTTTATGTGCCCTTACAACCATCCTGGAATTTTGTCTGAATTTTTGGAATTATATTTATTGTACATCCCCTTTTAATGATTTATTTTGGAATAAATTTGGAAATATAATTTGAGGGCTGAAATCTTGCTGGAAAATTTGGAGGTTCTGGATTTGTGGATGATTACCCATCTTGCATTTATCATAATTTTAGTGGAGCTTAATCTTTCCTAAATCTTGTACTTCCTGTTCAACCTTGGAACTTTGGGTTTTTAAAATAAATAAATAAATTAGCATTTAAATTATGAAAATTAGGAAATTGTGGATTCAGTCTACATATGCCCATATAGACCTCTAATAATTATTATATAAGCATTGGATGATCATATAGCATACTTCCCTTTTTACGGGTCATATAGCTTAAGTGGTCTGCATTTAGCAAAACTGCAGGAAATCATTTGGGATATGTATTAGAGCATATGTGATGGGTCTTATTGGCTTGCTGGAAGGATAAACAGTAATAGGTGCATCTTGGAAGATAAAGTGAGTAGAGAGTTGTTTTGGCTAGGGTTTAGAGGTGCTCGGGACCGACGAAAGATCGTCCTCCCCGAGGTTAGTGGAGTCAAATCACCTTAGGATTAGCCTATCGTAACAAGAGGAAGTAATGGGTAAGGGGATCAACCAATAATAATAATAAGTACCTTGCGAAATGGAACGCTGGGCGTAATCCCAACATAGTTCCTAGTGCCCCTTGAGAGCCCTTCACAGGGAATACCGGGGGCAGTCCTGGGTTAACGTAAACTGTATTAACAAGCTGAAAAGAGTAACTTAGTAATTAGGGTTGCACCTTACACAAACACTGTTAGCACCGAAATTTAGCTGGGAGATCCGGCTCGGATGGTTAAAAGGCGGACTTTGGGTCCGGGGAGCTTCGGCTCGATTGTTTGAGACGGACGTGTTGGTCCGGGGAGCTTCGGCTCGGTTCTTGATTACGCTAATTTGCATGTGCATAAAAGGAAAGGAAATTAAGGTGGTGGGTCTTCGGTATTTGAGGGTCGATGCACCGACGCCAATACATCGACTCGGCAAGTGTGGTTAGCACTTCGCCAACAGAAGTCCGGTGCGCCAGCCGGCAAGAGTACGCAGGAGTCCGCTTCGTGCACCAAGCATTGAGGCGTACGATAGGTCTGACCGGTAGTGCTTTACTGGTTTAGAGGTGGGCGAGGCCCAACCCACCGCTTCCGTCTGCCACTACGGAGGTATCCTGGGAGGTTACGGCTCCAGAAAGGGGGAACTAAAGGTCTGTGTACACACAGTCGGGTGTGTGCGTTGCACTTGCATGTCCATCATACCCACTTGCATGTCATAGCATAATCGAATCATTTAACCCCTGACACCTAATGTATAAGTGGAATGGGACGCTTATACATTAGGACCTGCAAAACGACCCCTTGGTCTATAAGCTTGTGTGGGCAAGTTTATAAATTAAGGTTAATTTTGGCATATTTATTTACTGCTGTGTGAAAACCGACACCCCAACGTTTAAATTGGTATGGGATTTTTTATACGATGGGAGCCTTGCAGAAGACCCCTTGGCTTATGCGTTCTCACATAAGTGAAGGTTACCTTTCATATTTCAGCTTATTGTCTATACCTGTTATAGAATTGCTAGTATAGGTCCGCTGCCATCTGTTTTTGATATTCTCCACCTTCAGGTCCTCCCCTTTCTTCCTCTCCGCTCGGTGCTTAGGAGCCGTGGGGGAAGGGGCGAGGGATGATAGGACTTAGTCTTTTAGACTAACGGTTTTCGAACCGCATCATTTAGGGGATCGTGGAGACCAGCATGGAGGAGCAGCCCCAGAGACCGGTGCGCTTGGAGGTGGGGCAGTCTAGCTCCGGAGTTCATACAGCCGGGACCGTGAGTCTCGACCTTGAGTAGTTTTTCTACTTTTGCTTCCGCATGAGTGATTTTATAGTGAGGATATGATGTACCGGGCATAAGCCCGTATTTTGCTACTCTGATGTTATATTCTGTGGACACTCCCTTCGTAGAGATTTATTCGATGATATGTGATTTTCTGTGGACTGCAATTTGCATTTACATTATTGTGCTACTTTTCTGTGATCGAATTGGCCGGCAGAATCGGCGCTTTGTGGTGATGACCCTTCAGGGCGTGAAGGAGTCACCGCAAAACGGCGGTTCTGGGCCTAATACCCCGGTGTCGAAAAGGAAAAAAAAGGGGGTCTTACAGATAATACCCTGAGCGCAAGTTTATCTTAGAAAACCAATGCGCTCCCACTAGTTGATCGAACAACTCGTCGATCCGAGGTAGCGGATAAGTGTTCCGCACCGTCAGCCGATTGAGTTCCTCATAGTCTATGCACAAACGCAGGGTTTCATCCTTCTTCTTCACGAACAATACAGGGGCTCCCCAGGGCGGCGAATTGGGGCGAACAAACCCTGACTCCACCAGTTCTTACAGTTGAACTCTAAACTCCGCGAGTTCCTTCAGGGCCATTCGGTAAGGGGCCTTGGATACCGGCTTGGCACCCGGTACTTGATTAATCTGGAAGTCAACCTCCCTATGCGGGGGTAATCCTAGCAGTTTCTCAGGAAATACCTCGGGGAAGTCTCGCACTACCCGTACGTCTTTTATATCCAATGCTATCTCCTTCAACTCGAACCAGATCATGAAGACTTCATCCCCCTTAATATGGGCTTTTAATGTCTGAACTGAAGATAACAACATACGAGGTGCGAGGCTAACACCTTGGAAGATGACGTCGGAGTCTCCATGTCTCAAGTAGATTCGTTTCTCTGCACAATCAATCCTTGTAAAGTGCCAGTACAACCACGCCATGCCCAAAATGATGTCAAACTCTGACATTCTCAAGACTGTGGCAGGTGTATCAAAGTCCTTTCCTTCAATAAATATCTCGAACTCGCACTTAGCGGTTATAATCATCTCCGAGCAGTCCGATAGGCGCACTCGTCAGTCTATACCAGTAAAGTATTGTACGCCCTCCATGTCCCTAATGAAATCCTCATACACAAAGGAGTGTGAGGCATCGGTATCGAACAGCGTATGGCCGTCTTCCCACCAACTATCACGGTGCCTAAGTACCAATAACCAAAACTTATTGCTAGGTGTATAGTATGTCTCAAGCAACTTTAAGTTAGGCAATGATAACATGATAATCAATTAAATCATACCTGCAATCACATCTTGGGGATTCCGTTCTTGCGACATGTCCAGCTCGTACACTTGATCTCGAGCAGGGCCGGGGTTTCCTCCTCACGGTCCTAATCCTCGACCACGCATATAATCACGCCCCCGCGGAGCTGCCGGAGGGAGAGCAGGATGGACATTCCCATACAACCGCAGGCAGAAACGTCGAATGTGGCCCGACTGGTTGCATTCAAAACACACCAGCCCACGACGCCCTTCATGTTGCTGAAATTGTTCAGGCTGAGGAGGTGGAGGCAACGCAGGCGGCTGCGGAACCGGATGCTCCACTCTAAAGTCTCTTGGAAACGTCCTCCACCTATTTGATGTCCTCTTCCTCCTCTGAAGTCCCGCCTCCTTTTATTGCATGGACCAGCTTCCATCACGCCCTCCGCAGGTCTCTTTCCACTACTTAAGTGATCCGCCTCCAACCTCTTTGCCATGTCGATAATCTCTGCCAAACTAGCGTCCGCTATAAACAAAAGGGCCTGACTTAGGGGATCTCGCAGCCCTTTGTAGAAACGCTTGGCATATCCTCTATCATTCAGTTCATATGAGTTCGCTAACCTTGCGAGATGCTGGAACTCTCGCTGTTATTCCGTAACCGATTTTGATCCCTACTTCAGTAGTAGAAACCTCTGCTCGAGCTCATCTCGAGCCGATGTAGGAATGAAGTGCTCCAAGAAGACACCCGAGAACTCGCTCCAACTTATCTCGGTATACACTCGTCCTTGGAACGTGGAGCCCATGAGTGACTTCCACCACCTCTTAGCATGTAGATCCAAGACGGACACTGCCAACAATACAGCCATGTTGGCTGGGCAATGGATCCCCGCCAATATCTCTTGCACCATGTCAAGCCATTCCTCCGTGCGTACGGCCGACTCCGTCCCGAGGTAGGCGGGAGGGGATAGAGCCCGAAAGGTGCTCAGCCAGTTAGAGCCTGGAGCCTGTTGTTGAACCGGATGCTGCTGCGCCCTAAAGGCATCCAGGATGGCGGTGAGCATCTGCCCCAACTCGGATTGTTGAAACTGAGTGGGTATGGAAGGGGCAGGGGTGCCCCCCATCGGCTCAGCGTGTACTGGAATCTACACGTAAAACACAAACGTATGGTCAGGTTGGCCAATCTTAAGGTCAAAGTTGGACAAACTTAATGTGAATTACATATGGGCACACCACTGCTTCCGCTAAGTTAGTTTGTCCGCAAACTGACTAATCGAACGGGGGTGGTACCAATGTTAAATGAGTTCTTTAGTTGAGGATCGTGGTAAACTGATACCATTTGTAAGACCCCCCCCCCCCTCCCGAATCCCAAAACACGGCACGAAGGGGGTCTTATGCCCGGAATAGCCGCCTTGCGGTAGCATTAGTGTTGGAGTTACCATGGTGATCTGGAAGTGATCAAACATGTAATCTCACTGCCAACGCGATATGAGCCTGCAGGGTCGCACATAAGAGATGTGGAGAAGTTGGATGATTGACTGTGTTGGTAAAGGTTACCAATCACCGACCTGAATGGGGTTATGGGCAAAGTGTTGCCTTAAAGGATCGTCGGGTTGGGCAAATGTTGCCTTGAAGGACTGGTATGAATAGTCGACCGAAGGTCGACGAGAATCGTCGAGGATTGGTACTCTGATTCTCGCCGATCGATGAGAATCGTCGAGAATTGGTACTCTGATTCTCGCCGATCGACGAGAATCATCGAGAATTGGTACTCTGATTCTCGACGATCGATGAGAATCGTCGACCGCAGGTCGACGGTCGATGAGTATGGTCCACCGTGCATTCGGCGAGAATCGTCGAGTATTCTACTCTGATTCTCGCCGATCCTAGGTAATACTCGCCGACTGATTCTCGCTGAACTTGCTAGGTGATTCTCGCTGATCGTCGCCGATTCTCGCCGATTGATACTCACCGATTCTGGAACCCTAAATTCTGGGTGGTCTGTGGATAGCGATGTTCCTAAGTCTATTTATGCCTTTGGTATAAAAGGACATTTAGGGTTTTCGGGAAAGGGAGATCTGTGCGTGCTGATCGAATCGAAGTCGACGGAAGTGTTTCGCCGTTCGTTCGTTCCGCCGATCCCGAATCCCGCCGACAGAAGGGTTCCGCCGCCGTGCTCGCTCCGTCGACCTCCTCTTCTCCGGCGATTGTCGCTGGTGTTGCTCTTCCTGGCGCGGATCTAGCAGTCCGTGGAATAGCAAGGTGCGGTCATCATCCTTCCCGATTATCCGTGCGACGGAAAACTCGGCGTTCTCCCGCTCGTGTGGATTTCTGCAGAGATGTGGATATTATTCCACGTAGAACTCGCCACCAGCAAGGACACGAAGCTTGGAGCATCGCCGTTGAGTTGTGACTCAACGCCACCGAGGTAATTTTTGCCTAGTTGTATGTTAACTTCTTGATTCAACTACCATGGCCCGATCTCATCTCTTTTGGGTTTTCTTGATGTTTTATTCTTCCGCTACGTGCACAAGTGTTGTGCCATCCTCATAGAGAAACCCAACAGTGGTATCAGAGCCAGGTTTCGGCCATGATTGTTGATTTGGAAGTTTTGTCATTCCAGTGCGTGTAAACCTAGGGATTAAGAAGTGTTCTAAATGTCTAGATTTAGTCTTGGTACCCCGCCAAGAACTTCTGGAATTTCGTGGAAATTTCTAATTGTTAGAAATTGTAGTCTCCTTAGCAGTAACCATCCCTCGAGTTTGTTTTGGATTTTGAATCAAACATAGAGAGATGAGCTTGTCTACTGCCTTAAGTTGAGTTGTCTTTGCCTTTGTCCAATGCATGTAAATCTGAGGATTTGGAAGTTTCCGAATGTTCAGATTTATCCCTTCCTTCTATCAAATGTTGATGGTGTCAGGCTGTGCACATAAGGGATGCATGTGGTTTTAGAAATATTATATTTCCTTGGATGTGCACTTTGATCAAATGTTGATCATGGTTAACTGTTAACCTATAATTAAAATCCCTTCATCAAATATTAAGTGTTCGGATGCCTTCCGATGGATGACACTCTTCCTGCCTCGATCGATGAAGTGTGGGCTTGCCAAAGCAAGGTGCATTAATCTATCTTGGTAAGGGTGCGAGCGGATAATTATGATATCCCACTGTCGACATCGGGTCCAGCTTAACTAGGTGACCTCAAAGGTTGAGTGCCTAGAGGCATAGGGTTGGCATGCACCATATGATGGATGCGAGTAAGGAGTTATTCACCAACCATACAAGAATTGCATGAGGATGCAAATGGTAAGCGTTGCCTACCTAAATAACCGAATCGTGAGAGGAAAGCCAAAGCTGACTCATTGTGTTGGTGAAATACGAATCTTGTCCACTAAGAGAGTAGCTCGCATGAACTCTCCGAATTGTTAGTGAGGGCTATCATTTCGAATAAAATAGTGGGAGTGTTTTAATTGAAGTCCAAATTAAAATAAATTGTATTTGAAATTTTGGTACTGATTTTATTATGCATAAATTCTTGTAGAATTCCATGGCAAGTGTTTCACACTCCACGTTGTCTCTGAGAGCCATCCTTGAGAAGGATAAGCTCAGTGGGACAAATTACATGGACTGGTATAGAAACCTGAGAATTGTTCTCAGGCAAGAGCGAAAGCTCTATGTCTTGGAAGAAGAAGCCCCCGAGGTGCCGACCGGGAACACTTCCCGTGCTGAGAAGGATACTTATAAGAAGTATACTGATGATGCTTTAGATGTCGAATGCCTTATGCTTGCCACTATGAACTCTGAGCTTCAGAAGCAATATGAGAACATGGGGTGCAAGGAGATTGACGAGCATCTCAAGAAAATGTTTCAAGGGCAGGCTCGTCAAGAGAGGTTCGACGTCACAAAAGCATTGTTTCAGTGCAAGATGGGAGTTCGAGACTCAGTAGGGACTCACGTACTCAAGATGATTGGGTATATAGAGAACCTTGAAAGGCTGGGTTTTCCTCTTGGTCAAGAGTTGGCCACAGATCTGATCCTGCAATCATTGCCGGACAGTTATGAGCAGTTCGTCTTGAACTACAACATGAATGAAATAGACAAGACACTGCCCGAACTCCTAGGCATGTTGAAAACTGCCGAAATCAATATGAAGAAGGCCAAACCTGCCAGCCCCATACTGATGGTGCATAGGGGCAAGGGCAAGGCCAAGGGCTCTAAGAAGACGAAGGTGGGACCTAAGTCATACCTTGAGCCCAAGTCTTCAGCACTGATGAAAAAGAAAAACACGGTGAAGGAAGGGAAATGCCACCACTGTGGCAAGGCTGGTCATTGGAGGAGGAACTGTCCTTCGTACATTGAAGGTCTGCAGAAATTGAAGGGAGGTATGACTTCCGCTTCAAATGTTTACGTTATAGAGATAAACCTTTCTGCTCCTTCATCTTGGGTATTGGATACCGGATGTGGTTCTCACATTTGTACAAATGTGCAGGAACTGGGAAGGAGAAGATTGCTGAGTAAAGGGGAGGTGGACCTCCGCGTCGGCAATGGAGCAAGAGTTGCTGCTGTAGCCGTAGGGGTTTACCGTCTCTCTTTGCCCAGTGGGCTTGTAATAGAACTAGATAATTGTTATTTTGTTCCGGCCATAACTAGAAACATTATATCTATTTCATGTTTGGACATGATTGGATTTTCTTTTATAATTAAGAACAACTGTTGTTCTATATTTAAGAATGATGTTTGTTATGCTGTAGCCCAATTGTTTAATGGTCTTTATGTTTTGAACTTGGACCATCTGATCTGTAATGTAGAAAATAATAAAAGACTAAGAACAAATGACTCGAACCCTACATTTCTCTGGCATTGTCGTTTGGGCCATATCAACGAGAAGCGCATATCCAAACTCCATAGAGATGGACTTTTGGACTCATTTGATTATGAATCATTTGAGCGATGTGAATCTTGTTTGTTAGGCAAGATGACTAAAGCTCCTTTCACTGGTTATACTGAGAGGGCTGAGGATCTCTTGGGTGTTGTACATAGTGATGTATGCGGACCCATGAGTTCCATGGCTAGAGGTGGGTATTTCTACTTTGTTACATTTACTGATGATTTCAGTAGATACGGATATGTGTATCTAATGAAGTGCAAATCCGAGACCTTTGAAAAGTTCAAAGAGTTCAAGAATGAAGTAGAAAACCAGTTGGGTAAAAGGGTTAAAGCCCTCCGATCTGATCGAGGTGGCGAATACCTGAGTCATGAGTTCCGTGATCATCTGAAAGAGTGTGGTATTGTATCACAGCTCACTCCACCTAGAACACCACAACATAATGGTGTGTCTGAGAGGAGAAATCGTACTCTGTTAGACATGGTACGTTCGATGATGAGTCATGCAGACTTGCCTGTTTCCTTTTGGGGTTTTGCTTTAGAAACTGCTGCAATGACATTGAATCGCGCTCCAACGAAAACGGTTCTGAAGACACCATATGAGATATGGACTGGGAAGCGTCCTAGTATGTCGTTCATTAAAATTTGGGGCTGTGAGGCATACGTGAGACGTCAAATGCCTGACAAGCTGCAACCCAAATCGGATAAATGTTATCTGGTGGGATATCCTAAGGAAACGAAAGGGTATTACTTTTACCTACCGTCTGAGGGCAAAGTGTTTGTCGCAAGGACTGGTGTCTTCTTGGAGAAAGAGTTCTTATCAAGAAAGACTTAAAAGGTAGAGCTTGAAGAAGTTCAAGAACCACATGTAGTGAATGAACCGGAATTGGATTCTGAGACAGGACTACAAGATGTTGTAGCCAGAGAACCTGCTCAAGGAACACAAGTCCTACGTAGATCTGGTAGACCGAGGTTTGAGCCTGAGAGATATGGATTTCTCGTGTCTCAAATAGGTAATGTGTTGCTTATGGATCATGATGATGAACCAGCAACCTACCAAGAGGCTATGAATGGACCGGACTCTGACAAATGGCTTGAGGCTATGAAATCCGAAATGGACTCCATGTATGCAAACCAAGTTTGGAACTTGGTGGAACCACCTGAAGGGGTACGACCCATAGGGTGCAAGTGGGTCTTCAAGAAGAAGACCGACATGGATGGGAATGTACAGACATTCAAAGGGCGACTGGTGGCTAAGGGTTTCAAGCAAATTCATGGTATTGACTATGATGAGACCTTTTCCCCTGTTGCCATGGTAAAGTCCATAAGGATATTGCTTGCTGTTGCTGCGTATTATGACTACGAGATCTGGCAGATGGATGTCAAAACGGCTTTCCTTAATGGAAACCTCCTTGAGGAAGTTTATATGACACAACCCGAGGGTTTTGTATCCCCAGATGAAGCCACTAAAATATGCAAGCTGAATAAGTCCATCTATGGACTGAAACAGGCCTCTCGAAGTTGGAATCTTCATTTTGATGAGAAAATCAAAGAGTTTGGTTTCATCAAGAATGAAGATGAGCCTTGTGTTTACAAGCGAATCAGTGGGAGCATTGTTGTCTTCCTGATATTGTATGTAGATGACATACTATTGATTGGGAATGACATTCCTACCCTGAAAGTTGTTAAGAACAACCTAGGGAACTACTTTTCAATGAAGGATTTGGGTGAAGCGACTTATATACTCGGTATTAGGATCTATAGAGATAGATCGAAGAAGTTGCTGGGTTTGACCCAGAGTACGTACATCGAAAAGGTGTTGAAGCGGTTCAACATGCTTGAGTCCAAGAAAGGATTTTTGCCCATGTCTCATGGTGTGAATCTCTCTAAGGACCAGTGTCCGAAGTCTTGTGAAGGTAAGGACCGCACGAAGTTGATTCCATATGCTTCGGCAATTGGATCAATCATGTACGCGATGTTATGTACTCGACCCGAAGTCTCCTTTGCTTTGAGCATGACTAGCAGGTATCAGTCAGACCCCGGTGAGTGTCACTGGATTGCAGTCAATAATGTCCTGAAGTACTTGAGAAGGACTAAGGATGTGTTCTTGGTGTATGGTGGAGAGGAAGAGCTCGTTGTAAGTGGTTACACGGATGCTAACTTTCAAACTGATAGAGACGACTCCAAGTCTCAGTCAGGTTTTGTGTTTTGCCTGAATGGAGGAGCTGTGAGCTGGAAGAGTTCCAAGCAAGAGACAGTTGCTGATTCTACAACAGAGGCCGAGTATATCGCCGCAGCTAATGCGGCGAAGGAGGCTGTATGGATTAGGAAATTCATCGGCGAGCTTGATGTAGTTCCTAGCATTGTTGGTCCCGTAGTTCTCTACTGTGATAACAATGGTGCAATTGCACAATCTAAGGAACCTAGATCCCATCAGCGCTCCAAGCACATACTTCGGCGGTTTCATCTTATTCGTGAGATTGTCGAACGAGGAGATGTGAACATTTGCAGAGTGCCGACTGAGGAGAATATTGCGGATCCACTGACAAAGCCTCTCGCGCAGAGAAAGCATGATGGTCATACTAGATCGATGGGTATACGATACCTAAATGATCAACTCTAGTGAGAATCTTGTGGATTGCATGTAAACATGTATTTTGTTGGCTATTTGTTCATATGATGAACAGTGTACCTAGTTTTTCTCTTACAATTAATGGCAAGTTCTTTTATTATGAGTTTTTCTATATGATAGTTAAATGTTAACATAATAGATACCCTTAGAATGTTCGCTTCCGTGGGACATCAAGTACGTGACTTGAATGTGAGAGCCTATGATTTATTTGAAGCTTCATTCTTAAAAGGTCCCTGGTTGAGTATCATCATAGAAGCTAAGGGTGATGATGGTATATGAAGGCTAGCACGTGCGTTGACTGATGACCGGTTCTCACAGGTCATGATATTGTGATATCAAGTCATCACGTGGGTACTTGTTAGTGAACAAGTTGTACTGGACAGACCCAACCTGAGACTACTCTGTGGATTGTCATTCAATCGTGTCACGAGTAGGTCTCAATTGACAATGGTGTTGTGGTCCTTTAACCTGAAGTCACAGCATTCATCAAGTGAGGAAGAGCGTGCTTTGATGCCATCTAAAGTCTTCCTTGAGAAAGGTTGATGATAAGGGTGGTTGTTGGGCATGTTACGAATCATTTGGGTGTTTGTGTGTGAGCAAATATGGGATTTGTCCTCCTGTATGACAGGAGTTGCATCCATGGGCCCCTTGATGGAACTGGACTGAGAAATGCATGGCCATGCTTGGTTGAGTCAATATGTGATATTGGACTCACCATTCTCTGGAAGTCCGTCCTGGATCAAGAAACTTGGATTGAGCTATTACGAGGGTGACACGGTCCATGCCTCTAGTTCTTTCCGGATGTAAGGGACAAAGGGACAAAGACAACGCTGATACATTGGTCATAAAGGCTTATGAGTTATAAACTCTTATTGCTTGGGGAGCAATGATGCATTGCTAGATGCCGCTCATTGTTTGTGAGGTTTTTGGTTTGATACTTTCAAGATCAAGTGGGAGTCTGTTGGAGTTACCATGGTGATCTGGAAGTGATCAAACATGTAATCTCACTGCCAACGCGATATGAGCATGCAGGGTCGCACATAAGAGATGTGGAGAAGTTGGATGATTGACTGTGTTGGTAAAGGTTACCAATCACCGACCTGAATGGGGTTATGGGCAAAGTGTTGCCTTAAAAGATCGTCGGGTTGGGCAAATGTTGCCTTGAAGGACTGGTATGAATAGTCGACCGAAGGTCGACGAGAATCGTCGAGGATTGGTACTCTGATTCTCGTCGATCGATGAGAATCGTCGAGAATTGGTACTTTGATTCTCGCCGATCGACGAGAATCGTCGAGAATTGGTACTCTGATTCTCGACAATCGACGAGAATCGTCGACCGCAGGTCGACGGTCGACGAGTATGGTCCACCCTGCATTCGGCGAGAATCGTCGAGTATTGTACTCTGATTCTCGCCGATCCTAGGTAATACTCGCCGACTGATTCTCGCCGAACCTGCTAGGTGATTCTCGCCGATCGTCGCCGATTCTCGCCGATTGATACTCACCGATTCTGGAACCCTAAATTCTGGGTGGTCTGCGGATAGCGATGTTCCTAAGTCTATTTATGCCTTTGGTATAAAAGGACATTTAGGGTTTTCGGGAAAGGGAGATCTGTGCGCGCTGATCGAATCGAAGCCGACGGAAGTGTTCCGCCGTTCGTTCGTTCCGCCGATCCCGAATCCCGCCGACGGAAGGGTTCCGCCGCCGTGCTCGCTCCGTCGACCTCCTCTTCTCCGGCGATTGTCGCTGGTGTTGCTCTTCCTGGCGCGGATCTAGCAGTCCGTGGAATAGCAAGGTGCGGTCATCATCCTTCCCGATTATTCGTGCGACGGAAAACTCGGCGTTCTCCCGCTCGTGTGGATTTCTGCAGAGACGTGGATATTATTCCACGTAGAACTCGCCACCAGTAAGGACACGAAGCTTGGAGCATCGTCGGTGAGTTGTGACTCAACGCCACCGAGGTAATTTTTGCCTAGTTGTATGTTAACTTCTTGATTCAACTACCATGGCCCGATCCCATCTCTTTTGGGTTTTCTTGATGTTTTATTCTTCCGCTGCGTGCACAAGTGTTGTGCCATCCTCATAGAGAAACCCAACAATTAGCACACGGGCTAACCTGTACCGCAAGACGCCTATTCCGCCGTCTACAACCAATATCATTATAAACATGCCAACCCAACCATAATATAAGCAAGATGAAAGAATTAGTTCCTAAACACCTAGAGGGAGGGTGAATATGTGTAATTCCTTTTTCTTCTAAGGCAGAATATCTATTCAGTTAATTAATCAGAAACAGCTAATTCTACAGCTAACACAGCACAGTATTCACAGAATCACACAAACAAAGATTGTACACAGATTTTATAGTGGTTCCCCAAGTTCTGGGTACATCCACTTTCCCCCTTCGCATATCTAGCAGTGTGCTAGATTCGGCCTAACTTCTTCTCTTCATCTCAGATCCTCAAATCTTACAGCAGCTCAGAACCCAAACAAGGCTCCTACAACTCAGAGTGAGTCCACACTCCTACGCTCAGACAATCTGCCCTACCTCAGCCTTCAACAAGGCCTACACTCAGAGATCACAATCTCCTACAACTCAGGCTCACAACCCTACCTCAGCCTTCAACAATGCCTACACTCAGAGATCACAATCTCCTACAACTCAGGCTCACAGCCCTACCTCAGCCTTCAACAAGGCCTACACTCAGAGATCACAATCTCCTACAACTCAGTCTTTATAAACACAGGCTTACAACTCAGATCTTATAAAGATCCTACAGAAAAAAGACTTAACAATGTATTTTACCACCACCCTGGTAGAGAGAGAAAGGATGGATGGCTTCTTGATCAGTTCTTGGAAGAATCTGATGGTAGAGAACAACCACTCTTAGCTTTCTTAAAATCTTCTTGAATCTGAACTGAGTAGGGTTGAACTCCTTTGAAGTTGATCTTCAATCAGCTTCTTTCTTGAAATTCAGATCACAATCTGAATCCTTCTTAGCAGACTGGCTCAGGATCTGCACTTCAATAGATAGAGCTCTCTCTCTCCAATATCTTTTTATTTTATATCAGTATCAGTATTTTTCTTCTATCATCAATCATCTGTTGAAAGAGAATACCTTTATATAGACTTTCTCCATGGTAACCGGCTGATCCAGTTTCTAGCAAACTTCTGACAGCTCTGACAGTTGCAGTAGACTGGTTGGTAATGGAAGCTGTCAAGTCATCCAGTCACTTCTTGAAACTCTGTCTCTGTCAGCAAAGTTTCGAGACTGAACTTCATCATGTGTCGACACAAGTAGACTAAGTGTCGACACAAGCCTTGATGGTGTCGACATAGATTCCTTGGTGTTGACACTGCTTCTCGACACGGCT
Source organism: Platanthera guangdongensis (assembly GCA_039583875.1). Classification (NCBI taxonomy): domain Eukaryota; kingdom Viridiplantae; phylum Streptophyta; class Magnoliopsida; order Asparagales; family Orchidaceae; genus Platanthera; species Platanthera guangdongensis. Next base: position 104,684,099 of record CM077150.1, read on the forward strand.
TCTGTAGATTGTGTCAACACTAGTTCTGTGGTGTCGACACAGTCACTTCTTTTCTTCATACAAATTTACTTTGTTGAAATTCTGCTGTGTGTCGACACAAGTCCTGTGTGTCGACACAGTTGATGTTGATAAAGTCTTCTGTGTGTCGACACTGCCTCTGTGTGTCGACACAGTTGATGTCGACAAAGCTTCTGTGTGTCGACACAGTTGATGTCGACTAAACTTTAACTGTGTGTCGACACTGCCTCTGTGTGTCGACACAGTTTCTTCTGGTGTCGACACAGCCTTTCCAAGTGTCGACACAATTAACTCCAAGTGTCGACATAGCTTTTCTCCAGTGTCGACACAAGCCTTCATAAGTGTCGACACAGCTTCTTCTGGTGTCGACATATGGACATAGAAACTTTTTCCTGCATTCTTGCATTTTCTTAACCTGCACATATAAACTCAAAATAACATCAAATACACCTTGATGCATATCATTGAGTAAGGTGAGGCTTCTTCAAATCTAGTACACATTTTCCAATGTACCCAACAATCTCCCCCTATTTGGAGAAGTCATAACCCTTAGTCAATGATATACATCATTCATAACAAATACACATTATTATGTATAACAACATTATATGACAGGGTAACTTCTAAAACAAAACATATATAACAAGTTATCACAGAATAATAATGCAACCAGAATGAGCATTAATTATTGTTTTGTTTCAACTTTCAAAAGTTTCTAATCAAAAGTTTACATAGATTTCAACACTAAGTATTACAAAGTTGTAAAATCAAGTAAATCTAATCTAAAGCTGATCTGGCTCCTTGATAACTATGCATTTACCTGATTGGATCTTGGCTTGTACAGGAGCATCTGTATCTTCAGCTGGCTTCTTACCCTTCAGATCCTTCTTCTTTTGTTCTTTAGCCCTTATTCTCTGTCTTTCAAAATAATTAAAAGGCTTAGGGAAATATTTGCTAGGCCCCTGAGCATTAGGAGGTAGCTTCCCAGTTTTTGCCTTTCTTCTATACTGAACAATGACTTCCTGCCTGGCTTCATACTTTTGTCATTCTTGTGCAGAGTACCATTTGCCCCTATCATGGGTCTTATCCTTTATAGCTTTCCAAGCAGTCAGTATAATGTTCCTGGATGTTGGACTTCACTGCTCAAAATCAGGCTTCAACTCTGCCTATTCTCTGAATCTTTTCTTAGACAATAGAGCTTCTTGCTCTTTGTTCAAAACTGCCTCTGGCACTGCCATTTCTACTTTCTCAAGGATAATATTTTGAGCACCTTTTGGAGGGTTGCACATAAACTGTACTTCTTGGTGAATCATTTCAAAATCTGCTGGAGGGTAAATGACCTGAGCAACTTCAGCTTGGTCACCTCCAAAATAAGCAGGGTGTATACCTGACTCAGCCACATTATCATCATCACAGAGGGGTGGATATCCAAGTGTGGCTCTGATGCTATTAGATATCCATTTAGCATGATCTGAGCTAGCTTTGACTAACACTCTCTCCCCCTTTATGACTTCTCTTGCAATATGATACCTGAGGTCATCTTTCTGAAATCTGATTTGTTCATCAAGATAATTAACACCATCTTTATAGAATGACCTTAACTTCAGTAGCTGTGCTGAAATGGTCTTTTGAGATTGCTCAATGGCTGTTTTTACAGCAGCCAGGCCTTCCTGTAATTGCTTATCAAACTCTGCCTTGGCTTTAGCCTTTGCCTCAGTCCGGGAAGAAGCAAGATTCGTCATTTCTATAACAATCACATTATGTGATTCTGTCAGATTAGCATTCATTCTAAGTTGATTCTCTAGGACATAGCCTTGCTTAAGATCTATATCATCAACTTGATTCTTTATTCCTTCTTGTTGTTTTGCAAGAAAGACAACAGCATTGTCACCCTTGTGGAAACAATCAGTCATTTCCTTCTTATTCAGATTTACTTCAAATCTTATTGATTTTATATCCTGAGCCAAGGAGAATTGTAGATCTTTGTGAGTTTCATCCATATATTTCTCCATGGCAATCCTTTGTTCATCCAACTTTACTTGTAAAGATATCAACAAAGAACTATAATCAGTTACTGGGGCAAATTGTGGAGCGGTTTGTAAAGCCCTCTTATAGCTCTGGCTTCTTCTTTTGAATACCATTAACTTTCTTTTCTTATCTTGAATTTCTGCTTCATCTTTTGAAGCTGAGGTACTGGCTATATCAACTCTATCCTTTGGACTAGGAGCCAATTCATGTGCAGTCCTAGGTAGCTCCCCCTGAGTCGCTTGCTCCTCCCCCATAGTACTTACTTGCACCTCCTCAATGTTGACTTGCTCCCCCCTCAAAGTCTGCTTTCTCCCCCTCAAATTCAGTTTGCCCTAGATCAGGGAACAACTCTTCAAGGGTAAACTCTTGTTGAGTTGGGACTGGAGATACTCTTATCTCTGGAGCATTATCAATAGCAGATGTATCCTCCATGATAACATCTTATGCTTGACTGTTTAGTTGAGTTGGCTGGTCAATATCAATCAAAGATTCAGTTAGTGTTTCATCTTTATTAATGAGAATTGATTGATTAACCTCTTGAATTACCTCAAGAATAGTTTGTGTAGTCATTTCACTTTCCAAGTGGGTTCGCTCTTCCTCAAGTTGAGGCTCCCCCTGCACTTGAGCACTATCTCCAATATCTTGTGCAGGAGATTTTTCAGGAATCTCTTGCCTTTCTTCATCAGGAATATCCTTAGTTAGGACCCTATCCCATCTGGAGATGATCCTTATGTCCATTCTCCTCATATGGTTGATCTTTGAACCAGCAGTCTGTGTCATGACTTCTGGAATTATTCCAGCCAAGTAGAGACTCATAATCCTTCCCAGATTTGGTTTCTTAATACTTTCCTTAATCTTTTCAAATATTACTACTGACCAATCTGTGTTTAGTCTGTAGATGATCCTGGTCATCAGGCAGAACATATAGGCTGAAATCCTATCATGCCCCCTGGCTTGTAGAGAATGACTTTTCCCACTACTTCTGAAAGGAATTTGCCTTGTAGATTCATCCATTTTCTATTCATTGTTGATCCAATCTTCAAGGTGGTGTTGGGTACATTGGTTGAAATGTACCTGATTTGAAGAAGCCTCACCCTACTCAATGATATACATCAAAATGTATTTGATGTGTTTTGAGTTTAGTTGTGCAGGTCAAGTATTCACAGGGAAAGATGAAAAGTTTCTAAGTCCATGTGTCGACACCCAGGAGCAAAGTGTCGACACTTAAGAAGACTTGTGTCGACACCCAGACAAGCAGTGTCGACACTTGGAGTAATTGTGTCGACACCAGGGATGCTGAGTCGACACCAGACAGAAAGTGTCGACACATACAGGTTGTGTCGACACTCAATGAAGAAAAGTCCAGTGAAGTAGTGTCGACACTTAGCAGTAGTGTCGACACCCAGAGGAACTGTGTCTACATCAGAAAGTGTCGACACTTGGAGGCTGTGTCGACACTCAGCAAAAGTCAGCAGAGTCTAAGTATAAGTGTCGACATAATGAACAATGTGTCGACACACAACAGAAGACTCAGCTCATGAAGAAAGTGTCGACACAATGAAGAATGTGTCGACACACAGCAGAAGACTCAACACATGAAGAAAGTGTCGAAACTAGGATGCTGTGTCGACACTCAGCAAAGTTCAACAAAAATTCTAAGTACAAGTGTCGACACAAAGGAGATGTGTCGACACTCAGCCAAAGTCTCAACAGAAGAAGAATGTGTCGACACAAGGAGCTGTGTCGATACTCAGCAAGTATCAACACAGAAGGCATGTGTCGACACCAAGAAGATGTGTCGACACTTAACAAGTTCAACACATGAAGATGTGTCGACACAAAGGAGTTGTGTCGACACTTACAAGAATTCAACTAAGTACTGAAGAACAAGAAGTTGTGTCGACACAGAATATCAGTGTCGACACATGTTGAAGAAGCTGTGTCGAGAAGTGAATTCTACAACACAAGGAGTTGTGTCGACACCTTGAAGGCTAGTGTCGACACTTAGTCAACTTGTGTCGACACTTGGTCTATAAGTGTCGACACTTAAAGACAGATTGTCTCGACACTTTCAGACAGTTACAGATTTTTCAAGAACTGACTGGATGACTTGACAGCTACCATTCCAGCCAGTCTACTGCACCTGTCAGAGTTGTCAGAAATCAGTTAGGAACCGGATCAGCCGGTCACCATGAAGAAGGCCTATAAATAGGCTTATACTGTCAACAGAAAGAGATGATTGAAAAGAAGATTCAACAAGAGATCAAGTAATTGAAAAAGAAGAGAAGATCTAGCTATTCATTGAAGAATCAAGTGAAGATCTAAGAATATGGAGAGAGAGAGAGCTCCATCCAAGAAGACAGACGTTGGAACCAGGCTGTGAAGAAGGGTTCAGACCTAGTTCTGAATCTTAAGTTGCAGTGATTGAAGATCAGTTGCAGAGAATCAATCTTATTGTGTTCTACATTCAAGAAGCTTTGAAGAAAAGCCAAGTGAGATTGTTCTCAGCAGAGTTCTTCCAAGAACTCATCAAGAACCTATCAACTCTTCTCTCTATTCTCTGAGTTGTAGGTATAAACTTTGTATTCTAATTTCTTGTAGGATCTTTAGGGATCTGAGTTGTAAGCCTGTAATTATGAAGGCTGAGTGTAGGGTCTGTGTGCCTGAGTGTAGGAGATTATTATCTCTGAATGTAGGCCTGTTGTAGCTGAGTGTAGGCCAGTTGTGGCTGAGTGTAGGCTTTGTGAAGAAGCTGAGTGTAGGTCTTTGGAGAAGACTGAGTTGTAGGGCCTTGGGCCTGAGCTGTAGGAACCTGTTTTGGGGTTCTGAGTGTAAGATCTGAGGATCTGAGATAGTGGAGGAGTTTGGCCGAATCTAGTACACTACTAGATAGGCGAAGGGGGAAAGTGGATGTACCCAAACCTTGGGGAACCACTATAAACATGTGTGTTTACTGTGTGCATGTGATATTCTGTGATTGCTATTTGATTGCTTGGAAAAAGTAGTTATAACTCTGTGAAATAATCTGAATTCTGCCTAAAAAGTCAAAAAGATTTAAGTTACCTATTCACCCCCCTCTAGGTGATTAGGTACAATATCTTTCAAGTGGTATCAGAGGGAGGTTACTCAAAAAGGACTTAACTGTCTGAGTAGATCCTGTTGGCAGATTCAAACTAAGTAAATTGCAGAAACAAGAAAATCAAGAACCATGGGTTCAACTGAGAATCATAAGTAACTTGGATCCATGAAGTTACCCATTTGCAGAAATGAAATTTTTGGCATCTGGAAGGAAAGGGTGAGACTATTTATGGAAGCCTCAGACCCTAGAATATATATCACAGTTAAAGAAGGGTCATATGTGCCCATGAAGGTTTCAGTCTTGGATGCAAATCAGAGAACACCTAAAGATTTTTCTGAAATGACAAAAGATGAGATAATTCTAGACACAATGGACAAGAGGGCTCAGAATATCATTGTGAGTGCTATAGATGATTCTACCTTTCAGAATTTGATACACTGTAAGACATCTAAGGAGATGTGGGATACTCTTATAGTGTACATGGAGGGTTCTGAAGAAGTGAGGCAGGACAGGAAGTCCTTATTAAACCAAGAATATGAAAGCTTCAGGCAAGGTAGATCTGATAGCATAACAGAATGCTATAAAAGGTTCTATAAGATTGTCAATGAGCTAATGTCCTATGGAAGAGAGTTCAGTAATTATGAGCTTAATGATAAGTTCTTAAGGTACCTTACAAAATATTGGGACACCAAGATCTGTACCATAAGGGAAATGACAAAGTTAGCAGAAATTCCTCCTCCAACTTTGTTTGGAAAATTGCTATCCTTTGAAATGCAGTTGATGGTGAGGAAAGAAGAGGAGAAAACTACCAGAATTGAGAATAAAGAAAGGACTGTGGCATTCAAGACAGAAGCCACCAAAAAATACAGAAGTAAGTCTCCATCTCCACCACCAAAGGTTGCTGAGACTGAGTCAGATAATTCAGAAAGCAGAAATTCTGAGAGCAGTGAAAGTGATGAGGACTTTGCAGCTTTCACAAGACACTTTCAGAAGTTCTTAAAGAAGAAACAGTGGAGGACAAAGCCATCTACTTCACAGGGTAAAGAATACTATTATCAGAATAAAAAGTCATCAAAGAAAGACAGGAAAAAGACCAAGTCAAGCAAAGCAACTTTATCCAAAATTGTTTGCTATTGATGTAACAGACAAGGACATGTTATTGCTGACTGTCCTGAGAGAAGGAAAGAGTCTAATGATAAGAAAAAGACTCAATTCAAGGGCAAGAAGGAAGTCTTTTGTTGCCAAGAAGGACAAAGGCTTGTCAGACATGTCTTCTTCAGAAACTGAGTCAGAAGTTGAAGCTTACATAGGTCTGTTTGCTCAGGAAGAGGAAGAAGAGTTCATCCAGATAATGAACTTTATATATGAGCAAGAGGACAGTCAGTGCCAAGGACTGATGGCATTAACAGAAGATGACAAAATCCAGGAGCAGCCTGGACCTAGTAAGGTACAAAATTGTTCTTTAAGTTCAATTTCTTATGCTAGTTCAGAATCAGATTCATCATCATCAAGTGATGAGAGTGCATCTGAGTCTGAAGGGGATATTCATCAATTGATAGATGAATATAAAGTCCTGTTGCAAGCTTTTAAGAAGAGCAAGTCCCTAGCTAAGAGTCAGGCAAAGGAAATTGCTAGTCTCAAAGTTGCTGCAACTGATTTTGAGAAGATGTTTGATCAAAAGCTAAATGAAATAGCCAGACTGAAGCACATAACTGTGATTCAGATGGGGACTATAATATTTAAGAATGATCAAATCAGAAGTCTGGAGATTAGTCTTCAGAAGGAGAGAGATTTAGTTGCTAGGTTTTCTAAACCAAAGTCAGTTCTACCCTTAATTGATGAATTTGTTCATCAAAAAGGTAAAGCTGGACTAGGGTTTACTAAACCTGCTAGGATTGTTCAGTCCAAGTATAAGGGCAAAGCCCCAGCCCTCAACAAGCCAATTGTAGATAAAATAGCTAGGAATGTACCTAAGCAAAGGTACAATAGGTTTGAGTGTTGGTGTTGTGGCAAGGTAGGCCACTTTGCCATAGACTGTTGGCATAATTCTAATGCCAAGTTGAGTAGCAAACTGCCTGTTGGAAGACCTGCAGCTAGCTTTGTTAGGAAGCAAACTAACCAGCACCAAGGACCCAAGAATTCTTTGGGTTCTAAGGTCAACTAATCTGTTTTGCAGGTAAGTCCAAGTGGCCATGCCCCAATATGGTACTTGGACAGTGGATGTTCCAGACACATGACTGGAACTAGGGGATTGCTAAAGGACTTCACACCAATCAAGGATGGTCCAAAAGTCACCTTTGGTGGTTCTGAAAAAGGAATCATCAAGGGTTTTGGTAACATTTCTAGCTCCCATATAACTATTACTCAAGTGGCCTATATTAAAGGTTTGAAACATAACCTTATTAGTATAAGTCAACTGAGTGATGTAGGATATGACAGCTCATTTGTCAAAGATGGTTGTCATATCAGGAGGTCAAATGATCAAGAGATCATTTTGACAGGTTATAGAAAGAGGAATGTCTATTGCCTAGACATTATGTGTGAGACCAATGGTTCTCCAGTGTGTCTTGTAGCTGATGAGGCAGTCTCTCATTGTGTCAAATGGCACAAGAGGCTAGCCCATCTAAATTACAAGACAATTAGCCAACTCTATAACAAAGATTTAGTGAGGAATGGTGCTCAAGTTAAGTGTATTAAATATGGAATATGCTCAGCTTGTCAAAAGGGCAAGCAGACTAGATCCACCTTTAGTAGCATTGAAAACAAAGATGCTGTGAGGTGCTTATACCTCTTGCATATGGATCTCTTTGGTCCTATGCCAGTTCACAACCTAGGTAGGAAGGTCTATACCTTTGTGGTTGTAGATGATTACTCAAGATTTTCCTGGGTTTTCTTCCTTAGACAGAAATCTGAAACACCTAGTATCTTCTATAGCTTTGTCAAACAAATTTAGAATGAACTAGACAGTACAGTGGTCAAGATAAGAAGTGACCATGGTACTGAATTTCAGTCTGATAGTATGGCAAAACTATGTGAAGAATTTGGGATATTTCAGGAGTTTTCTTCACCAAGAACACCTCAGCAAAATGGCATTGCTGAGAGGAAAAACAGAACCTTGATTGAGGCTGGTAGGACCCTATTAAGTGACACATCTCTACCAGAATATTTCTGGGCTGAGGCAGTTAATACTGCATGCCATGTAATTAATAGGGCTACCATTACTAAAAGCCATAATAAGACCCCCTATGAGATTGTGAAAGGCAGAAAACCAAACTTATCCTATTTCAGGATCTTTGGTAGTAAGTGATTTATACTTAACAATGGAAAGTCTTACTTGACTAAGTTTGCTGTCAAATCCCAAGAGGGAATTTTTGTTGGGTACAGCAACAACAGTAAGGCTTATAGAGTCTACAACTTGTCTACACAAGTTGTAGAAGAGTCTGTACATGTAGTATTTGATGAAACTAGACTTATTAACAATGAGTTGTCTAGTAGTATTTGCAGCTCCACGGGTATAACTAAGAAGATGGACAAGCTCACTATAGAAGAAGAACCTACTGCAAGACAGCAAGTAGAAGATAGTGGCTATTGTCCAGGGGGAGTACTACATGTACCTAATGTAGAGGAAGTCCAAGGAGTGCAGCAAGATGAAGAAACTGAAGAAGTTCAACCTGAAGCCAGGATGCCTCCAGCTAATAGGCATCTAAGAGATCATCCAGCAGATCAAATCATTGGTGATCTAAGACAAGGGGTACAAACAAGGAGCAGAAATCTGAGTACAGCACTCTACTCCAGTTTTCTGTCCCAAGTAGAGCCAAAGAAGTTTGAAGAAGCCATCCTAGACCCTCATTGGATTGAGGCAATGCAAGAAGAGCTGAATCAGTTCAAGAGGTGCAAAGTCTGGGAGCTTGTTCCTAAACCAAAAGACCACAACATAATTGGTACCAAGTGGATCTTTATGATCAATATGGATGAACATGAAGTCATCATAAAGAACAAAGCAAGATTGGTTGCTAAAGGATATAGGCAGGAAGAAGGTATTGACTTTAATCAAACATTTGCTCCAGTAGCCAGACTGGAAGCCATAAGGATGTTCCTGGTCTATGCAATCTATCAAGGATTTAAAGTATACCAAATGGATGTAAAGTCAGCCTTTCTGAATGGTAATCTAAAGGAAGAAGTCTATGTGCAACAGCCATCAGGTTTTGTTGATTCAACTCAACCTAATTATGTCTATAGACTTAGGAAAGCTTTGTATGGGTTAAAACAAGCCCCTAGGGCTTGGTATGAAACCCTGTCTAGTTTCCTCATTGAGAATAAGTTCACAAGGGGGAAAATAGACAAGACTCTATTCCTTAGGGAATCCAGAGGCAAGATAATACTAGTCCAAATATATGTAGATGACATCATATTTGGGTCTACTGAAAGTAGTCTTTGCAAAAAGTTTGCAAAACTAATGCAAGGACAATTTGAGATGAGCAGTATGGGGGAACTTAAGTTCTTCTTGGGTCTCCAAATTAGACAGACTGAGAATGGTTTATCCATATGCCAGTCTAAGTTCACCCTAGAACTGATAAGGAAGTATGGTATGGATTCATCCAGTACCATGAAGACTCCTATGGGGTCAAGTATGTCTCTTAGCAAAGATGATGTAGGGAAACCTGTAGATGAGACTTTGTATAGAGGGATAGTTGGCTCCCTTCTATATTTGACTGCAAGTAGACCAGATATTATGTATGCTACATGTGTCTATGATAGGTACCAAGCATGCCCTAAAGAGTCTCATTTGACAGCAGTCAAAAGGATACTGAGATATCTAAAGGGCACTCATTATCTAGGCCTTTGGTACCCTAGGAATGGGGACTTTGAACTGACAGGTTATTCAGATGCAGATTTTGCAGGCTGCAAAAAAGACAAAAAAGTACAACTGGAACCTGTCAATTCTTAGGTGGTAGACTGATTTCATGGAGTAGCAAGAAGCAAACAAGTGTGGCTATCTCCACTGCAGAATCAGAATATGTGGCTGCAGGAAGTTGTTGTGCTCAACTTCTATGGATACAACATCAGCTTGAGGATTATGGAATTCAGGTAAGTAGAACACCACTGTTTTGTGATTCTACTAGTGCTATATCAATTGCAAACAATCCTATTTCCCATAGTAGAACTAAACATATTGAAATAAAATATCATTTTCTTAGGGAACATGTAGAGAAAGAAGATATTTCACTGGAGTATGTAAATACTGATAATCAACTAGCTGATATGTATACTAAGCCTTTAGAAGAAACAAAGTTCAATAGGTTTAAAATTGAACTAGGTATGATAAACTTAGAATAAGTTTACAGAAATGACTAAGTAAAATAGTGTCGACACACAGAGTTGTCTGTGTCGAAACAGAAAATTGGTGTCGACACTTCAGTGAAATGGTGTCGACACATATAGGAAGTTGGTGTCGACACTTCAGAGAATTAGTGTCGACACATGATAAGTAGGTGTCGACACATCCAAGGTGGTGTCGAGACATTATAAGTCAGTGTCGACACTTTTCATCAGTGTCGACACAATTTGAGTTAGTTAACCCGCCCTTTCATCTTCAATCCTAGAAAAGTATAAATAGGATTTCACCAATGTCTGTCGACACGCTCACTAAAGTTTCGAGACCAAACTTGTGTGTCGACACCTCTCTTCTCACAATTCAAATTCTTCAAACCCTAATGGCGCCCAAGCTCGAGGATAACGTAAATGAAGGCTATGAACTAGTGCGGCATGCGTTTGCCGATGCAGAACAAGAGATCAAGGATGTGGTAACCCTAGTCGCAAACTCAGGGTTAGATTTTCTTGTGTCAGAACCAACCAAGATTTGGAAGAAAGAAGTTCTAGAGTTTCTGAATGGAGCAACCCTAGACGAATCTGGGTTCAAGATCAAGTCAAGGGTACATGGAGAAAAGGTGAAGGTCTCACCTAAAAGTTTGAGAAAGGTCCTAAATCTACCAAGGACAAAAGAAGAGGATGAAGTTACTGCTTCTAAGACCAGAGAAGCATTAACTTGGTGTGGTCTAGATTCCAAGCTGAAAATTAGATCTGTATTCAATCGGAAAGGCATGAACAGCCAAGGGAAATTTCTCTCAGAAATTGTTGGCAAAGTTATCCTGTGCAAGTCTGGAGGACATGACAGGATTTCAGCTTATATGTTCAGCATCATGACAAGGATTATCTTTCAACTAACTACTGATTGGTCTGCAGTATTATTTGAGAATATAAAGGAGAGCCTAAAGAAACCCAATTTGGGTAGGATTCTTAGTCTGTACCTTGCTGGTAGTATACCAGAGGTTATGAGTCAAGCTGCTGGATCTAAAATCAACCACATAAGAAGAATGGACATGAGAATCTTCTCAAGATGGGATAGAGTGTTGACCAAGGAGATGCCAACACCTGAGAATGAAACCCCACTTAAGAAAAAGAAGAAGACAGCCCCAGTGGCTCAAGAATCATCCAGCAGTTCAGAAGAACAAGTTGTCTTCACTCCTGATGAAGAAGATACTGGAGATGCTGGGAAGTCTCCAGCTCAACAAGATGATGCAGAGAGGCAGGGGGAGCTACCTCAAGCTAGCCCCATTCACCAGGATTCTATCCAGGGGGAGCCTCTAGTAGTGGAAGAGCCAACTCCACTAGAAAGTGAGCAAGCAACCCACACTATCCTTGAGGTAATCTCAGAATCAATCAATTAGATTTCCTTATTGAGAGTGAAGTTATAATTGACAACTTATCTGATGTTAATCAGCAACCTCAGATTGATATTCAACTCCCAGATGTTGTCATGGAGGACACATCTGTTACAGCTCAAGTTATGTCTGATCAAGTTGTTGATGAGACAAGGGAATCTCCATCACTACCTCAACAGGAGTTTACAATGTAAGATCTCTTCCTCAATCTAGACCAAACAGACTTTGAGAAGGAAAGTGCTGCTGCTGAGGGGGAGAATGCTCAAGTTGAGGGGGAGCAGGTAGTAATTGTTGAAGAACCTCCAAGGAAAGAGCCTGAAAAGCCAAAGGATGTTGAGGAGCTACCTAAGAAGAGGGTAGAAATAGCAAGCACCTCAGCTTTTGAAGATGAGGAGGCTGCAAGAGCAAAGAAAAGGAAATTTCAAGTATTTAAAAGAAGAAGCCAGACTTATAAGAAAGCTCTGCAAACTATAGCACCACAGCCTGCACTACAGCCAGCACCAACTGTAGATTACAGTGTTTTGATGGTTGCTATACAAATTAAGCTTGATGAGCACAGGAAAGCCATAGAAACATATGTGGATGAGGGGCATAAGTCTTTACAGTTTGATCTGGCCCAAGATATTAAGTCTATAAGATTTGAAATGAATCTCAATAAGTAGGAGATGACTGACTGCTTCCACAAGGGAGGGAATGCAGTGGTGTACTTGGCTACCCATCAAGAGAAAATAAAAGCTCAAGTGGATGAACTTGAAGTTAGGCAAGGCTATGTACTGGAGAATCAAATCAGAATGAATGATAACTTGATAGCTTCTCACAATGCTATTTTAACTGAGATAAAGAATATAGCCACTGCACAGTCTGCAGAAAGTGCCACAGCCAAAGAAACTTTTGATAAGCATTTACAAGAGAGCTTAACTGCTGTTACAACTGATATACAAGACTCTCAGAAGATCATCACTGAAAAACTCCAAAGGTTAAAACCTTTCTACAAGGATGGAGTCAATTATCTAAATGCCCAAATCAGATTTCAAAAGGATGATCTAAGAGATCACATAGAAAGAGAAGTCATAAAGGGGGAGAGGGTGTTAGTCAAAGCCAGCTCTGATCATGCCAAGTGGATTTCTAATTCTATCAGAGCAACTCTTGGTTATCCTCCTTTATGTGATGATGATAATGTAGCAGAATCTGGGATACATCCTGCATATCTAGGAGGGGAGCAACCTGAAGTGGCTCAAGTAATCTACCCTCCTCCATATTTTGATATGGTACAAGCTGATATATAGTCCATGTATAGCCCACCTGAGGGACAGCAAAATGTCATCATAGAAAAGGTGGTTCAGCCAGTATCTGAGGCTATGCAAGAAGCTTTACTGAAAGAGCAAGAAGCCAGACTGTCTAAGAAGAGGTTCAGAGAGCAAGTTGAACAAAGGCCTGATTTTGAACAGTGGAGCCCTACTTCAAGAAATATTATTTTGACTGCTTGGAAGGCTGCCAAAGATAATATTCAAGATAGAAACAAATGGTTTTCTGAACTAGAGTGGAGAAAGCATGAGACCAGGCAAGAAGCCATAGTGCAATATAGAAGAAAGGCAAAGATGGGAAAGCTACCTCCTACTGCCCAGGAGCCTAGCAAGTTCTTTCTCAAGCCTTATCATTATTTTGAGAGGCAGAAGATTAAAGCTGAAGAACTAAAGAAGAAGGAGTTGAAAGGGAAAAAGCCTGTTGATACTGAAGATGCTGAAGCCCTATGCAAGCCAAGATACAGTCTGGAAAGGGAATTGTGATCAAAGATGCTGATCAAAAATAGAATAGAATTTTCTTCAGTTTACAATTATAATCTTTTGATTTTAAACACCTTGTAAACTTTTGAAAAATGAATATGACAAAGTTGTTAGAATAATGTGTTGTATGATAAATCTATTTCATAATTGTTTTGAAATGATGTCTATGTATACATGTTTGTTTAATACATGTTTATGTTTGCCCTGTTATATCATCCTTCTTTACATCATGCTATGATTTTATTATGTATGGTGTATATCATTGACTAAGGGTTATGACTTCTCCAAATAGGGGGAGATTGTTGGGTACATTGGTTTAAATGTACCTGATTTGAAGAAGCCTCACCCTACTCAATGGTATACATCAAAATGTATTTGATGTGTTTTGAGTTTAGTTGTGCAGGTCAAGTATTCACAGGGAAAGATGAAAAGTTTCGAAGTCCATGTGTCGACACCCAGGAGCAAAGTGTCGACACTTAAGAAGACTTGTGTCGACACCCAGACAAGCAGTGTCGACACTTGGAGTAATTGTGTCGACACCAGGGATGCTGAGTCGACACCAGACAGAAAGTGTCGACACATACAGGTTGTGTCGACACTCAATGAAGAAAAGTCCAGTGAAGCAGTGTCAACACTTAGCAGCAGTGTCGACACCCAGAGGAACTGTATCTACATCAGAAAGTGTCGACACTTGGAGGCTGTGTCGACACTCAGCAAAAGTCAGCAGAGTCTAAGTATAGGTGTCGACATAATGAACAATGTGTCGACACACAATAGAAGACTCAGCTCATGAAGAAAGTGTTGACACAATGAAGAATGTGTCGACACACAGCAGAAGACTCAACACATGAAGAAAGTGTCGACACTAGGATGCTGTGTCGACACTCAGCAAAGTTCAACAAAAATTCTAAGTACAAGTGTCGACACAAAGGAGATATGTCGACACTCAGCCAGAGTCTCAACAGAAGAAGAATGTGTCGACATAAGGAGCTGTGTCGACACTCAGCAAATATCAACACAGAAGGCATGTGTCGACACCAAGAAGATGTGTCGACACTTAACAAGTTCAACACATGAAGATGTGTCGACACAAAGGAGTTGTGTCGACACTTACAAGAATTCAACTAAGTACTGAAGAACAAGAAGTTATGTCGACACAGAATATCAGTGTCGACACATGTTGAAGAAGCTGTGTCGAGAAGTGAATTCTACAACACAAGGAGTTGTGTCGACACCTTGAAGGCTAGTGTCGACACTTAGTCAACTTGTGTCGACACTTGGTCTATAAGTGTCGACACTTAAAGACAGATTGTCTCGACACTTTCAGACAGTTACAGATTTTTCAAGAACTGACTGGATGACTTGCCAGCTGCCATTCCAGCCGGTCTACTGCACCTGTCAGAGTTGTCAGAAATCAGTTAGGAACCGGATCAGCCGGTCACCATGAAGAAGGCCTATAAATAGGCTTATACTGTCAATAGAAATAGATGATTGAAAAGAAGATTCAACAAGAGATCAAGTAATTGAAAAAGAAAAGAAGATCTAGCTATTCATTGAAGAATCAAGTGAAGATCTAAGAAGTTGGAGAGAGAGAGCTCCATCCAAGAAGACAGCCGTTGGAACCGGGCTGTGAAGAAGGGTTCAGACCTAGTTCTGAATCTTAAGTTGCAGTGATTGAAGATCAGCTGTAGAGAATCAATCCTATTGTGTTCTACATTCAAGAAGCTTTGAAGAAAAGCCAAGTGAGACTGTTCTCAACAGAGTTCTTCCAAGAACTCATCAAGAACCTATCAACTCTTCTATCTATTCTCTGAGTTGTAGGTATAAACTTTGTATTCTAATTTCTTGTAGGATCCTTAGGGATCTGAGTTGTAAGCCTGTAATTATAAAGGCTGAGTGTAGGGCCTGTGTGCCTGAGTGTAGGAGATTCTTATCTCTGAGTGTAGGCCTGTTGTGGCTGAGTGTAGGCCTGTTGTGGCTGAGTGTGGGTTTTGTGAAGAAGCTGAGTGTAGGTCTTTGGAGAAGACTGAGTTGTAGGGCCTTGGGCCTGAGCTGTAGGAACCTGTTTTGGGGTTCTGAGTGTAAGATCTGAGGATCTGAGATAGTGGAGGAGTTTGGCCGAATCTAGTACACTACTAGATAGGCGAAGGGGGAAAGTGGATGTACCCAAACCTTGGGGAACCACTATAAACCTGTGTGTTCACTGTGTGCATGTGATATTCTGTGATTGTTGTTTGATTGCTTGGAAAAAGTAGTTATAACTCTGTGAAATAATCTGAATTCTGCCTAAAAAGTCAAAAAGATTTAAGTCACCTATTCACCCCCCCCCCCTCTAGGTGATTAGGTACAATATCTTTCAGGTGGGATCCAATCCACACCATTGAAGTGCTTCCCTAGTCTTGGATGAAGGTACTTCTTCTTCTTGAGTTCTTGGAAGTTGAAGAGTTTTCCTTAAGCTCTTCAAAGTAAGTTTAACCTTAGTTCCTTGAACTGTATACTTGATCTTAAGTCCAGTAGAATCCAAAGTAGCTGTGCCATAGAAATCTAGTATTTCTTTCTTCCATATCTTTGTTGGTTCAGATACCAGAAATTCCAACCCATTTTCAGCATTTAGGGTTACTACTGCTTTAATTTCAGTCTCCGCATTATCAAAGGCGTTGCGTACCAGCTCATAACCTTCATTAACACTATCTTCTAGCTTTGGCGCCATTATGGTTGAGTGAAAGCTTGGATTGAGAAGAGAGAAGTTGTCGACATAAGGTTTTGGTCTCGAAAATATGGAGAGTGTGTCGACAGAATATGTTGTTGACCTATTTATACCTTTCTAAGTAATGAAGGTCAAAAGTCGCGTCAACATTCTCTAAATGTGTCGACACTGTTGAAAAGTGTCGACACAGAATTCTAATGACTCGACATCAATTCTATTTGACTTTGTCGAGTTCGACGATCTGAGGTCGACAAATCTGCGTGTTTACTCTAAGTGTCGACACCACTACTGGATGTGTCGACAACACTTCTCTGAAGTGTCGACACTGATTCTCTAGATGTGTCGACACCACTTTCCTGGAATGTCGACACCAACTACTATGTGTCGACACCACTTTCCTGGAATGTCGACACCAACTACTAGGTGTTGACACAGACAACTTCTTGTGTCGACATAATTTTACTTAGCCAAATTTTGTAAACTAATTTATGTTCAACATACCTATTTCAATTTTGAAATTGTTGAATTTAGTTTCATCTAAAGGCTTAGTAAACATGTCAGCTAGTTGTAAATCAGTACTAACAAATTTTAAAGAGATATCTTCTTTCTCTACATGGTCTCTAAGAAAATGGTATCTTATTTCTATATACTTTGTTCTACTATGAGAAACAAGATTATGAGTAATAGAAATAGCACTAGTAGAATCACATAATAATGGAGTTCTACTTACCTAAATACCATAGTCTTCTAACTGATGCTGTATCCACAATAGTTATGCACAGCAACTTCCAGCAGCAACATACTCAGACTCAGCTGTGGAAATTGCCACACTGGTCTGCTTCTTACAGCTCCAAGACACCAGTCTTCCTCCTAGAAATTTACAGGTGTCTATTGTGCTTTTCCTATCTACTTTGCAACCTATAAAGTTTGCATCTGAATAGCCCATTAGTAAAAAATCTCTATTCCTAGGATACCAAAGGCCTAGATTAGGGATGCCCTTAAGATATCTCAAAATGCTTTTGACTGCAGTAAGATGAGATTCTTTAGGGCAGGATTGGTACCTAGCACAGACACATGTAGCATACATAATATCTGGTCTACTGGCAGTCAGATATAGGAGGGAGCCAACTATTCCTCTATACAAAGTTTCATATACAGGTTTCCCTGCATCATCTTTGCTAAGAGATACACTTGTCCCCATAGGAGTTCTCATGGTAGTGGATGACTCCATATCATACTTCTTAATTAACTCCAGGGTGAACTTAGACTGAGATATGGATAGGCCATCATCAGTATGTATTCCTTGGAGACCTAAGAAGAACTTAAGTTCTCCCATACTTCTCATTTCAAATTTCCCTTGCATAAGTTTTGCAAACTTCCTACAAAGGTTACTTTCAATAGACCCAAATATTATGTCATCAACATATATTTGGACTAGGATAATCTTTCCTTTGAATTCCCTAAGAAATAGAGTCTTGTCTATTTTTCCCCTTGAGAATTTGTTCTCAATAAGAAAATTAGATAGGGTTTCATACCAAGCCCTTGGAGCTTGTTTTAACCTATACAAAGCTTTCCTAAGTCTATAAACATAAGCATGATTAAGTGGATCAACAAAACCTGAGGGCTGCTCTACATAGACCTCCTCTTTTAAGTCTCCATTTAAGAATGCATACTTAACATCCATCTAGAACATTTTGAAGCCTTGATATGCTGCATAGGCTAGGAATAGCCTGATAGCTTCCAACCTAGCCACTGGAGCAAAAGTCTGATCAAAGTCTATGCCCTCCTCCTGTCTATATCCCTTGGCAACTAGTCTTGCCTTGTTCTTCACTATAATCTCACTCTCATCAAGCTTGTTTCTATAAATCCACTTTGTCCCTATGATATTGTGGCCCTTTGGTTTTGAAACCAAATCCCAGACCTTGCACCTTCTGAATTGATTTAACTCCTCCTGCATAGCTTCAATCCAGTGAGGGTCTTGATTTGCTTCTTCAAATCTCTTGGGTTCCACTTGAGATAAGAAACTTGAGCAAATAACTGTATTTAAGTTCCTGCTCCTTGTTTGTACTCCTTGTCTTGGATCACCAATGATCTGGTGTGCAGGATGATCCTTCAACTATCTAACTATTGGAGGTAATATATCAGCAGTTTTACCTTCTCCAATCTCTTCAATATGCTGCACCTCATGTTCTTCATCAGCATCTTGAATGTCTTGTACTCACCCTGGACAGCAACTACCATTTTCCTCATCCTGCTTTGCAGTTGGATCTTCTCTGATAGTAAGCTGGTCCATCTTCTACTCTATTCCTGGAGAGCTACAGGAACTACTTGGCAACTCACTATTAATAAGTCTAGTTTCATCAAAGATGACATGAACTGACTCTTCTACAACTTGAGTAGCCAAATTGTAGACCCTATAAGCCTTACTATTGTTGATGTACCCAACAAATATCCCATCTTGGGATTTGGCATCAAACTTAGTTAGGTGAGATTTGCTATTGTTAAGCACATAACATTTGCAACCAAAGATCCTAAAATAGGATAAGTTTGGTTTTCTGCCTTTCATAACCTCATAGGGTGTCTTTTTGTGTCTTTTGGTGATGGAAGCCCTATTGAGCACATGGCATGCAGTGTTTACTACCTCAGCCCAGAAATATTCTGGGAGAGAAGTATCACTCAATAGTGTTCTTCCAGCCTCAATTAATGTTCTATTCTTTCTTTCAGCAATGCCATTTTGCTGAGGTGTTCTAGGTGAGGAGAATTCCTGAAGAATCCCAAATTCTTCACACAGTCTTGTCATACTTTCAGATTGGAATTCAGTTCCATGGTCACTTCTGATTTTGACCACTGAACTATCTAATTCATTCTGAATTTGTTTGACAAAATTGTAGAAGACCTTTAAGGTTTCAGATTTCTGTCTCAAAAAGAATGCCCATGAGAATCTAGAATAGTCATCTACAACCACAAAAGTGCAGACCTTCCTACCTACGCTCTGAACGGGCATAGGACCAAATAAATCCATATGCAAGAGGTACAAGCACATCACTGAATCCTTGGTTTCAAGGCTATGAAAGGAGGATCTAGTCTGCTTGCCTTTTTGACAAGCTGAATATATTCCATCCTTATAACACTTAACTTGAGGACCATTCCTCACTAACTCTTTACTAAAGAGTTGTCCAATTGTCTTGTAGTTAAGATGAGCTAGCCTCTTGTGCCATTTGACATAATGTGAGACTTTCTCATCAGCCACAAGACAGATAGGAGAATTTTTATTCTCACACACAAAGTCTAGGCAATATACATTTCTTTTTCTATATCCAGTCAATATGACCTCTTGATCACTTGACCTCTTGATATGATACTCATTCTTGACAAATGAAATGTCATATCCTAGATCACTCAGCTGGCTAATGCTTATTAGATTATGTTTCAAACCCTTTACATAGGCCACTTGAGTGATTGTAATTGAGTTATTAGAAATATTACCAAAACCTTTGATGACTCCCTTTTCAGAACCACCAAAGATTACTTTAGGCCCATTCAGCATAGGTGAGTAGTCCTTCAGCAATCCCCTAGTTCCAGTCATATGCCTGGAACATCCACTGTCCAAGTACCATATAGGGGCATGACAACTTGGACTCACCTGTAACAAAGATTACTTAACCTTAGAACCCAAATAATGTTTGGGCCCTTGGTTCAAGTTAGTCTGAAATCTAACAAATCTACCTGCAGCTCTTCTAATAGGCAGACTGCTATTCTCCTTGACACTGAATTGTGCCAATAGTCTAAGGCATAATGGCCTATCTTGCCACAGCAACAGCACTCAAACTTATTATACCTTTGTTTAGGTATAACCTTAGTTGAATTGTTTGCAGCAGGTCTTTCGTTTTGAGCTGGGGCTTTGCCTTTCTTATTTGACTGTGCAGCCCAAGCAGTTTTCTTAAAGCCTATTCATGTCTTACCCTTTTGTGACACAAAGTCATCTATTAAGGGTAATACAGATTTTGGCTCAGAAAAACTAGCCACTATCTCCTTCTCTTTCTGAAGTCTGTTTTCCAGACTTTTGATCTGATCATTTTTGAAAGTGATTGTTCCCATTTGAATAACAGTTATGTTCTTCAATTTGGAAATCTCATTCATCTTTTGATCCAGCATCTTCTCTGAATCAGATGCAGCCAACTTGAGAGCTGTAATTTCCTTAGCCAGATTTTTGGCCAGGTTTTTGCTTATCTAAGTTCCTGCAATAAATCTCCATATTCATCTATCAGATGATGAATATCTCCTTCAGAATCAGACCCATCTTCATCTCTTGATAGAGATGCATCTGATTCTGACCCAGTGAAGTAATCAGAATCTACAGATACACATTTTACCTTACTAGGGTCAGGCTGATCCTGGCACTTGTCTTCTTCAGACACAGCCATCAGTCCTTTGCACTGATGGTCTTCCTGCTTATAGATAGAGTCAAGTAATTGCATGAACTCATCCTCTTCTTCTGCAAACAAACCAATATATGCCTCAGCCTTAGATTCAGATTCTGAAGTAGATTGATCTGTCAAACTTTTCTCTTTCTCAGCAACCAAGGATTTCTCCTTCTTGCTCTTGTGCTGAAACTTCTTTCTATTAGCAGACTCCTTCCTCTTGTCTGGACAGTCAGCCACAGCATGTCCAGCTTTGTTGCAACAATAGCATATAATCTTGGATGTAGTTGACTTGCTAGGCTTTGTCCCATTCCTGTCCTTCCTGGATGATTTCCTCTTCTGATAATAGTCATCCTTGGACTGAGATGTAGATGGCTTTGATTTCTACTGTTTTTTTTAAGAACCTCTGGAACTGCCTTGTGAATGTTGCAAAGTCTTCATCTGAATTGCTGCTATCTGTACTGTGATTATCAAAATTTTCTGAAATCACTTCTGCATCTTTCTTAGGAGATGATGAAGACATTCTCCTATTCTTCCTTGTGGCTTCTACCTTGAAGGTCACTGACTTTTCTCTGTAGTCACCCTTTGTATTTTTCTCTTCCTCCTTTCTGGCTAACAGCTGCATCTCATAAGGCAGCAATTTTCCAAACAGTGTTGGAGGAGATATCTCACCCAGTCTGGCCACTTCCCTTATGGCACAGATCTTAGTATCCCAATCCTTAGTCAAATACCTAAGTAATTTGTCATTCAGTTCATAAGTACTGAATATTCTTCCATAAGACATTAGTTCATTGACAATCATATAGAACTTCTTATAACATTCAGTTATACTTTCAGACTTGGCTTGTCTGAAACTCTCATATTCTTGATTAAGCATAGATTTTCTATCTTGCCTAACCTCTTCAGAACCCTCCATGTATACAATCAATGTCTCTCATATCTCCTTGGAGATTTTGCAGTGAATTAGATTCTGGAATGTTGAATCATCAATGGCACTTACTATAATGTTCTAGGCTCTTTTATCCATTGTTGCCAAGATGATCTCATCTTTAGTCATCTCTGAAAAATCCTTTGGAATTCTTTGATTGGCATCAAGAACAAAAATCTTCATTGGAACATATGGCCCTTCCTTAACTGTTATGCAAATTCTAGGATCAGATGCCTCCATAAATAATCTGACCCTTTCCTTCCATATTCCAAATATCTCTTTCCTGCAGATGGGTAATTTCATTGAACCAAGTTCTTTATGGTTTTCTCCTGAACCCATTTTCTTGAACTTAATTCTTCCTTACAGATCTCACTCAGACTGTTAAGTCTAACTTTGAGGAACCTGGCTCTGATAACACTTGAAAGAATTAGTTCCTAAACACCTAGAGGGGGGGTGAATAGGTGTAATTCCTTTTTCTTCTAAGGCAGAATATCTATTCAGTTAATTAATCAGAAACAGCTAATTCTACAGCTAACACAGCACAACATTCACAGAATCACACAAACATAGATTGCACACAGATTTTATAGTGGTATCCCAAGGTCTGGGTACATCCACTTTTCCCCTTCGCCTATCTAGCAGTGTGCTAGATTCGGCCTAACTTCTTCTCTTCACCTCAGATCCTCAGATCTTACAGCACCTCAGAACCCAAACAAGGCTCCTACAACTCAGAGTGAGTCCACACTCCTACTGCTCAGTCAATCTGCCCTACCTCAGCCTTCAACAAGGCCTACACTCAGAGATCACAATCTCCTACAACTCAGGCTCACAGCCCTACCTCAGCCTTCAACAAGGCCTACACTCAGAGATCACAATCTCCTACAACTCAGCCTTTATAAACATAGTCTTACAACTCAGATCTTATAAAGATCCTACAGAAAATAGATTTAACAATGTATTTTACCACCACCCTGGTAGAGAGAGAAAGGATGAATGGCTTCTTGATCAGTTCTTGGAAGAATCTAATGGCAGAGAACAACCACTCTTATCTTTCTTCAAAGCTTCTTGAATCTGAACTAAGTAGGGTTGAACTCCTTTGAAGTTGATCTTCAATCAGCTTCTTTCTTGAAATTCAGATCACAATCTGAATCCTTCTTAGCAGACTGGTTCAGGATCTGCACTTCAATAGATGGAGCTCTCTCTCTCCAACTTCTTTTTATTCTATATCAGTATCAGTATTTTTCTTCTATCATCAATCATCTGTTTACCACCACCCTGGTAGAGAGAGAAAGGATGAATGGCTTCTTGATCAGTTCTTGGAAGAATCTGATGGCAGAGAACAACCACTCTTATCTTTCTTCAAAGCTTCTTGAATCTGAACTAAGTAGGGTTGAACTCCTTTGAAGTTGATCTTCAATCAGCTTCTTTCTTGAAATTCAGATCACAATCTGAATCCTTCTTAGCAGACTGGTTCAGGATCTGCACTTTAATAGATAGAGCTCTCTCTCTCCAACTTCTTTTTATTCTATATCAGTATCAGTATTTTTCTTCTATCATCAATCATCTGTTGAAGGAGAATGCCTTTATATAGACTTTCTCCATGGTAACCGGCTGATCCAGTTTCTAGCAAACTTCTGACAGCTCTGACAGTTGCAGTAGACCGGTTGGTAATGGCAGCTGTCAAGTCATCAGTCACTTCTTGAAACTCTATCTCTGTCAGCAAAGTGTCGAGACTAAACTTCATCATGTGTTGACACAAGTAGACTAAGTGTCGACACAAGCCTTGATGGTGTCGACACAGCTTCCTTGGTGTTGACACTGCTTCTCGACACAGCTTCTGTATATTGTGTCGACACTAGTTCTGTGGTGTCGACACAGTCACTTCTTTTCTTCATATAAATTTACTTTGTTGAAATTCTGTTGTGTGTCGACACAAGTCTTGTGTGTCGACCCAATTGATGTTGACAAAGTCTTCTGTGTGTCGACACTGCCTCTGTGTGTCGACACAGTTGATGTCGACAAAGCTTCTGTGTGTCGACACTGCCTCTATGTGTCGATATAGTTGATGTCGACTAAACTTTAACTGTGTGTCGACACTGTCTCTGTGTGTCGACACAGTTTCTTCTGGTGTCGACACAGCCTTTCCAAGTGTCGACACAATTAACTCCAAGTGTCGACACATCTTTTCTCCAGTGTCGACACAAGCTTTCATAAGTGTCGGCACAGCTTCTTCTGGTGTCGACATATGGACTTAGAAACTTTTTCCTGCATTCTTGCATTTTCTTAACCTTCACATATAAACTCAAAATAACATCAAATACACCTTGATGCATATCATTGAGTAAGGTGAGGCTTCTTCAAATCTGGTACACATTTTCCAATGTACCCAACACAAGAAGAAGTCAAATCCACACTAAGCATATATGTCTAAATACATCAAATAAGAGAAGCAACAACAGACTTCTATAATATCAGAGTACATCTATAAAATTGCCCAAACGGGCTACATCAGAATCTCACAACACTCATATCTGTAACCGACGGTAGCAATGGCACCGTCACATCAGGCCCTGTCGTCCTGACCTGGCTGTCCTACTGCAATGTCTGTGGATGCTCTACCTGCGGGGTGACCTCCTAAAAAGGAAGACGTAGCAACCGTTAGTAAAAAAGACTAAGTGGCTTCATATCTGCTCCCCCGGCGACTCCTCGGCACCGGGCGGAGAAAGGAATAAGGGTAATATATATATACAAGTAGTAAAGCAGGTACAAGCAGGAGGTAATAGTACATGAATAACAATATTATAAACTAGTAGTTCTACTTGAATAACAATATTATAAACTAGCAGTTCTACTTGAGCAATTAGTAAATCAATAAGTACAAGTAACTACAGCAGGAAAGTAACTTAACTTATAAGACTGCCCATACAAACTTATAAGTTAAGGATCAGTTTAGATATAGTAACTCATCGTATAAGAGTGCCCATACAAACTTATACGATGAGGATCTTGTTTGTGCAATGCTATGTAATGGTATGTATGCTATGAAATGACTCACCCCATGATCACACACATGCAATTGCTATGTCGACACAGACTATAGTTCTCACTATTCGAGTAGGTAGCTAACCACTCAGGCATCAGCCGCCGTGGCCAGGCGGTGACAGTAGAGCGGGCATCTCTACTACTAGGAGGGTATCTGAAAGAATTAATGCCTAACCACCTAGAGGGGGGGTAAATAGGTGTAATTTTTTCTTTTGCTTTAAAGGCAGAAAATCTGTTCTGTTATTAACTAGAAATTGCAAAGTCTATTGCTAACACAGCACAGCAATCATAGAAACAATCAATCACAGAGTGCAAACAGTTTTTATAGTGGCTCCCCAAGGTCTGGGTACATCCACTTTCCCCCTTCGCCTATCTAGCAGTGTACTAGATTCGGCCTAACTTCTACACTTCACCTCAGATCCTCAGATCTTACACCTCAGAACCTCAAACAGGTTCCTACAACTCAGAGTGTATCCACACTCCTACAACTCAGGCCAAATGCCCTACCTCAGCCTTCAACAAGGCCTACACTCAGAGATCACTATCTCCTACACCTCAGGCTCACAGCCCTACCACTCAGAGAAAATATTCTCCTACACTCAACTTTTATATAATAGGCTTACAATCTCAGATCTATAAAGATCCTACAAAAATTTGATTAAACAAAGTAAATAACCACCTCCCTGACACAGAGAGAAGGGATGGATGGCTTCTTGATGAGTTCTTGGAAGAACTTGATGGAAGAGATCAACCTCTCTTAGCTTTCTTCAAAGCTTCTTGAATCTGAACTCAGTATGGTTGAATCTCCTGAGAAGTTGAACTTCAATCAGCTTCTGACTTGAGATTCAGGTCTCAATCTGAATCTTTCTTGGCAGCCTGGTTCAGCAACTGCACTTCTTAGATGGAGCTCTCTCTCTCTCTCCAACTTCTTCTTAGATCTTCTCACGAAAAATCTTCTGTATTATTACTTATATCTGTACTAATCAGAATCTGTATTCTTCATGATGCAGTGACCCAGAGCCGACCCGCTCTGTCGACCAGGCCTCGCACCTGGCCTAACCAGAGGCTCACGTCTGGCGGCCCACTGTCGGGCCCACCATGGTGTCACACCATGACGTCCCTTTTATCAGGCCCGCGGGCCGTACACCCCAACCCATCTCCGGGCCCAACCACAGGCGCGCGGTAGGTTGTTGAGGCCAGGTTTCGAACCCCTGACCTCCTCGATAAAGAGCTTTCAGGCAAGCTCTCATCAACCAACTGATCCGCGGATCAGTTGGTTGATGAGAGCTTGCCTGAAAGCTCTTTATCGAGGAGGTCAGGGGTTCGAAACCTTGCCTCAACAACCTACCGCGCGCCTGTGGTTGGGCCCGGAGATGGTTTGGGGTGTACGGCCCGCGGGCCTGATAAAAGGGACGTCATGGTGTGACACCATGGTGGGCCCGACAGTTGGCCGCCAGACGTGGGCCTCTGGCTAGGCCAGGTGCGAGGCCTGGTCGACAGAGCGGGTCGGCTCTAGGTCACTGCATCAAAAAAGTGCACTTTTATGATGCAGGCGCGGCGTCACACCGGGACTGCACCCTGCCTGGCGTCACACCAGCCCAGAGTACCCAACATGGAGTCATACCATGTGGGCTTTAATCAGGGCACGCGGCCCATACACCCCAACCCTTCTCCGGTCCCACCACAGGAGCACAGCGGGTTGTTGAGACACGGGATCGAACCTGCAACCTCCTTGATAAAGAGCTTTCAGGTAAGCTCTCATCAACTAATTGATCCGCGGTTCAGTTGGTTGATGAGAGCTTGCCTGAAAGCACTTTATCAAGGAGGTTGCGGGTTCGATCCCGTGCCTCAACAACCCGCTGTGCTCCTGTGGTGGGACCGGAGAAGGGTTGGGGTGTATGGGCCGCGTGCCCTGATTAAAGCCCACATGGTGTGACTCCATGTTGGGTACTCTGGGCTAGTGTGACGCCAGGCAGGGTGCAGTCCCGGTGTGACGCCGCGCCTGCATCATACACTTTTATGATGACATTTGGGCATCACACCCGCACGCCACCCTGCATGGCGTCACACCAGCCCAAGGGTCCACCATGTAGTCACACCATGGGGCCATTATTAGGACCGCGGTCCGTACACCCCAACCCTTCTCCGCGCCCAACCACAGGCGTACAGTAGGTTGTTGAGGCCAGGTTTTGATCCCCTGACCTCCTTGATAAAGAGCTTTCAAGCAAGCTCTCATCAACCAACTGATCCGCGGCTCAGTTGGTTGATGAGAGCTTGCCTGAAAGCTCTTTATCAAGGAGGTCAGGGGATCGAAACCTGGCCTCAACAACCTACTGTGCGCCTGTGGTTGGGCCCGGAGAAGGGTTGGGGTGTACGGACCGCGGTCCTGATAATGGCCCCATGGTGTGACTCCATGGTGGACCCCTGGGCTGGTGTGACGCCAGGCAGGGTGGCGTGCGGGTGTGATGCCCAAACGTCATCACTTCAATGATTGATCATCACTTTCTGTTGAAGGAGAAAACCTTTATATAGTATTCCTCCATGGTAACCGGCTGATCCGGTTTCTAACAACCGTCTGACAGCTCTGACAATAGTAGTTGACCGATTAGAAATGGCAGCTGTCAAGTCATCCAGTCACTTGTTGAAATCACTATCTCTGTCTGAAAGTGTCGAGACTGATCTTCATTATATGTCGACACAATTAGACTAAGTGTCGACACAAGTGGACTAAGTGTCGACACATGCCTTGGTGGTGTCGACACAACTCCTTTTTGTTGTTGTAACAGCTTCTCGAGACTGCTTCTTTAGAATGTGTCGACACTGATTCTATGTGTCGACACAAGCCTTCTGTTGAATGTGTCGACACAAGCCTTTGTGGTGTCGACACAAATACTTCTTCTTTAACATAATAGAAACTTGTTGTGTGTCGACACATCTCCTTTGGTCGACACAAATACTTCTTTACTTTAACTTTGTTGAAGCTTTATTGTGTGTCGACACAAGTCCTATGTGTCGACATAGTTGATGTTGACAAATACTTCTGTGTGTCGACACTGCCTCTATGTGTTGATACATTTGATGTCGACTAAGTATTCCTGTGTGTCGACACTGCCTTTTGGTGTCGACACTGATTCTGTCGACTTTGCTTCTCTGTGTGTCGACTGAGCCTCACTGTGTGTCGACTGAGCTTTACTGTGTGTCGACAAATTCCTTCTGGTGTCGACACAGTTGATTCTGGTGTCGACTTATCCTTTCCAAGTGTCGACACAATTAACTCCAAGTGTCGACACAGCTTTTCTCCAGTGTTGACACAAGCCTTCATAAGTGTCGACACTGCCTTTTGGTATCGACACATGGACTTAGAAATTTTTCTGCATTTCCTGCAATTACTTAACCTACACATATAAACTCAAAACACATCAAATACACCTTGATGTATATCATTGAGTAGGGTGAGACTTCTTCAAATCCGATACATATTTTCCAATGTACCCAACAATCTCCCCCTATTTGGAGAAGTCATAACCCTTAGTCAATGATATACACCATTCATAACAAATACATGTTTTGATGTATAACAATATTATATGACAGGGTAAATACTTAAAACAAAACATAAAAGATATTTCATCATAGAATAAGTACACTAACACAATGAGCATTCATTATAGTTTTGTTTCAACTTCCAATACTTTCTTTAACAAAAGTTTACATAGATTTTAACACAAAATATTACAATGATATAAAATCTACTAAAACTAATCTAAGGCTGCTCTGGCTCCTTGATGACAAGGCCCTTGCCTGATTGAATCTTGGCTTGCACAGGAACATCAGAGTCATCAGCAGGCATCTTGCCCTTTAGATCTTTCTTTTTCAGCTCTTCATCCCTTATCTTTTGTCTTTCAAAATAATGATAAGGCTTTGGGAAATATTTGCTAGGCTCCTGTGCATTAGGAGGTAGCTTCCCAAGTTTTTTCTTCCTTCTATACTGAACTATGGCCTCTTGTCTGGCTTCATGTTTTCTCCATTCTTGTTTAGAGTACCATTTGCCCCTCTCTAGGGTATTGTCCTTTGCAGCTTTCCAAGCAGTTAGTATAATATTTCTAGAAGTAGAACTCTACTGCTCAAAATCTGGCTTTAACTCAGCTGTTCTCTGAATCTCTTCTTTGAAAATAGAACTTCTTGCTCTTTCAAAAATGCCTCAGACACTGGCTTGTCTGCTTTCTCAATGATAATATTTTTATTACCCTCTGGATGGCTATACATTGATTGTACTTCTTGATGTATCATTTCAAAATTTGCTGGAGGATAGATTACTTGAGCAACTTCAGCTTGCTCACCTCCAAAATCTGCAGGATGCACTCCAGATTCAGCCACATTGTCATCATCACAAAGGGGTGGATATCTAAGTGTGGCTCTAATGCTATTGGAAATCCATTTAGCATGGTCAGATCCAGCTTTGACTAAAACCCTCTCCCCCTTTATGACTTCTCTGGCCACATGATCCCTAAGATCATCCTTCTGAAATCTGATTTGTTCATCCAGAAAATTAACACCATCCTTATAAAATCCCTTTAATTTTAGTAGCAGTCCAGAAATAGTCTTTTGAGACAGCTCAATAGCTGTTGTGACAACAGTTATGCCTTCCTGGAAGTCCTTATCAAACTTCTCCTTATCAAACTCTGGCTTGGCTGTAGACTTATCAGCAGGCTGGGCTGTTGCAACATTTTTCAGTTCTGTAACAATTGCATTATGGGATGCAGTCAGATTATCATTCATCCTAATCTGATTTTCTAAGACATAGCCATGCTTCACTGTTATATCATCCACTTGGGTCTTGATTTTCTCTTGGTGGGTAGCTAGGAAAACCACTGCATTACCCCCTTTATGGAAACAATCAGTCATTTTCTTCTTATTTTGATTCACCCCAAATCTTATGGATTTGATGTCTTGGGCCAAGGAGAATTGGAGATCTTTGTGTGTCTCATCCATATACTTCTCCATTGCTATCCTTTGCTCATCCAGCTTCACTTGTAAAGATACTAACAAAGAACTATAATCAATTATTGGGGCAGGCTGTGGAGCAACTGTTTGCAGTGCCTTCTTGTAGCTTTGACTCCTTCTTTTGAAGACCTGTAGCTTCCTCTTCTTAGATCTTAAAGCTTCTTCATCCTCAGATGCTGAGGTACTAGCTATGTCAACCCTGTCCTTAAGACTAGGAGGCAATTCCTTCTCAGTCCTTGGTAGCTCCCCCTGAGTCCTTTGCTCCTCAGTTTCAGTTCTAATTTGCTCCTCCTCATTTCTTGCAGTATCCCCATGAGACCTTACATGCTCCCCCTCAAGGTTAGCTTGCTCTCCATCAAAAATAGTTTTCTCCCCCTCAAAACCAGCATGTTCCCCCTCAATATCAGGAAATAACTCTTCTAAGGTAAACTCTTGTTGAGAAGGCACAGGAGAGTTTCTTATTTCTGGAGCATCAGCAACTGCTGATGTATCCTCCAAGATGACATCTTGAACTTGACTGTGTAGTTCTATGGGCTGGTCAACATCAATCAAAAATTCAGTTAGTGTCTCATCTTTATCAATAAAAATTGATTGATTCACCTCTTGAATTACCTCAAGGATTGTTTGTGTTTCCATTTCACTGTCCAAGTGAGTAGGCACTTCCTCATGGTGAGGCTCCCCCTGCACTTGTGCACCATCTGCAGTATCTTGTGCAGGAACTTCTTGTGTTGTAGATTTCTCAGGAACCTCTTGCCTTTCCTCATCAGGCATGTCCTTAATTAGGACCATATCCCATCTTGAGATAATCCTAATGTCCATCTTCCTCATGTGGTTAATTTTAGAACCAGCAGCTTGGTCCATTACTTCAGGAATGGTTCCAACTAAGTACAGACTCATTATCCTACCCAGATTGGGCTTCTTCAGACTTTCCTTAATCTTTTCAAAAATCACTACTGACCAGTCAGTGTTTAGTCTGTAGATGATCCTTGTCATTAAGCTGAACATATGAGCGAATATCCTATCATGCCCACTGGCTTGCACAGAACCACCTTTCCTACCACTTCAGACAAGAACTTGTCTTGCATATCC
Source organism: Platanthera guangdongensis (assembly GCA_039583875.1). Classification (NCBI taxonomy): domain Eukaryota; kingdom Viridiplantae; phylum Streptophyta; class Magnoliopsida; order Asparagales; family Orchidaceae; genus Platanthera; species Platanthera guangdongensis. Next base: position 104,714,921 of record CM077150.1, read on the forward strand.
ATGCCTTTTCTGTTAAATACTGAGCCAATCTTCATGGTGGAATCCAGTCCACACCACTGAAGTGCTTCCCTTAGCTTAGAAGCAGGTACATCTTCTTCCTCTTGAGTTCTAGGTAGATGTAGAACTTTCCTTAAACTCTTCATAGTCAGTTTAACTTTCGCACCATGAACTGCAGACTTGATCTTGAGTCCAGTTGAATCCAACGTAGCTGCACCATAGAATTTGAGTACTTCCTTCTTCCAAATCTTGGTTGGCTTAGAAAATAAATACTCTAACCCATTCTCAGTAATTAGGGTTACAACATCCTTAATTTCTGGTTCTGCATGGTCAAATGCATTGCGTACTAGCTCAGATCCTTCATTGACGTTCTCTTCTAGCTTAGGCGCCATTAGGGTTTTGAGAAATCTTGAATTTAGATGAGAGAGATGTCGACACAAAGTTTTGGTCTCGAAACTATTGAGAGCGTGTCGACAAACAATGTTGAAGACCTATTTATACCTTTCTAAAAATGAAGGTGAAAAGGTGCGTCATAATCCTCTAAATGTGTCGACACTGTTGAAAAGTGTCGACACTGACTACTTAAGTCTCGACAACGGTGTTGACTACTATGTGTCGACACCAATTATAATGTGTCGACACAAATACATCTGTGCTCGACGATTAGTCGATACTCCACTCGACAAAATCTGTGTTAATCCTAAGTGTCGACACCACTACTGGATGTGTCGACACCTACTCTGGATGTGTCGACACTACTTTTCTGAAGTGTCGACACCAACTTTCTAGATGTGTCGACATCATTTCTCTGGTATGTCAACACCACTTCTATGTGTTGACACAGACAACTCCTTGTGTCGACACTATTTTACTTAGCCAAATTTTGTGAAACTAATCTATGTTTAACATGCCTAATTTAATTTTAAACTTATTGAATTTAGTTTCATCTAAAGGCTTTGTAAACATATCAGCAATTTGATTATCTGTTTTGACATATTCTAGTAAAATGTCTTCTTTCTCTGCATGTTCTCTAAGAAAATAGTATCTAATTTCTATATGCTTAGTCCTACTATGTGAGACAAGATTATTAGCTATAGAAATTGCACTTGTAGAATCACAAAGCAAAGGTGTTCTACTTACTTGAATACCATAGTCTTCTAGCTGGTGCTGAATCCACAAAAGTTGGGCACAGCAGCTTCCTGCAGCAACATATTCTGACTCAGCTATGGATATTACCATACTGGTCTGCTTATTACTGCTCCAAGACACTAGTCTTCCACCTAGAAATTGACAGGTGCCTGTAGTACTTTTTCTATCTTCCTTGCAACCTGCAAAATCTGCATCTGAATAACCTGTCAGTAGAAAATCTCCATTCCTAGGCTACCAAAGGCCTAGATAAGGTGTGCCCTTAAGATATCTCAAAATCCTTTTGACTGCAGTCAGATGAGATTCTTTAGGGCATGCTTGGTACCTAGCACAGACACATGTAGCATACATGATATCTGGTCTACTAGCAGTCAAATACAGAAGGGAGCCAACTATCCCTATATATAAAGTTTCATCCACAGGTTTCCCTGCATCATCTTTGCTTAGAGACATACTTGACCGGAGTTTTCATGGTAGTGGATGATTCCATACCATACTTCTTTATTAACTCTAGGGTGAACTTAGACTGGCATATGGACAGGTCATCTTCAGTCTGTCTTACTTGGAGACCCAAGAAGAACTTAAGTTCTCCCATACTGCTCATTTCAAATTTTCTTTGCATAAGTTTTGCAAACTTTCTGCAAAGATTACTTTCAGTAGACCCAAAGATTATGTCATCAACATATATTTGGACTAGGATTATCTTTCCTTTAGATTCCCTAAGGAATAGAGTCTTGCCTATTTTCCCCCTTGAGAATTTGTTCTCAATGAGGAAACTAGACAGGGTTTCATACCAAGCCCTTGGGGCTTGTTTTAACCCATACAATGCTTTCCTAAGTCTATAAACGTAATCAGGTTTGAGAGGATCAACAAAACCTGAGGACTGCTCTACATAGACTTCTTCCTTTATATTTCCATTTAGGAAAGCTGACTTTACATCCATTTGAAATACCTTGAAGCCTTGATATGTTGCATAAGCAAGGAACATCCTTATTGCTTCCAGTCTTGCTACTGGGGCAAAGGTTTGATCAAAGTCAATACCTTCTTCTTGTCTATACCCTTTTGCAACAAGTCTTGCTTTATTCTTCACAATGATCCCATTCTCATCCAATTTGTTCCTAAATATCCACTTTGTTCCAATGATGTTGTGGTCCTTGGGTTTAGGAACTAGCTTCCAGATGCATCTTCTGAACTGATTCAGCTCCTCTTGCATGACATCAATCCAATGTGGGTCTAGAACTGCTTCTTCAAATTTCTTTGGTTCCACTTGTGATAGGAAGCTGGAGTAAAGAACTGTGCTCAGATTCCTGCTTCTTGTTTGCACTCCTTATCTTGGATCACCAATTATCTAATTTGCTGGATGATCCTTTAAGTGTCTATTAGCTGGAGGTAGTCTATCTCCAGGCTGTACACCTCCAGCCTCTTCATGAAGCTGCACCTTTTGGTTTTCTTCAACATCTGGAGAGTCTTGTACTCCTCCTGGACAACAGCCACAATTTTCCACTTCCTGATTTACAGTAGAATCCTCTGTAATGGTAAGCTTGTCCATTATCTCATTTAAACCTATAGAACTGCAAGCACTACTTGGCAACTCACAGTTAATCAGTCTTGTTTCATCAAAGACTACATGTACAGACTCTTCTACAACTTGAGTAATCAAGTTGTAGACTCTATAATCCTTACTATTATTATTGTACCCAACAAATATCCCATCTTGGGATTTGGCAGCTAACTTGGTTAGATAAGACTTGCCATTGTTAAGTATATATCACTTGCAACCAAAGATTCTAAAATAGGATAAGTTTGGTTTTTTGCCCTTCACAATCTCATAGGGAGTCTTTTTGTGGCTCTTGGTGATAGAAGCCCTATTGATCACATGACATGCAGTGTTTACTGCCTCAGCCCAGAAATATTCTGGGAGAGAAGTGTCACTCAATAGAGTTCTACCAGCCTCTATCAATGTTCTATTCTTCCTTTCAGCAATACCATTTTGCTGTGGTGTTCTAGGTGAGGAAAATTCTTGAAAAATCCCAAATTCTTCACATAGTCTTATCATACTTGCAGACTGAAATTCAGTTCCATGGTCACTTCTGATTTTGACCACTGTACTGTCCAATTCATTCTGAATTTGTTTAACAAAACTATATAAGACAGTTGGCGTTTCAGATTTTTGTCTTAGAAAGAACACTTAGGAATATCTAGAATAGTCATCTACCACCACAAATGTGTAGACCTTCCTACCTAGACTATGAACTGGCATAGGACCAAAAAGATCCATATACAAGAGGTATAGATACCTCACTGAATCCTTTTTTTCAAGGCAATGAAAGGTGGATTTGGTCTGCTTGCCTTTTTGACAAGCTGAGCATATCCCATCCTTTATACACTTAACTTGAGGACCATTCCTCACTAACTCTTTGCTAAAGAGTTGGCCAATAGTCTTATAGTTAAGATGAGCAAGCCTCTTGTGCCGATTAACACAATGAGAGGCTCTCTCATCAGCTACAAGACAAATAGGAGAAACATTGTTCTCACACACAAAGTTAAGACAATAAACATTTCTCTTTCTATATCCTGTCAAAATGACCTTTTGATCACTTGACCTTTTGATACGACATCCATTCTTAATAAATGAAATGTCATATCTTAAATCACTCAACTGACTTATGCTAATAAGGTTGTGTTTCAAACCCTTCACATAGGCCACTTGAGAGATAGTAATCTGGTTATTAGAAATGTTACCAAATCCTTTGATGATTCCTTTTTCTGAACCACCAAAGGTTACTTTAGGGTCATCCATGATAGGTGTGTAGTCCTTCAGCAACCCCCTTGTTCCAGTCATGTGCTTGGAACATCCACTGTCCAAGTACCATATTGGGGCATGGCAGCTTGGACTCACCTGCAACACAGATTACTTAACCTTAGAACCCAAATAACTTTTGGGTCCTTGGTACAAGTTAGTCTGTACTTTAACAAATCTACTTGTAGCTCTTCTAGCAGGCAGATTGCTACTCTCCTTGACACTAGAATTGTGCCAACAATCTAAGGCAAAGTGGTCTACCTTGGCACAACACCAACACTCAAACTTGTTGTACCTTTGTTTAGGTACAACCCTAGCTGAATTATCTACAGCAGGCTTCTTGTTTTGTGCTGGGGCTTTGCCTTTAGATTTGGACCTAGCAGTCCATGCAGTTTTCTTAAATCCTAATCCAGTCTTACCCTTTTGAGGTACAAACTCATCAATCAAGGGTAATACAGATTTAGGTTTAGAAAAACTAGCTACAATCTCTTTCTCTTTCTGAAGTCTAACCTCCAGATTTCTAATCTGATCATTCTTGAATGTGATTGTGGCCATTTGAATAACAATTATGTTTTTCAATCTGGCAATTTCATTCAGTTTTTGATCCAATTTTTTCTCTGAATCTGTTGCAGCCATCTTAAGATCTGCAATTTCCTTAGCCTGAGATTGGCCAGGTTTTTGCTCTTCTTAAGTATCTACAATAAATCTCTATATTCATCTATCAACTGATGAATATCACCTTCAGACTCAGACCCATCCACATCACTTAATGCAGATGTTGCTGACTCTGACTCTGTACTGCAATCTGAAAGATATTGTACCTTACTAGGACCAGGCTGATCCTGGTATTTGTCTTCTTCTGACACAGCCATCAGTCCCTTGCACTGATGGTCTTCTTGTTCATATATAGAGCTCAGCACCTGGAGAAACTCTTCTTCTTCATCTGCGGCATATAGACCAATGTAGGCCTCAGCTTAAAATTCTGACTCTGAAGTAGATTGGTCTGACAAGGTCTTCTCCTTTTTAGCAACAAAGGATTTCTCCTTATTACTTTGGTGTTGACTCTTCTTCTTATCTACAGTCTCTTTGCTTTTGTCTGGACACTCAGCCACTACATGTCCAGGCTTATTACAGCAGTAGCAAACAATCTTTGATGTTGTAGACTTGTTTGGCTTAGACTTGCTCCTGTCTTTCCTGGATGACTTCCTCTTTTGGCTTAGATGTGGAAGGCTTAGACTTCCACTGCTTATTTTTCAGAAATCTCTGAAACTGCCTTGTGAAGGTAGCAAAATCTTCATCTGAGTCACTGCTTTCAGAACTTTGGTTATCAGAATTATCTGAAGGTGTTTCAGCAACTTCCTCCATGGTAACCAGCTGATCCGGTTTCTAACAACCTTCTGACAGCTCTGACAGTAGTAGTTGACCTGTTAGAAATGGCAGCTGTCAAGTCATCCAGTCACTTCTTGAAATCACTGTCTCTGTCTGAAAGTGTCGAGACTGATCTTCATTATGTGTCGACATAATTAGACTAAGTGTCGACACAAGTGGACTAAGTGTCGACACATGCCTTGGTGGTGTCGACACAACTCCTTTTGTTGTTATAACAGCTTCTCGACACTGCTTCTTTAGAATGTGTCGACACTGATTCTGTGTGTCGACACAAGCCTTCTGTTGAATGTGTCTACACAAGCCTTTGTGGTGTCGACACAAATACTTCTTCTTTAACATAATAGAAACTTGTTGTGTGTCGACACATCTCCATTGTGTCGACACAAATACTTCTTTACTTTAACTTTGTTGAAGCTTTGCTGTGTGTCGATACAAGTCCTGTGTGTCGACACAGTTGATGTTGACAAATACTTCTGTGTGTCGACACTGCCTCTATGTGTCGACACATTTTATGTCGATTAAGTATTCCTGTGTGTTGACACTACCTTTTGGTGTCGACAATGATTCTGTCGACTGAGCTTCACTGTGTGTCGACTGAGCTTCACTGTGTGTCGACACATTCCTTCTGGTGTCGACACAATTGATTCTGGTGTGGACTCAGCCTTTCCAAGTGTCGACATAATTAACTCCAAGTGTCGACACAGCTTTTCTCCAGTGTTGACACAAGCCTTCATAAGTGTCGACACTACCTTTTGGTGTCGACACATGGACTTAGAAATTTTTCTGCATTTCCTGCAATTACTTAACCTGCACATATAAACTCAAAACACATCAAATACACCTTGATGTATATCATTGAGTAGGGTGAGGCTTCTTCAAATCTGGTACACATTTTCCAGTGTACCCAACAGTATCCAAACTACTTCACCTAGGCCTCCGTACGCCTCAACGATAAGAACACAACAGCGGAGCCCATGCATACTATGGCCCAGCGGGGTCTCGGGTAGATGTGCACCGAGAACACAGCCCGAACTGGCCTGGTGTGACCTGGAAGGGGCCTCGGAAGAAAGCACAAGGACACAACCCAACCGTTCACTTGGCACAGAAGGGGCCTCGGGACGTGAACACCGAGGACACAGCCCAGCCGCCCAAAGTCTAACTGTCAACTCCCATCGGTGTGACGATCGGCTAGCCCATAGACCTGCCACACTATCCTTAACCCAGGATTACGACACCGCGTGTCGACTTACACCGCATGTAAATTCCACATCACCGTGGTATGGAAGGGGTCTCGGAAGTAAGCACGAGGACACAGCCCAACCATCCATCTATACCTCATCTCAACTCAAACCCAACTAGTGACGGCCAACGCCGCACTTACATCCTTCCACAATACTACCCGTAGGGATAATACGCTCTAAGTATTGGACTACTACATTTCATTATAACCATCATACATACTCATGACCATGGTTTATCCTTCTATTTGTCATTCCAAATGGTTTCAACATATTACAAACATGATGCGCATTAATAATAATCTACCAATTTGTATCTAGTCTTTTCATTCATCATATTATAAACATGATGCGCATTTATAATAATCTATAAATTTTAGCAAGTCATATCATGCAAAAGCTTGCTTCACAATTCAGTTTTATGAAATCTAATTAACAAGAATTATCATTCATAGCACTACGGTGGTCAGCATAAGATAGTTCATCAAAATCTCGAGTTAATTTGCAATATCGATTCCACCGAATTCAAATTCATATTATTTAAACCTCAGAATTTAAGTGCAGAATAAATCTGGACAGCAACTTCAACCGGAGATTACCGTAGTTACAGGAAACTAGTGAAGACGTGTCAACACTCGATGGAAAGGTCTTTCCATGGGCTACAACTTTTATGTTCAAAGCACAACCCAGATTCAATAGTATCAAACTTGAAATCAGCCTTGAAGTCTGCTGCGTACAGAACACAATTTCTGCATGCGAGATTTATTAGACGTCATGTTCGTTCAGACTTTCGCGTTGCTACAGACTTCACATGAAGACATGAATCCACTCGTTGGAAAGGTATTCTCAAGGGCTTCAACTTTCGTGTTTAGTTGAAAGCCCGGATCTGGCCACTGCCTACATGAAAATGGACAAGAAAATCACTGCACGCAGAATACAGATTCTGCACGTATCTTAAAGAGGGATGAACGACATCGGTTCATCTTCCTCTTCAAGTCGATCTTCCAAAATCACTCCAGAGATTCCTCCTCCCTTATTCACCGTCAAAGGGCCATGATTCTTCACAAAACCATCCACCCATCATCACATAGAAGAAAGGGGAGGTTGAAGAGATCTAAAACCTAGAATACATGTCCTAGCATGGCCATCCCTAGAAAACTCCTTCTCTCCATCAAAACTCTCTTGAGTCGATATCTCTCCTAAGAAAATAACTAAGATCTAGCACCAAGGGAGAGGGGAGGAAGCTCACCTCATTTCTGGCGTTTCCACTATTTTCGGCCATGGATCGTGTAACTCTTCTCGGTGGCATCTTCTCTTTCAACAGAAGTATCTCTCAGAAAATAGAGGATGAAATGAGCATGAAAACGGCTAGGGTTTTCTCTTCCCCTTATATATGAAAAGTGACACGGGTAGGGACATGCCCGTGTCCTGCTTGCGCAAAGCATTACAGATGATTTCAGTGTCTGTTCATTATTCGACACGGGTAGGGACACGCCCGTGTCCCATCTCGTGTCCACATGACATGGCCGTGTTCCTCCTCTGGATACATCTCGATGAACTTAACTCGACACAACAACACACGGGTAGGGGCACACCCGTGTCTCTACCCGTGTCATACATTTCATCGATCTCGACACGTTCTGTCGAGTTAAACTTGTCTCTCACACACATACACACGGGTAGGCCCGTATCTTGCATCATGGTGTCGACACCAGAGTGTCAACGCCTCAACATCTGGGTGTCGACACCTAGTTCTAGTGTGTCGACACAGCGAGTGTCGACACACGGTGTCGACACCAGTGTGTTGACACATCAACCTGGGTGTCGATACATTGTATCGACACCTTGACCCAGTGTGTCGACACATTGTGTATCGACATACGATGTCGACACCAGTGTGTCGACACCTCAACATCAGAGTGTCGAATCAGTGTGTCGACACCTTGAATCCAGTGTGTCAACACCTCGACACCAAAGTGTTGACCAATGACTCGGGTGATACAAATCCTATTCACATGTGCTGCCTAGTTGTCAGCACTCCCCCGAACCCAAGTCAGCTCTCCTGACTCAAAAACACGTACGAGGGGCCTAGTGCGATTCAGTACGTTACACCCCTTGACTTTTGTACTTGTGGCTTTTTTCCCATCACTTGTACTTTCTTGCTGAGATATTCTGTTTTTGGAATTCCTCAAGTTCAGAGCTATAGCTGGGTTTGGTGCTGGTTTTTGGAGTGCTTGAGCGGCAGTGTTGGTCGTGGTTGTTGTCTAATCTTAGCGAGGTAGATTGTTATTTATTTATTTTTATTGGTTCAGACATACTTTACTGTATGTGGGTTCGTGTCAGTTTGTTGATACCCACAAGATTGTTATTTTTGGATACTTGCTAGCTGCTTAGTTTTCTTTCTGTGGATGTGGATTACTTGTTCTCTGGGATGTTTTATGTTAGGATTGCACTGTAGTTATTTTCAAGTATAAAAATTACTATTATTAACACATGCATTGCATAACTTAAAATGTTAAATCATTATACTTAACGACCGTAAAAAAACTACTTTTACTTCTACTATAAATTTAGAACTTGCATGCCTTGAGGTGTCCCTTGGGAACCTCCATGCTCTTGTAGGATGCCTAACTAGATAAAAGAAGTACTTTCCGCAGCATTTAATTACTTTTCTCGTGGACTAGATGAGCCACTAAGCCAATGGATACGGCTAACTACTATACTTAAACTGATTTCACCTCTTAATAACTTAAAGAATCTTTCTTCATGGTTAAGTATGAGTTTTGCCTGAGCGTCCGCAGTTATCCCTTGCTGACGTGGCATCATGACATGCATTTTTCCCTTACTCTGATATACCTTTATTGGCGGTGAAAAATGCGGGTTGTGACAGTGCCCGCGTGCCTGGCCGGGTGCGATGTGCACCCTCCCGACCGGGTGTGGTGTGCGCGTGCCGGGTAGGGCACGAGTGCATCCGATATCTCGCGCGCTCAACCGTTCTCGGGCTCTTCCGTGTGTGTTTGGTCGCGCATGCTTGGGTGTGCGCGTGCACGCCTGTGTGGGCTCAGGCGACGCACCCTTTTTCTTGCGACGAGGGTGGACGACCGTTTGATCAGATTTCTTACTTTAATTTTATTTTCGTGACAAGGCTCGAAGCGTACTGCGAGACCGATGCTCTTGCATTCATCTCTTACTGACGATCAATTTATGATTTGGTGAAAGAGGTACGGTTTACCTACTAGTCTCGAAGTGAGGATTTCGCTTATTGATGAGAGAGTCCAAAATCCCCCTCCTGGCTGGTTGACGATCTGCGAGACTGTCTTAAGATCGGGATTCCGATTTCCTCCGCGCGAGGAAGTGATTGAGATTCTGAAGTTTTGTGACGTGTCAATTCCCAATTTACTCCTTTGGGGGTAGCACAGCTTATTGATGACTTGTTTTAGTCATCGTTTTTGGGGTAGTTTAGTATACAAAATTTTTAGTTTAATTATATGTTTTAAGTATTTTTATGCATATTTTGTTTTATTTCTTCTTAAAGTTTTTTTGTGTTAGGATATTATAATTCCTAGTTTTATTATATTTTTATTTGCTTGTTATGTTGCAATTTTATTTTGTTATGTTTTGATATAAAAATCTATAGTTTTATGTTTTATGTTTACTTGTGTTTTGTTATGAATATTATTAATTAATAGTATGATATGTTATGTTTGTAATGTTTAGTTCTATTTGTATTAACTAATGTTATGTTTTGTTTTATTTGTAGGTTCAAATCCCAAGCCTCCTTCCTTGGTGCATCCCGACCACTTCAAGAGCAGCCCACTTCTTCACCATGGTAAAGCCCAAGCCTTCTTCATTAGTGCAACCCGAGTCCATGAAGCCTTCAAGTTCTGCCCACTTCAATGATGAAGCAGCCCACATGATGCAAACCGAGCTCCTCCTCTTGGTGAACCCAAGCCCATAAAAAATAGCCCATTTATCCAAGGCATGGTCGGCCACCTCATGCTCTCCACCTCACTTAATTCCATGAATGAACCTTCCCATTCATGCATTTTTCTCCCCATTCATATGTTGGCCGGCCACTTTCCTCTCTCTCTCTCCTTTTTTATTATTTTTCTCCACTCTTTATTATCATCCATCCCCCCTTGTTTACTCTCTTTATTTTATTTCATTTCTTTTAAATGTTATACAATGAATCCACCTTCCTCTCTCCCTTTCATTTAATTCATGCATGCACCTTGCCACCCATGGATGGCCGGCCCTCCTCATTCATCCCACCTCCTCTCTTTCCCTTTCTTTTATTTCTTTCTCCCCTCTTTATTTCTTATTCATTCCCCTTGCATTTTTTTTTTATTTCTTTTAACTACATGCAATGAATCTCATCTTATCCCCCTCCCCTCATAAATGCCATACATGCAACTCCCAAGTACATGGCCGGCCACCCCCCTTATGTCATTCATTTCCACCATTTTCTAGAACCTTCCTCATCTCCTATAAAAGGAACCCATGCCTCATGCTTTGGAGAAGGAGGATTTTAGAGAGCAAGTGAGATAGCTAGTTCATGAGAGTTTTTTTTCCTTATTGTAGTTTTTATTGTAATTTCCTTTTTGTAGTGGAATAGCATTGTCCTATTTTAATTTTTGTGTATTTCCTTTTCTTAAGCAATGCAAATGACTTCTCTTTCTTCTATTTTGTTTTCTTCCTCTATTATGCTTAGCTAATTATATTTTGCGCCCGATCGCGATGAGCTTTGCGATAAAATAACGCATCTTTAATTTTATGTTTGCATTTGTATTTTTCCTATTTTGATCCTTCTTTGATTTTTATCGTGTCGACTCCGTATTCCGGTATACGGTAGTAGGCAATTGATCTCATTTCATAGAAGTCGAGAGACTCATTGATTTGAAAGATCACTCAAAGAAGGAAGGAGTTGAACGCAACCCTAGAGATAGGATGACGTAAATCCTCCGGATTGGAGTCAAATCCAATAGTGCGGGTCACTTCGGTAATGCGACTTTAGGCCTTTTTGACTTGTAAAGAGATTTCGGTCAAAATGTCTATAAGTTAGGGGATTTAATGCTCTAGCGAGATTACTTCCTAATATCGGATCCGTCATGGTCTTAATAGTATTGCAAATGCTAAACTAATTTATTTCGTTATTTTATTTCAAAGTGAATCATCGATCGAGCACTCTTTCGCAATATTTTATTTCTCTTTTAATTAAGCTTAGTTCATTTTAATTTTCAAACTCATCAATCGTTCGGTAGGATAATAGAATCGTTGTGAGTAATAGTACTTGCCTGCCCCGAGTTTTTATACGACCTTGATATATTTTTATCACTATACTATAAAACGATAGGTACACTTGCCTATTCGGATTGTAGTTCGTGAGACGATTTTTAGTCCATCCAGTTTTTGGCGCCGTTGCCGGGGACTATATTGGCAATATTACGAAAGCATCGAGTTTATTACTTCTACTAAAATTTAAAAAAAAAACAAAAACATTTTTTTAACAAAACAAAAAAAAATCAAAATATTAAATTTTCTCTTTCTTTTTGCTAACTGTTTTTTATGGAATCATCTTCTTTTGGCGCTTTTTGTAATTTTTGCGGGTCGCCCAACCACTTTTATTCTGAATGTCCTTCGGGAACCCCTCCCTCTTTTGATTTCAATTTTTCTGGAGCAGGTCAAAGTGACCAATTTGACTCTTACTCCAATTTTTATCCTACTTGGGAGATGGGGAACCCGTCTTATTTTTCTTATGATTTTGCCCCGCAAAGCGCCGTGCCTCTAAATTTTACTTCAATCGATAATGCGTATTTTGAATTGCAAACTTCTCTTGATAATATTAATTCGCATTTGAAGACCATTCTCGATTATTTTTCTAGTGAGGCCGCTTCATTTTCTTCGTCTTCTTCTCCGTCTCCTCCAATTTCATCGTGTAATGAGTCACCGGATATCCCGGCTTGTCTTTTTCCTCTCGAGGGGGATAATTATTCGGATATTCCGGATTGTTTCCTTCCTCCTTTGGATGACGCCCCTATGGATACTCTGGCATGCTTCTTACCTTTTGAGGATGACAAGACGTCTCATCATTCTCTTTCTTTTTCTGAAGACGTGTGTGATTCCTTTTCGCTTCAAACTTTAACCGTTCCAACTTTTTTAGCGAGTCTTTTTCTTCTTCTTCTTCTTCTTTTATTTTAGATAATTTTTCTTCTTCTTTAGTCCTCTCTACCCCTTCTTCTCCCGAAATTTCACAAGTCTCTCCTTCTTCTTGTGAAATTTCCGTTGATGAAATTTTTTTTCTACTTATTTTATTCCTCTTTCTATTTCTTATTCTTTTTCTTCTTCTTCTTTTGACGACCCCTTCTTTCCCATTTTACATACGACGGAGTTCTTCTATAACTCCGTCCGTTCATTTCCGGGCGTCATTCAATTGAAGATTTCACCCCATGTCGGTGCGATTCTTCAATTTTGCTCTTTTTTGATGTACTCTCCTAAGCGCACACTTAGGAAGTTACCTCTTCACTTTAGTTTTTATTTTCCATTTAGCTAACCAATAACGTCGGGCTCAGATGACGTTAAACAAAGAGCGATCTTGGGAGGCACCCCTTGCTTATCCTTTTTGTTATTTTATTTTTTTTCTTGTGTTTTGCAGGAATAAGACCTCCAGCGGTTCGTTTGGCTCCATCATTTTTTTCTCTTCCTTAGGCCAGAGCCGGTGTCCAGCTTAAGCATGGGGGAACGAAATCAGCATTCGGCCTTACGAATCAGGAGAAGTCGTTTTTTTTTAAGTATTTACTTTATTCCCCCCCCCCCTCCTTTTTCTTCTTCCTTTTTTTCTTGTTTTTCATTGAGGACAATGCAAAATCCAAGCATGGGGGAGGGCTTCGCTCTTTTTCCTTTTCTTTTCTTTTTAATTTCTACTTTTTTAAAAAAATATCTTTTCTTTTTAGGTTTTTCAAAAAAATGTTTGCTTTTAAAGTAATTTAGCTTTATCAAAAATAAAAAAAACTAGAAAATACAAAAACCCAAAAAATAAAAAAATCAAAATCCAAAAAATATAATAAACCTCTCCCTTAGTCTTTTTATTATTTTCAGAAATTTTGTTTGAGATTTGTTTATAAGCATTTTTATTATTTTTGATTTGCTAATCTTTTGTTTCATCATGTTTAGTTAAATCTAATATTTAGTTATTTCGTTTTGAGAATTATCTTATGGTTTTAATTTGCTTAGAGTAATTTATTTAGCAGTTTTTCTCTTTTATTTTAAATAGTTTCAATTTTGTAGTAATTTTGCTTAACAATTTTGGATTCTAATTATTATTACCTCATGCTTTTAGATTCTTAGGAATTTTAAATCTACTAGTAGTTGCTCTCTAGTATTTTAAGTTTATTTTCTAAAATTTTATTTAACTCCTTCCTTTTTCTTTTTATTGTTAGATCATATGTCATGGGAATAAGAAGATGTTAGTTCCTTATTCTCTGGTAAACATATGCAACCCAGATGAAGAGAGGAATTAAAAGTTCATATATGTTGTGGGAAGTGATAGGATGTTAGTCTATCATTTTCTGGTATTACATATATATTTTATTTTTAAAAAAATTTGGTGGGGTGTGAAAAAAAATAATGATGATCACCTCGAATCAAAGACCTCTTCATTTTGATTTCCTCCCCAAACTCCTTAGCCAATATTATTGTCTTAGATTTTAAATTTAAATATTGGGAGAGCATAAGTGGTAGGTTGCATTCTTCCTTAAGTTTCTTTTAAGTTATGGTTTTTATAATTTTAATCTAACCTTGTTTCCAATTTACTCAATTTTGAGTGCTAGTTAATTTATTAGAGAATTTTTGGCTAAATATTTCTCTCTTTCACTTTAATTCCATAATTTAGGACTTAATTCGTAAATCCCTAAATTTTATTTTTGGCTTGACTTTGGTGTAAATAAATTTTTAGTTTAATTGAAAATTTTTTAAATGTCTTATAAATATTTCTCATACTTTTGCTCTAGAATAGCAAAAGCCCAAGCATGGGGGAATTTGATGACTTGTTTTAGTCATCGTTTTTGGGGTAGTTTAGTATACAAAATTTCTAGTTTAATTATATGTTTTAAGTATTTTTATGCATATTTTGTTTTATTTCTTCTTAAAGTCTTTTTGTGTTAGGATATTATAATTCCTAGTTTTATTATATTTTTATTTGCTTGTTATGTTGCAATTTTATTTTGTTATGTTTTGATATAAAAATCTATAGTTTTATGTTTACTTGTGTTTTGTTATGAATATAATTAATTAATAGTATGATATGTTATGTTTGTAATGTTTAGTTCTATTTGTATTAACTAATGTTATGTTTTGTTTTATTTGTAGGTTCAAAGCCCAAGCCTCCTTCCTTGGTGCAGCCCGGCCACTTCAAGAGCAGCCCACTTCTTCACCATGGTAAAGCCCAAGCCTTCTTCATTAGTGCAACCCGAGTCCATGAAGAATTCAAGTTCAGCCCACTTCAATGATGAAGCATCCCACATGATGCAAACCGAGCTCCTCCTCTTGGTGAACCCAAGCCCATAAAAAAATAGCCCATTTATCCAAGGCATGGTCGGCCACCTTATGCTCTCCACCTCACTTAATTCCATGCATGCACCTTCCCATTCATGCATTTTTCTCTCCATTCATATGTTGGTCGGCCACTTTCCTCTCTCTCTCTCTCCTTTTTATTATTTTTCTCCACTCTTTATTATCATTCATCCCCCCTTGTTTACTCTCTTTATTTTATTTCATTTCTTTTAAATATTATACAATGAATCCACCTTCCTCTCTCTCCCTTTCATTTAATTCATGCATGAACCTTGCCACCCATGCATGGCCGGCCCTCCTCATTCATCCCACCTCCTTCTCTCTTTCCCTCTCTTTTATTTCTTTCTCCCCTCTTTATTTCTTATTCATTCCTCTTGTATTTTTTTATTTTTATTTCTTTTAACTACATGCAATGAATCTCATCTTCTCCCTCTCCCCTCATAAATGCCATAAATGCATCTCCCAAGTACATGGCCGGCCACCCCCCTTATGTCATTCATTTCCACCATTTTCTAGAACCTTCCTCATCTCCTATAAAAGGAACCCATGCTTCATGCTTTGGATAAGGAGGATTTTAGAGAGCAAGTGAGATAGCTAGTTCATGAGAGTTTTTTTCCTTGTTGTAGTTTTTATTGTAATTTCCTTTTTGTAGTAGAATAGCATTGTCCTATTTTAATTTTTGTGTATTTCCTTTTCTTAAGCAATGCAGATGACTTCTCTTTCTTCTATTTTGTTTTCTTCCTCTATTATGCTTAGCTAATTATATTTTGCGCCCGATCGCGATGAGCTTTGCGATAAAATAACGCATCTTTAATTTTATGTTTGCATTTGTATTTTTCCTATTTTGATCCTTCTTTGATTTTTATCGTGTCAACTCCGTATTCCGGTATACGGTAGTAGGCAGTTGATCTCATTTCATAGAATTCGAGAGACTCATTGATTTGAAAGATCACTCAAAGAAGGAAGGAGTTGAACACAACCCTAGAGATAGGATGACGTAAATCCTCCGGATTGGAGTCAAATCCAATAGTGCGGGTCACTTCGGTAATGTGACTTTAGGCCTTTTTGACTTGTAAAGAGATTTGGTCAAAATGTCTATAAGTTAGGGGATTTAATGCTCTAGCGAGATTACTTCCTAATATCGGATCTGTCACGGTCTTAATAGTATTGCAAATGCTAAACTAATTTATTTTGTTATTTTATTTCAAAGTGAATCGTCGATCGAGCACTCTTTCGCAATATTTTATTTCTCTTTTAATTAAGCTTAGTTCATTTTAATTTTCAAACTCATCAATCGTTCGGTAGGATAATAGAATCGTTGTGAGTAATAGTACTTGCCTGCCCCGAGTTTTTATACGACCTTGATATATTTTTATCATTATACTATAAAACGATAGGTACACTTGCCTATTCGGATTGTAGTTCGTGAGACGATTTTTAGCCCATCAAGTTTTTGGCGCCGTTGCCGGGGACTATTTTGGCAATATTACGAAAGCATCGAGTTTATTACTTCTACTAAAATTTAAAAAAAAACAAAAACATTTTTTTAACAAAACAAAAAAAATCAAAATATTAAATTTTCTTTTTCTTTTTGCTAACTGTTTTTTTATGGAATCATCTTCTTTTGGCGCTTTTTGTAATTTTTGCGGGTCGCCCAACCACTTTTATTCTGAATGTCCTTTGGGAACCCCTCCCTCTTTTGATTTCAATTTTTCTGGAGCAGGTCAAAGTGGCCAATTTGACTCTTACTCCAATTTTTATCCTACTTGGGAGATGGGGAACCCGTCTTATTTTTCTTATGATTTTGCCCCGCAAAGCCCCGTGCCTCTAAATTTTACTTCAATCGATAATGCGTATTTTGAATTGCAAACTTCTCTTGATAATATTAATTCGCATTTGAAGACCATTCTCGATTATTTTTCTAGTGAGGCCGCTTCATTTTCTTCATCTTCTTCTCCGTATCCTCCAATTTCATCGTGTAATGAGTCACCGGATATCCCGGCTTGTCTTTTTCCTCTCGAGGGGGATAATTATTCGGATATTCCGGATTGTTTCCTTCCTCCTTTGGATGACGCCCCTATGGATACTCTGGCATGCTTCTTACCTTTTGAGGATGACAAGACATCTCATCATTCTCTTTCTTTTTCTGAAGACATGTGTGATTCCTTTTCGCTTCAAACTTTAACCGTTCCAACTTTTTTAGCGAGACTTTTTCTTCTTCTTCTTCTTCTTTTATTTTAGATAATTTTTCTTCTTCTTTAGTCCTCTCTACCCCTTCTTCTCCCGAAATTTCACAAGTCCCTCCTTCTCCTTGTGAAATTTCCGTTGATGAAATTTTTTTTTCTACTTCTTTTATTCCTCTTTCTATTTCTTCTTCTTTTTCTTCTTCTTCTTTTGACGACCCCTTCTTTCCCATTTTACATACGGCGGAGTTCTTCTATAACTCCGTCCGTTCATTTCCGGGCGTCATTCAATTGAAGATTCCACCCCATGTCGGTGCGATTCTTCAATTTTGCTCTTTTTTGATGTCCTCTCCTAAGCGCACACTTAGGAAGCTACCTCTTCACTTTAGTTTTAATTTTCCATTTAGCTAACCAATAACGTCGGGCTCAGACAACGTTAAACAAAGAGCGCTCTTGGGAGGCACCCTTTGCTTATAATTTTTGTTATTTTATTTTTTTTCTTGTGTTTTGCAGGAATAAGACCTCCAGCGGTTCGTTTGGCTCCATCATTTTTTTTCTCTTCCTTAGGCCTGAGCCGGTGTCCAGCTTAAGCATGGGGGAACGAAATCAGCATTCGGCCTTACGAATCAAGAGAAGTCGTTTTCTTTTTAAGTATTTACTTTATTCCCCCCCCCCCTCCATTTTCTTCTCCCTTTTTTCTTGTTTTTCATTGAGGACAATGCAAAATCCAAGCACGGGGGAGGGCTTCGCTCTTTTTCCTTTTCTTTTCTTTTTAATTTCTCCTTTTTTAAAAAAAATATCTTTTCTTTTTTGTTTTTCAAAAAAATGTTTGCTTTTAAAGTAATTTAGCTTTATCAAAAATAAAAAAAAACTAGAAATACAAAAACCCAAAAAATAAAAAAATCAAAATCCAAAAAATATAATAAACCTCTCCCTTAGTCTTTTTGTTGTTTTCAGAAATTTTGTTTGAGATTTGTTTATAAGCATTTTTACTATTTTTGATTTGCTAATCTTTTGTTTCATCATGTTTAGTTAAATCTAATATTTAGTGATTTCGTTTTGAGAATTATCTTATGGTTTTAATTTGCTTAGAGTAATTTATTTAGCACTTTTTCTCTTTTATTTTAAATAGTTTCAATTCTGTAGTAATTTTGCTTAACAAATTTGGATTCTAATTATTATTACCTCATGCTTTTAGATTCTTAGGAATTCTCAATCTACTAGTAGTTGCTCTCTAGTATTTTAAGTTTATTTTCTAAAATTTTGTTTAACTCCATCCTTTTTCTTTTTATTGTTAGATCATATGTCATGGGAATAAGGAGATGTTAGTTCCTTATTCTCTGGTAAACATATGCAACCCAGATGAAGAGAGGAATTAAAAGTTCATATATGTCGTGGGAAGTGATAGGATGTTAGTCTATCTTTTTCTGGTATTACATATATATTTTATTTTTAAAAAAATTTGGTGGGGTGTGAAAAAAAATAATGATGATCACCTCCAATCAAAGACCTCTTCATGTTGATTTCCTCCCCAAACTCCTTAGCCAATATTATTGTCTTAGATTTTAAATTTAAATATTGGAAGAGCATAAGTGGTAGGTTGCATTCTTCCTTAGGTTTCTTTTAAGTTATGGTTTTTATAATTTTAATCTAACCTTGTTTCCAATTTACTCAATTTTGATTGCTAGTTAATTTATTAGAGAATTTTTGGCTAAATATTTCTCTCTTTCACTTTAATTCCATAATTTAGGACTTAATTCGTAAATCCCTAAATTTTATTTTTGGCTTGACTTTGGTGTAAATAAATTTTTAGTTTAATTGAAAACTTTTTAAATGTCTTATAAATATTTCTCATACTTTTGCTCTAGAATAGCAAAAGCCCAAGCATGGGGGAATTTGATGACTTGTTTTAGTCATCGTTTTTGGGGTAGTTTAGTATACAAAATTTCTAGTTTAATTATATGTTTTAAGTATTTTTATGCATATTTTGTTTTATTTCTTCTTAAAGTCTTTTTGTGTTAGGATATTATAATTCCTAGTTTTATTATATTTTTATTTGCTTGTTATGTTGCAATTTTATTTTGTTATGTTTTGATATAAAAATCTATAGTTTTATGTTTACTTGTGTTTTGTTATGAATATAATTAATTAATAGTATGATATGTTATGTTTGTAATGTTTATTTCTATTTGTATTAACTAATGTTATCTTTGTTTTATTTGTAGGTTCAAAGCCCAAGCCTCCTTCCTTGGTGCAGCCCGGCCACTTCAAGAGCAGCCCACTTCTTCACCATGGTAAAGCCCAAGCCTTCTTCATTAGTGCAACCCGAGTCCATGAAGCCTTCAAGTTCAGCCCACTTCAATGATGAAGCATCCCACATGATGCAAACCGAGCTCCTCCTCTTGGTGAACCCAAGCCCATAAAAAAATAGCTCATTTATCCAAGGCATGGTCGGCGACCTCATGCTCTCCACCTCACTTAATTCCATGCATGCACGTTCCCATTCATGCATTTTTCTCCCCATTCATATGTTGGTCGGCCACTTTCCTCTCTCTCTCCTTTTTATTATTTTTCTCCACTCTTTATTATCATCCATCCCCCCTTGTTTACTCTCTTTATTTTATTTCATTTCTTTTAAATGTTATACAATGAATCCACCTTCCTCTCTCTCCCTTTCATTTAATTCATGCATGCACCTTGCCACCCATGCATGGCCGGCCCTCCTCATTCATCCCACCTCCTTCTCTCTTTCCCTCTCTTTTATTTCTTTCTCCCCTCTTTATTTCTTATTCATTCCCCTTGTATTTTTTTATTTTTATTTCTTTTAACTACATGCAATGAATCTCATCTTCTCCCTCTCCCCTCATAAATGCCATACATGCATCTCCCAAGTACATGGCCGGCCACCCCCCTTATGTCATTCATTTCCACCATTTTCTAGAACCTTCCTCATCTCCTATAAAAGGAACTCATGCCTCATGTTTTGGAGAAGGAGGATTTTAGAGAGCAAGTGAGATAGCTAGTTCATGAGAGTTTTTTTTCCTTGTTGTAGTTTTTATTGTAATTTCCTTTTTGTAGTAGAATAGCATTGTCCTATTTTAATTTTTGTGTATTTCCTTTTCTTAAGCAATGCAAATGACTTCTCTTTCTTCTATTTTGTTTTCTTCCTCTATTATTCTTAGCTAATTATATTTTGCGCCCGATCGCGATGAGCTTTGCGATAAAACAACGCATCTTTAATTTTATGTTTGCATTTGTATTTTTCCTATTTTGATCCTTCTTTGATTTTTATCGTGTCGACTCCGTATTCTGGTATACGGTAGTAGGCAATTGATCTCATTTCATAGAAGTCGAGAGACTCATTGATTTGAAAGATCACTCAAAAAAGGAAGGAGTTGAACGCAACCCTAGAGATAGGATGACGTAAATCCTCCGGATTGGTGTCAAATCCAATAGTGCGGGTCACTTTGGTAATGCGACTTTAGGCCTTTTTGACTTGTAAAGAGATTTCGGTCAAAATGTCTATAAGTTAGGGGATTTAATACTCTAGCGAGATTACTTCCTAATATCGGATCCGTCACGGTCTTAATAGTATTGCAAATGCTAAACTAATTTATTTCGTTATTTTATTTCAAAGTGAATCGTCGATCGAGCACTCTTTCGCAATATTTTATTTCTCTTTTAATTAAGCTTAGTTCATTTTAATTTTCAAACTCATCAATCGTTCGGTAGGATAATAGAATCGTTGTAAGTAATAGTACTTGCCTTCCCCGAGTTTTTATACGACCTTGATATATTTTTATCACTATACTATAAAACGATTGGTACAATTGCCTATTCGAATTGTAGTTCGTGAGACGATTTTTAGCCCATCAAGTTTTTGGCGCCGTTGTTGGGGACTATTTTGGCAATATTACGAAAGCATCGAGTTTATTACTTCTACTAAAATTTAAAAAAAAAACATTTTTTAACAAAACAAAACAAAAATCAAAATATTAAATTTTCTCTTTCTTTTTGCTAACTGTTTTTTGATGGAATCATCTTCTTTTGGCGCTTTTTGTAATTTTTGCGGGTCGCCCAACCACTTTTATTCTGAATGTCCTTCGGGAACCCCTCCCTCTTTTGATTTCAATTTTTCTGGAGCAGGTCAAAGTGACCAATTTGACTGTTACTCCAATTTTTATCCTACTTGGGAGATGGGGAACCCGTCTTATTTTTCTTATGATTTTGCCCCGCAAAGCGCCGTGCCTCTAAATTTTACTTCAATCGATAATGCGTATTTTGAATTGCAAACTTCTCTTGATAATATTAATTCGCATTTGAAGACCATTCTCGATTATTTTTCTAGTGAGGCTGCTTCATTTTCTTCGTCTTATTCTCCGTCTCCTCCAATTTCATCGTGTAATGAGTCACCGGATATCTCGGCTTGTCTTTTTCCTCTCGAGGGGGATAATTATTCGGATATTCCGGATTGTTTCCTTCCTCCTTTGGATGACGCCCCTATGGATACTCTGGCATGTTTCTTACCTTTTGAGGATGACAAGACATCTCATCATTCTCTTTCTTTTTCTGAAGACGTGTGTGATTCCTTTTCGCTTCAAACTTTAACCGTTCCAACTTTTTTAGCGAGTCGTTTTCTTCTTCTTCTTCTTTTATTTTAGATAATTTTTCTTCTTCTTTAGTCCTCTCTACCCCTTCTTCTCCCGAAATTTCACAAGTCCCTCCTTCTCCTTGTGAAATTTCCGTTGATGAAATTTTTTTTCTACTTCTTTTATTCCTCTTTCTATTTCTTCTTCTTTTTCTTCTTCTTCTTTTGACGACCCCTTCTTTCCCATTTTACATACGGCGGAGTTCTTCTATAACTCCGTCCGTTCATTTCTGGGCGTCATTCAATTGAAGATTCCACCCCATGTCGGTGCGATTCTTCAATTTTGCTCTTTTTTGATGTACTCTCCTAAGCGCACACTTAGGAAGTTATCTCTTCACTTTAGTTTTTATTTTCCATTTAGCTAACCAATAACGTCGGGCTCAAACGACGTTAAACAAAGAGCGCTCTTGGGAGGCACCCCTTGCTTATCCTTTTTGTTATTTTATTTTTTTTCTTGTGTTTTGCAGGAATAAGACCTCCAGCGGTTCGTTTGGCTCCATCATTTTTTTCTCTTCCTTAGGCCTGAGCCGGTGTCCAGCTTAAGCATGGGGGAACGAAATCAGCATTCGGCCTTACGAATCAAGAGAAGTCATTTTCTTTTTAAGTATTTACTTTATTTCCCCCCCCCCCTCCCTTTTCTTCTTCCTTTTTTTCTTGTTTTTCATTGAGGACAATGCAAAATCCAAGCATGGGGGAGGGCTTCGCTCTTTTTCCTTTTCTTTTCTTTTTAATTTCTCCTTTTTTAAAAAAATATCTTTTCTTTTTATGTTTTTCAAAAAAATGTTTGCTTTTAAAGTAATTTAGCTTTATCAAAAATAAAAAAAACTAGAAAATACAAAAACCCAAAAAATAAAAAAATCAAAATCCAAAAAATATAATAAACCTCTCCCTTAGTCTTTTTGTTGTTTTCAGAAATTTTGTTTGAGATTTGTTTATAAGCATTTTTACTATTTTTGATTTGCTAATCTTTTGTTTCATCATGTTTAGTTAAATCTAATATTTAGTGATTTCGTTTTGAGAATTATCTTATGGTTTTAATTTGCTTAGAGTAATTTATTTAGCACTTTTTCTCTTTTATTTTAAATAGTTTCAATTTTGTAGTAATTTTGCTTAACAATTTTGGATTCTAATTATTATTACCTCATGCTTTTAGATTCTTAGGAATTCTCAATCTACTAGTAGTTGCTCTCTAGTATTTTAAGTTTATTTTCTAAAATTTTGTTTAACTCCTTCCTTTTTCTTTTTATTGTTAGATCATATGTCATGGGAATTAGGAGATGTTAGTTCCTTATTCTCTGGTAAACATATGCAACCCAGATGAAGAGAGTAATTAAAAGTTCATATATGTCGTGGGAAGTGATAGGATGTTAGTCTATCATTTTCTGGTATTACATATATATTTTATTTTTAAAAAAATTTGGTAGGGTGTGAAAAAAAATAATGATGATCACCTCGAATCAAAGAACTATTCATGTTGATTTCCTCCCCAAACTCCTTAGCCAAAATTATTGTCTTAGATTTTAAATTTAAATATTGGGAGAGCATAAGTGGTAGGTTGCATTCTTCCTTAAGTTTCTTTTAAGTTATGGTTTTTATAATTTTAATCTAACCTTGTTTCCAATTTACTCAATTTTGAGTGCTAGTTAATTTATTAGAGAATTTTTGGCTAAATATTTCTCTCTTTCACTTTAATTCCATAATTTAGGACTTAATTCATAAATCCCTAAATTTTATTTTTGGCTTGACTTTGGTGTAAATAAATTTTTAGTTTAATTGAAAACTTTTTAAATGTCTTATAAATATTTCTCATACTTTTGCTCTAGAATAGCAAAAGCCCAAGCATGGGGGAATTTGATGACTTGTTTTAGTCATCGTTTTTGGGGTAGTTTACTATACAAAATTTCTAGTTTAATTATATGTTTTAAGTATTTTTATGCATATTTTGTTTTATTTCTTCTTAAAGTCTTTTTGTGTTAGGATATTATAATTCCTAGTTTTATTATATTTTTATTTGCTTGTTATGTTGCAATTTTATTTTGTTATGTTTTGATATAAAAATCTATAGTTTTATGTTTACTTGTGTTTTGTTATGAATATAATTAATTAATAGTATGATATGTTATGTTTGTAATGTTTAGTTCTATTTGTATTAACTAATGTTATGTTTTGTTTTATTTGTAGGTTCAAAGCCCAAGCCTCCTTCCTTGGTGCAGCCCGGCCACTTCAAGAGCAGCCCACTTCTTCACCATGGTAAAGCCCAAGCCTTCTTCATTAGTGCAACCCGAGTCCATGAAGCCTTCAAGTTCAGCCCACTTCAATGATGAAGCATCCCACATGATGCAAACCGAGCTCCTCCTCTTGGTGAACCCAAGCCCATAAAAAATAGCCCATTTATCCAAATCATGGTCGGCCACCTCATGATCTCCACCTCACTTAATTCCATGCATGCACCTTCCCATTCATGCATTTTCTCCCCATTCATATGTTGGTCGGCCACTTTCCTCTCTCTCTCTCCTTTTTATTATTTTTCTCCACTCTTTATTATCATCCATCCCCCCTTGTTTACTCTCTTTATTTTATTTCATTTATTTTAAATGTTATACAATGAATCCACCTTCCTCTCTCCCTTTCATTTAATTCATGCATGCACCTTGCCACCCATGCATGGCCGGCCCTCCTCATTCATCCCACCTCCTTCTCTCTTTCCCTCTCTTTTATTTCTTTCTCCCCTCTTTATTTCTTATTCATTCCCCTTGTATTTTTTTATTTTTATTTCTTTTAACTACATGCAATGAATCTCATCTTCTCCCTCTCCCCTCATAAATGCCATACATGCATCTCCCAAGTACATGGCCGGCCACCCCCCTTATGTCATTCATTTCCACCATTTTCTAGAACCTTCCTCATATCCTATAAAAGGAACCCATGCCTCATGCTTTGGAGAAGGAGGATTTTAGAGAGCAAGTGAGATATCTAGTTCATGAGAGTTTTTTTCCTTGTTGTAGTTTTTATTGTAATTTCCTTTTTGTAGTAGAATAGCATTGTCCTATTTTAATTTTTTTGTATTTTCTTTTCTTAGGCAATGCAAATGAATTCTCTTTCTTCTATTTTGTTTTCTTCCTCTATTATGCTTAGCTAATTATATTTTGCGCCCGATCGCGATGAGCTTTGCGATAAAATAACGCATCTTTAATTTTATGTTTGCATTTGTATTTTTCCTATTTTGATCCTTCTTTGATTTTTATCGTGTCGACTCTGTATTCCGGTATACGGTAGTAGGCAATTGATCTCATTTCATAGAAGTCGAGAGACTCATTGATTTGAAAGATCACTCAAAGAAGGAAGAAGTTGAACGCAACCCTAGAGATAGGATGACGTAAATCCTCCGGATTGGAGTCAAATCCAATAGTGCGGGTCACTTCGGTAATGCGACTTTAGGCCTTTTTGACTTGTAAAGAGATTTCGGTCAAAACGTCTATAAGTTAGGGGATTTAATGCTCTAGCGAGATTACTTCCTAATATCGGATCTGTCACGGTCTTAATAGTATTGCAAATGCTATACTAATTTATTTCGTTATCTTATTTCAAAGTGAATCGTCGATCGAGCAATCTTTCGCAATATTTTATTTCTTTTTTAATTAAGCTTAGTTCATGTTAATTTTCAAACTCATCAATCGTTCGGTAGGATAATAGAATCATTGTGAGTAATAGTACTTGCCTGCCCCGAGTGTTTATACAACCTTGATATATTTTTATCACTATACTATAAAACGATAGGTACACTTGCCTATTCGGATTGTAGTTCGTGAGATGATTTTTAGCCCATCACTTATGGGGTGGTTGTTTTCTTTCGTGAGCATGGCGGGAAGCTCTCTTTGGAACACTTCCAGGACTGGTGCAATATTCGCTTTGATGGAGGCGAGCGTGTGGTGGTTCATAGTAACAAGAACTGGCTTGATTTTGAGGTCCGGGCATACCGTCGCCACGGAAATACCTTGTTTGGTTATGTCAGGAACTCTTGGGGCTTGTCGGAGCTGTGGAATACGTTACCTGATCATTGCCGTCGTCAAAATGGGAAGGAGCGAGACTTTTCTCTAGTGCTAGGATTTTTAGAGCCTCGTGAGTTGGCGAATCGAGTGTTTTGTATTTCTTCGTTTGTGGAGGAGAAGCGCTTGTTGCTGTATGGCATTTCTTCCATCTCTGGGTGGATCGCTGAGACGTCTTTGGGTGGTAGTCGGAAACGGAAGGCCGTTGTAGTTTCCCGAGGTGGAGGGAGCACGATGTCTTATTCGTCTTCTCCGAGTGATGATTCTCCATCCGGTGGCCGTGGCGGTTCGCCTCCCGAGGTGCAGGTGCTTGGTTTGTCTGCCCCCTAGTCTTTCCCTATGGAGGCAGCGGCTCCGAGGCTATCTTCTTCTTTGAAGGTGATGAATTAAGTGGTAAGTGAGCATGATCATTTTTAGCTTCTTTTTTATCATTATGTTGCTCTGATTTTTTTTTTCTTTTGCAGATAGAGGCTCAGGTTCAGATTGCCATTACCTGGAATGACCATTATGTGAGCCTGATGGATGGATACCTGGCCCTTCAGGAGAAGTTTCAGGCTACGACGGGTTCTCTTGTCGCCTTGAATGATGATTATGACCGGGATGTTTCTCAATTTCGTCGGATGAGATCGGAGTTGAGGGCGGAGCTGGAGGAGACCCAGGCTTCTCTAGAGGTGGAGAAGTCTCTAGTGGAGAGGACTACGCAGATGCTGAAGCGCGCTCAAGAGGAGACTTCTCGTTTGGAGGCGGAGCTTGATGTGGTGAAGGCCCAAGTGGAGGTGCTGTCTTCCGATAGCCATGTGTCATAGTTGAAGGTTGCTGGTCTTACAGAGTATATGGAGTCTCTGAATTACATGCAAGATCGGTGCTTGATCACCGAGGAGGTTCGTGAGGAGATCTGGAACAAGGAGTTGGAGCCTCAGATGGAAGACATTCGAGAGTTGGCCCTCTGATATTGAGTCTCGAAGGCTTTTTATCTTGTTAACAAGAGCTTGGGATGTAACGTATCCGATCTAAGCCTTGATGACCTTTATGGCGACGATGGTTCTAATGTTCACGCGACTGACGTGTAGCGGTGTTGTTTTTTATATTAGTGTTTGTTTGAAGTTTTTGATTTTTAACTAGACTGTTGTTGTTTGACGATTGTTGACTGGTGCGTTTGCACATGTATTTGTATGTTGTTATAATGAGATTTGTGTCATTTCTCTTGCTTGAGCACTGTTTGGCTCGTAGTGTTGTTTTACGAGGGCTATAATTGTGCCTGTAGTTGGTTAGTGACTTAGATTACACGAGAATTGCTCGCGGCTTAGTTTGTATGAGGATGGCTCGCAGCTTAGTTCATACGGGGATCGCCCGCGGTTTAGTTCGTACGGGGATCGCCCTCGGTTTAGTTCGCACGGAGATCGCGCACGGCTTAGTTCGCACGGGGATCACCCGCGGCTTAGTTCGCACGGGGATCGCACACGGCTTGGTCGTGAGGGGGGCAGGCCCTGACGATGTCCTGGAGTAGAAAGTCAAGTTCAGTGAATAGATTTTGTATTCAAACCGCATGCGCAGTCTTACCTTTCGCATGAGGATCGCTCGCGGCTTAGTTCATACGGGGATCGCCCGCGACTTGGTCTTGAGGGGGGCAGACCCTAACAACATCCTAGCGTAGAAAGGCAGGTTCGGTGAATAACTTTTGTATTCAAACCACATGTGCAGTCTTACCTTTTACACTAGGATCGCTCGCGACATAGTTCGCACGGGGATCGCCTGCGGCTTCGTCGTGAGGGGGCAGGCCATGACGACATCCTGGCGTAGAAAGGTAGGTTCGGTGAATAGCTTTTGTATTCAAACCACATGCACAGTCTTATCTTTCTCACGAGGATCGCTCGCGGCTTTGTTTTACTTTTAACTAATTGGTCATCATTAGGAAGGAATGCTATACTTTTTATATATGAAAATAGTTTTTACAAGTTCGGGCTTGTGGCTTGTACAGTAGTAGGTTGGGGAACAACGGCAGAGTAAAAAATTATTTTATAGTTCAGGGAAAAAAGCGGCGGGAGCGGGTTTGGAAAACATTTAGGAGTGATTGTTGTAGTATCGCGGTGTGATCACAATCGGCTTGGATGACTAAAAACTGCACATCGTAGGTGGTGGGCTCGGTTTCTTCCCTAGAGTTATGGGGTGGATGATGGTGCCTATGACTGGTACTGATGCCCCCCCCCCCCCTGCATGCATGCACTAGCTGACTCTAGCTTGAGGCTGCCAGTAATTAGTTTGAGCTGAAGCAGCGTTGATAGGAACAACACATTCATCATTATCCCTTCGTCTAACAAGACTTGATCTAATTTGACTGGCGGCTCGTCAATGCTGATGGTTATGCTCCTCGGATTCTGGGCGTGTGGCTGCTTCTTTTTTGCTAGGAATTGGTCGACTGCTCCTAGGCTGGCGAGTCGCTGAATCTTTTCTTTCAGATAATTGCATTCATCTGTGCTATGTCCGGGCCTCTGGTGATATTGACAACATTTCGATGAATCTGCCCGGGCTCGGGTGAGCGACTTGGGCTTGTGTAGCGATGGACGATTACGAATTGCTTGGAAAATCTTGTTCTAGGGGGGCATTTAGTGACGCAGGTTCTCGGCGTCGGCGAGACTTCTTTGGTAGGCTAGTGTCTGCGCGTTGTTTGCAGTTCCTTTGATGCTCTCGGTGCGATTCGATTTCTTGCTTCCTCTTCTGAGGTAAGTTACTTGTTGAGTTTCTGATGCCCCCCTTGTACTGTTGGTCTCCGAGGTAACGATCTTGCGTACTTCAGGTTAGTGTTGTTGGAGTGGGGAAACTATTGGTAGTTGAGAATTCCTTTTCTATATCGTACTCTTTGTAGGGGGTGTCTTATTCGCGCCAAAGAGTTCTTCTGGTGGTGGTGACCCGACTTGCCCAAACGGTGGCGCGGAGGACGGTTTTACTTCTCGACATATGACGAGCATTATGGCTTGGAGCTCGTTGATTTGGGAGGCGTGTTTGGCGAACATGCCCTCTAGCTTGACCGCGGTGGCTATTTGATCATTCTCGTTGATGTGGGAGGGGGCTGGCGTGGTGCGCCCTCCTGGGGCGGGCGCCTTAGTTATCCAAGCGCTTCTGTTTGCCATTGATGTCGTTCCTTGGGAGCTGTTAAATAGGAGGTTTCGTCTCTTTGTACCGCTGTGCCGCGAGTACGATCTTCCTAGGATGTTGGGAACTCGTTTCCCACAGACGGCGCCAAACTGTTGCGTACTAACTCGACGTCCCGGTCGGGCCGGTAAAACCTGGACCGCCTTAGCTCTCGGAACAGTCGAGCGCGCACACAGCCAAATGAGTAAGTTGATTGTACATTAGCAGTTTTAACGTGAAAAAAATCTCTCAACTGGGTAAAAAATCAAGTGACCGGCGGCCGCTCCTTAGCCGCAAGGCGGCGGCCAAGGAGGAGGGCGGCCGGCGGCCGCTCCTTGGCCGCAAGTCGGCGGCCAAGAAGGAGGGCGGCCGGCGGCCGCTCCTTGGCCACAAGGCGGTGGCCGGAGTGGAGCGGCGACCGGTGAACTGAGAGGCGGCGTCGGCGGTGGTTGCTTAGGTGTGCATAGTGGGATCGGCGTAAGGGAGGATCGGGTGTGGCGATCGTGTGCGCTGCCAAACCCATGATCCCACTGCTCTTGGGTGGAGATCATGGGGGGTGTGGCTATGGGCACACCTTGCTCATTATAAATGGGGGTCATCCCCATCAAGTATATAGCAATGTTACCTCATATAGATAATAGCACCCAATAAATAATTTAAAATAACACTCATGTTTTGAAATACATCTTCTATAATAGAACCCCTACCCTAGTACTGCTATTTGCAAAATCCCGAGTGCCACTAGCCCGACTGCAATTTCCATTCCCTCTTCGCCCCACCCGTGGCCCTCTTCCCGACTGTCTTGTATTCTGTTTAACTTCATGAAGCGGAATACTGCTGATTTACACGTTTTTGTGTTGAATATTTAACTTTGATCATTTATTATGGGTTATGTCTAATTGTTTGTGGAGACAATATTTTCTTGCTTATATATCCCTAGCAATTATGACTCTGTTTGGTGCGGTGATGATGGTTGGTGATGATCTTGGTGATGATGGTTACGAATGTGGCGGTTATGAGCGAATGTTGGTGAACACCCAACATTTTATCCAAACTCCGTGGTGCAAAACAGCCGAAGCATTTAGCCCAACAAATTTACGGTTAAGTTTATACCACTCCTTGAAATTATATTAAACAGATGATGTCATTTTATAAATTTTTAATATAACTTTTCTTAATTTAAGGTTTCTAATTTGTTGCACACTAATCTCGAAGGTGAGAAACATTATCACATTGAAACACAGTTCTAACATAATATCCCGATCAGCCTAACGATCCACTCTCACATCATGCGTAAAGAAAAACCGAGTTAGAAGCTGAAGAGTGGGAAACATTTTTTGGGGGTCCAAGTCTCTTCGCCGGTAAGCCCCGGTCGTGTTCTTTATGATCATTTTGGTTGGATAACAATTTTTTTTCTAAATGATGTTAAAACAATCTCATTGAATTGATTATAAGCGGTCATTTCTTGACCTAAAAATAGTCATAAACAATCTCTGGGATGACCAAAGGCACATCCCTACATGGGATGAGGTGGGTTGAAAATGTATGAACACATTGAGAAACTCGTACAGCCTTATGCATTTGTGATTGATCTTTGGCTCAAAATAAGGAATTAATTTCGAGTTGATAAGGTGCTGGTTTTTAGCAATTTGTATGTAGAGCTATGTGTTGTGAATAATAAAAATAATAAAAACACAATGCCATAAATATTTACAAATATGATACAAATTATTGAAATTTTATACACCTAAAGAACACCATGGCTGCGTTGGCACGGTGGTGGCAGTCATGAATATGGGGGGGTTAAATTGTCATTCGTTAACGCCCACCTAAAGAACTTCATCCACTTTTATGTTCAAACGGATGATACTTGTTAGGTGATCTTTAACGAATGATGGTTTAACCCCAAGCGTTTACGACCGCCACCACCATGTCAAACGGAGCCTATGGTTTCGTTTGGGAGGACTTATTTTCACCGGTCAGGCGGTTACGACCGCATGAACCGGACCTTAATTAAGGTCCGGTTCATGCGGTCGTAACCGCCTGACCGGTGAAAATAAGTCCTCCCAAACGAAGCCTATATCTGCTTGTAGCTCATTCAGTTTATCAACTTCTGCTTCTTTGTTTTTCTCCTGTAATCCTGGATC
The DNA here is from genome assembly GCA_039583875.1 of Platanthera guangdongensis. Lineage (NCBI taxonomy): Eukaryota > Viridiplantae > Streptophyta > Magnoliopsida > Asparagales > Orchidaceae > Platanthera > Platanthera guangdongensis. Next base: position 104,746,212 of record CM077150.1, read on the forward strand.
AGTCGCTTCAGCTCAGCAGGGGGCTTCGAGATTATCCACTGGCTGAACTCCAGAAGCCCCATGTTCATAAACGCAGCAATTTTTCTGAACTCGTTCTTCTTCTGTTCTCTTGAATACGATTTAGATACAATATTCATTTGGCACGAAATATTAGAAATGTTTACATCATTTTGAGTGACGGAATCATGCTTCCCTTGATGATGTCCAGGCCCCATGTTCACAACATCCTCATTTCGATGAGCGTAAAGTATACCTGAAATGATGAAGATACACCAGTTGCACATTGTAAAACCACCAAAAATAGATCAATTGCATATACACCATCACCATGGAATTATATTAACTTTTGCCAAATTACAGAAAAAACTAGAGCATGAGTGATGGAGATCAGCCTGCCTTTTCAGAGCATGAGTTTCTGAACCAGTTTGAGGTCGATATACCCTAATGTTGACTTTATGATCATCATCGGATCGATCGGAGCTTCGACAATATGATTGGTGGCTCTTTATTAATTAAATATTACGGTTAGATTTTAGTTAGTTGTTTATCATGTTGAGCTGTTGACTGATTGGGCGCATGCCTACATCTGCATTTTCGTTTAGTTGGGTCACTGCAGGTTTCCTACAGAGTCATCCTGCATCAATGGGAAGACGGGCGGGCAAATAATATCAAAGATTGTTGGCAGACGGGAGAAAAATCAAGCATAGAAGAAGAATTGAGAGGTACCAAAAGAAGGGATTAGAGGAGAGATGCAACTCATCAGGAAGTTCAGGGAGGAGGCGAAGAGAAGGAAAACCACCTCAAGTGGGGCCCTTCAGAGGGGGCTCAGTCAGGGTCGCATAGCTGGAGAAGGGTGGTGGCGAGGCTCTCTACTTCTCCGGCGCTGTCAGGGCTCCAAACTGAGAGTAGGCTTTTTGAAATGGGTCGTTAGGGTGGTGTGAAGTTGATTCTGGTGTTTTGGGGGTGGGGGGTATATGTGAGATCGGGACCCTCACCCTCTCTCCTCCTCATCTCTTTCTCATCTTTGGTTTCAAGCAACCAGGACAGGTGGGGTGGGGAGTCAGAGCTGTAGGGTCGAGGGGAGAAAGGTTAGGTTTGAGCTTAATAGATTAAGTGGAATTTAATTCGGACTCATTTAGGGCTCTATTTATTTGGGCGTTTCGGTGCTCCGTTTTGGGCAAATGCCGCCGGAAGGCGGGTAAACAAATGAACATCCGGCAGTGTTTGCTCCGTTTCAACCCGCCCGCCTTGAGAAACGCCCCAAAAAGCTCAGTTTGGAGCAGCCACCTCCTCCCTCCGTTTCGAACACTCCGTTTCCACCCGCCGGATCGACCCGCCACCGCCGAAACAAATGAAGCCTTAGATTTAATGACCCCTATTCAATTGCTTTGGAAAGTGTTTCAGTAGGAGGGGGGAGGGTAATGGATTGATGGGTGGAGTTAAGGTGGGATTCCATCATTCTATTTCAAAAAGACCTCTTTTAAGGAGGGTTGGAGGGAACCAAGAGGTGGTAAGAGAGTGAAAGTAGGAAGATTCAGATATGACCATCACTCCCACGGTCTCGCCAGACAACCAACCACACAAGAGTTGGATGTGGAGACTGATCTGTAAGTCAGTGTTCCATGTAAGAAGGTCATGTATTGATTATTGGGGGTAGTTATGTTAACTACCCTGTAGTTTGGGGTTGTCATGTTAGTTATGGGGGCAGTGGTGTCAATTGTCAACTATAGGGTAGTTGGTTTTCTAACATTGTAAAACTACTATAAATACATAATGTATTACCGATCGGGTGAAGAGGACAGCGGCGCGGTGTCGCCCGACATCAACGGTTTCGCCCGACGGAACTGCTGGAGGCGGCGCGGTAGAAAGGCAAAAGGCAAAGAGAGAGGAGAGGGAAGAGAAGATTAGGGTTAGAGAGAACCAAAAGGGATCAGCCCCCTTCCTTAGACAAATGATCCAAAGATCCACTAAAAGTCCAACCACACCCCCTTATATAGTGAGGGTCCAATACAACAATAATTAAAACAAACTGAAATTAAAAACAAGCTGACTTAAATATCATCTAGCCCTCTGCGGGTCTGGTTCATTCGCGCCGCGCGAGTCGCCCTCCGGTTCGTGTGCGTCGCGAGCCCCCTCCTCCGAGCCGTGAGCTGAACCCCGAGCCCGCTGCCTTCGCGTGTAAACTCGCCATGCCGGCTCCTCCGGCTGCAGCTCAGTAACAATACCGTCATCTGGAAAATTGGCCTTGTCCTCAAGGCAGTAGTCCGGAAACTGCCGGCGAAAATCATCTCGAAGGAGCCAAGTAGCTTCGTTCGTCGGGCGGTGCTGCCATGCGACGCGGATCTCTTCCGGGCTAGCGTCCCCGGGTAAGTGGTGTCTACGGTCGAGACTGGCCTGGGGGTACAAGGGCTCGGACCCAAAGTACTCGAGGTCGGCCGGGATATGGTCCACTAAGGGGTGGTCGCCTACCACCCGTCGGAGCTGGGAGACGTGAAAAACCGGGTGGATGCGACTGCCACTGGGTAAGCGAAGCCGGTACGCCATGGCTCTGATGCGACTGATGACCTCGAATGACTCATAATAACGTGGTGTCAACTTCGGACACGGCCGCCGTGCGACAGAAAGCTGGCGGAAGGCTGCAGTTTGAGGAAGACCTTCTCCCCCACTAGGAAAGTGAGATCCCGACGCTTACGGTTGGCGAAGGAGACCATCTTTGCTTGGGATCGCCGAAGATGGTGTTTCAAGATGTCGAGGATGATGTCCCGATCCTGCAGATGGTCGGCCAGGCTGGCCACGAGGCATTCCCCGGGTAGGTGGCGGGTTACGGATGGCGGTAGGCAGCCATACACCGTCTCGAATGGGGAGGTGTTCGCCGCATGATGATACACTGTGTTATACGAGTACTCCGCCCAACACAGCCATTTGGCCCACGTGCCTGGCCGTTCTCCAATGAAGCAGTGAAGATATGTCTCTAAACACCGGTTGAGAACTTCTGATTGCTCGTCGGACTGCGGATGATAGGCCGTGCTCATCCGGAGATGGGTACCCTGTAGGCGGAAGAGGGATGTCCAGAAACTGCTGAGGAACAAGGGGTCACGGTCACTGACTATAGTGTGTGGAAACCCATGTAGTCGAACAATCTCTGTGATGAAGGCGCCGACCACCGTGGCTGCTATGTACGGATGGCGCAGAGAGATAAAGTGCACGTACTTTGACAGACTGTCTACCACCACCAAGATGCAGTCGAACCCGTTCGAGCGAGGGAGCCGGGTGATGAAATCCATATCAATGTCTTCGCAGATGTGTTCCGGAATCGGCATGGGCTGTAGCAGGCCGCTGGGAAACATAGTCTCATACTTGGCCTTCTGGCACGGAAGGCACGTGGCCACATGGGCCTTCACCTGGCGGAACATCTGTGGCCAGTACAGGGATGCCTCCAGCCGCCTGTAAGTGCGGAACGCTCTCGCGTGTCCACCGGTCGGGGTGGCATGGAACTCGTCTAGTAGTCGGGGTATGCTTGGCGAGGAAGCGGAAAGGACAAGGCGGCCCTGATGGAATAAACGCCCCCCCCCCCCCCCCCCCCCCCCCACAAGCGAGTAGGGAGGATGAGCTACTGGGTTCGCCAAGAGGGCTGTCCGGAAGGCCGCAAGGTGGGAATCCTGCTCGACTTTTTTGCTGTGCCGGAGTTGCGATTTTTTGTTGCAGTAAGTAGCGGAGGCTGTGGATGTCGGTGCAGACCATGAAAGGACGACCCAAGAGGTATGGCCGCCAGTGTTGGACCGCGAGCACAAGGGCCATGAGCTCGTTTTCATAGGTTGAACGACTCCTGATTGTTGAGGAGAACGCGCGACTGTAGTAGGCGATGGGCCGGCCAGCTTGCATGAGGACCGCCCCTACGCCGGTGCCGGAGGCGTCACAGTCGACGACGAAGGTTTGCTGAAAATATGGCATAGCCAACACCGGTCCTTGCACAAGGGCGGGTTGGAGCGCTGAGAAAGCTTCCAGGGCGGCGGGTGACCATGAGAAGGTGCCTTCCTCTGAGAGGTTGAGCATCTGGGTGAGTGGGCGAGCCAACGCGTCATAGTACTTGATGAACCGCCGATAGTAGCCGGTGAGCCCGAGAAATCCGCGGACTTACCGCAGGGACGTAGGCATCGGGCACTGCAGGACTGCCTGAATCTTATCCGCGTCCATGGCCACGCCGGCGGCGGAAAAAGTGTGGCCCAAGCAACTCATTGTGGTTGCTCCGAATGAGCACTTATTGCGGTTAAGGACGAGTTGGTGTTGCCGGAGCGTCAAGAATGTGCGCCGCACGTGATCAAGGTGTGTCTACCAAGAACGACTAAACACCAAGATGTCATCAAAGAAAACGAGCACATACTTACGGAGAACTGGGCGGAAGATCTCATTCATGGTTGCTTGAAACGTCGCCGGCGCGTTGGTGAGGCCGAAAGGCATGACCAAGAATTCGAAGTGGCCGTCATGCGTCCGGAACGCGATCTTCGGCACGTCATCCGGAAGAACCCGGATTTGATGGTAGCCCGCCGGGAGATCCAGCTTCATGAAGTAGGCGGCACCGTGTAGCGCGTCCAACAGATCCTGTATCACCGGAATGGGGTACCCATTCAGGGCACGTCGTAGAACCAACAATTGTCACTGGCCGCCATTTACATGGAGGGGTTTCGCTGGATCAGTTTCATTTGACAGTCTAATCCCTGTAACATCCCTTTACTGACACCAAAAATATAATTAAATTTCAGGGTATGTTCGCGAGAGAATTTGATCGAGCAATTAGTACGTCAAGGTATGACCCTAATTATTTGTCGCGCGTTAAAATAAATAGTCGTTACTACTGTAATGTCTTGGTCATGTGATAGCGCGGTGGCGTAAAAAAAAGATATTCCAGAAGTGGTGTCATGGCATTTCCGTAATAACAGGGAGATGTCTAACTTCCTAAGTGAATCGACGTTTTCCCCAATTTATCTCATCTACGGTTGTCATAACCGCTCCTCCCCACGGTGTTACCGCTCAGTTATAAGCCGCAATCCTCCGTAAAACCCTATTTCTTTTATTTCCCTCCACAGGCGAGCGACAGAACCAGGCCGTCATTTCTCCCCTGCAGACGCTGCGTGCCCCGACAGTCCTCCCGTCTCCTTCGCCTCTAGTTGTTGTCGTAAAGGGTTCAAGTGATCTCTTCTCCTGCACCAGTAGTTGTCGACGGTGAGGTCTTTCATCCCTCTCCCGTATTTCCAGTTGCTGGCAACTACGGCAGGTGCCCTGTTCCGTGCGGTGAGGACACTGGCAGCCGATTTTGACCTCTGTCCTCCTTCCAGAAACCAAAAATATTCTTCCCTGCTTTGTGAGGAGGCCACCAACTACTGCCTGTGGGGTTTCTCTCTTGGATTCCTAGCCTTTCTGCGGGTCTTTTACCGATTTCTGCCGGGGGTTTTGGAAACCCTAACCGTTGAAACCCTTCCAGCAGTCCTTTCTCCGTAATACTATCCGTGTAAGGAGCCCCTTTTTTTATGAGATTTCAGTTAACTTTTATGTTAAAATTTCCTTATGGTTGTATGAAATTTTATTAGGATCTTGTGCGGAAACACCTAGTGAGGGCGAGGATGCGATCCATATCAGAAATAACAACCTCCACTATAGAGAAGTGGAAATTCTTTCCTTCCTCTCGAACTGAAACAGTAATCCTAAAAATTTAGCAAGTCTTATGTTGAATTCATTCGTGTTGGGGTTTGGGGAGTGTTGGGGTGAAACTTTCTGTTGGATATTGTATCTACAATAATCCGGATTTGAAGAAGGGCCCAGTTAGGCTAAGATGAATTGTGACTTTATTTGATGTTGCTTTCAAGCTATGTACTTGCAGGTCGACAATGTCAAGTACACACTAATGTCAGTTTACAGTGGATCAGTAAATACAAGACTATACAATGTAATTACTCATTGTGTAGGCCAAAGTGTTGACTCACGTGTAATCTCTCTATTGGGGTGTTATCCCAAGTACAGGAGAAGGCTCAAGGATGGTCAAGAGTTAGACCCAGGAAAATAGGAATTTTACCTAAGTAAAATTCGGCGAGTATGGTTGAGCATACACGTCGAATTCGTCGAGTATCGTCATTGATACAGGCCGAATTCGTCGAGTATACTTACTAATACCAGTCGAATTTGTCGTATATACTTAGGGTAAATTCATTGTAGTGAAAAATTTGTCAAGTAAAATTCGTCGAGTATCATTGTGCATACTCGTCGAATTCGTCGAATATATCTAACGATACTCGCCTAATTCGTCGAATATGCTAAGTGATACACGCCGAATTCGTCGAGTCAAGTCGACACTACTTGTCTAGATTTTTCTAAGTTCAATTCGTCGAATATCAAGCGTTGGGTGCGTTGAGTCATCTCAACGATATTCGACGAATGCAGCCATTGGCGTTGAGTCAATTCAAACCGTCATATATCATGGCGTCGAGAGCGTTGAGTCATTTCGACGTTATTCGACGAATGCTGCTCTAAGTGTTGAGTGATCAAACGACGTTGAGTGCGTCGAGTCTAATGACCGATACTCGACGAATTCGTCGAGTATGCCTGGTGATACTCGACGAATTCGTCGAGTATGACTTGTCGCCATTGTGTCGAGTGTGTTGTCGGTCTGAGATGATTTGGCTATGTCATATTCGTCGTATATAAAGATGCATTCGGCGAGTATCAATATGATACTCCACGATACTCGACGAATTTGACTTAGGTCACTTTTCTGAAATTTTCAAAAACCAGTTCACGGGTTCAGTCGGGCATGCACAGTAACTTTTAGGGTTCCGTTTTTGGAAATCCTTTCTAGTCGTTGCTTCGATTCTCTCTATATATATGTTAGGATGAATTTCAAAATTAAGAATCTTGCTAATCTTGCTAATTGATATTTCGAAATCACACGGCTTTCCAAAATCGTAACCGACGGCTCGCCATTTTCGGATTTTGCGATTCCTTCCGTTCGGCCGCAGGCGAAGTGCAAGATTCATCGTCTTCGACTTTCACGACTAGATTGCTTCTTCTCTCAAGATCTATACTCCTCTAGATCTAGTCGTTCGAAGATTGAAGGTTCACGATTCAAAGTCTTCAAAGCTTTCCACTTTCCGAGTTCTCCAAATCTCAAGATCTACTATTTCGAAGAACGTCGGAGGGAAGACTTGTCATCGTTGTTGTATTGTAATATTCATATACAATTGTAGGAGATTGTTTCTCCGAGTTTGTAGATCCGTATGTGGATCGAGTTTGTAGATCCGTTTGTGGATCGAGTTTGTAGATCCGTTTGTGGATCGAGTTTATAGATCCGTGTGTGGATCGAGTTGTAGGAGAGTTTGTTCTCCGAGATGTAGCAGCGTTGCTCCGAGTTGTAAGATTGTTGATAATCTGAGAAAGGTAAAGTATCCGAATCTTACCCTTCACGGTAGATAGGCGAGGCGGGACAGTGGACGTACCCAATACGGGGAACCACAATAGATCTATGTGTTTGTGTGCTTGTTTATTTTTGAGTAAATTTTTAATCCGTGAAAAGACACAAACATCACCTATTCACCTCCTTCTAGGTGATTTAGGTAGACGCTAGATACTTTCAATTGGTATCAGAGGGAGGTTTTGTTTGATAAGTCTAATACCTTGAACAAGATCTCTGATCTAGCGTTCAGAGATTCTGCATATTCACCATGGACAGAAGCAATGACATGTCATCCCTGAAGTTGTCTGTATGCACTAAAGAAAATTTTCCTATGTGGAAGGAAAGAGTCAGGTTTTTCATGAAAACTGCTGATCCAAGAATTTTTCAGATAGTGGAAGGACCACATATTCCTACTCAAGCTTCAGCTCTGAATCCGGCAATTATGATCCCTAAGAAAATGATGGATCTAACTAAGGATGAAATTGTCATGGTATCCCTGGATAAGAAAACGAAGAACATCATTGCAAGCGCAGTGGACGACTCTATGCTCCAAAACTTATTCCACTGTAAGTCTGTCAAAGAGATGTGGGATTGCTTAGTAGTTCTGATGGAAGGGACTGAGAAAGTTCGAGACGATCGAAGATCTTTACTGAATCAAGAGTACGAAGCGTTTAAGCAAGGATCAAGTGACTCTATTGCTGACAGCTTCGAAAAAATTTTCAAGATCGTCAACGGCCTCAGGAATTATGGTCGCACATTCACTAATGGCGAGGTCAATGACAAATTCCTAAGATCGCTGACGAAGGACTGGGACACCAAATTGTTGTTATTAGGGAATTTGGAAAGTTGTCGGAGATCGACACCCCATAACCTGTTTGGCAAATTGCTCTCCTACGAACTCCAGATGAACACCAGGAAGAAGGAGGAGCAAAGCAGCAGAACTTCCAGCAGAGAAAAGTCAGTGGCTCTGAAGGCTGAAGGGTCGAGAAAGTCTAAAGCTGTGTCACCCGTAAGGACACGAGCCCCCGACACTACAGAAGACTCTGAGCCAAGCACGTCCGACTCCGAGCTATCAGATGGAGAATTTTCTTCTATCTCCAAACAGTTCAAGAAACAGCAGAGCAAGAGGAGACAAATGAAAAATCGGTCATCCTTTTCAGACTCCAGAAGATCACGTTGTGACGGTGATCGAACGACGAAAAGTTACAACAAGGAGGACATGTATAAATCCAAACCAAACAAACAGTTTTCCTCTGACATTGTTTGCTACTATTGTAATAAGGCAGAACATGTAATTGCAGAGTGTCCCTATAAGAAGAAGGATAGTTCCAAGAAGGAAGAAAAGAGATCTTTCAAGGTAAAGAAAAAAGAAGAAAAGAGCTTCGTCGCGAAAAAGTCGAAGACTCTCAGTGACAGTGACTCGAGTGAATTGAGCTCAGAAAATGAGGAAGCCTACTTCGGGTTTATGACACAATCAGACGAGGAAGTGGGCGACACTGAGTACCACAGGAAGGTAAATCCGCACAACATCTCTGAGTCTGAAACGTCCACTAATGGTCATGAAGACTACTCTTCTGACGAGAACAAATCAGAATTGATGGCTCAGCACGAGCACCTATTGAAGGCTTTCGACAAATGTCGTAAGCTAGTCCGAAAGCAGTCAAAAGAGATTGTCTCCCTCAAGACAGTGGAAGCTAATCTGAAGGAAGAAATTGCAAAATTACTTCCTCTCAGTGATGAAATCCACACCCTGAAAGAGGAACTTAAAGATTCCGCTGAGACATTAACCCTGAAAGAAAAATACCTTGATGAGCTGCAAGAGAAGCTCACCCGTGGAGAGAAAACTCGTTGAGAGTTTCTCCAAGCCGAAGACAGTTCTCCCTCTCATTGATGAGTTTTCAGCTCAGAAGAAGGGTAGTGGTATTGGCCATGTAGCTGGAAAGGGTAAGGCTGTCAGGAAGGCTAGCGCCAAGGAAAATGAGAAGGCACCCATGGGTCAACCCTCGTTTAGAAAGGTAATCTTCCCGACGAATAAGTTTGACCTTGAGTCATCTTTTGGTCATCATGCTAGGCCTACTTATGTAGAGCCCAAAAATAGATACCAGGGATGGACCCATCACCGTGACTTTTGTGTCAACGATATTCGACGAATGCAGCCTTTGGCGTTGAGTCAATTCAAACTGTCGTATATCATGGCGTCGAGAGCGTTGAGTCATCTCGACGCTATTCGACGAATGTTGCTCTAAGCGTTGAGTGCGTTGAGTCTAATGACCGATACTCGACGAATTCGTCGAGTATGCCAGGTGATACTCGACGAATTCGTCGATTATGACTTGTCGCCATTGTGTCATGTGTGTTGCCGGCCTGAGATGATTTGACTCAGTCATATTCGTCGTATATCAAGATGTATTCGGCGAGTATCAATATGATACTCCACGATACTCGACGAATTTGACTTAGGTCATTTTTCCGAAATTTTCAAAAACCAATTCACGGGTTCAGTCGGTCATGCACAGTAACTTTTAGGGTTCCGTTTTTGGAAATCCTTTCTAGTCGTTGCTTCGATTCTCTCTCTATATATGTTAGGATGAATTTTAAAATTAAGAATCTTGCTAATCTTGCTAATTGCTATTTCGAAATCACACGGTTTTCCAAAATCGTAACCGACGGCTCGTCATTTTCGAATTTCGTGATTCCTTCCGTTCGGCCGCCGGCGAAGTGCAAGATTCATTGTCTTCGACTTTCACGACTGGATTGCTTCTTCTATCAAGATCTATACTCCTCTAGATCTAGGCGTTCGAAGATTGAAGGTTCACGATTCAAAGTCTTCAAAGCTTTCCACTTACCGAGTTCTCCAAATCTCAAGATCTACTATTTTGAAGAACATCGGAGCGAAGACTTGTCATCGTTTTTGTATTGTAATATTTATATATTATTGTAGGAGATTGTTTCTCCGAGTTTGTAAATCCGTTTGTGGATCGAGTTCCCCAATGTAATGAGGTGAGTCCCTATATGTAACGAGGGGAGTTGAATCCCTTTGTGAGTGATTCCCCGGTGGTTATGAGTACATTTGTCCCCAAAATTTGGGTTAATGAATCATTACTTGTCTTTTTTTGCATAGTAACGAATATTTTGTATCAATTTGCAATTATGCTACGCTTTTACAACATTTTGTATTTATTTGCAATTATGCTTCGCTTTTACAACATATGCTTTACTTTTACCACATCAGGCAGTGTGTAGCAACAAAAATTGGAGCATTACAACTGATGCAGCATGAGTCTACAGGTGGCGGGGGTCCGATACCCTAACTCAAAGTGCAATGCAAACGACTACACGATACATGCAAATGCAGTTACGATCAACTCAAAGTGACATGGCAGTACAAACAATCCCATAAAATGGATGTATAACACAAACACTGATGCGAGGAACCATCTGAATAAAATTGGCAATATGTAGTTAATTAAAATAAAATCACAGTTTGTGCACAATCGATCACATGATAATTGAAATTGGAAACACAGATTTTAATCCACAGACAATTAAGTTGCAAATAAATTTAAGTGCGCACCAAATAAGTCCCGTAAATCAAACTATGATTAATAGTGACAAAACACATAATAGAATCTCAAATCCCACAATAATAGGGCACAATCATAGCGTTCAACAAAGATAAATAGAGATTTACTCTTGTATGCGGCAGCGTGAATTAGGGATGTAAGACAATGGTGGTAGCGTCCTCAGCACAACGGTGGCTCCACGAAAGGGCTGCGGAAGGGCTGGGTATGACAGATCGAGTGTTGTCGGGTAGGGGATCTGGATGCCGATATAGCACAGATTTGGGCAGAGGTGCTGGCAAGACGGTGGTGGGGTTTGGGAAGGCTGCCGGGGTAGAGGAGGAACAGGTTTGGGTGGAAGCTTGGATGAGGACAGTCGTCGGGTGGGGGATCTGGATAAGGGGAAGTCGGCGAGATACAGGGGTGGTTGACGGGTTTGGGAAAGGGGGAGGGAGTCAGTTGTGTGTGAGGGTTGCGGGTGAGGGCCAGGACAAGGGACCGACCTGTTGAGGTCCGCCGGGGTCTGGGGAGGGAAGGGGAGGCGGAGGTGGGGTGATCTGGGTGCGTACGGGGTTGAGAAGAGGAGATCGGCTGCAGGCGGGCTGAGGGAATCGGGCTTGTAAGGGTCGTCGGGCTCTAAGGAAAGGGAAGAAGGGGCGGGGCTGCAAACGGGCACGCCGGGAAAGAAATACGGAAGACGCGCAAAGAGGACCGCTCGGAATCCACCGAGGTGACCAGCCGGCAGCAGGAAGGCAACCAACGATCCCTAATCTTGTCACAGAAGCTAGTATTTATAGGGAGAGAGGGAAAATAAACTAGGGCACCCCGACCGGACGACTAATAATGTTTGGGCCAATCGATGGCTAAATACAACACCAAATAAATAAAATAATATAGTAAACAGACTCGGAACGACCATCCGGCGCATCCGCGGACTCGGATCGCCCAAATGGATCGCCGATCACCGCCTACTGCGGGTAGACGCGTGTGGGTCGTCGATCACCATCAACTCCCCCAACTTGAAAGCACTCATCTCCGGTGAGTGAAGATGATCGTACTCTCGGCATAATTCCGGGGGGAGTCTCTCGAGCTACTCAGCAGAAATCCAAGTATTTTCTGAAACCAGGTGAGCGAGCCACTGGACCAAGTACGCAAAACCATCCGGCTGCCCATTGCAGTGAAGTCGTGGCCAATGACGTGTAGAGAATCTCCGGTAGGCGTAGGCGACTGTCAAAGTAATGTATCTCTGTCTGACAGTGGCGTTGGTGGAACTGTCGGCAGGGTGGTGTGGTCCTTTGAGTGGTGCTCAACCGTCCGCGATTGCTTGGGCATGGTGGGTACAGGGGTGCAAAGGAGGGGTGGGGTAAAGTGTGGCTCAGGGGTAGCTGGAGATAATGGGTCCACATACACTCTCTCCTAATAGTAAGGAGTAAAATCCTCTACATTGAACACCCGGTGAATTCCCATTGCTGGTGGATATCAACCTCATACGCGATTGTACCAATCTGTTGAGTGACTGTATAGGGGCCCATTCGGTGGCCACTAAATTTCTCCACTGCCTCCCGTGGGAGTCTCTTTGATCAACTGTGAATCATAACCTGCTCCCCAAGTTCAATAATTTGATCTCTCATGTGTTGAATTGCATGAATCTTATAATAATCATTACTTATCACAATTTTATATCGTACAAGTTCAACCAATTCAAGAAAATGATGCAAGACATGTAATGAATATGAATCAGGCAGCATAGAACAGTCAAGCACAACATTTGAATGAACATGCAAATGATGAACCCAAAAAAAGACATGGTTGCATGAGCAACACGACAGACGCGATACACAGATAACTAGCAAGCTCCATGTGGCGAGGGTCCCTTGGAAAGGGTGATTTTTCAGGAGGTTCGTCGAGCGGAGTGTAATAAAACTCAGTGAGTGTACGATGAGTGTCGGAATGACCGTGTGAGACGCCAACACTCCAATACGAACTCATATGGTTCCTAATATCTCTCAAGTAACGTGACGCATCAGAAGGCTCACCAGGAGGTACGTATGAAAATTTATCACGAAGGCGACGATCATCTGAGTGGGTAATAAAGACATCAATAACAGGATGCGACGCTCGAGCGTGACAAAGGCCGCTAATAGAAAAGAACTCATCTGATGGGTCAGCAGGCAGTATGCTTAAGAACTCATCACGAGTGTGGTGGCTCATATGCTCAATTCTCAATATATTGGGCAAATGCTCAAGTGTACCTAAACAAATCCCCACATACTCAATATCGCACCCAAGGCCCGCTCTCCAAAGCAAAATAAGGGGCGTGAGTTGGAGAAATGTCAATAAGTCAGCGCTCACAGCTGACTCGCTCATCGGGATGTCAATCTCACGGGGAGGTGATGGTTCCTCAGAGGGCTTGTTAGAGGAGTCATTAAAAAACTCGCCAGTTGGGTCATGATCCTCTAAGTGAATACTACTAATAAGGGTAGTGTACCCAAACACGGGTGAGACCACCACCAAGATATCAACACTAGGATCGAGGCACCCGATCATGACATGACTCGAAATAAGGCTAAGGGAAGAGTGAGAGGAATTCACACTCAAGTGGAGGTTACCCAACAAGGTGTCAAGAAAGGGGTCAATGACCAAGGGGGTAACGAAGCCAACATAAGGTATAGAAGAAGGATAGACCGTCACAGTGCCTCTGGGTCGCTCGGCCTCGCTCTCGTGACCAAACTCACCAGACATACAAATGGCGCTCTCTACCTGTAATACAAGGCCAGGGTCAAATGCTGCCTCAAAATCCCGTGAGCACGAAGGCTGGTCAATAGGAGTACCAAAATCAGGTGGCGAATCGCTCACGTCTATGAGAGTAGTACCTGCATCGGTGGTTTGACTTAAATCCTGATGTGTCGCTCTATAGGTTGCCCATAGGGAAGATTTTAAGCGATCCATTTGAGCATGTATGTCATCAAAATAATCAAGAACCAATCACCGAAATTCGGCTTCAAGTATCTCTATTGGTGGAACACTTGAGCGATCCAAACGCATGCAATTATCCACATATTGGTGACCTTTTTAGGGTTTCGGATAGTCATCAAAATGCTCACCCCTAATAGACTCACAACGTGTCAAAGGGTGAATATGATCCCTATGAGCACGTGGCGAAGGGATAGAGTGCTCACCAGAATAGTACGACGATCTGTTCAGAGGGGCTCTACAAAGATCCTCAACACTACCAACATCAAGTCGTGATATAGTGACGATAACGTGAAATGCTAGAATCATAGCGATCGTCTCTAGCAAATCATGGCGAAGGGTCGACACGATACCTAGAATGAGCGGAATGCGGATACGGATGATCATCGTAATAATATGCCAAGAGATACTATCTATAGACTCCACTACTGCATATAAATGTGGGGCTAATGCAACCTCCCTCTGATACCAATTGATGCAGCACGAGTCTACAGGTGGCGGGGGATCGATGCCCTAACTAAAAGTGAAATGTAAACGACTACATGACACATGCGAATGCAGTTACAATCAACTCAAAGTGACATGGAAGTACAAGAAATCCCATAAAATGGTTGTATAACACCAACGCTGATGCGAGAAACCATCCGAATAAAATTGGCAATAAGTAGTTAATTAAAATAAAATTAGAGTTTGTGCACAATCGATCACACGATAATTGAAATTGGAAACACAGATTTTAATCCACAGACAATTGAGTTGCAAATAAATTAAAGTGCGCACTGAATAAGTCCCGCAAATCAAACTATAATTAATAGTGACAAAACTCATAAGAGAATCTCATATCCCACAACAATAGGGCACAATCATAGCGTTCAACAAAAAGAAATAGATAACATCCATACCTAGATTTACGCATGTATATGGCAGCGTGAATTAGGGATGTAAGATGATGGTGGTAGTGTCGACACAACAGTGGCTCCACAAAAGGGCTGCAAAAGGGTTGGGTATGGCTGATCGCGTGTTGTCGGGTAGGGGATCTGGATGCGGGTATAGCATAGATCTGGGAAAGGGTGTTGGGGAGACGGTGGTGGGGTTTGGGAAAGCTGTCGGGGTAGAGGAGGAGCAGGTTTGGGGTGGGGGCTTGGATCAGGGCAGTCGTCGGTTGGGTGATCTAGATCAGGGGAAGTCGGCAGGATGCAAGGGTGGCTGACGGGTTCGGGAAAGGTGGAGGAAGTCGGTTGTGTGTGAGGGCTGCGGGTGAGGGCCAGGACAGGGGACCGGCCTGTTGAGGTCCGTCGGGGTCTGGGGAGGGAAGGGGAGGCGGAGGCGGGGTGATCTGGGGGCGGACGGGGTTGGGAAGAGGCGATTGGTTGCAGGTGGGCTGAGGGAAACGGGCTTGTAAGGGTCGTCGGGCTCTAAGTAAGGGAAGGGAAGAAGGGGCGGGGCTGCAGACGGGCTCGCCGGGGAGGAAATACGGAAGACGCGCGAAGAGGACAGCTCGGAATCCACCGAGGTGACCAGCCGGCTGCAGGAAGGCAATCACCAATCCCTAATGTTGTGACACACTAGTATTTATATGGAGAAAGGAAGAATAAATTAGGGACCAGATCGAATGGCTAATAATGTTTTGGCCGATCGGGGGCTAAATATAACACCAAATAAATAAAATAATAGAGTAAACAGACTCGGAACGACCATACAGACGCATCCACAGACTCGGATCACCCAAATAGGTAGCCGATCAACGCCTCCTGCGCAAATACACGGGCGTGGGCCGTCGATCGCCATCAACAACCTTGTGTATCGGGTGATATCATGTAACTAATATTACAAATTTATGAAAAGAACAAAAACAATCATCCACAATAGCTTGAATCAAGTTTATATTATGGTAGACCCTACCATCAATTGATCCTCGATACAGTGTTTTACTAGAAGATTTTAATAAAACAGCTAGTAATGCATGTCAAAAAATTGCTTTAAAATATGTTCCTTGATACAGCCAATACTTGGAGAAATTTACAAACTTACCCAAGTCCTTCAGTGTATGTTCATTTTCAGGAACACTAAAATCTTTGGTATATTTATCTGAGCAAGAATCATGAGTTCCGATCTTATTCAAGGATGCATCATTAACTTCAAGATTTTCTAAAGAGGTCTTAGATACAGGTTTCCTCTCATTTTTCATAACATTTTCCAATCCATTGGAAGAATCGTGCTTCTTCCGATGGTTTGCATGCATTTCAATGATCTCACTTGTAAAAAGTTTATCAGATAGGTCACGGAATAGGTTGCAGATTCCAAAGAGCTCGCCTTTGAATTCTTTGCAGTCCTGAAAAATCGATTTATCTTATGAAAAAATGAAGAAATAATCTAATCCAAGTTGTTTGAATGAATTAAGAACAATTTATTCAGATAAAAACTGAAAACGGAAAGTATAATAAACATATTGCTATACCTGAACACCTTCGAAATAGCGCTTTTCAACCTTTCCCGAAACAGCAACATTAGAAAGTTGTTGCTTATAAACCTGCCTACTATACACAAGTTCTTCGAGGGAACCGGCTGCGAGAAACCGGAATACAACTACATGCCTCTTCTGTCCATAACGGAATGATCGATCTTGTGCCTGCAAGTCTTGTGCAGGATTCCAATTTGGATCGAAAATGACAACCCTATTTGCACTAACAAGATTGAGTCCTAAACCACCTGCCCGAGTGGAGATAAGGAACACCTACATAGATAAGCCACTGAGCTTAGTGAGAACAATCGAAATAAAAGTTCAAATACTATGCTTTAGAATTACCTGTTTGCTTGGACTCCTATTAAATTCATCAACCAAAGATTGTCGCAAGCTCATTGGGATTGAACCATCTAATCTAGAAAAACAATAACCTTTCCTTATAAGGAACTTCTCGAGAATGTCAAGCATCCTGCTCAAAAAACTTATCACATTAAGAAAAAAGGGGTGACAATAATAACTAGATTGGTAGCATTGCATTAATATAGCAGAAGACTTGACCTAGCCAATGTAAAAAGCCCATATAAAAAGACATGCAATAAGTCCAGGTAAAGGCCTGTTGTTGGCATGTAATTTATTCCCACATACCTTGAGTTGTAGTTTAGTTACCACTCCTTCCTATATATGTTGTACAAATTCATGTATTGAAAGGTTAAATAACAACAACAACACTCAAGCCTTTATCCCACTATAGTGGGGTCGGCTATGTGGAACCTTTATCGCCATAGTGCCCTATCTTTAGTTAAATACTCACTAATGTCTAAGAACATCATGTCTTTCCTTATAGTTTCATTCCAAGTCTTTATTGGTATATCCCTCCCCCGTTTAACATGCATAGTGACTAAACTCTCGCAACGCCTAACAGGTGCCTCTAATGGTCTACTTTGTATGTGTCTGAACCATCTTAGTCGAGCTTCTCGCATCTTCTCTACAATTGGTGTCAGACTTGTCTTATCCTTGGTACATTCATTCCTAATTTTATCCAGTCTCGTGTCTACACATCCACCTAAGCATTCTCATCTCCGCAACTCCCATTTTTTGCTCATGTACACAATTCACTGCCTAAAACTCAAAAACCATAGAGCATCGCCGGTCTAATTGCAGTACGACAAAACTTTCCTTTAAGTTTTAATGGTATTTTATGATCACATAAGATCCCTGACGTGCATCTCCACTTCAAACAACCTGTTTGAATTCTATGTATCATATCTTTATCTACACTTCCATCTTTTTGAACTATTGATCCCAGATATTTAAAATACTCATTGTGTGAAATATCTTTATCAACCAACTTAATGGAGTTATCTGTTCTTATTGCATTGCTAAATTTAAGCTTCATATACTCTGTCTTTGCCCTGCTCAACCTAAAACCCTTCTTTTCTAAAGTGTCTCGCTAAGATTCAAGTTTTGCGATTACACCCCCGTGCGTATCATCAACCAAAACAATATCATCCGCGAACAATAAACGTCAAGGTATTGCATATTGGATATGTTCGGTAAGCTCATCTAAGATAAGGGTAAAGAGATAGTGGCTTAAAGCTGACCCTTAATGTAAGTCAAGGGTGATAGAAAATTTATGTATTAATCCTTCAGATGTCCTAACCCTCATCACTGAATTTGTATACATATATTTGATTATGTCAATGTATGATACACATTTCTTTTCTAAGACTCTCCATAAGATCTCTCTTGTAACTCTATCATAAGTCATCTGAAGGTCTATAAATAGCATATGAAAATCTTGTTTTCTTTTTCAATAGTTGTCAATGAGTCTCCTCAAGAGATGTGTAACTTCAAATGTCCTAACCCTCATCACCGAATTTGTATACATATCTTTGATTATGTCAATGTATAATACATTTACACATTTTTTTCTAAGAATCTCCGTAAGACCTCTCTTGTAACACTATCATAAGTCTTCTCAAGGTCAATAAACAACATATGCAAATCTTGTTTTCTTTTCCAATAGTTGTCTACGAGTCTCCTCAAGAGATGTATAACTTCTATAGTTGACCGCCCTGATATGAGTCCAAATTTTTTCTCTAAGATACTAGTCTCTCATCTTTCTTTTTTTCTATTACTCGTTCTCATAGTTTCATGATATCACTTATTAATTTAATTTCAATGTAATTGACACAATTTTGCATCTCTTTTATTCTTATACAAAGGTACCAAGATACTTTTTGTACATTGGTCTGACATGCTTTTTATCTTCAGTATCTTACCGAAGAAATATGTAAACCACAAATTTCCTTCTTTCCCTAGATGTTTTTATACTTTGATGGGTATATCATTTACTTATGATGCTTGAATTTATGATAAAAGGTTATGTTTTTATACTTCTCCGATTTATTTAACACCTCCAAACTCAGTTCAATGTCTTTGGCTTCATTGTAGAGTTGATAAAAATATTTTTGCATCGCTCTTTAATAGCCACATCATCCGTCAAAATCAAATTTATTTTATCCTTTATGCAATTAACTTGACTTAAATCTCTTATGTCCCTCTCTCTAGCTCGAACAATTTACATATGTCATGCTCTCCATCTTTGATATCCAGACACTTATAAAATTCTTCATAAGCTTCATTTCTTACTTAATGCATGTTTAGCTTTTTTCTTGACGACTTTATATCTTACCATGTTTTTCATCATTCATGCAAGTGTAGAGTGTTTTATAGCTGACTCTTTTTACCCTCACTTTACCTTGCACATGCTCTTTCCACCACAAAAATTATTTTTTGGGGGGCGCACGACCTTTTGACTCTCAAAATACGTTATTTCTACCTTGCTTAAATGTGAAGACATAAATTCTCATGAGACACTAGGATCAATATAAGGGTCATCAATTAATTGATCTATAATTGATGTCTTGAAAGCATTTTTCCGTCTTCAAGTTTAGTAACCAAAATTATATAAACACTTTTGTCTGTTTTAAATTTATTATATTTAATTTGCATGTCCAACACCATTACATGTGTTGTGCTGTAAAACATTCTCTTAATATGACTTTGCAATCCTTACAAATAATTTTAATTAAATGTTCTTTCCTCTTCATGAAGAGCGTATTTGTCATAACTAGCTCATGCGTAATAGCAAAGTCTAAAATGATTCTTCCTTTATCATTTTTTTCTCTATACCGAAATCATACATGAACGGTTGTATAATCTATAATTTCTTCCTTATATGCCCATTTAAGTCTCTTCCTATTAACATTTTATCTCTTTGTCGGGTTTCCCTTACTAAATCATCCAAGTCTTCCCAAAAAATGACTTTAATAACTTTACTTGATCGTACTTGAGGCGCATAAACACTGATGACATTAATAATTTTCTTTCCAATGACCAATTTAAGAGCTATGATTCAATCATATTTTTTATTTATCACAACAACTCCATCCCTTTAAGTGTTATCCATAATACTACTCACTTCATTGCATGTTTATTTTTCCTGTGTACCATAGTTTAAAACCTGAATTGTCTAAAAATTTAGTTTTTCACCCACTCAATTAGTCTCTTGCAGACATAAGATATTTATTTTTCTCATAATCATTGTATCCACTACTTTCGTCGATTTTCCCAATAACGTACCTATATTCCAAATTCCAAACATAAGTCGGTCATAAATTCTATGATGTACTTTCCTAGGACGTCTAATAAGTGAGGGTTCTTGCCTAATAAACACTACACCCACGTCCTCTTGGAGGTGCAACTGTCCTTGTCAAGACGTCGCATTTAGATCATGTGATGATGACTCTTGCATATTTAACACTATACCGAAGTCCTAGAAATGTAGCAGTCCTTGTCAAGACGCCGCATTCGGACCATACGACGTGTTCCTTAGGAGGAGCAACATAGTTTTTGAAAAATTTCTCAAATGATTCATATCCATAAGGGTGATTAGATTTTACGGTAATCGTCTACCTAACACAACCCTCACTATTTTTTATCTAAGTTTGGGACCAGTATAGGTTGGTTTATATAAAAAGAAAAATAAATTCTTTTCTATTTGGATTTTGTACTTCTACATGGTATTATAGCTACACGATCCAAAATTAGTGGATCAAGCCGATTAAATTTTTCTCTATTTGGGTAGTCACCCCTCCTATTAAGGGTACTTGTATGATCCCTGTGACTCTCGACAACTCCTTTTAAGCTTGCCAACCCGCCTCTTTTATACGCGTTTAGGACCCCTGAGTACTCATCACTCATTTATTCGATCTCCCAACCCCTCAGTCGTGGACAATCTTGCTTTACTCTCGCAACTCCTTAGTCTGAGGTCTCGTCGCTCGTGGTTTCTGCTCGATCTCACTACTCCTCTATCGTAATCAGTTATGTTTTGATCTCGCAGCTCATCTGCCGACGACAATCTTCCGTCGATCTCGCAGCTCCTCTACCTGATTTCTCGTCGCTCGTATTATCTGTTTGATCTCGTCGCTCGTGGTATCTGCTTGATCTCGCCGCTCGTGGTATATATTCGATCTTGCTGCTAATATATGCTCTCGCCGATCGCCGTTCCTTAGTCATTCGCGAACACTGAGTCATCAAATGCCTGTTCATCACTTCATCCCCACGGTAATATTGGTTCGACCTAGCCTCCCCGCCTGCTCTTGGTGTGCCACCTGGTTTTGTTTCTTCCAGTCACGCTCCTCGCCATCCGCATTTGTTGCTGCCATGGATACGACACTTTCTTGTGCTATCAACCGCATGTTCATCGTGTCATCGCATGCTCATCGCGTCATTGCCTGCTCATCGCGTTATCGCCAGTCGCGTTCATTTCTGCTAGGGCTACCACGATCTCTGCACTAGCAACCGCAGCTCTTCTAGCCATTTCTTCTTCTCACAACCGCAGCTAACCGTGCTTGCGCATCTTCCGTCAAACGTGTTGCCCAACCAGTGTCTCTAGCAGCACACACATTCCACCTGTAGCTCTGATTTTTGATTCCGCCTAAGCCCCCACTTCCTCCTACAATTCAACTTCTGTATGCGGGCCTGTATTTTGGCCTCCTAGTGTGCATCACCACTGCTCTGTCCAGGCTCTCCCATTACCGCTCCAGTGCATTCGCTCCCAGCTCCAATTCCCGCTCTTATACACGGCCTTTTCGATGGATCCCAAGGAAGAAGCAGTGTTAAGGCCCAAAGTGTTGGTTGGGTTGCAGGTTTTAAAGCATAGTCATAATTAAAGTGAACTGGTCGGCTTGACCTCGAGCCGAGAGTTGATGGTGGTGAGTGCGTGTTCGAGGGCCTTCACACGGGATTCCATCGAGTGACGATCCTTTGAGAAAAGAAGGGACAACTCTCTCAAGGTCTTCCTCACACTCGAGGTGGGAAGTAACCAGCGTGTAGGAGGGGAGCTGAGCTCTTCCACTTGTGCAGAGGCTTGGTCTACGACAACAACACTCTCGAGGTCTTCATCACACTAGAGGGGGAAGTAGCATGCATGCAAGAGGGAAGTTGAATTCTTCCACTTGTGCAAAGGTCTGGTCTACGACAACGACACTCTCGAGGCCTTCATCACACTCATAGGGGACAGTAGCTCTTCCACTTGTGCAAAGATCTGGTCTACGACAACAACACTCTAAAATCCTTCATCACACTCGACGGGGCAAGTGGCAGCGTGCAAGAGGGGAGTTGAGTTCTTTCACTAGTGCAAAGGCCTGGTCTATGACAACAACACTCTCGAGACCTTCATCACACTCAATGGGGCAAGTAGCCAGCGTGTAGGAGGAGAGATGGGCTCTTCCACTCATGCAGAGGCCTGGTCTACAGTCAACAATAACAACACTCTTGAGGCCTTCATCACATACGAGCGGGCAAGTAGCAAGCGTGCAGGAGGAGACCTGAGCACCGCCACTCGTGCAGAGGCCTAGTTTACAACAATAACACGCTCGAGGCCTTCATCACACTGGAGGGGTCAAGTCGCTAGCGTGCAGGAGGGGAGCCCAGCTCTTCCACTTATGCAGAGGCCCGGTGTACGACAACAACACTCTCAAGGCCTTCATCACTCACGAGGGAGTAAGTAGCTAGCGTGCAAGAGGGGAGATGAACTCTTCCATTCGTACAGAAGCCTGTTCTATGACAACACCACTCTTGAGGCCTTCACCACACTCGAAGGGGCAAGTAGTCAGCGTGTAGGAGGGGAGCTAAGCTATTCAACTCGTGTAGAGTCCCGATCAACAGTAAAACCACTCTCGAGGCCTTCATCACACTCGATGGGGCATGTAGCCTGTGTCTATCTCTTATCCTTCTTTCTTTAGCCCCCCCAGGAAAGCTATTCTTTCTCTTTCTATGGAGGGGAACTTTCACCCTAAGGCTTATGGGAAACTCTCACTCGTTGGCATGAAACTGGCTTACTCTATCTAAGTCTTGCTCACCCACTAAAGCCAAGAGCGAAAGAAACAGCTTTGATAAAGCCAAGCACTATACCTCCCACAAAGGGACTAGGGAGAACAACAAAATCCTCAGTCAGGTCAGGCAGAATGAAAGGCAAGGCAGAAGGAATCTCTTTCAACTTTGAAGTCCCGTTATTTCATCCCCTCGCTCGTATGGAGCTTCCCCATGGGGAAATCTCGTAGCGTAGGCGAACGAATAGTTCACCTGGACACCCCTTCCGCGGTCAAGCTTTTCAAAAGGAGATGGACTACTTTCTAAACTACGATAGATATGGAGCGGAGGGCCCCTCTGGGGTAAGAAAGAAATGGATCAAAAAATGAGACTTCTGCTACGGGCTATGCCACCCATTACTGATGAGGGAAGTAGCATCCGTCCCATCCACCTACAGTCATGATCACATTGGTTGACCCTTTTTTTGGTAGTTCAACGAACAGTCGCCCCTCCAACAAGAAAGGCGAGCGAACTTCGGGACAGGATTCCACTCCAAACAAAGATTTGTCGCTCCGCAGGTTCGATTCCGGAGAGGAAGCCTGAGAGACGGCTACCACATCCAAGGAAGGCAGCAGGCTACGCTCGCCTTGTCGCTTCGCGCCTCCATTTTGTGTGCGACAAGGCGAGCGTAGCGAAGCTCGCGAATCGACTACCGAAGTTACTGAACCACCACTTGGTAGTGGAGGGCGACAAGCGCTAGACCTCACCCACTTCCACGTTGCCTTAAATAATTTTTCGTAGACTGTTTGTGCGAAGAGGGTGATTAGAAAGAGATGCTATCTTTACATCTTTCTTTACATCTTTCTCGTATAGAAATAGAAAGAAAAAGCAAATCTCGTAGATAACGACTTTGAAACCACTACCAATTTGTTTGCCAGCATACGATTCTGAAATGCTTGTTCGGATTGGGGAACTCGGATGCTGCACCCGCTGACTTATGACTTAGGGGATCTGTTTCCAAATACGAGTTGCGAATGTGTGCACTTCTCCTCTTTGAAAGAAGTGCTTGGCTTAGGGATGATGCAATCTCTTTCAGATCTTTCGTGCGGGTCGGAACTTACCCGACAAGGAATTTCGCTACCGCTCCGTGGGGACCGTTATAGTTACGGCCGCCGTTCACCGGGGCTTCGGTCGCCGGCTCCCCTGTCATCAGGTCACCAACTTCCTTGACCTTCCGGCACTGGGCAGGCGTCAGCCCCCATACATGGTCTTACGACTTTGCGGAGACCTGTGTTTTTGGTAAACAGTCGCCCGGGCCTAGTCACTGCGACCCCCTGGAGGCACCCCTTCTCCCGAAAGAGGCGATCAGAATGGTACCCGAATCCATTTACGATCCCGAGTTTCCAGACACATCGCAATATACTAGGCCCTACTCGGGTCAAGGCTGCCACTCGGCCCTAAGACGGATCAAAGAAGAGTGGGGAACCTCTCGCTGGTTTTTGGAGCGAGTCTTTCACTGCTCCATCAGGCAGTCCATCCCTCTGGGGGTAGGAAAAGAATAATCCATCCACACGAGCAACCTTAACAGACCGACAATCCCAAGCAAGAAATATCAGTGCAAAGTTGACTCGCATAGTTGGCACCTGCTCATAAGAACTGAGAGACGACCCCTCGAACACAAACTTGCACCGCGCCTTCCATAGACCCCAAAGAGTAGTCTCTGTAAGAAGGACCAAAGCGCACAAGCAAGATATATCTCTAAGTAAGTATATAAGAACCTACTCTACGGATTCTTGCCAGTCATAACAACCAGAACGGGTTAGCCTTTGTTTGCCCCATTGGCGAAGTCATAAGTAGTGGTGAATCTGTGTAGCTGTCAGCTTAACAACAATGGTAGTTGAACCGCTCAAACCAGTTATCCTCGTCGTCCACCCGTAACCTATCGAACTCACTTTCGTGAAAGTGCTTCGGCTTAACAGCCTCCAAAATAGACGCCCTTATATACCCTAGCTCATAGCAATCGTAGGTCATTCTTGTCTTGTAACTTAGGACAGGGATGAGTAACGGAATCTAAGGCATTGGGCAGGCTGGCTACACAACAACTGTTACTATAGCGGAGGATCTAGTTCCACACCAATCTGCTTATATAAATAGCGTACCTACGATCGCTTGCTTGATTGCCCCTACTTACCTTACTCGGGAACTAGCTTCGCACCTCACCCCGAGAAATGCAAGTCAGAAAGGCTTTTTTTTAGTTTAGTATAGGTAGGATGCTCTCTTAAGCCTGACTCCGATAGCCGCTCATCAGATGCGCGGTCGAAGAGCGACTGAGTTGGAGCGGAAGAAAAGAATCTTGACTCTACTTAGGCAGGAAACAGAATGGAATTCCGAAGACAAAGAAGGTTGGTTAATCACTTCATACTTAGCCCCTAACTCCTCAGAAGACCAAGCACTCCTACTCGTACGAGAGGTTGAATTGATGACCGGTAACGATCAAGTTGGTATGCCTTTTCTTTCCGTAGTCTAAAAGTGCTCAAACCCTAGCCGGTATTCTCTTCTAGACGTAGGTCCGCTCCTCCTCTTTCATTTCATGGTTGACCAGGCACTGAAATAGATGTTTCGCTCCCCGCTCCTGTCAGTCGCGCCTCCCTTCTTCTTTGGTCCAACCAATATCTTGATGGTTCTACTCTTAATGTGAATGAATATCTCCTTTTTTTACTTAGGTCTTCCCTGATTCTAAAGGGAGGAAGTGAGGCTATGCGGCATAAACGGTAGAAGAAGCACTAAGGAGGTTTAGGGGGAGAAGAGCAAATGACATATGACATAGTGAAAGAAGAGGATTCGAATGCAAGCTCCTATCCTTAATCTAATAGGAAAGATAGACCGACTAAAGACGGAATGGAATAAGCTCTTTTCTCGCTTGAGAAATTGGATGAGAGAATGAACGGACTTGATAAGGGAAGGGGGTATGTAAAGTAGAGATCAGACCACGAGCGGGTTGGTTAGGTGCAGACTATGACGATTCCCTACCGTCAGCCGACGAGTTGTGGTATAAAGAGAGATCAGGCATCCGAAGGATGAAGGCGGCCCCAAGGGGACGATAGGCGAAATCAGTCGACCCACGGGGCGGGAAAATGGAAAAAGCCATATCATATGTCAAAAGAAAAAAAGAAGTGTTTTTTTCATTCCCACTGACTTACTCGTCGGACTACCCCGTCTGACCCTACCGTTCGTCTCGTTAACCTCTTGAATCAAATAGAATGAAAGTAATAGATCTTATACATAGCAGTTATGGACAATTCCTTAGGCGCTTTGCTCTCAGAAAAAATGCTGATGAAAAGGAGGCCTAGTATATGACAACAACACTCTCGAGATCTTCGTCATTCTTCCACTTTGGATACTAGACCCTCGTTTGACACTGTTTCATTTTGGTTAACATCAAAACAGAGAAATATTATGTTGATTATAAAAAACTAAGTACAACAGTGCATGAGACGATTTCGCAAAATCAATGACATGATTAAAGATAGAAGCGCTTCAAATCATCTCCACTGCAGGTGTTCTCGATTGACTCCCCTTCGGAATTTTATAGTTGATACCCTCAGATATTTAGTTCCTCTAGGACTACGAAGGGGCCATCCCAATTTGGATGGAGTTTTCCGATCGCGGCAGACCTTACTACGGCGTTTACCTTCTTGAGGATCAGGTCTCCCTTCTCGAAAAGCTTGAATCAGATATGTTTGTCGAAATATCTGACCATCCTGCACTTGACCTCTTCTTTGAAAATCGCCACAAAATTGCGAAGCTCCCTCGATGATGTCCAACGGGAGCTGTTGCGCTTCTCATTCTCTAATTTCCACTCCTCATCACGGTCATCTGTCGTTGCCACTCGCGAGCTCCTGACTTCAAAGAATTACATCGAGATCAAGGCCTCCGAACCGTGAGACAACATGAAAGGGGTCTCGCCTGCAGCCAAACTAGGAGTTGTCCTCAAGGTCCAAAGAATAGAGGGAAGCCGCTTTACCCAGTTTCCTTTCAAATTCTCAACCTTTTTCTTCAGTAGGTGGACAATGACTTTGTTGGTCGCTTCCACCTGACCATTGCTTCTAGGGTGATGAACGGATACAAAGTGAAGATCAATCCCTAATTGACGCAAAAGTTTGTGAGCTCTAAGCTGGAGAATAGTGGTCTGTCGTACATGACGACGACGAGAGGAAATTCGAATCTGCAGACGATCTCTCTCCAAATGAAGTTCTTCATCACTTGAGAGGTTGTCTTTGTCAACGCTTTCACCTCCATCCACTTGGAGAAGTAGTCAATCATCACCAGGAGGAATCTCCTCTGCCTACTTGCTTGTGGAAATAGTCTTACAAGATCCATTCCCCAAATTGCGAACGGCCATGGGATCGTAATCGACCGAAGTCGTTAAGCTGGCTGCAGTTGGAGTGGGCCATAGAGTTGGCACTTTTAACATCTCCTGGCAACCTGCTCTGCATCCCTTCTGATAGTAGGCCAAAAGTATCACATTCTCAACACCCGCTTCTCCAGGGTTTGACTCCCCGAGTGGCTTCCACACTTCCCGAAGTGAATTTCCTCTAAGACCTGAGGTGCCTCTGCCTCCGAAATGCGCCTGGCCAAAGGGCTAGACAAGGTCTTCTGATGCATATATCTATTGTAAAGCAAGTAGCAGGCCGACATGTAACAGAACCGTCTCTTGTCCTGAACTTCTGCCAGGAGCTCACTTGTGGTCAAAAAAGTTACACAGATCCATCCATGAAGATTGTTGGTCGATCTCCATCAACTCTCCTTCCTCGATGAAAGGTCAGAATAACTCTGTGACCATACCCCTACCCCGGGGCCGTACTTGGCTAAACGGTCTGCTTGAGTATTCTCCTCCCTTGGCAAATGTTGAATTAAGAATGACCGGAACACGTCGATCAACCTAGTCCCACCGCAATACTGGCTCTCGTGCTTGGAACTGTCCCTGAGTCTGGGGCGCGACCACCATGGAATCCGTATGAGCTCGAATATCCTGAATCCATAACACACGTGCGAGGTGAAGCTCCACAATGATAGCTTCACACTTTGCTTGATTGATGGAAATGAGGAAGAGGATGTCAATCGCCTGCTCAATCTTTGTCCCCTGAGGGCTCGCCGGGATAACGCCTACTCCCAAGAAGAACTTTCCTAATGCACCGTCAACGAAAATCTCCCATGCCGCCCACTCTGGCATGTCCCCAATTCGTTCACTTTTACCGTATAGTCCGCCGAAAAGTCAACCACCGCTTACGCCTTCATCGTCAATCGAGGTATAAAAGAAATGTCAAACTTACTAAGCTTCGCCGACCACTTAGGGCCCATTAGTTTGCACCGTTTTCATATTTGGTTTTCGTTTTGCTTCAAAACGAAAAAATCAAGTGTTTTCGTTTTGGTGCAAAACGAAAACCTATGTTCGTTTGCAGCATAGTTTTCAGTTTAGTTTTGGGCCAAAAAACAAAACTTATGTTCGTTTGTGCAGCTACATCCTCATGCGTTTCCAGTGGTGGCGTGATTTCTCCAGTGGTGGAGGAGGAAGAAGAGGAAGAGCAGGAAATCCCTTCCTTGTTGCTCTTTCCGATGAATAGGTTGGGGAAGTTGAACACTACGTTCTCGTCGGCATCCTGCCGCAGTTTGAAGATAATCTCCAGTTTCGTCGGGATCTGCAGATCCTACAACGCAACACTAGCGTACGCTCTGTCAAATCTCTCAATCGTCCTCCACACCATGGCACTAGCGGAGAAGCTCAAGGTAATTGCAGAGATCGTTCGAATCTCGATTTCAGATCGATCGATCTGAAACTCTCGTTCTGATTTAGGAAATGGGCGCAAATGTTACCGCAAACTGCGTTCATCCTGGGATTGTACGCACACGTCTCATCCGTGACAACGAGGGTTTCCTCACAGGTGATCGATTTGATCAACTGCATTCAATGATCTATCGTCTTCTCCGACTGCAGATTTGGCCTTCTTCATGGCGTCGAAGCTTCTGAAGACAATTCCTCAGGCGGCAGCCACGGTGTGCTACGCTACGGCGAACCCTTCAGCTGCAAAGGATTTGTTGTTAAGAACCAGAAGCTGGTCTTCGATGGCAATGTGCGACTCAAGCAGCTGCCGCGGGCGAGTCCGCCAGAGAAGTTAGTGTCGGAGAAGATTGCACACCACCATTGCAGAAATGGAGAGCTCTTCTATTTTAAAAACTAACCAAAACAAACCTAGGGAGGTCTATTTTGAGGGGGGTGTTTAATGAAAAAGTGAAAACCTTGTGGTTTTGTGTCAAAACCAAAACAGATCAAAACAGAGGCAAGCGAACAGCTACATTGGGACTCTGAAAACTGAAAACGAAAACCGGCCGTGAAAACAGTGCAAACGAACGAGACATTAGTGAACCTCCTTGAATGATCCACTCCCTTCATGATGTTGTGAAGGGATGATCAGTCACCACCTTGATAGAATGAGACTGGAAGTAGGGCCGAAGTTTTCGATCTGAGATGATTAAGACAAATGCTAGCTTCTCCAAAATGGGATTGGGAGTTGTCTTCTTCCCTCCTCTCGGACTAGTACCTAACTCACCGCCTCGGCTCCCACTCCGATATACAGAAGAATGTCCTCGCCTTCTATAGGACCATACAATAGGGGTGCATGCATCATTTGGCGTTTTAGGTTTTGAAAAGTCCCCTCGGATTCCGCCGTCCATTCAAATTTTTTGTCTCGCAGAGTCTTAAAGAAGGGTAAACATTTTTGTACTTCCCTGGAGAGGAACCTGCTCAAACCTGCTAGCTTGCCAGTTAGGAGCTGGACTTCCTTCGCACTCCTAGGGGCTGTCA
The DNA here is from genome assembly GCA_039583875.1 of Platanthera guangdongensis. Lineage (NCBI taxonomy): Eukaryota > Viridiplantae > Streptophyta > Magnoliopsida > Asparagales > Orchidaceae > Platanthera > Platanthera guangdongensis. The sequence goes on from CM077150.1 coordinate 104,775,890, forward strand.
TCTCCATAATGGCCTTGATCTTATCCAAATTTGGCTCAACTCCAGTTGGAGTCAAGAGATGACCACGAAACTTGCCTTTTCCCGCTCCGAAGACACTACGCTGCATTGAGTCTTATCTTGAACTTTTGGAAAGTACCAATAGTCTCCGACAAGTCCTTAAGATGTTCCTTAATTTCCACGAGGTCGTCGACATACACCTCAAGATTTCTTCACATTTACTCTTTGAACACTCGATCCATTATATTCTCATGCGTCTCCCCTGCATTTTAAGCCCAAAATGCATCATTTTGTAGTTGTAACATTCGTCGTTGATGACAAAGGAAATGCCCTTCACATCTGGTGGGTGCATGCGAATTTTATGGTAACTTGAAAAGACATCTATAAAACTCATGATAAGAAAACTGACGGCCGAATCTATCAGCGCGTCGATCCGAGCTAAGCGATAATAATCCTTAAGGAAAGCTTTAATAAGAAGTGAGAAATCGATACATAGATGCCATTTTCCACGCACTTCTTCACCATTACAAAATTGAAGACCCTGCCTGAATGCTGGATCTCCGACACAAAACCCGCCTCGAGCAGCTTCTTCACCTGCTCTCAAATCGACTCGGCCAAGGTAGTGGCTTATTGCCCTCTTATTTTGTCGGATGGGGCGAACTCCCTGGTCAAGGTTGAGACGATCGCAGACCACATCCACGTCGATGTCAGGCATGCCTGCAATGCTCCATGCGAAGATGCCCACATTCTCCTGGATGCAGGACATAATCTTGTCCTTGTCTACCTTCTCTAGCACCCAGTTGATCTTCACCTTCCCAGGCCTCCTTCCCCGGGTCAGAAACTACTTCTCCTCCAATTCTTCGGCTACCTTCAGCCTCTCCATCCCTTCCAGCACCTTGTCCATCTCTTCGGCCTCCTCCTTCCAACTAGTGGTGTTAACATCATTGAGGTAGCACTGCCGAGCCACCTTAAGATCACTCCATATCTGAATTTGTACCCCTCCTAGATTATACTTGAGGCACTGATGGTAGGAGTGTATGCATTGGAAAGTTTTGATGAGGGGCCTCCCGAAGATGGCAGTGTAGCGGCTTGACGCGTCCACAATGGCAAGCCTACATTTCTTCAACGTTCCACCCAGCGTCATGAGAAGCTCAACTCCTTCAACCTCCTTCCTTTCTCTAGAGAAACAAAAGAAAGGCCTGTTGGTGGTCGTAACCCTCTTATCCTCCACCATCATTTCGTTGAAGGCCTTCTTGAAGACAACATTGACAGAACTCTCATTATCCACCAGGATTCGAGACCATGAAGTTTTCCACCGCCGCCTGGATCGCCACAACATCATGAAAAGGTTTTCATTTCCCGCCATATCTTTTGCCAAAAATGTGATCTCACCCACGAGGGCGGAGTTAGGGAAGCAGAAGCCACGCTCCGACGATACACTGCACAGAGACTCGCCTCTGAGTTTCCTGTACTCCCACTCCCTCGCGGATCACCCAAATTCCTTCTTGAGTCCCCACATCTACTCAGCCTTCACACCTCCTCGGGGTCCGAGCCACAACGCCTTCATCCCTCACCTCCTCTTTTCTTCTCGGCTCTTACAGCCCCTCTTGGGCCCATCCTCAAACTTCTCTCCTCAAATCCAAGAATTCTGAACATGTCGTCGTCGCGTGACCTTCCACATGGTGTAAGTTGCAGTAGGGTATCACTCTCTGATCCACTACTTGCCTCGGCTCCCCCCCCCCCCCCCACAATCTCGAGCTTGACCAATCATATTTGCCTCCCGCGGATGTGATTGGTTTGTCTTTGATGACCCGGCCTCCTCTCGAGTGAGTTGAAACGAGCTTGGTGTTCGGGAGAAAACCTTCTTCCTACCCCCGTCGGGTGATGCCCTCCCGCCGGACTCCACGCTGGCCTGTTGGTCGGGACTTGAAACCTCCTCTCCTGATCCCGATGCTCCTAACCCCCCAAAATTCCTTCTCTTCCGGCTACCTGGTGTCAGCCACCACTTTCTCTTCTCCCCCGTCAACTTTGTCAACTCGCCCACAAAACCAAGATTTATGGTCTCACTTTTGATATACCTCCCTGCACAGTCGATCAAGTCCTCAAACGACATTGGCGGATCATGGTATATCTTAATTTTGAAAAGACCCTCTTGCACCCCAATCGTAAGCGCGAGTTGTAAAGCGTGTCCTGGAACATACTGGACGGTGAGGAACTCCTATTGAAAACGATCGACATAAGCCCCCAGCGACTCCTGAGGCCCTTGCTTGATGAGGAAAAGCGTTTTTGAACCCTTCCTTTTCTTTGAGGTTGCAAAACACAGCAAGAAACCTCTGCGCGGGTCCTTAAAACTGTAGATTGAACCCGAAGGCGACTGGTGGAACCAGTCCCTAGCTTTTCCCTTGAATGAGTTGACGAACAATCTACACTTAAAGACATCTGTCATCCGTCGAATAGAGACAACATCCTCAAACCACTACAGTTCTAGACGGGATCATCTTCTCCCAAGTAGGAGCTCATTACAGATTCCTTGAATCCCTCTGGAACTGGGGCAGACAAAATCAACTCGCATAATGGGCTCGTCGGTTCGACCGAGCAAGCTGGGCAAAATCACTTGAAGTCACTCTCAGAGTAGTGAGTTCCTGGAGGGTTTGCGGAGAGAACTCACACAAGCAGGGTGTGGTCCTCTTCCTCGGGGACAACTTCCATGTCGGGTCGTCTTTGCAATCCTGCCTCACCCAGCGAAATGATTACTGACAGCGAAGGCTCTGCTACTTCACTGCGAGGCGCGAGCAGGGCTCACAAAGTATTCACCATTGAACTTTTAAACTCCGCGAAGTCGCTTCACGTCACGAACTTGCCTTACGCGCGCGAGTTCCCCTGATTAATCTCATGCTCTTCATGTTCATCCATGGGGTCCTCGTGTGAGATTTTCTTCGCATGCTACGGCCCATGCTCACTGCACCAAAAATATTGAAACTCGGATACCGCTTCAACGGAGTTCGGACCAAGAGGGAGTAGCTTGATTTATTTGACCCACAGTCAGACTTCAAACACTGAGTACGCCGTTCTTAGAACTAACACTCACCGATTAAAAACTGGAAAGGTTATTCCAGACCCATGGGCTGAAGCAGGATAGGTCCCACACTCCCACCACAGACCAGGAAGTTCTCTTTTTAACTTCCCCTGCCTAAATCAAAAGCAGAGCTCAACACCTTGGACGACATGGAGAAAAAAACTCAGAAGGCGCGAGCACTGCGGGGGAGGGGGGTCATTGCCACTCTGAGGTGTTATATGGTCCTATTTATAAGCAAACATCTCGTGGGTATATTAGTCTACGGATAGCCTCCTCCTCCTTAACCAAAATACAATTTACAGACCCAAATGACCTGCGGATAGCTCTACCCTCAACCAAAATGTTATTCTCAGACCCTAAATGACATGTGGATAGTCATTCCGGATTTCAAGAGATTAATGTGCGCTGACCAAGGCGAATCTACTGGTTGGACTATCCAGGACTCGCCTCGCCTACTCCGCGGCGGGTTCGGCTAGCCTGCCCGGAATTTCCCAGAGAGCATTGAGGTAGGCCCTATTCTCGCTGTGATTCGTTGGGATGAACCTTCCATCTACTTGCTAAATATGGGTTTTAAACATGGGCTAATTCAATTTATTTCTACAATAGTGATAATATATGGATGACAGGATGATTGATTTCATTTCAATATTAGGTCCCTCTATATATAAAGGTAATACAATAATAGAGGGAAAGGAAACCAAAAAATAAAACATAAAAAGCATATTCTAACACTCCCCCTCAAGTTGGGCGTGAGATGTTAACCATGTCTAACTTGTCAACAATCCTGCCAAATATATTCCAACTCAACCATTTGGTGAGAATGTCCGCTAGGTATATGTCAGAGGGCACAAAAGGCACACACACAATTCCTCTTTCAATGTTCTTCTTGATAAAGTGTCGATCTACTTCAATGTGTTTAGTGTGGTCATGTTGAATGAAATTGTGGGTGATATTAATAGCTGACTTATTGTCACAATACAGCCGGACGGGTCCTACTTCAGCAAGACCAAGGTCACTCATCAATGAGCGAAGCCATAAACCTTCACAAACCCTGTGAGCCATAACTCTAAACTCGGCTTCTGCACTGGATCTTGCCACAACTTGTTGCTTCTTGCTCCTCCAAGTAACAAGGTTGCCCCCAACAAGAGAACAATATCCTGAAGGTGATCGCTGATCCTCAACAGACTAGGCCCAATCGGCATCAATATAAACTCAATACTTTAACCTGGATTCAGAGCAAATAGGATACCCTTTCAAGGTGAGGACTTGAGATACCTGAGAATTCTGTGAGTTGCATCCACATGAAGTGTCTTAGGAGCATGCACGAACTGACTGATAACACTCATCGCATAAGAAATATCTAGGTAAGTGTGGGACAGGTAGATCAGCATCCCCACTAATCTTTGGAACTCTGAGATGTCTTCAATCACCTTTACATAATTACACCTCAATCGGTGATTTGCTCCAATCAGGGTGTCTGTCGGTCTACATCAACTCATCCCCACATTCTCAAGGAGAATGTGAGTATATTTGCTCTAAGAAATGAAGATCTCCTGCTTGGATCCTGCAACTTCAATACTCAAGAAATACCTGAGTTTTCCCAGGTTCTTGACCTCAAACTCCCTAGCTAATTACTGTTTTAGATTCTGCATTTATTCATCATCATCCCCACTTATGACTATATCATCAACATACATAATGAGAACAGTGAGTTTCCCGGTCCTATGTTTGATGAATAGTGTGTGATTAACATTGTCCTGGTAATATCCAAATGACATCATAGCCTTGTGGAACCTCCCAAACCAGACTCTCGGGGATTGCTTCAGCCCATATAGAGCCTTTTTTAATCTGCAGACTTTCCCTACTACACCTCTAGGAGTGAGACCCGGAGGAATAGATATATAGACCTCCTCATCTAGATCGCCATGGAGGAATGCATTTTTTATATCAAGCTGTCAAAGGTTCCAACCCGTGCATGCAGCACAGGATAACAAGACCATGATAGTGTTCATGTATGTCACCGGGGAAAATGTTTCATAATAGTCAATACCAAGGGTTTGCATATAACCCTTGTCGTAGTCTTGTCTTGCACCTCTCAACAATCCCTTGTGTGTTTTGTTTCACAGAGAACACTCATTTACACTCAACCGTCTTCTTTCCAAAGGGAAGAGGCACCAAATCCCACGTATGATTCTTCTCAAGAGCAATTATTTCCTCAACCATCGCCTGTCTCCACATAGGGACCTCCAAATCTTGCTGCCATGATACATGGATGGAAAAAGAAGCAAGAGAGGACAAAAAGGCCATGTAGGTAGTAGAAAGAGAGTCATAAGATATATAATGTGATAGAGGATGACGAGTACAAGAGCAAATACTTTTTTCTAAGGGCAATCAGTGGATTAAAAGGCCCTAAGTCAGGATCCAATGACTGTTATGGTGGCAAAGTCGGATCTTGTTTGCTTGTCATTGTATCCGAGTATATACCTGCAAGCTTGGAGCAATAGAGGGAAGAGGTTGAGACACGGTAGGAGGACTCACTTCCACTGGTGGAGTCTCCCCTTGAAGTGAGGGATACGGTGGATGTATGGGCAAAGGAACATAGGGAACATGAACAAGCGAGGATTCACCAGAGGCTGGGTCATCCGAAGCAGGGTAGTATGCTTCGGATTCACGAAACGTGATATCCATTATGACAAACACTTTGTTTGTATGTGGGTGAAAACAATGCATCCCTTCTGCATAGGAGAGTAGCCAATAAAAACACAGTTGAGTGCGCGAGGATCGAATTTGGAAGGGCGAGGGTAGTGGATGTGAACGAAGCAGACACATCCGAACACCTTACGGGAAAGCTGAGTAGGAAGCACATAGAGAGTGCCAAGAGGAGTAGCATTCCGAAAAACACGGGAGGGAATACGATTAATAGGATATGGCGTAGTAAGAACTACATCACCCTAATAGAATTTCAAAAGATGCATGGTGAATAAGAGGCAATGAGCAACTTCTAGGAGATAATTTTTCCACTTAACAACATCATTTTGTGTTGGGGAATAAGCACAAATAGTCTGGTGGAGGATGTCATGATCAGCAAGATACTGCTCAAACTGCGTATCAATGAATTCGTGGTCATTGTTAGTGTGAAAAATTTTAATGGTGATATGAAATTGAGTGTAGATCATGTTATGAAATCATCAGAAAACAGAAAAAACACCACTTTTGTGGCGCATCAAATATAACCAAGTAGTACGAGAGAAACAATCAATAAAAGTAAAAAGCCACACACGACCAGAAATAAAAGGTGTGAGGCAGGGCACCCAGATATCAGTAAGAATAATGGCAAAAAATGTAGAACTAGACAACGAAACATGCTTAAACGAAGTACGTTGATGTTTGTTTAAAATACAGACATCAAACAAATGAATCAAGGACAACAATAGACATTGCGGGAAACAACAATTTCATAACAGAAGAAGACGGGTGGCCCAGACGACAATGACAGGAATACAAAGGATGGGTAGTGCTGGAATAAAGAGCCAGAGGAGGTGAAACTGGGCTGGAGTCGAGCAAATAAAGATCATTGATCATGCTACCAGAGTCAATCACCTTCCTCGTCGTTAGGTCCTGAAAAACACAAGAGCAAGGAAGAAAGGTCATAAAGCAGTGCATAGAGTTAGTTAGATGACTAATAGAAAGTAAATTATGAGTAAAATTGGGAACATGAAGGACAGAAGATATGGTGAGAGAGGAGCAGGAGATGGAACACTTTCCGATAATAGAGGAAAGAGAATTATCTATAATGTTCATCTTATCACGGCCAGAGAGAGAGGTATATGAGATAAAACCTGTAGAGGACCCAGTCATATGATATGTGGCCCCAGAGTCAATAATCCACTGGGTGGAAGGATGAGAGGCAACAAAATAAGCACCTGGAAGTCCCGTATAAGCGTACGAGGAAGCAACAAAAGGCTATGTAGAAAGTCCCTGCATCAAGCGTTGGAGGGCTAGCATTTCATCCACAATAAATGCACCAAGAGGGGCAGAGCCATCAAAATTGGAATAGCTAGGAGGGATATCGGTAGTAGCATCAGTGAGTTGAACAGCACGAGGAGAAGCGTGACAACCAGAGGATCGTCCAAAAACACGACCTCCACGAGGCGGAGCACCCCCTCTCGACGGAGGGAACTCATGGAGCCTGAAGTAAGTATCCTGACTGAGGTGATTCTTGCCACAATAATCACAGAGCAGATGATCCTTATCGGAGCCCTTCAACTTTAATTCACGGGATGAACGAATACAAAGAAGAGAAGGGCATGTAGCAGCTAGAGCAGAGCCCTCAGGCACAGGATTAGGAAGTAGGGTCTGACGACGATCGAATTTTTGAAGCACAATGTTGTAGACTTCAGGAAGAGAAGGTAACTGTGACACCCCAAAATCTGAACACTAATCTGATCGAAGTCTCAGTCGGGTATTGCATCCACAATAGCTCAGATTTGTATGAAGTCACTCTTGAACTAAGATAAATTAAGTTTGTATTTGATACTCTTTTTAGTTAAGTGTTTGCAGGACTTAATTGCAAAGTGTAGACCAATGTCAGTCTACAATGAGTCTCCAAACACATGACCATACAATGTAATCCCTCAATGCGTGATCCATGGTGTTGACTCATGTGTAGTCTCTCTATTGGGACACACTTCCTTTTCAAGCACTAAGGGCAAGAGAAAAGATGAATGCTGATTTTAATGAAGAATCAAGATTTTCAGTTTTTCAAAAAAATCTAAGTCTTTTCTCGAGTACTATATTTGTACTCGAGAAGGACTTAAGAAATTTCTCGAGTTAGACTTGTCATAATTTCGAGTGGCAGAAGTTGTTCTCGAGAAAACTTCTTGCTGTTCTCGAGAAGGGCTTATGTACTCGAGTACTATATAACATTTCTTCTCGAGTTGTTTCTTTTCCAGTTAATATTTTTCAAAGTCTTTTTCTCGAGAAGAATAAAATTATTCTCGAGAAGACTATCTTTTGTTCTTGAGATACAGAAGTTATTTCTCGAGACCCAGAGTATTTTTTTTGAGAGCCAGACATTTGTTCTCGGGATGATTATTTGTTCTCGAGTAACAGAATGATTCTTCTCGAGAACAAAACGTCATTTTTCTCGAGTACTTCTGTCATTCTTGAGACTGCTGATTTCCACCTCCACATATTTTTCTAAGTGTTTTTCTCGAGATCCTCTTAGCTCTTCTCGAGAACCAGTATATTTTTTCTCGAGTATAATACTTCTTCTCGAGAACACCCGTACTGTTTTTCTGAAAACTTCTAAGTCCAGACAGACGTGTATTTCAAATATCATTAGCGTGTGATTGATCCACGTGGATGTCATTAATGATGATTATGACCGTTAGGCAAGTCCTATATAAGGTCTTGTCATTTTCGACCAACCCTAATAAGAAATAAGAAGAATTACAAGTCTCCGCAAAAAGTAATTCTAAGAATTCTGAATCCGACATTTCTTTCTAAATCGAGAGCCGCCGATCATCATCCTCATCGCCAAAGCGCTTTCGATCCAGATCGATTCAGAGAAGTTGATTCACAGATCAAGATTCTTTTCAAACGACAGATCTTCTACTTGATCGTGTGAGTCCAGAGAATTTCAGATCAGAGATCTTGCCGATTCTTCTTCAACCATTTCTGATAAAGCCGCAAAATTCAAAGAAAGAAGAACAGGCAGAAGCATTTCAGATCTGAGATCAAATCACTGTTTGTATTTGTTATTTCATTCTATTCTTGTAGGAGATTTTTCTCCGAGTTGTAGGAGTTGTATTCTCCAAGTTCTTGTAGGAAGTTTTATCTTCTGAGCGTAGATCCAGTTTTGGGATCGAGTTTTAGGAACGTTGTTTCGAGGTGTAGGATTGTTTTCAATCCGAGATTAGTGGAGTAGCTGAGTCTAGTGCTTTGCTAGATCGGTGAGTTGAAAATGGATGTACCCAAGGTTGGGGAACCACTATAATTCTTGGTGTCATCTGTGATTGCTTGGTTCATTTTCTGTGCATAGCTCTTTAAATTTCTTATTCCGCAAAAAGACGCACAATTCATCTATTCACCCCCCTGTAGGTGATTTAGGTAAGACAACTAAAATATTTTCAATTGGTATTAGAGTGATGTTGTTCATAAAAAGGTTAACACCTTGAACAGATCTGCTCAAGTTGTTTTTTGAGTTATCCAAGCATGGACAAGGCCAAGAATTTTGCAAAGCTTCCTCTGTGCACAAATACCAACTTTCTCATGTGAAAAAAAAGGATTAAGTTTTTCATGGTAGCTGTGGATCGAAGGATCTTCATGATTGTTGAAGAAGGTCCTTATGTTCCAATGACCGTCTCCACTATTGATCCTACCAAAAAGGTTCCTAAGACGTTAATGGATCTTGATAAAGATGAGATTGCACTTGTCTCGTTGGACAAGAAAGTTAAAAATATCATAGCAAGTGCAGTCGATGATTCTATGCTGCAGAATCTGATTCACTGCCAATCTGCTAAGAAAATGTGGCAGTCTCTTATCACCTTGATGGAAGGCACTGAAGAAGTTAGGGACGACAGAAGATCCCTATTGAATCAAAAGTATGAAGCATTCCGACAAGGATCAAAGGATTCAATTGCAGATACCTTTAAAAATTTCTTCAAGATTGTTAACGGCCTAAAAGTATATGGCCGGGTATTTACAAATGGAGAGCTGAATGATAAGTCTCTAAGGTCCCTGACTAAGGAATGTGACAATAAAGTCTGTGCTATCAGGAAGTTTGGCAAGTTGGCAGAGACTGACCCTCAGAACCTCTTCGGAAAGCTAATGTCATATGAGCTGCAGATCAATTCTAAAAAAGCTGAAGAAGCGAAGAGCCGATCGTCATCCAAGGAGAAGTCTGTCGCACTGAAGGCAGACAGCTCAAGGAAGGTCAAAGTTGCATCACCTGCTCCTGCACAAGAAGATAGTGAAGAAGAAACTTCAAGCACCCCAGACTCAGAATTATCTGAAGGAGAGTTTTCTCTACTCTCAAGACAGTTCAAGAAATTTTTGAACAAGAAGAAACAATGGAGAGGCAAAGATGTCTCGCACAGAAGATCATGTCATGATGGTGATCAATACAAGAAAGACTCAAGTAGTCAAGACATGTATAATACTAAACAGAATAAACATATTTGTTCTGACATCGTTTGCTATTGTTGTAATAAGTCAGGTCACGTCATCGCTGATTGCGCTCACAAGAAGGAGGGTGGAAAGAGAGAGGAGAAGAAATCCTCATATAATAAGAGGAGAACTGAAATAAGCTTAGTAGCCAAGAAGGGCAAGACTCTTAGCGACTCTGACTCATCTGAGTCAAGTGAAGAAGAGGAAGCCTACTTTGGGCTAATAGCACAAACTGATGATAAACAAGAACCCCAGTTCACCGGGAAGGTAAATTCTCACACCCCTCTTTCTGAATCTGATGTTTCTGATCATGATCATGAAGACAGCTCTTCTGACGATGAGTCTGAACTCATGACCCAATATAAGGAGTTAATCAAGACTTACGACAAATGTCGAAAAGTCGTGAAAACTCAAGTCAAGGAGATAAAGTCTCTCAAGACTGAAGAGAGCACTCTGAGAGAAAGTCGCCAATACAGACTCACTCAGAGAGAACTTCAATGCTGCCATTGAAAAATACAATAAGCCTCTTGAGCACCTAGATCTGAAGGAGAAGATCATCAAAGAATTGGAAGAACAACTTGCAGCGGAAAAGAAACTTGTTGAAAGTTTCTCAAAGCCCAAGACTGTCCTTCTTTTTGTTGCTGAATTCTCGGTTCAGGTCAAAGGTGCTGTCCTAGGCCATGTTGAAGCTCCTAGTAAATCTTTTAGGAGAAATAAGACTCAAAGGAAGAATAAGGCGGCCAAAAAGGCTTTGACCAAGGAGAAGGGGAAAGCTCCTCAAGATCAGACTTCTTTTAAGAAGGTTATATTTCCAACGAACGAGTTTGATCTTGATTCGTCCTACGGTCACTTTGCTAGGTCTACTTATGTAGAGCCCAAGTCTCGTTACCAAGGATGGACTCGTCCCCGGAACTTTGGTGAAAGTGTCTTTAAGGCACCTTATGAGGAGATTACTCTTCAGAGCTATGACCCTTATAATCATGGTCATAACATCAATAAGGCACCAAAAGTAAAGCCTATTGTGGAAAAGCCTCCCAAGGAGAAGAAGACATGTGATTGTCATCACCATGAAGCTTCTTCCTCTAAGAATGTTGCCCCGGCTAGACCACACTCTCAAAAGGTCAAGCAGGAGAATTTCAGGCAAAGATACAACAGGTTTGACTGTTGTTGCTGCGGTAAAATTGGTCACTTTGTCATTGATTGATGGTTTAATTCCAGAAATTATGTAACTCCTCAAGTTAGCATTGTGTGAAAGACCACTCATAATGTTAATACACGTAGGGGGAGTGTTCTAACTAAAGACCAAGGACCCAAACGTGTTTAGGTTCCTAAGGCAAATTGATTTGTAATTGCAATTATGTCCAAAGACCACCAAAACTCCTATCTGATATTTGGACAGTGAATGCTCTCGGCACATGACCGGGACAAGAAGCCTTCTCCAGAATTATTCTCCAGTCATGAACGGGCCAAAGTTCATCTTTAGAGGTTCAGACCGAGGAATTACTAAAGGCTACGGTATGAGTACTAACGGTAGTGTATCCTTCTCAGATGTGCTTTATGTTGAAGGATTGAAACACAATCTTATAAACATAAGCTAGCTCTGCGATAAAAGATACGTAGTTGAATTTCATGCAGATAAGTGCTTGATAAAATCGGTAGACAATTTGAAAACGATTCTATCAGACACTCGTAGTAGAAATATATTTTGTTTGAATTTCATTTGCATAAACTTTTCTACACCAGTGTGTTTTTTGGCTAAAGATAGTGCGTCTTTTGGTGACCAATGACACAAGAGCCTAGCACATATTAATTTCAAAACTATTAATAAATTATTTTCTCTTAATTTAGTACGTGATGCCCCAAATGTCAAGCATGTTAAAGATAGAACTTGTCACGCATGTGTAAAAGACAAGCAAACAAGGGCTACCTTTAAAAGCATTATTGGCAAATACTCTAATAGATGTTTACATCTACTTCATATGGACTTGTTCGGTCCACTGCAAGTTAAAAGTTTGGGAGGTAAGGATTATACATAGGTTATTGTTTATGATTACTCGCGTTTTGCGTGAGTGTTCTTTCTAAAATAAAAGTCAGATACTTTTGACATCTTTACTAATTTTGTCAAGCATGTCAAGAATGAATACAACTGTTCCGTAGTCAAAATCAGAAGTGACAATGAAACAAAGTTTAAGTCTGGGGACATGACAGAATTTTGTGAAAGTCTAGCTATCTTTCATGAGTTTTCCTCTCCTCGTACTCCTCAACAGAACGGAGTAGCTGAGAGAAGGAATAGAACACTCATAGAGGCCTGCAGGACCATGTTGAGTGATGTCTCACTACCGGAATACTTCTGTGCTGAAGCCGTCAACACTGCATACCACGTGCAAAATCGAGCACTCATAAACAAGAATCACAATAAGACACCTTACGAACTTCTAAAGGGCAGAAAACTGACTGTTTCATATTTTAGAATTTTTGGCTGTAAGTGTTTCGTCCTTAACAATGGCATGTATCACACTAGCAAATTTAGCGAAAAAGTTTTGAAGGTATTTTTGTAGGGTATAGTAGTCATAGTAAGACATAAGATTTTTAATAAGAAAACTCTGATTGTAGAAGTATCTATTCATGTTGTATTTGATGAGACGAGCTTGCTACAAGGCAGCTCTTCTAGTGTGTTTATTGAAGATACAGGTTTAAAGCTAAAAGAATTAAACTTGGATGAGTCAATTGAAGAAGGTGAAAAGTTCATCAAGATCACCACTCCAACCACAATTGGAGAGGTTGATGATCAAGATGAAGAAACCATTCAAGTTAATGAAGTCACTCCTGTGGTTGAAGAAGCTCCAGATGCAAGGACCTTAGAGCTCAGAAACTTGAAGAATCACCCAATGTACCAAATCATAGGAGATCCCCGGGATGGTGTCAGAACTCGTAGAGGTACAGCTAATGAGAATTTATATTTAAGTTTTCTATTACAGGTTGAACTGGCGAAGTTTGAGGAAGCAAACTCAGACGCATCATGAATAATGACAATGGAAGAATAATTGAATCAGTTCAAGCGTTGCCAAGTCTGGAAGTTTGTTCCAAGACCCAAAGGTAAAAATATCATCGGGCCAAAATGGGTCTACAGGAACAAGATAGACGAGGATGGAACAATCATAAAGAACAAATTCAGACTCGTCGCCAAAGGATACCGACAAGAAGAAGGAATCGACTTCGACCAGACATATGCTCCAGTGGCAAGGCTGGAGGCAATTAGGTTGTTCATAATATATGCTGCACTTAAGGGCTTCACCGTCTATTAGATGGACGTAAAGTCTGTCTTCCTTAATGGTGGCATAAAGGAAGAAGTGTATGTGGAATAACCTTCAGGTTTCGTTGATTCTAACTTTTCTGATCATGTCTATCTTTTATTTAAAGCATTATATGTTTTGAAATAAGCTCCTCGAGCTTTGTATGAGATGTTATCTAACTTTTTTTTTGAGAACAAGTTCACAAGAGGAAAAATAGATAAGACATTATTTCTTAGGAAAATAAAAGGCAAGATTTTGCTAGTGCAAATCTATGTCGATGATATCATTTTCGGCTCTACTGACGACAATCTCTGCAAAAAGTTTTCCAAACTTATGCAAGTGAAGTTCGAAATGAGCAGTATGAGAGAGCTGAAGTATTTCTTAGAACTTCAGGTGAAACAATCTGAAAATAGAATTTTCATCTCTCAGACGAAATTCACCAAGGAGTTGATTAAGAAATTCGGAATGAAGAACGCAACATCTATGAGGACTACAATGGGTTCAACTATTTCTCTGGACAAGGATGAGAAAGGAAAACCTTTCGATGAAACCAAGTACAGAAGCATAATTGGATCTTTGCTTTGCCTTACTGCTAGTAGACCAGATATAATGCTTTCAACATGTGTGTGTGCTAGATTTCAAGTGAACTCTAAGTAATCTCACTATGTTGCTGCAAAGCGGATTTTGAGATATCTCAAAGGTACACCAAATCTTGGCTTATGGTACCCAAGAAGTAATGACAGCGAACTAATTGGTTTCTGAGATGTAGATTTTGCAGGTAGTAAAGATGATAGAAAGAGCACTTCCGGGACTTGTCCAATTCCTTGTAAGGAGGTTCATATCATGGAGCAGCAAAAAGCAGAATTGTGTCGCAATCTCAACGGTCGAGTCAGAATACATTTCTGCCGGCAGTTATTGTGCACAATTGTTATGGATAAAGAACAAACTGGAAGATTACAATCTAAAAGTCCAAGACATCCCTTTGTTTCGCGACTCCTCTAGTGCGATTGCAATAGCCAACAATCCAGTCTCTCACATCCGGACAAAGCACATAGAGCTGCGATACCATTTCATCCGGGAGCATGTGGAGCATGGGGACATAGATCTACAATATGTCCCAATAGACAGGCAAATTGCAGATATTTTCACGAAGCCGCAGGACGAGGCCAAGTTCTCGTTCTTTAAAACAGAACTCGGCATGCTCAACAAGGATGAAAGAGAATGAAGACAAAGGTAACAGGCAAGGTCAAGATCTGGTTTTGCTTCAAAAATCAGAAAATTTCAGAATTTGAACATCATTTCTCGAGTACATCACTTGTACTCGAGAACAGCAAAATTATTTCTCGAGTACAAAAAAATTATTTCTCGAGAACATAAAATCTCTACTCGAGAACAAGGCTCATTCTACTCGAGACCAAAGATTATTATACTCGAGTGCTGATAAAATTCTTCTCGAGAACAATCTGTCCTCGAGAGAAATCTGGTGGGCAATTTTTCTTCAAGTTCAAAATTTTCATATCGGCACACAAGCGCTTAGCCGCCTCATTACAAGTATTTTTAATGATTATTTATATGCTTAATCATCAATATTAGAGGTAACTATAAATAGAAATAAGTCCAAGAAATTTTTATTCTTGATTTCAAAACTCTTCTTCTCGAGAAAAGACGTTTCGTCTTCCTCCGTCTCCGTCGTCTGCCGCAAGCCAGTTTTCCCTTTCGCCGGCAAGTCAGATCGATTTCTTAACATTCATGGCTTCGTCTTCAAAGCTAGGGATCGGGAGGGAACTCAGTTCTACCGGGATTGCAGAGATATTAGATGATTTCAAGAATGTCCTCCTGCTAGATACAGTCGTGTTGTCCTTTGTTCTTGAACATCCATGCCGAATTCTAACTTCTGAGGTTGAAGAATTCTTCTAGCACGCCAAAGTTAAAAGGAATGGGAAGGTACTCAAGTCTAATGTTCAGAATATCAAGGTAAAGATGATTGCACTCTCTGTTTCTCAACTTCTGCAACTACTAATAATAGATATGGAAGATGATCTGATAGGCTCTGACTATGAGAGAGCATATAGTTTCTGTGGTATTCCTCAATCCTATCACGCAATTAGAAGACAATTTATGAATGCTGAAAGGAAGTTACTGGCTGACATTTAGGGCAAAATTTTTCTATGCAAAACTAGTTCAATCAGATACATTACTCCAGAATATTTTGATTTAATGACAGCAGTCATTTGTAGAAAGAAATTCCAGTGGGGAATGAGGCTTTTTGAGAAGATCAAGGCATGCATTAAGAGCCCCAACTATGGAAGAATAATCTCTTTATACCTCAATCAGATGGATCCTGAAGTTTTTCCTATGAAAAAGGGCATATCCCTCCACCTCATGAAAAAGGTTTCCATTACCTCCATCCAGAGATGAGAGGTCAAATTACAGAAGTCAGATAAAGCAGCCAAGGAAATAGAAGATGTGGACAGGACCCCATCTCCTCCTTCACATCAAATAACTGATTCAGTTATTGAGGGGAAGCCTGCACCATCTGTCTCAGCCCAGCCAACTCAAACTCCTGCTCCAGCTTCCTCAGTACCTTCAGCTCCTGCTGCTTCAGCCCTTCCTGCTCAAGCTATTCCAACTGCTACTTCAGAAATTCTAGCTCAAATCAGTCCACCTACTGCCTATACTGTTTCAGAAGAAATTTCATCTACCTCTGCTGTTGCTGCCTCTTTCTCTCTGCTGCATACAGACACAGCTTTTTCGCTGCTGAAGTTATTCCAGATTCTCCTGCTGCTGATCTTCCAGATTCTGATAATCTGATAGATGCCCAAGCCCAAGTTCAGATTCTGTCTACTGAAGATGACATCAACAAGATGATAGAGGAGCTTTCTTTCCTTTCCATATCCCTGAAGATCACCCCACTTCTCCAGCAACACCAGCTAAGTCTCCAGCGAAGTCTCCTCCTCAACCAGAAAAATTCTCAGAACCAGCACAGTCTTCAATTCAACATTCCCTCTTTGCTACCCTCAGATACTGAAGAAGAGGCCAGCACTGTAAACAAAATGTTGCCTCTACTACTACAGTTGTTATTGAAGAAATTTTTTCATGGACTGTCCCTGCTCAGCCTCCACCAACTACTCAGAAAGAAGTCTTCCCTGAAGGTACCATTCTTCATAAAATTGAAGCTATGCTTGCTGATCAGAGAAAATACTTTGATGATTCTCTGAAGGTTGTCACTGATAGAATGACTGATTTAGAAAAGGAAATGAGCCGAGGATTTGCTGAATTCCAAAACAACACAGATGAATTTAAAAGGCTCTTGCAAATTGATGGTAAAGCTATTGATCACATAATTACAAGCATTGGTACTGATATGGAGCAATCAGTCACCCTTGCTCATAATCAAATTCTACTAGACAAGAGAGCTGATGAAAAGAATTTTAAAACTTGCGAAGAAGTTGAAAAATTCAAAGAAGATGTCATCAGTACCTCTCCCTAGAAGTCAGAAAGGGGGGTACAAAGTGAAAGAACTATTAGAAAAACAAGCTCAGTCTATGAAAAATCAGTGAGAAGAACAGTTGAAAGAGATTCAAACCACTGTACTCAAAGAAATCAAGAGTATAATAAGTTATTTATGATACTTCTATATGGATGTATAATCAGTTATTTCCTGAACTTGTCATGGATCCTAATGCACCTCCTCCTGCAAACCTAGATGTAAACATGCCAACATTTTCTCCACCTCCAGAATACTTTGAAGGATCACCTCCAACATACTTTGAAGGACCTCCTCCAGATTACTATGAAGGTCCCCTCCTGATGTTTATGAACAAATATGAGAATCTGAACAAATAGGTATGCCTCCTCATCCTCCAGAAGTTCAGAAAGCAAAAAGAAGAAAATATGGAGATTGAGCCTCAGCAAGTAGATCAACTCCACATCCTGATGCTGACAAAAGAAAAAGACCTCAAGAGTTCACTGAAGTTTGGAGTCCAACCTCCAAATCTCTTATTTTGGAAACCCTGAAGTTGGTAGTTGATTTTAACGAAGACAGGAACCTTCATTATAGCTCTCAGGAATGAGAGTTATATGAAAAGTCTCTTACCAAGAGAAGAATTTATGACAGGGAATATGACAGAAATAATCTCAAGGCTCCACCTAGACCTCCTAAGTATTTCCCCAAGCCTTACAGTTGTCAAAAGAGACAACAGGAGAAGCTACAGAGACAGGGAAAACAACATCAACAAGATCAGTAATTAAAGATGATGAAATTTCATTTTTGAAATTGTAGAATGTAATTCTCTTGGACAAATTTCTGTTTATATGAACTTCTAATTATGATCTGATTTTTATATATTACTGCATTTCTCCTAATTATCATGCTATTAGACTCTTTATTTGTTTTTCTCTTGATGTAATTCACCTTAGTGTAGAGGGTTCTGACTTCTACAAATAGGGGGAGATTGTTGGGTATTGCATCCACAATAGCCCAGATTTATATGAAGTCACTCCTGAACTAAGATGAATTAAGTTTGTATTTGATGCACTTTTTAGTTAAGTGTTTGCAGGACTTAATTGCTAAGTGTAGACCAATGTCAGTCTACAATGAGTCTCCAAACACAGAACCATACAATGTAATCTCTCATTGTGTGATCCATGATCTTGACTCATGTGTAGCCTCTTTATTGGGACACACTTCCTTTTCGAGCACTAAGTGCAAGAGAAAAGATGGATGTTGATTTTAATAAAGAATCAAGATTTTCAGTTTTTCAGAAAAAGTGCAAGTCTTTTTCTCGAGTAATATATTTGTACTCGAGAAGGACTTAAGAAATTTCTCGAGTTAGACTTGTCTTAATTTCGAGTGGCAGAAGTTGTTCTCGAGAAAGCTTCTTGCTGTTCTCGAGAAGGGCTTATGTACTCGAGTACTATATAACATTTCTTCTCGAGTTGTTTCTTTTCCAGTCAATATTTTTCTAAGTCTATTTCTCGAGAAGAATAAAATTATTCTCGAGAAGACTATCTTTTGTTCTCGAGATGCAGAAGTTATTTCTCGAGAACCAGAGTATTTTTCTCGAGAGCCAGACATTTGTTCTCGGGATGATTATTTGTTCTCGAGTAACAGAATGATTCTTCTCGAGAACAAAACGTCATTTTTCTCAAGTACTTCTGTCATTCTCGAGACTGCTGATTTCCACCTCCACATATTTTTCTAAGTGTTTTTCTCAAGATCCTCTTAGCTCTTCTCGAGAACCAGTATGTTTTTTCTCAAGTACAATACTTCTTCTCGAGAACACCCGTACTGTTTTTCTGAAAACTTCTAATTCCAGACAGACGTGTATTTCAAATATCATTAGCGCGTGATTGGTCCACGTGGATGTCATTAATGATGATTATGACTGTTAGGCAAGTCCTATATAGGTCTTGTCATTTTTGACCAACCCTAAGAAGAAATAAGAAAAATTACAAGCCGCCGCAAGCCCGCAAGAAGTAATTCTAAGAATTCTGAATCCGACATTTCTTTCTAAATCGAGAGCCGCCGATCATCATCTTCATCGTCAAAGCGCTTTCGATCCAGATCGATTCAGAGAAGTTGATTTACAGATCAAGATTCTTTTCAAACGACAGATCTTCTACTTGATCGTGCGAGTCCAGAGAATTTCAGATCAGCGATCTTGCCGATTTTTCTTCAATCATTTCTGATAAAGCCGCAAAGTTCAAAGAAAGAAGAACAGGCAGAAGCATTTCAGATCTGATATCAAATCACTGTTTGTATTTGTTATTTCATTATATTCTTGTAGGAGATCTTTCTCCGAGTTGGAGTTGTATTCTCCGAGTTCTTGTAGGAAGTTTTATCTTCTGAGTGTAGATCCAGTTTTAGGATCGAGTTGTAGGAACGTTGTTTAGAATTGTAGGATTGTTTTCAATCCGAGATTAGTGGGGTAGCCGAGTCTACTGCTTTGCTAGATCGGTGGGTGGAAAGTGGATGTACCCAAGGTTAGGGAACCGCTATAATTCTTGGTGTTGTCTGTGATTACATGGTTCATTTTCTGTGCATAGCTCTTTAAATTTCTTATTCCGCAAAAACACGCACAACTCACCTATTCACCCCCCTCTAGGTGATTTAGGTAAGACAACTAAAACATTTTCAGTCTCGATGCAGGCCATGAAGAAATTCAAATATGAGATTGCGGTCTTCTCTGGCACAAAGTATTGCCACATGAATAGGACTAACAAATGTAAGAGGATCAAAATGATCATATTCCCGATACAGTTGCGTGAACTCCAAGTATTATGCAGAAGGAGGACAGTCTCCCTGTTGGAGTAAGGAGATCTACCGCTGCAACTCGAAGATCTGAGCAGCATTGCCTCTACGAGAGTAGGTAGACTCCGCTCGTCGCCAAATGTCCGCAGCATTGCCAAGAAATAGAAAGTTACGGGCGATGGACTCTTGCATCGAATTAGTAAGTCGGGACATGACTAAAGAATTTTCAGACTCCCACTGCACCCATTCAGAAGAGGATCTGTCTGATTCCTTCATTTGGCCAGTGACATAACCAAAAAGACGACAACTCTTGAGCGCCAGGGTGATAGACCGGGACCATGAAATGTAATTAGAGACATCTAGATGAATGGTAGTGATCTGAGGAGTATTATGATCAGGCTTTCCCCTAAAAAAATCATCGGAAGAACAAACACTGATAAGGGGGCGGTAGAATCAGCTCTGTTAGACATAATGGCTCAGGAAAAGAAATTCGGAGATGACCCAAGGTTTAGGGCAACAAGAAAAATGGGAGAGGAAGAGAAATCCACTCCATAAAAGCACCAATAAGGGCTGACGACACCGGAAGAAGCAGGCCACTCACTTCATTGAGGGTCCGGCGCCAAAAGAAGAAGAAGAAGCAGAAGAAGAAGAAGGCCTGGCGGAACCGAGCGGAGAAGTCCCGAGCGGAACCGAGCGGTAGGAGAAAGCGCGGGGTCGGAGCGGAAGAAGGTCTGGTGGGGTCGAGCGAACGACTCGCGGGAGTGGCGAGAGACGGCTGGCGAGAGTGGGAGAGTGGTCGGTGGACGAGTGCGAACAACGGAGCTGACGGAAATTTAGGGCACCATGAACATGTCGAGCGCTGATACAATGTTGGACGGCAAAATGATTGATTTCATTTCAATATTAGGTCTCTCTGTATATATAGAGGTAATACAATAATAAATGGACAGGAAACAAAAAAATAAAACATAAAAAGCATATTCTAACAAAATAAAAATAACTACATATAAAATATTTGAATACAAAATATTATTATATTTCAACATTAACTACATATGGTACATTTACTAGCCAAACAAGTAATAAGTTAAGAATATTTTGCAGGGAAAATAATTGTCATTGTTCAACTACTACTATTTAAAGGCAGGGCTAAAATTAAAACTAAGATTTTAAACAACAGTATATTCCTTATGATCAAAGTCATGTCAACCTATAAGAGACTAATGCAATTAACCGTTTTCCAAATAAAAACAATTTTTTTAGATTGAGAACAATTTAAATGTGACATTTCCAGAATGAAGAGAGATTAAAGAATCATACATCTTTAACATTTTTATGAAGACAAAAAGTTGTATGCTTCCACAAAGTATTCACATGGAATAATAAAAGTTAAAATAGGCACACCACAAAGACCACCACGACACAAACACAAAACCCCTTCAAACCGTTTGAAGAACTAATATCCCACACCCAAATAAAGTTGAACATTTTTCGGGTGTGAACCAACATTAGCCACAGCAATAAAACATGGTAAAGGTCAAAATGTGAAAAGTGAAGGATCTTCTCTTTAACAGATCATTTATGAAGAAGAGAGAAAAAAGCCCCTAGTGAACTTGATTTTCTAGAGCTCTTGACCTAAAGGCAGGAAAAACAAATCTTTACAAAAAATTTCAAGAAGTACAACATTAATCGAAGAAATTCTAGGTCTAAAAGATCCATGGCAAGCCCTTAGTAACAAGTCAATAGTATATCCTTCTATATGCTCCATACTGGTGTAGCTTGTCCAAACACCCTTTGATTTGGGATTAGTCTTTCATAAAACGTACGTATTACATTCATCATCCAAAAAATGTAAAAAGAGTTCCATAGGTGTAAAGACTACTAAGCTGCAGCTTATTGTACCCACAAGACAGAAAGGTACAGTTTTAACAATATAAACAAAAAAAAGGATAGTGAACATCACTAAAAATGTTCTAGACAGATCAAAGATAGTTTAGATCCTTTAGGATATTTCATAAAGTTAAAAACCGAAAGTTCATGAATAAATAAAGGGTAACAAATACTAACCTGACTGAGTAACTAAAGAGAAGAATCTTGTCACCATCTTTGATCCAATTAAACATTAGCCTCTCTAGTGCTCGCATTTTTCCACAATGTTCTGCATCACTAAGTCCCATGAAACTTTCTGTCTGTGCATTGCCTCCAACCAAGTCAACATCAGTACCAAAAACAGCAGAGGCCAGCTCAGCATCTTTCTTCTGTTTCTCTAGTTCATCCTTCGAGTTAGGCTTTATCAATTCAAGATGATTGCTTACCTGCGAAAATGTTGTATACTGGTTTAATGTACAACATCCGAAAAATATTCAATAAGGTCATGTTTGGAAGAGTGGAAACCCAATGGCACAGATCAGGCAGAACACCACCACAGATCCACCACCGTTTGGTTGTGTCACAGTCGGCTGTTCTACTGACCGCACTGTAATGAAAACCGCAAAAAACTTGCGGTCGCCGGACAAGGCATCTGCGGATCCACACCCCGAGAGCTCCGCCCCGCCAAACGAGTCCTAAACCTAAAGAAATCAGAGCTCCAAGTCACCTGTTGCAGTTTAATTAGGCAAGGAAGAACAAGACAGAAAGGGCATGATTCGCAGCCTTCGGGGTTGTCTCTGTGAAGATAGGACCAAATGATACCATTAGGAACAATTCTTTTGCAGCATTCAACTTGAGTCAATGGGCTTCCACAACTGCAGGGAAGATCCTTGTTCACAAGGCATTGGATTTCAGGCAGTTCCAATATCCTTTTATAAACACGCTTTTGTAGGTCACTCATTGCACAGAAAACAACATTGTCTTGCTTTCCCAGCATAAGATGTCCTATGGTCTCTTCCTTGGTCCTTCTTAAAAGGTACTTCTGCAGTACCTTAACAAGGTGTTGTTTGCGCTCATCGGCAATTTGAATGAATCTTTGAGGAGCACTTAGTCTCTGTCCATGCTTCAGAGGTTCATCGTAGAAATCTCGGAAGTGTTCTCTTGTTCCCAGAGACCCCGGAGAAAACCAGTCAAACAGATTAAATAACTCGAGAATCTTGTTCTGCATTATAGTTCCAGTAAGTCCATATCGCCTTGCAGTTTTGATTCCTAAGCATGCCTTATAAAGCTGCGACTTTTCATTCTTCAAACGATGTGCTTCGTCAACAACAACAACGTCCCACTGGATCCCAGATAGAATTTCACCTTGATTTCTAAATGTGTCGAAACTAGTTATAACTATCTCCACAATCTGAGAAGATAATTTTTCAAGAATCAAATCACGATTTGGTCCATGGTAAACGGCAACACCAAAGTTTGCCCATTCAGAAAACTCGTTTTCCCAGTTGCGGATGACAGAGGTGGGGCACAAAATCAAGACAGAGCCCTTCTTTCCATCCATATGACGGTCAGCATTTTCAAGGTCTTTTCCGAGCACTGCAGATAGAAATGCAATGGTCTGAATGGTTTTCCCAAGCCCCCTGTTGCAAAACAGGAATTATCTTAAGTTACTATTTAAAAGGGGGATCACTGCATTCAAAGAAATTTCATTATCACTAGCATAGGTTGGGATTGTGAAAGTCCCGCAAGATAGACTGCATCACGTGACAATGGAGGGCAGAATCGAAAGAAAAACTCTGCACGTTCTCCTTCACTTGGGGGGGGGGGGGGGGGGGGGGGGGGGGTTAGAACTCCGTTTTAAACACTTGTTTTCCTTCGTCAAAAGAATTCTTTCCTCAAAATCGCGCCTACAGCGCTTATTTCTCTTCGTCAAGGGCATATCACTCCTCTCTAGATCTCAAGCGCTTCTTTTCCATAGTCGAAGGAATAGACTCACAATTAGGATATTGAATGCCCCCCCCCCCCAACCCCATCGGTGAGATGGACTCTAGCGTGCCTATAGCTACACGTCTTACTCTTACTATTGCTATATCTCTATACCATATATAATGTCAATCGCTTCGCTATAGTTTGGTATGCTCACCCGAGCATCCCTCTCAAACGCTTTGCTCGTCTTTTTCTTTGTCTTATTAGATAGCAACTTATTTAGTTGATGATATGGGTTCCCTCCCTCTCTTTTCGGACGGGAGGAACCCACTCTCAACCATAGGAGCTATCCCGTAGCTATAAAAATGAACGCCTCATCGGCCCGCCACGTTTCTGGCTGCTCGATGAGGCAAAGGCCATTGCTGAGGCGTGTGGATCAACGGATTCCACAGCACTGGCGTAGGGATGGTTCATTGGGTTCAAGCGCTCTCCTGTGCGACAACAATTTGATAATCAAGGAAAAGCGGCCACAACAATGAGAGGAAAAAGGAAGAAGCAAGGTGGATTTGTACCTTCATCTGGAAGATCTGGGAGGAGCGAGTTGTAACGCCCCAAAATCGTGTCGCGAGCTTAAATGAGTTTGGGGTGTGTTTAGGGGGCGTGGTCTGCAAATATCATAATGGGCTAGGGTTTTCTATAAAACCTAATTGCCCCCCCTCCCCTCTCATTTTCTCCCCAGCCGACAACGTCTCTCCCTCTCTCGGTCTTTCCCTCACGCGCCACACTCCCTCTCCCGATCTCCCTCTCGCTCTCTCACTCGGTGAAATCGGAGGGAGGAGACCCGATCTTTCTCCCTTGTCACCGATGTCGGAGCCCTCTCCCTCTCTCCCGTCGCCGCCTGAAGGAGGACCCGAGCCCGACTCTCGAGTTGTTGCCGCTGGAAGGAGCCGAGCCCGGCCTTCATCCTGTCGTCGCTGGAAGGGCGGACCCTTCTCCTCCCTCTATCCTGGCCGCTATTAGGAAGGGGGAAAGCCAGCTAGGGTTTAGGTCGTGGCCGACCACCCTCTCCTCTTGGCCGTCCAAGACGGTTAGGGTTGGGCTTACGCTTGCGGAAGGAGGCCATCCAGAGGTGTTAGTGGTAAGCAACTCGTGTTTGGCTAGGGACCTCAGCGAAGTGTTCGATTTGGAGCTCGGACCGGTGCGTGGAAACCAAATCCGTGACAACCGAGTTATGGCTCTGAAACGAGCGTCAAGGGTAATGACTTTTCTTCTTGGGAAGGTGAAGCCCTTAATTTTAGCATGTTTGCATGTAAGCCCCCCCCCCCCCCACCGACGAGTACGAGAAATGTGCTCTCCGACGGGTCAATGTGTACATCCCCGTTATTTAATTGCATTTTGTTGGAAAAGCCCATGTTAAGAAGCCCATATTGGAGCCCGTTTATTTAGTTTTCTTGTTTTCTCATCTTTAGTCCCACATCATGTATAGAGTTCTCTTCTCTTTTTCTCCCTCCTATAAATGTGTATTCATACATTGTATTTGATTATTGAGAAAGTATATACAAGTTTTAGGTTTTCTCCATATGGTATCAGAGGAAATCGGTCTCTCCTTGTGGCTAGCATTCTGCTAACCGTCCGGCCTTCCTTTCTCGCGCAGGACGCGGTCTGGTTGTGTCTAACCGTCCGGCCTTCCCTTCTCGCGCAGGGCGCGGCCTGGTTTCTACCCGCTTGCGGCTTCCCGTGCGGTTAAGTTTTTTTTTCTAGCCGCCTCTCTCTCTCTCTCTCTTTCTCTCTTTCTCGTGGCTTCCACCTCATCTTCTTCTCCTCTTGACCAGCCCCACCACCCCTTTTATAGGACTCTCTCTGACAGGTGGAGTCTTCTCCCTCCTCCCTCTATCCGTGCGGTTTCCTCTCTACCCACGCGGTTTCGCTCCCTGCTGCCTTTCTCGCGCAGCCTCTCTTTTTGCTTCTCTAACTCGCTGCACTGCCTTTCTCGCGCGGCTTCTTGTGTGGTTCTCGCAAGCTCTCTAGCCGCAGCGAGCTCTATAACCGTTGCGTGGCTTCTCTGTGCCTTACCTGCGCGGTTTCTCTCTTATTCTACTCGCGCGGAACAGTGCAGCCTTCTCCCGGTCGGCGGCCTCTTTAATCGCTGCGAGCTCCGCATCTGGGTCGTGGCATCTTCCCTTGCTATTGGCGTACTCACCCTGACCGTGCGGACTTCTCGCGCGGCCTCTTCGTTGGTTAGCCACTCTGGCTTCTATTCCCGCTGCGGGCTCTGCATTTTGGTCATGACATCTTCTCTTGCCGCTGGTGTTTTGCCACCGAGACCGTGCGGCTTCCCCAGCTCTCTAATCAAGGTGGCTTCCCCCTTCTACCCGCTCTGTTTCCTTGGTCGCGGACTCTTCTGTGCTTGTCGCCGGACCATTGCCTTCCATTCCGTGCGGTCTCACTGCTAACCGCCCGGCCTACTCCTGGACTACCCGCGCAGTTTCTTTTCTAGCCGCTGATCCTCTTGTCGCCGGCCTATCCTCCTAACCGCGTGGACATGGGGTCTTCTCTTGACTCTACCGGACAGGCGGCTTCCTCCTCTGCTGACCGCCCGGCCCTTGCTCCGGAACCTCAGGATGAACTGCGGATTACGACTATCGCGTTAGCCGGGAAGAAGAAATTTGTGGAGTGGGTACACTCGGTTCGCCGTGTCCTTCAGTCCAAAGGCTTCCTACATCACTTGACTCAAGCTGCTTCCGCTCCTCCTACTGACGATTGGTTGCGCAATGACGGTCGCGTCCAGACCTGGCTTCTCAACTACATTGATTGAAAACCGTATCGCATGACCATGTATCATGAAACGGCCAAAGAGATGTGGGATGAACTTCATTCCCTCTATTCTGGAAAGGATAGTCTACAACACTTGTATGACATCATAACTGATCTTCAGACTCTTGATGTTGACGGGGCCACCGATCTCACCTTCTTTGTTGCTCGGGCCAAAACTCTGGTTGAAGCATGGATTCAACATTAACCTCCTACGACGGATCTTGCTGCACAACGTGCTCAAAAAAAACTGTTGGCGTCGCCGTGATGATGGCTCGTGTGCTACCGCATCTTCAGAGCATTCGGGCTCAGATTCTCTCCTCTGCTGCTACTCCATCATTATCAGATGTATGCTCCATGTTGCTAAAGGTTTCACCACCTCTTGATAGCTCTGAACCTCTGTCACCGGCTCTCCTTCAGCAAACTTCAGCGCCCTTACTGCCCCGTCCACCTCCTGCTCGGGGGGGGGGGGGGGGGGGGGGGGGGGGGTATCGGCTCTTGCAGTCGAGGTCGGGGAGACCGACCACGACCAAAGTGTTCCTTCTGCGGTAAGGATGGTCGCCTTGAGGCCACGCGCTATCGCAAGCATGGGCTTCCTCCTCGTGCACAGGTCGCTGTTGCTACCCACGACTCATCGATCACTCGTACTGACATTGAAGAGGTCCGCCTTCAGCTCCAACAACTTCATGGTCTGCTCAGTCGCCCTCCTGCCTCCATTACCTCGGCTGCCTCCATCTCACATGAAGGTATCGCTTGTCTCTTCACTAGTCCGCGGTGGATAGTGGATTCAGGTGTCACTCATCACATCACCTCTCTGCGACCACATCAGTCCCCGGATTATCCTCATCCTAAGTGTATCACAGTGGCCAATGAGGACACTGTTTCGGTCTCTGGCTCTGCGGATATCCATGTCACTTCTTCTCTATCTCTACGCTCCGCTCTTCATGTTCCTGGCTCCCCATTTAATTTACTTTCTGTTGGTCGCCTCACTAGTGATTTAAATTGTTCTATAACCTTTACATCTTCTTCTTTTCTGACACAGGATCGACAGACGCGGAATATAATGTATAAGGGACGGCTGCAGAACGGGCTCAACCTTCTTGATGACTCCCCTACTATCCTCTCTCTCGTCTCCTTCGTCGATTGGCATCGGGGTCTTGGGCATACCCCTTTGTCAGTCCTCCAAAAGGCTCGACCAGATGTATCTCTTCCTTCTTTTCAGTGTGAATCTTGTATTTTCGGCAAGCAGCCTCGTTCATCTTTTGTATCGCATTGTACTCGGAGCTCTGCTCCTTTTATTTTAGTACACTCCGATATTTGGGGACCGTACAAAATCACTAACATTTCTGGTTATCGCTATTTTCTAATTTTTATTGATGATTATTCTCGAATGACATGACTACATTTACTTTGGGATCGCTCCGAGCTTCCACGTGTCTTTCGGGCTTTCCTCTTTGAGACCCGCACGCAATTCTCCACAAACATCAAAACTATTCGCACAGATAATGCTCGCGAATACACTAGCCATGAGTTTGCGAACCTTTGCTCAGATTTTGGAGTCATTCACCAAACATCGTGTGCATATACCCCTCAACAAAATGGCGTAGCCGAACGTAAGAACCGTCATCTTCTCGATGTCGCTCGCTCTCTCATACTTCAAATGCAGGTTCCCAAAGTTTATTGGAACTTTGCCCTCTCAACGGCATGTTATCTGATTAACCGTCTTCTGTCCTCCATACTCCACAATGCCACTCTGTTCAGCCTCATGTTCCCCTCTACTCTGACATTCTCTCTCATACCCCGTATTTTTGGGTGCACCTGCTATATTAACATTCTTGGTCCATCCGTGGACAAGTTGGATCCCCGAGCGGCCAAACAAATCTTTGTTGGCTACTCACGAACTCAGAAAAGCTACGTCTGTTATTCTCCTACTACCCGGAAGGTAACTGTTTTTGTTGATGTTACCTTTCAGGAGGATCTTCCCTTCTTCTCTGCTCAAGACCCTACACCTCTCCCACCACCCGTCCTAAGTCCTCTCATTCCCGTTAAAACTCCTCCCACACCACACATTCCTGCCCAGCTTCCACTATTTCCAAGCCACCTATTATACGTGTTTACACTCGTCGCCAACCTAGCTCTGTTGCCCCAATGCAGTCGGCTTCGACCTCTGACACTCCACGTCCTGCTGATCTGGCACCAGAATCAACCGCTCGTCCCATGGCGAATTATGTATCCGTACATCGCCTATCCCCATGACTTCAAACTTTTGTCACTTCATTATCCTCTACTTTTGTCCTAACTCTGTGCAGGAGGCTCTCCAACATCCTGGCTGACGTGCGGCCATGGAAGAAGAAATGACTGCTCTCTGGGCTAACTAGACCTGGCACCTAGTCCCTTTACCTCCCGGGAGACACCTGTTGGGTATAAGTGGGTCTTTGTCATCAAACATGCTCCTGATGGGTCAATTGATCGTCTGAAGGCCCGCCTGGTGGCTCGTGGATTCACCCAACAGCACGGTCTCGATTATGAGGAGATATTCTCTCCCGTAGTCAAACTCAACACCGTTCGTGTCCTCTCCGTGGTTGTGCATCGTCAATGACCCTTACATCAACTGGACATCAAAAATGCGTTTCTGAACGGCGATCTCCAGGAAACAGTCTACATGCAGCAACCTCCCGGATTTAAGGCCACGGGGGAGTCTCGAGTGTGTCATCTGAAGAAGTCTATCTATGGTCTCAAACAATACCCTCGGGCATGGTTCGACAAGTTTAGTAAGGCAGTTCAGGAAGTCGGCTTTACTCGGAGCTCAACAAACTTCTCTCTGCTCACTCGTCATCAGAAAACAGGAACAGTTCTTTTGTTAGTTTATGTTGACGACATCTTAATCACTGGAGACGACTCAAAGGGAATCCAAGCGGTCAAACAACATCTTAGCTTCGTCTTTCAGACAAAAGATCTGGGGCATCTTCGGTACTTCCTTGGTCTTGAGATCACGAGACGTCCGGATGGACTTGTCCTCTCCCAGCGGAGGTACTGTCCGGATCTCCTACAAGATGTTGGCTACTCTGGATGCAAGCTCACTACTACTTCAATGAATGCAGATCATAAGCTGTGTACACATGCGCCCGATACTGATCTTCCTCTCCAAAATCCGGAATACTATCGACGACTTGTTGGGAAATTGATCTACTTAACAGTTACAAGACCAGATATATCCTTTGCTATTGGGGTGGTCAGCCGGTTTATGCATGCCCCCGAATATCTCACCTTCAAGCCGTTGAGCGAATCCTAAGATATCTTAAAACAGCTCCGGGTCAAGGTCTGGTATACAAAACCTCATCATCTACTCCAACGTTAGTTGCGTATTCTGATGCATATTATGTTGGCTCCTTGGATGATCGGCGATCAACCAGTGGCTTCTGTACCTATTTTGGAGGGCATCTTGTTACCTGGCGGAGTAAGAAACAAGCTGTGTTTGCTCGATCCTCAGATGAAGCAGAATACAGATCAATGGCATCAGTTGTATTTGAGCTTACATGGCTTGAAAGTCCCCTTGCTGATCTAGGAGTTAAACTTCCCTCACCTGCCATCCTATTATGTGATAGCCAAGAGGCTATACACATAACAAAGAATTCTGTCTTCCATGAAAGAACGAAACATATTGAAGTGGACTGCCACTTTATCCGGTAGAAAGTTCAAATGAAGAAGATAGAATTAAAGCATGTTTTGGGTACTGAACAAGTAGTTGATATCCTCACAAAGGCCCTACCTAGTACCCTGTTTTATCAGTTCCTGTCCAAGCTTGGTGCCTACGACTTGAACGCTCCAGCTTGCGAGGGAGTATTGGAAAAGCCCATGTAAAGAGGCCCATATTAGAGCCCGTTTATTTAGTTTTATTGTTTTCTCCTCTATAGTCCCACATCATGTATAGGGTTCTCTTCTCTATTTCTCCCACCTATAAAGGTATATTCATACCTTGTATTTGATTATTGAGAAAGTATATACAAGTTTGAGGTTTTCTCCACACATTTAATACTCGGAAGTGCGAGTACGGTTTTAGGCATGTTGTGTGAAACTCATCTGAACGTGTGGTCTGGAATAGTGATGTTTTGTGCGTTCCCGGAGAAGACTCCGTGGAAGTTGAATGTTTCGGAATGGGGGTCTGACCGAGGCGACAGTTAGTACTGGAGGTGTGCTCCAGGAAACACCCTAATGTTTGCATAGGATCGTTGTATCAATAACATTAGCTCCCAGGGAGCTTATGTGGTGTTGTAGCCCAACCGGTCTCTCGGAGACCGTGTGCTAGCGTGTGGAGTTGCGTGCCTTGGGTGCCCAACTTTGGTGCCCACGAGAGCCAACCTTGAAGCATAACGTGTGTTATGTCGTGTACGGGAAAGGGGATGCTGACCCGCGTCGTTGTCGTTAATTGGCACGACGATTTGAGCAACGGGAAAGAGCTGAACTGTACCCAATATATGTCGTTCGGCTAAATAGACCTAAAGTACGTGGCAATTGACGTTGGCATAGGGGTGAGTCATGGCTATAGGCCCGACTAGTAATGCTCAAGCGGAACCATCCAGTCCGAGACTGAGAATGGTGGTGGACTAGTGGAGTTCACTGTTCAGGTACTTTATGCATTATCGTATGCATGTGATGGCAAAAGGTGGGACTCGGGGTAACCCAGTACACCCTTAAGGTGCCCTGAGTGCACAGGACGTTTGGCTAGTTGTGCCAACTTATGTGATG
Organism: Platanthera guangdongensis; assembly: GCA_039583875.1. NCBI lineage: Eukaryota > Viridiplantae > Streptophyta > Magnoliopsida > Asparagales > Orchidaceae > Platanthera > Platanthera guangdongensis. The sequence continues at coordinate 104,807,031 of CM077150.1, forward strand.
TATGGTGCTTAAGTTGCACATTTATATTAAATATGTGAACATGTTAATTGCTTGTAGGGATTAAGCACCACCACCCCGAGAAAGGGGTGAGTTGGTTATAATTTGGTCAGCTCCAGCTGACTGTTACCTTGTTTGTCACCGCTTGGTGAAATGTTGTGCATGCAGGTGCTGCGGAGCCAAGCGGGAAGTAGCGGGCTGGAGCCCAAAGCTGTGCCGGCCCTCGAAGGCCCAAATTTTGCTATTTTTTTTCTTATTTTGCCGACCTGCATGCCGATGTTTGGAAACCGCATTTAATTTGGTGAAACTTTATTGATGTAAGGTCTTAAGGCCAAAACTTTATGGGGTGTGTCTTTTCATTCCCGGTTTTAACTGTTAGTGGACATTCCTTTTTGGGTGGATGTTTATATCTCGTTAATGTTTCCGCTAGTTTACAACTCTGTATTAAGGGTGCGTTTAAAGTTTATAAAGGAGTTATGGTCTCATTTCGTAACCCTTTAGTCTGTTCGTGTAATATGGCGTGGGGCCCCGCCCGGACCTTCTGTTATATTATTCGTAAGGGAGTGAAGGTGTTACACGAGTTGAGGCCCCTCCTCAGGTATGCAACTTCAAAGTTCTTGTAAAGGAAGAACTGGTGGAGGGCGGAGACATTTCCCGTCAGTGTTGGGGGACGGAGGACATCCTCAACTTGTTGAACTGGTGAGTACGGGAAGTTTCCCCGGTTTCCCGAGATAAAGACAAACTTGGTTGTCCAATGGTGGTTCTTGTTCACGGTCTCGCATACCTTGATATGCGAGTCGGAGAAAAAGGCGACCCCGTCGTTGTTTGCCCTAAAAATGAAAAGCTTTCGGAAGACAGTCAAATTGAACTCAATTCGCTCCTTACGGACGAAGGCAGCGAATGCGACTATCATGGCGATGGAGATGGGGTTGAACTGTGCGGGAACGACTCTGTAATATTTCATAACTTGCCGCACCTCAGGCCATAGGGGGAGTCGCAGCCCCACGTCGAAGTGCGAGACCGGGAATGCGAGTTCGTTGTCCAGGAAAGTGTTAATCGCCACCTGCTTCTTAGGGCGACGCGCCGAGTATCCTGGCGGGACAAAGTCGGCCACGAAGGAGAGATACTCCGCCTCGGTCAAGTTTCCATCGATGAAGGGGTACTCGGCGAACTGCCTCGCGCACTTCATCCGGCCATTCAAGTCTGGCTTTGTCTTGCCGAATGATGTGGTAGATCTCGCAAATACCGGGAGATGCGGGAGGCTTTGGGAGGCAAGGGAGCAAGGGGGGTTCGGTAGCAGTTAATGTGATACTTGGTTATGAGGTAGGAGAGCCTATTTATAAAGGAAGTCAGGCGGGCACCGGGGTATGGGGGAGGAGAGGGGGGGGTAAGGGTGTATGGGCGTCATGCCGGTGGCAGCTCGCCTCGCCTGAAGCCGTGGCCCCGAGATCTTTCCTCACCTACCCGCGAGTCGCCTGCCCAGTCCAGGGAGGTATGGCGCGAGTCCTCTCTACACCAACTCGCGAGTGGGTCGAGATAATGAGCTCACCATGAACAAAAAACGTCAAGTAAAGCGACGACATCACAACAACGAGAAAGTTGACACATGCTATTTATTATTACAAACCAAGCAAGTCCATAAGCATGGAGAGAAAATTAAAGAAAAAGAAAAGCATCTCACAACCTATCCTACAGAAAGCGGAAGCGGAACAGGAAGAATCTCGGGGAAGAGGGGGAGAGTGTCGGTAGGCTCAAAACGGGAGCCATTTCCATCTTCCCCGACCTCGCTCCCCTGTCCCCGGCGGTCGACGAGAATTGTTATATTCGCGAAGAGCTTTGAGTTCCAGCTGAGCGAGCCGCATGTGTTCTTCCTCTCTCTCAATATGAGCTCGCGGAGACGTTGCCTCGGCACCAGCCATTCCTTGCACCTCTCTAGTGAGTTGAGCATAGCCATCTTTAAGGTCTCGCAGTCGGTGGTCACACATGGCTTTATTTCCTGAAGTCCTCGCAGCATAAGCCTGTGCTTCATCAAGATGTCAGTCGTTCGCCTCTTTATCTCCTCAGGGTTGCTAGGGTCACCCAGGTATTCGGCGATCGAATGAGGGGAGGGAGGTAGCGACTTGGCGACCCATTCGGGCAGCTCTTCAGTCTCAGAAATCCCTAGGGTAATCAGCATAGTTAGACCACATCGAGGAATAGGTCAGGATGGTGAGGAGGGGAGGAAAACTACGACACACTGCGAAACTGACAGTTCTTTGCCAGTACGTTGACGGAAAGAGCTCGGTTGTCCGGAGTGGGGTTGCTGGAGTGGAAGGGTAAGCGACTTTCCGAGACCAGGGCGGGAGAGGTTTGGATCTGCTATCAAGACGGAAGAAGGAATTGGAATTTCAATGGCACTTGTTAATGCAAGGGGCGAGTGGAGAAGAAGGTTATCAGAAGGAAAGGGTGGGGCCCGCTCAAGATTCCCTCATAGCCTAACCAGCACTCGCCGAATGCTTGGGGTTGTACTTTTCTTTCTGAGCTTGGCGCAATCTCGCAAAAATCGGGGATTGTGTACAACTATGTATTCGCCGAGTGGGTCCCCCAGAAGATGATCAAGATAGAAAGAACAGTTCTAGCCTCAAGCGGGCCGGTTTAGGAGAGTGGGGAAGGTACTCCCCAACTTGCGTGAGGACGAATCGTCATTAGCTTGGGGGGCGAGTGGGCACTATAGGTCCACACTCGCCCTAGGGCTCAAGCGGGGGAGAGACGAGTGGGGTACTTAGGCCTACACTCGCCTTCAACCACGGGGTGGCGGCGAGTGCTGACCTTGTCAAGGCACTTGCCACCCCAAGCGAGTGGTAGGCTCACGTAATAGTCGCCAAACAACGTTTTTACCAGAATGCCCATGTTAGCATGCTAATAACTCCTCAAACAACGGAGTTTGGCTGCTGGCAGACCCATCTGAGTTGCACATAGTATTTACAAAATGCGAGATTGCGCTATTGGCAGACCAAGTCAGAAAAACTATAAATAGACCCTTAAGGGCACCTTTGTAGAGGATCAATCTTTGGCTTTCTCCCTCCTCTGGTCTGTTTTGGCTGATTTATAGAGCCCTCCAAGATGCCCATCTCAGCTTTGGCTCGGGAGGGGAAGCTCTCTCAAATCTTCCAGGTGTGGCGGGACCTCCGTGTTGTAGCTCAGTGTTTGTTCTTTTGTTCAAAGACTTTGGCCAGGAGTTCAACTCAGGATAAGTAAGTGCGGGCTACCCCTTTGGGTCTGAACTCTCTTTGAGACCGGGTAACGGTTTCAACACATAAAGGTGACTAAATTTTACGTTGGTCGTCTACCTAACAAAACCCTCACCATTTTTGCTAGTCTGTTAATATAACATAAAATATAATAGTGAACGATATATTTGAAAATCGTGTTTGCCGATATATCAAAAAATTGAATATATTGGACTATATTTTATAAAAAAGGCAGTCTATTTTTTCAAGGAAAATGTCATTTTTCCCTCTAAAATGACATGTCGGGAGACATGACGGACATATTAGAGAACATTTAAAACAGTACGTAAGATAAATGAGTTTACCACCAGATGTCTGTAACGAGTGATATCTTGTAAAATCTCATCCCAAAGTCAATTAGTGTTCATGAGCATAGGATTTCGAGTAAGCTTTGTACCAAAAACATATGTTTTTATAAGTAGATCTAGGACATACATTTGTTGCAAAAAATTATATTGTTATTGTGTCTCACAATTTTGATTCCCAAAAAGTATTTGGGAGGATCTATATTTTTGTAAAAAAAATGTGCTCGAAGTTATTTCTTGGTTATCTCTACTCCAGAAAAATCATCTCTGATAAGAAGAATGTCATCCATGTATACAACAAGAATAACCAGTCCTCGGTCGATTTTTCATATAAAGAGAGAGTGATCGACATTGCTTTTGGAAAACCCAATGGTAGAAGAGATCAGGCTAAACTTGTCAAACCATGCTCGGGGGACTTTGTTCAAGACCATATATGACCATCTGCAACTTAAACATCAGAGACCCCTCTTGAGCGCCATAACTAAGAGGTTGTTACATATAAACTACTTCGCACAAAATACAATATAGGAAGACATTTTTGACATCAAACTGAGATATTTGTTATTTCCAACAATGGAAAAAAGACCTTAGATAGTGCTGATACGGGTAAGCAGAGAGAACATGTCAAATAAATCAACACCATATGTCTGGGTGAACCCCTTGGCAACCAGATGAGTTTTTTGTATCTATCCACAGCGCCGTCAGGGAGAAATTTGATGACAAAGACACATCGACAACCAACAATATCGACTCTATGTGGGGTAGGAACAAGAGTCCAAATACCCCCACGATGTCAAGACAGAGATGTTCTCATCCATAGCCATCTTTCAGCAAAGTATATTAAGAGCTTCGCGGTAGGTAATAAGGACGATGGTGGTACAGAGTGTCAAGGCAAACTTGTTGCAAGAAGAACTGAGATTTGCATAAAACACAACATTAGTAATATGATGTTGTGTACTCCCCCTTACCTCCTCCCGCCAAGCAATGGGAATATCTAGGTCAAGTTTGTTTAGGTGAAGTAACCTTCTGAAGAGGTGAGAGTTGGGCGGGGAACTGGCATCGGGGATCATGCAATGGAAAGAGCTACAAGAGCAAAGGTAACAAGATGTCAATGATAAGGAAAGATAAAATAGGAGCTATACGTCTAAGAGGTGGTGTGATTTGTGTCCCGTGTAGGAGCATGAATGATAAGAAAGGAGAATACATAGGTAGGGGAAGAAGAAGTGGTAAAGAGAGGAGGGATCTCGAGAGTAGGATACTTGCCATCCTTGCAGAAATAAGGGTCAGAATCAAAAAACGTGACATCAACAAAGACAATAACATTTGGAGATAGGGTCAAAAGAGTGATAGCCCTTCAGAGTATGAGCGTACACACAAAAATACACTTGGTGGCGCGAGTGGATAGTTTGTCACAACCAAGCACGGGAGTGTGGACAAAGGCAGTACAGTTAAACACACGAGGAGTGACGTAAATAGAAGTACCATCCAGATGAAGAAGAATAAAAGGTGCCTTGCCCTAAAGAGTAGAGGAAGATAGACAATTAATAAGAAAAGAAGAAATGAGAATTGCATGATTCCAGTAGAAGCGGAGAACATTCATTTGGCACAAAGGTGTTCGAGAAGATGGCGGTTTTTTCCTTTCTTTCACCATATTTTGTTGGGATGTATGCACATGACCAGTCAGATAAATGATATCATTAGAGCCACAAAAGGAGGGAAACAGTCTGCATATATTCCTTCCCATTATCTGTCTATATAATTTTTAGTGCAAGAATAAACTGAGTGTGAATTTCATTATAAATTTATAAAAGACAAAGAAGAGTTTAAAACATTCTTTTAAAAGATACGCTCAAATACATCTAAAGTAATTATCACTAAAAGTAACAAAATACAAATCTTCTCCACCAACAGACTTGGTGGCACTAGGACCGCAGATGTTCCAAATGAACAGGGTCAAAAGGATATACAAAACACTTACAAAGTTTGGCTGAAAAATTAGTACGATGATGCTTGTCATATTTGCAGGTTACATAATCTAAAATAAACTCGGATTGAAAAGACGGCAGGAGCTTGTGGGCTAGATGAAGTGGAGGATGATCAAGAATGTGATGTGCTTCAGAAGTTGAGATGAAAAATGTTAAGAAAGTGGGAAGATTGTTCATGTAAGTTTTAACAAATAAAAAATGAACCAAAATTCTTAGATTATTGATACGTATAAAATGAACGGCTCTGATCGTCGTGTAGGCCCTATTGTAATATGATACCCATCAGGGTGGCTAAAGGATATTTTATATGTTAATATTATTGTGCACAAGATATAAATACTAGAGATGTACAAAATGAAACAATAAAAACATTTTAATTGCCCAAAACATGTTAATTTTCATTTACGCAAAAAAAAAACATAAGGAATATGTCATGGATTTATCTCACTGTCAAGAACTAAGAGAGGCTAGAAGACATTAATGAGAAAATCTGTGCAAGTTTATCAGAAAACAAAAATAGTAAACTCACATGTCATCTCCCAGAACACCACCATGGTGGTTCTTGTACAAACCATACAGAAACTTCACACCCTCCTTTTGATGTTCAAGGAGTCTACAATTAATCGATGCAGAAACCTATACGGAAGACAATGACATCTAATATTAGATCAAATTAGAGAATAATTCATCTCAAAATGCATTTGAACTAGAAACTGCTCAAAGATAATATCTTGTAAATTGCAAGATATAAAAATAGTTCCATAGTCAATCAGAATATATTCCCATCCACCCAGCTTAGGAACGCCTGTTGTACCACTTAAAAGTGAGTGAAGCCAAACTAGAGTCAGCAAATCAAATAGAATATGTAACAAAATTCAAGGGCTCATAATCCGATGGAAACTAAGTTCCCACTTAAAAAAAACTTCCAAGCAAAGAAAAGTGTTATATATGCTATTAATAAATCAAGTTAATACTACATCAAATTAGACAGAACGATCCATTAAACTTTATTTTTTCATCACACCATCATCTTTAATACAATAAAATAAAAAATATAGAGTAAACTAAACAAAATAAAAAACAATATAAAATAAAAGTAAATATATAAAATGCAAAATAAAATAAATTAGACAAATACAAATTGATTGGAAAATAAAGTATCTCATGGTGGAAAATCATGATAAGATTAAATGTATTGTTATCACACATTGCTGCGAACAGGAAATATCCGAGATGACCAAAGTACTGACATCATCGGTAAGATACAGTGGAAGGAAAAAAGTATTCTTAGTGTTACCCTAGATTGGGCTAAGCATATTGTCATGGAGCTCACGCCGTTGGTTATCTAGTATTAGGAGTTTTATTTTATTAAGTATATTAGGTGTTTTAATATCGTATGAGTCAAGTCAAGTCAAGTCATGCAGTCTTTGTGTTTTTTATGTGTTTTTGTGTTTTTTATTATTTCGCTTAATTTCATGGTATCAGGAATTTACACGTGCCATCTAAATTCTATATAATAGACCCTTGGGGTCATGTAATGGATATGAACAGTATTAATCAAGTTCTCTTCTCTCTCAAGCTCCTCTCTCTCTCTCTAATTCTTCTCATCTTCTCTCATTCTAGGGTTTACCCCTTGTATCCCTGCCTCCTCCCTACACATTCATCGGCCCATAACAACTTGGTATCAGAGGAACTTTCCTCCACTCCGATCACCGCTCCGTCGTTCCCTGTGGGCTGTCGCTGCTCTTCCTTCCCCGGCGCCAACAACTCCCTTGTCGTTGCACCCCCAACGCCTCCAGCAAACCCGCTGAAGCCCACCGCCGACGTCGCCCTCTAGCCGACTCTGCCTCCGTCGTTCTTCCGCCTGAAACAGCCGACAAGATCATTTCCATCCAGCAAACCAGGCCGCTGACGTCGACCTCCAGCGCCCTCCGCCTTGTCTTTCTCCAATAAGGACACTGAAGCCAACCCCGAGCACCCTTCGTCGTCGTCCTTCCCAGACCAGAACCCGCGTCGAAGCCCCACCAACCCCATCTTGCTATGTCAGTCTCCACACACCCATCGAGCTCTGCGCCTCCTGGAGCCCCACGCCTTCAGCCCGCATAATCCACGCCACCTTTCCCATCCTCTTTAATTCTTCTCTTATTTATTTTACTTTATTTTTCTTTGATTTTTTTGCTGGGTCCCCCCACCTCTGCCAACCGCACACCTCTCTTTCTTTTTCTTTATTTACTTCCCTTGTTTAATCGTTTCTTCCTGCACACGCACTTGTCTCATCCTTGTTTTATTTTTATCATTCCTAATTCTTTTGTTTTATTTATCTTTATCACTCCTCCCAACCCCATCACCAGCATACCTCCTCATTATTTTAACTTTCCGTGGCCCCCACCACCACTCAACCCCACTTCTTTTTTAATTTATTTTTCTTCCTCCAATCCCGCCGCCCCCATCACTCATTTCATTTCCTCTAATTAATTACTTCGTTCATGCTAAGTACTTAATTAATTATTACATCATTTGCATCACGTCCCTTACTGCTAACGACCGCATTGAGCTCCTCACCACCCTCGCCAAGCTGGACCGTCGTATTGCACATCGGGAGGCTCGACTCGGACACGTCGATGCTCAGCTCGACCTCAAGCTCGACGCCCTCCGCATGTCTCGCGACCTGTTGGTGGTTTTCTGTCACCACCACCACCGGAGCTGGACTCGCCGCCTCCCCCTCCAATGATCGTGCCACCACCGTCCTCCGTCTTTCATGACGCACCGCCGCTGCCGTCATCGCCACCACCGCCGCTGCAGCCATCGTCACTGAGGCCGCTGCAGCCTTCATCATCGTCGTCGATGCCGCCGCCGCCACCTCCTCTACCGGCTCTTCCTCTGCCGGCCCCGGCATTGCCGTCTCCTCCGGCCATCTCACCGCCTCCTTTCCCATCTCTTTTCCTGCTGGCCCCCGCCTTGCCGCTCCCACCGGCCACAGCGCCTCCTCTCCAACCGGCCCGTGCTCCGCTGACCCCGACGGACCCGTTTCTGCTGTCGGTCGTCGTCTCTCCGCCCTCCCTGTTGTTGTTGCTCGCCATCGCTCCACCGATCGTGCGGAAGCCATTCCATTCGCCACCACCGCTACTCGCTGACACCATCGTTGTCGCTCCACCCGATCAGTCATTGTTTTGGCGGGAGATCAAGCTTCCAGATGATCTAACCATCCGGGTGGAGTTCGAGTTTGGGATCAAGCTCGATGTCAAGGGCGGGTGGAGTGTTATGGAGCTCACGCTGTTGGTTATCTAGTATTAGGAGTTTTATTTTATTAAGTGTATTAGATGTTTTAATATCGTATGAGTCAAGACAAGTCAAGTCATGCAGTCTTTGTGTTTTTTATTATTTCACTTAGTTTCATGGTATCAGGAATTTACACCTATGTCATCTAGATTCTATATAATAGACCCTTGCGGTCATGTAATGTGTACAACACCGTATCCTGCGAGTGGGGTCGCCAGGAACCAGACCGGCCGGCTCTCCTTTTCTCAAAGTCTCGGCCAAGCTTCAAGAGGGGGGACAGAGCTCGGCAGCCTCCAGCTCGCCCAGGAGGGCCCGGCTAAGTGGCACGCGAGTATGGCCAGCCGGGCCCGTGCTCGACGAGTCCCATCAGGGGCAGCCGAGCACGAGCTCTCCGCCCCGGGCGAGCAGAGGCTTTAGGGGGGGAGGGGAGCTCGCCCAGCGACCCATGATGTTTTTTACCATTTTTCCCTGCCCATAGTCTTTCAGAACAGCGGAGTTCATTGTTGGCAGACCAACCTGGACTGCACATAACTGTTTGCAACAGCGGAGGTTGGTTATTTACAGGCCGTTTTCAGAAATCTATAAATAGGACCGAAGGGGTACCTCAGAAGGCATGCTTGAGAGGCTCACTGGTTCCCTAATCTTCTAGCGCTTTCTGAAGTAGCCTTAGCTCGGCCTTTGGCTAAGGTGGGGAAGCGCTCTAAGATCTTCCGGGTGTGTGGTGGGACCTCCACGCCGAGCCCTTGGGTCAGTGTTTCTTGTCTTTTGGTTTGCAGGAGAGAAGTGTGTGATCACCCCTTCCCCAAGGGTGAACTCCAAAAGAGACCGAGTTTTCGGTTTCAACATTTTGGTGCGGTGAGCGTGGAAAGTGGTCAGCACAGAAAATCTTCGGCAGGCTCGATGACAGGAGGACAAGGCTCAGACAGGTCCGACTCGTCGCCCCCGCCACCTCTGGCCACAGTGGGAATGTTTAAAGACTTCAGGCATGAGGTACTCAGCCTCGTCAAGTTCGCACTCGGCGTGCGTGCCGAGTGCTCGACTCCAGCTGCCAAAATAGCTGTCGTACCGTCTCTGGGCGAGGACGCTCCCGGCAGGCGAGCTGGGAAGGAGGTCGCCGAGGAAAGAAGGAGATGCGAGCTCCCGGGGCGCGAGCTCTTCCCCGGCTCGGCAAGCGGAGGCCGGATCGGCGAGATGGGTGCGCGAGACGATCCAGCTCGCCCGGCAGGGGGAGGTAGCCCCTTTAGCGAGTTGGTCTCCTCTGCCCCAGTACCAGAGGGGTTCAGAGAGCCCGAGATGTCCTACTACACCGGGAAGGGGGACCCGGTCCAGTACGTCCAGTGGTTCGAAGACGTGGTTTCGATCCGGCAGATGTCGGATGGCTTCAAGTGCCGGTTCTTCGCCATCACCCTCAAGGAAAAGGTGAGCGAGTGGTTTCACCAGCTGCCGGCCAGCTCCATTTATTGCTTCGAAGAACTGCGTCGGGGATTCATGTTAAGGTTCACCACCTCCAAGAGGAGGAAGAAGGAGTCGGAGTCCCAGTTCCACATCAAGCAGGGGGTGAACGAGACCTTGGGGAGCTATGTTGACTGGTTTCAGGAGGAGGTCACCCAGGTCCAGGAGATGTCGGGCCATAGCCTGATGATGGCTTTCACCCTGGGGCTGCAACAAGGTTTCTTCAGAATGGTGCTGAAGAGAGTGCCCCCCCCCCCCTCCTACGAGGAGCTGATGGAGAGGGCGGCAAGAGAAGTCGACGGAGAAGCGTCGAATCCGGAGTTTCCCCGGAAATTGGCCAGGTGGGCCACGGAGGAAGAGAAGGAGCCGAGAGGCGGCAGGGGGCAGGAGGAGAGGAGAGCCGAACCCCGGCAGAGGGAACAGAGACAACTTCAGGGGCAGCAGCAGCCCAGGTGGGGCGTCAGGAGCCGGACCGTCGCTTGGGCTGGAGGCCCGAGTGGCAAGACCAGGAGCCACGGAGAGGATACCAGGGAAGGGACCACCATCAGGGGGGCCAGGATCAGTTTCACCCCCCGGGTTGGAGGCAGGCGCAAAGACCTCCACTCCTCAATCAAGATCAGGCTATGACCATATCCATGGGGGAGAGGAGGAGAGCGGCGCGAAGGAGGAGAAGAGAAGTCAGGGTGGAGTTGCCCTACTGCGACTTCCACCAAGAGGAAGGGCACGCCACGGCCACGTGCCCGGAGTTCCTCGAGATGAGAGGAAACAGAGAGCAATATCAGCAACAGGAGCGCCAGGAGGTGAGGATTGAAGAGGTCCTGTCTCGGGCGGAGGAGGATCGATGTGAAGACCGGGCGGACGTCGGGACCCGGGGAGGGATCGGAGTGATCCATGGGGGGGTGGGGGTTGAGGCCTCTCGGAAGGCGAGCCTCCACACCATGTACTGTCGGAGCGTTGGCTCCACATCCCAGACCCCACCCCCGGAAGAGAAGATTACCTTCTCAAGCAATGATATGCCGGATCATGAGGATCCCTTCTGCGATGCGCTGGTCATCCAGACGGCCATCGAGAATTTCACCGTCTCCCGGATCCTCATTGACAATGGAAGCTCCGTCAACGTCATCTTCAAGAAGGCGTTCGACGCAATGAAGGTGGAGGCAAAGAGGGTGTTGGCTTCAGATGGCCCCTTGTTTGGGTTCTCGGGGGAGAGGAAGGAGGTAGAAGGAGCAGTGGGGCTCCATGTCACCCGGGGGGGAAGTCCCGGAACTGCCGATTTGTCATCGTGGATGCCCCTAGTAGCTACAACGCCATCTTCGGAAGGCCCCTCATCAGTGCCTTCCGTTGCGTCCCCTCGTCGTTCCACCAATGCCTGAAGTTTAATGCTGAGGGGATCCAGGTCCGGGTCCGGGGTGACCCCAAGGTAGCGCGGGAGTGCTATGTCACCGCCGTGAACTCCATCTTCTGGCAGGAAGGGGCCGAAGAGATGGAGCGGAGAATGGAGGAGGCGGAGCAGGAGGCTAGCAGGGAGGGGATGGAAATGGAGAGCTGCACCGAGGTAGAGGCGGCAGGAGGAGACCAGGAGGAGTTGGCCGAGGTGATGGCCACGGAGGAAGAGGTGGAAGCGGAGGTTCTTGTCCCGGAGGAGAGGGACGTCGGAGAATGGGGGGAGCAGTCCAGGCTGGAGGCTGCAGAAGAGGTGGTGGAGATGGAAGTTCACACCCTTGGAGGAAGGGTGGAGAAGGTTCCAATCAGCGGGGGGCTGACCCCGGAGGCTCAGGACAGGATGCTGGCATGCATCCAAAAGAATGTGGACATCTTCGCATGGAGCGTCGTGGAGATGTCGGGGGTTGACGCAGACGTGGCTTGCTACCGCCTCAACCTGCACCCGGGAGCACGCCCCGTCCAGCAGAAGAAGAGGTCCACCGCGGACAATCTAGCCGAGCCCATCAGAGAGGAGGTGGCCAAACTTCTCAAGGCCGGCTTTGTATCCGAAATACAATACCCCGGCTGGGTCTCCAATGTTGTTATGGTTAAAAAAGGAGACGGTCGGTGGCGTATGTGTGTTAATGTTGACTTTTCTTTGCTTAATAAATCATGTCCTAAGGCCTGTTATCTCTTGCCTCGGATCGGCGCGTTTGTTGACTCAGCCGTCGGTTTTTCTGCAATGAGTTTATTAGATGCGTTTTCAGGTTACCACCAGATCAGGATGCATCCCCCGGACGTCAAGGACGTCTCATTCATCACGGGGGATGTGTGTTACTGCTACAAAATGATGCCCTTTGGGCTGAAAAATGCAGAAGCGACATACCAAAAGATGATGGACAGGGTCTTCCAGGAACAGAAGGGGAGGAACCTGGAGGTGTGCGTGGATGAGCTCATGATCAAGAGTCAGGACGTGTACTCTCACCTTCAGGACTTGGAAGAAACCTTCGCCACCCTGCGCAAGTATAAGATGTGGCTAAACCCCCTGAAGAGCGTCTTCGGGGCCATTAGGGGAAAGTTCTTGGGGCATCTCCTCACCCCCACAGGGGTCGAGCCAAATCCTGACAAGGTCAAAGCCATCATGGAGCTGGAGTCACCGCGGAATGCTAAAGAGGTGCAACGATTGACGGGGAAGTTAGCGGGATTGAGCCGTTTCCTCTCCCGGGACGGGGAGAAGTGCTCCCCCTTGTTCAAGACACTAAGGGAGGGGGGGTCAAAAGTTCGAGTGGACGAATGAGTGTGAGAAGGCATTCCAGACCCTGAAAAAGCAGTTGACCCAGGCTCCGCTACTCCAAGGGCCGAAAGAGGGGGAGGACCTATTTTTGTATCTCGGGGTCGGAGTAGAGGTCTTGAGCTCTGTCCTGGTTCGTGAAGAGGGGAAGAGGCAGCTCACCATATACTATGTGAGCTGGATCCTGAGGAAGGCCGAGCTTCGGTATCCAATTTTGGAAAAGCTGGCCTTCGCCCTGATCATCTCGGCCCGAAGGCTCCGGCCTTACTTCCAAGCACACTCCATACGAGTGGTGACTGATCATCCCCTTTGCAACATCTTTGAGGGGGTGGAGCATTCGGGCAGGTTGGCCAAGTGGTCGGTAGAGCTGAGCGAGTTCGACATCTCCTTCGTCCCCCGCCTCTCGATCAAGGCCCAAGCAATGGTCGACTTTTTGGCCGATTACGTGATCGAGGTGGTGGAGGAAGAGCTCACTCGCCCAGCTTTGTGGAAGGTAAAGGTGGACAGCGCCTCAGGGAAACATTCATTGGGGGTGGGGGTAATCTTGAAAAGCCCCCAAGGGGCGAGGATTGAGCAAACGGTGGTGGTGCACTTCCCCATCACTAACAACCAGGCCGAGTACGAGGCAGTAATAGCAGGGTTGCGCCTAACCAGGGAGCTGAGAGTGCTGGACGTGGAGGTCCTCACTGACTCTATGGTGGTGGCTTCCCAGATCAACGGAGAATTCAAGGTGAGGGAATCTACCCTCCGGCTGTACTTAGCAAAAGTGAAGGGGGTCATCGGCACGTTTCAGACCATCTCCATCCGACACGTGCCCAGAGAAGAAAACGAGCAGGTCGATCAGCTGGCAAAGCATGGCCCCCGAGTGGGGGGTACCATCACTGATCTGTTTCGCCCTTCCATTAAAGAGGGAGAACTAATGGAAGTAGATCAACACCCCTCGTGGATGGACCCGGTCACGACTTTCCTCTCCACAGGAGAATATCCGAAGGGGATGGACAAGAAGAAGCTCAGGTACAAGTCGGCATACTATCTCCTCCGGGACGGACAATTGTATAGGAAGACTCTCTCAGCGATACTGGCCCGTTGCGTGGCCGAGAGGGAAGTACAAAGGATCTTGGAAGAAGTCCACTCCGGGGAGTGTGGGAGTCATTCCGGGAGTCGGACCCTGGAAGGGAGGATCGTCAGACAGGGATACTTCTGGCCAACCCTGGGCCACGACGCTGTAGAATTCAAAAGGAGGTGCCACAAGTGCAAGTTGTTTGTCCCCCTCCAACTACAGTCGGCCCAGCGCCTCAAGAGCATCACGGCCCCCTGGCCCTTTGCAATTTGGGGAATGGATTTGGTCGAACCATTCCTCCAGGCCAGTGGGCAGAGGAGGTTCCTATTGGTAATGATAGACTATTTCTCTAAGTGGTTGGAAGTGAAGGCGCTGGCGAAAGTGACCTCCCAAGTTATCAAAAATTTTGTTTAGGGGGAGATTATCTGCTGTCATGGGTTGCCACAGGCCATCGTCACGGACAACGGGTCTCAGTTCGCCAGCGCAGAATTCACTAGCTTCTGCGAGCAGCTCGGGATTGACATCAGTTTTGCCTCGGTCCACCACCCCAAGAGCAACGGGCAGGTAGAGGCCGCGAATAAGATTATTGTGAACCTCCTGAAGAAGAAGGTAGAGAACCTGAAAGGGAGCTGGGTGGAGCAGCTTCCCTCGGTCCTCTGGGCCCTGAGGACCACCCCCAACACAGCCACGGGGGAGACCCCTTTCAAGCTCTCCCATGGATGTGAGGCAGTACTTCTCGTAGAATTTGAAGTTCAAACGCCTCGGGTGGTCACGACAGAGGAAGGCAGGGAAGAATGGCAGGCCGAGAACGAGGAGCTGCGACTCTCCCTTGATATGGTGGGGGAGCTTGTTGCCAAGGGGTTTATGCAAACCTATGGTGTTGATTTTTTTGATACATTCTCTCCTGTTGCTCGGATTAATACAATCTGTGCCCTTTTTCAATGACTGTCAACAGAGACTGGGAAATGTCTCAGTTGGATGTGAATAATGTCTTCCTCTATGGTGATTTGCAGGAAACAGTCTATATGAAGCAACCTCCTGGGTATGTTGCTCGGGGGAGTCTCAGGTCTGTAAACTACGGAAGGCTATCTATGGTCTCAAGCAAAGCCCAATGACCTGGTTTGACACATTCAATGAAGTTATTTATGTGAATGGATTTGATCGAAGTGTTGCAGATCATTCTTTGTTCATTCGCAACACCTCAGCTGGTCTTGTTGCTCTTGTAGTATACGTGGATGACATTCTTCTTATAGGGGATGATAGAAATGGCGTTGACATGACAAAGAAGCATCTGCTTCAGCATTTTATTACCAAGGATATGAGGTCTCCTAAATACTTTCTGGGAATTGAGATTTCTCGAAAATCTGGTTCTATTATTCTTTCACAGCGGAAGTATGCCTTAAATCTCTTGAAAGATACAGGTCTTCTTGGGGCTAAACCCGCTCGGACTCTTATGTATGTTGGAGATGACAAATGCTAGAGTGAGAATTCTCCTATTCTTGAAGATTTCACCAGATACAGATGTCTTGTGAGTAAACTCATTTATCTGACAGTCACAAGATCAGATATTTGTTATGACGTATGGAAAGTGAGCCAGTTTATGCAAGCCCCCAAAGAATGTCATCTGCAGTGAACTCTAAAGATCTTAGAGTATGTAAAAGGTGCATCGGGAAAAGGGCTATTGTTTCAAAAAAGGGGACACTTGAAGGTCGAAGCTTATTCTGATGTCAGCTATGCAGATGACAAGTAAGATAGGAGGTCTACATCTGGTTTCTGCACTTTTGTTGGATGTAACCTAGTCAGCTGGAAGAGTAAGAAACAAGCTGTAGTTGTCAGGTTAAGTGCAGAAGCTGAATATAGAAACATGGCTCAGACTGCCTGCGAGTTGAAGTGGCTTCGGACACTCTTGATTGATCTGAGAGAGTTTTATGATTATCTTCTACCTATGTTCTGTGATAATAAGGCAGTCATATATATTTCGAGAAATTCAGTCTTTCATGAGAACACGAAGCATATCGAGGTAGATTGTCACTTCACCAGAGAGGAGATTCTGAAGAATCAAATCTGCACTCCGTTTGTTACCTCAGAGAAAGAGCTAGCTGATTTTTTCACCAAACCAGTTACTCCTTTTGGCGGCTTAAAGACCGGGCGGTCTGGCGGTTTGACTATAGCGGGTTCACTCCTGCGGTTTAAAGACCGGGCGGTCTGGCGGTTTGACTATAGCGGGTTGCAGTCGGGCGGTCTGTCGGGTTCTCTCCTGCGGTTTGTTGTTGTCATGTTGTTGTTAGTGCTCTGGCGGTTTGTCATTCTGTCCATGACAACTTGGAGACCGAGCCACCGGGCGGTCTAGTGTAGCGGCTTGTTATCTTTCTCTTGTGGTTGTCGGGCGGTTTGCCCATTCACCAAACCGCATGGCTTGTCGACTTGTTTTTATGTTAAACCGCTTGTACATGATATTTTTTAGTCTCACATTATTTATTTGTAATCTCTCTCAGCCCCTCCATTATATAAAAGGGAGGTTATACCATGTAATTAATACCTTTTTTGGAATACAGAAATTTTTGTTTGTCCATTTTTCGGACTTCCATTTTCTGTTCGCACATGGTATCAGAGTCCGCGATCTTGGTCGCCTGATTCACTGCATTTCTCTGCTCGCGCGACCTGTTCTCCTTCTTTCCTCTTGTTTGTGCGGCCTCTCCTCCTTTTATCGCTGCTCTCTGTTCGCGCACTCTGCTCTCCTTCTTTGTTTGCGCGGCCTTCTTCTTCTCAGCGGCCTGTATTCGCGGCTTCTCGGCTTTCTGTCCGCGCGGCCTGCTCTCTTCCAGCGCGGCTTCTTCTTTTTCTCTATTGCGGATTCTTCTTCTGTCCGCTGCGGTCTTCTATTTCCCCACGGCATCTTTCTTCCCGCGCGGCCTTTCTCTCTTCCCTCTACCCGCGCGGCTTCTTCCATGACCCTTTCCAGCTCTTCTACCACCACCGCTACTCCCGTCACAACTCCACCTCCTCCTCTCGTTCCCTCCGGGAATCTTGGCACCGTATCCAAGCTGGTTGGTTCCAACTACGCGGATTGGAGCGTCTCCTTCACCTTCCTCCTCCGCTCACAACGCAAACGCCACCACCTTACCGATGATCCTCCTGCCACCTCTCCTGCTGAGTTTGATGATTGGGATGCTAGCGATGCGCTTGTCCGCACTTGGCTCGCTAACAGTCTTTCCGATGAATGTCTTCCTGTTATCCGTCATGATGAGACGGTCAAGAAGGTCTGACTTCATCTTTCTGCTCTGTACTCAAAGGAGGCTCAGACGTCCCGCATTTATACCTTGTATGCGGAGCTCTTTGCCCGTCCGTCCTTGTCTCCTGCTGCCGCATATCAACAAGTTCAACCTCTTGGGGCTGAGATCATTCAACATCGCTCCTTCTCTGCGGATCTTGCCGAACAGCACAAGCACTTTCAAGAACTGCCTGTTGTATGCTAGCTTCTCCGGCTTCCTGATTCCTACGACATGATTCGCCAACAAATCTTGGGTGAAGCGGACTCTCCCAACTTGGATACAACGGTCGCACGCATTGCAGCGATTACATCTCTTCTTCAGCGTCTGCTTCTGTCTTCTCCTCCTCCAGAACAATATGCTCACCAGACTCAACGTAGCGGCTCTGGTAGTCGCAACCATCATTTCGGTGGTCGGAGTTCTTCACGCTTCCTCTATTCTCACTGTGGCCGCACCGGGCATCTTGTGGATCGGTGCTGGCTGAAGCATCCACATCTTCGCCCTTCTAATGACGCTTCCACCTCCTCTTCCAAGCCATCCGCTTCGGTGGTCACTTCCTCAGGTAGTGCTCACGTGGTTACTCAAGGTAACTGACTCATCGACTCTGGTGCAACTAATCACATGACGGACAATCTGCAATGCTTTTCTCTCCTTGAAACGCATGATCGGTTGCCTCCGGTCCTTGTTGCAGATGGCTCTCCCTCCCCGGTTCATGGAACGGGAGTGGTTCATGTCACTCCGTCTCTTCACTTGGCCGACACTCTCTATGTGCCCAAGTTTCCCTGCAATTTGTTGTCAGTTACATCTTTATGCAAGCAGCTTAAATGCTCCGTCACATTCACTCCCACTTCTTGCCCTTTTCAGGATCCGAGCTCCCAACGGACGATTGCTATTGGGACTGAGAGCGGCGGGCTCTACTTCCTCGACAACGTTTCTGCTCTCTCCGCCTTCTCCTCCTCTTCTACTGATCTCCTACAATGGCATCTCCGCCTTGAGCATCCTCCCCCACGGCTTCTTCATCAGCTGCTACCTCACCTCCCTCCGGACAGTTCTCCTCTCAACTTTGATGTCTGTCAGCTTGGCAAGCATCACCGTTCCTCCTTCCCGCCAAAGCAAGGTCGTGGTTCTACCCGTCCATTTGATCTTGTTCACTCCGACATCTGGGGTCTTGCTCCTATCCTCACCGTTGGTCGGGGTAGCTCTTATTTTGTAATTTTTATTGATGATTTCTCTCGTTGTACTTGGGTGTATCTCTTACGAGAATGCTCTGAACTATTTGATGTATGACACTTTTTATCATTTAATCAAAAATCAGTTTGATGTTTCTATTAAAGTATTATGCTCTGATAATGTCAAAGAATACATTAGTCAAGCCTTTTCCTCATTTTGTACGCAACATGGAATTTTTCATCAAACAAGTTGTGTGTACACCTCCCAACAAAATGGGGTGGCGGAATGCAAAAACCGTCACCTCCTTGATGTTGCTCGCACCATACTTACGCAAATGCATGTCCCCCGCTCCTACTGGGGCTATGTTGTTCTCATTTCTTGCTATCTCATCAATCGCATTCCCTTCACTGTTCTCCGCGGTAAAACGCCCTTCTCCATTCTCTATCCAGGAAAGGATCTCTTTCCTCTTCCTCTACGTATCTTTGGATGCACGGCATTTGTGCATGCTCCCTCCGCCACCCGCGACAAACTCTCCTCTCGCTCCACCAAATGTGTCTTTCTGGGTCACTCTATCACTCAGAAAGGTTATTATTGTTTTGATCTCATCCTTCGCAAACAATTCGTCTCTGCGGACGTTACCATCTTCGAAAATGCTCCCTATTTCTCTGACGGCTCCTCTCCTCTTCCTGTGGACTCTAATCTTCCTCCTCCTCTTCCCTCCACCCCATCCCCTCCTACTGAGGTCTTTCCTCCTCCTCCTCCATCTCCATCCTCTACTCCTCCCTCTCCACCTCCGCCATCACCCTCCTCTTCGCTGTCGTCGCTTTCTCCTCTCGGGCCAGCTCTCTCCGTCACGGATGCTCCGGATACTGAGGCGCATGCTGACCTGGACATCCCCATTGCCCTTCGCAAAGGGGTTCGGGCTTGTACCCAGCATCCGCTTGCTGCAGTTGTTTCATATGATCGTCTGACGCCTGCTCACAGGGACTTCGCATTGGCTATCTCTTCCACTTCCACCCCTCGTTCCTATCAGGAGGCCCTTGTCATTCCGCATTGGAAGACTGCCATGGATGACGAGATTGCTACTCTCACTGAACGGGGTACTTGGACCCTGGTTCCTCCTCCTGTTGGCACCGATGTTGTTGGCTGTCGCTGGGTTTTGTGGTGAAATTCCTCCCCGATGGCAGTGTGGATCGTTACAAGGCTCGGCTTGTTGTCAAGGGCTTTACCCAAACTTATGGCGTGGATTACTTTGACACCTTCTCTCTAGTTGCTCGTCTCAGCACTATTCGGGTCCTTCTCTCTGTGGCTGTCAACAGAGATTGACTCATTTCACAACTGGATACGAAGAATGCCTTTCTTTATGGGGATCTTCAAGAGTATGTCTACATGGAGCAACCTCTGGGGTATGTTGCTCCGGGGGAGACACAAGTTTGTCGGCTCAAGAAGGCTATCTATGGACTAAAACAAAGTCCTCGCGCTTGGTTTGACAAGTTTAGCGGGATTGTGGCGGTTGTTGGTTTTACGAGAAGTTCTGCTGATCACTCCATATTTACTCGTAAAACTTCTCTGAGCCTAGTGGTGCTTGCAGTATATGTTGATGATATTCTTCTCACTGGAGATGACCAAGCTGGGATAATCTTGACCAAGAAGCATCTTCGGCAACACCTGGTTACAAAGGATATGGGCTCTCCAAAATACTTTCTGGGGATAGAAATTTCTCGGAAGCCTGCTTCTCTTGTCCTATCCCAACAAAAGTATGCTTTTGACTTGTTAAAAGAGGCAGAGTTGACTGGGGCTAAACCTGTCTAATGTCCCATGGCGACTGGAGAAGATAAAACATGGACAGATGACTCTCCTCTTCTTTCTGATGTTACGAGGTACAGACGTCTGGTTGGTAAACTCATATATCTCACAGTGACCAGACCAGACATTGTCTATACTGTTGGCAAGGTTAGCCAATTCATGCAAGCTCCTAGGGAGTGTCATTTACAGTCGGCCCTGAAGATATTTGAGTATATTAAATCAGCTCCCAGGAAAGGACTTTTCTTTCAGAAGAATGGTCATTTAAGAGTTGAGCCGTACTCTGATTCCAGCTGTGCCGATGACAAAGGAGATCGTAAATCTACTTCAGGTTTTTGCACCTTTGTGGGGGGAACCTTGTGAGCTGGAAAAGCAAGAAACAGTCGGTAGTCTCTAGGTCCAGTGCATAAGCAGAATACCGAAGTATGGCATCGACCGCGTGTGAGCTGAAGTGGTTACGGGCTCTTATGCTTGACTTAGGAGAGGTCTACGACCATCCTCTACCTATGTTTTGTGACAACAAAGTCGTCATATACATCTCTAAAAATCCGATCTTCCATGAGAAAACCAAGCACATAGAAGTTGACTGTCATTTCATTCGAGAGGAGATTCTGAAGGAACAAATTTGTACTCCGTTCGTCACCTCCGATAAAGAATTGGTTGATATTTTCACCAAGCCAGTATCCGTCTCTTTTCATCACATTTGCGACAAGCTGGGCATGATCGATATATATGCTCCAGCTTGAGGGGGAGTGTTGCAGATTAGAGACCGGGCGGTCTAGCGATTTGACTATGGAGGGTTGCAGTCCGGGCGGTCTGTCGGGTTCTCTCATGCGGTTTGTTGTTGTCCTGTTGTTGTTAGTGCTCTGGTTGTTTGTCATTCTGTCCATGACGACTTGGAGACCGGGCGACCGGGCGGTCTAGTGTGGCGGCTTGGTATCTTTCTCTTGTGGTTGCTGGGCGGTTTGCCCATTCACCAAACCGCACGGCTTGGCGACTTGTTTTTATGTTAAACCGTTTGTACATGATATTTTTTAGTCTCACATTGTTTATTTGTAATATCTCTCATCTCCTCCATTCTATAAAAAGGAGGCTATACCATGTAATTGATACCTTTTTTGGAATACAAAAATTTTTGTTTGTCCATTTTCCGGACTTCCATTTTCTGTTCGCACACTGGACATGGTAGATATATATGCTCCAGCTTGAGGGGAAGTGTTATAGATTGGCGGTTTGCATGTCTAGTCGGGCGGCTAGTTCTTCGGGCAGTCTGGCGGTTAGTTTAGGCGGTCTGGTTGTCTGGTGGCTTGTCTTAGTAGCAACGGTCTGGTGGCTTGCCGTAGCAGCGGCCTGACAGTTAGCATCAGCGGTCTGGTGGCTTACCGCAGCAGAGGTCTGGTGGCTTGCCGCAGCAGCGGTCTGACAGTTGGCCGCAACAACAATCTGGTGGCTTACCGCAGCAGCGGTCTGGTGGCTTGCCGCAACAGCGATCTGGTGGCTTACTACAGTTGTGGTCATGCAACTAGCATTGGCGGTTAGGCGGCTAGCGGGCGGTCTGGCGGCTAGCAGTGGCGGTCTGAAGGCTAACAGACGGTCTGGCGGTTAGTAGTCATTTGTACAGTGTTGCGGTTTGACAGTGGCAAACCGCATAACCGCGCTGATACTTATTTAGTCTCACATCTCTTATTGTATTTTCTCTTCTCCCCCATTTTCTATAAATATGGGGGCATACCTATATATTGTTTATCTTTTTGGAGCAATAAAATTTGTGGTTTATTTACCTCTTGTCGGTTTACTCAGCACTTTTTCACATTATATATATGGGTCTGCTTAATATACGCATAACGCGTATATATCCAGCGTCCGCGTTGCACCCTGAGCCGTTGGATTTAATCTAAAGGCAAATAAAATTAAAATCACCGTCATCACAGCGGGGCAGCCGGCGGCTCGGGCTCGCCGGCCACCGTCCGCCCTGGGTTTGTCGGCGTCCACGCCGACGAAGCAAGGGCGGCCGGTGCCCAACGAGCCCGCAGCCGCCGGCCGCCCCGCTGTAAAAAAAATTACAACGCCGTCGCCGCTGCTGTTGCGATTTTTTACAACATTACAGCGTGGCGGCCGCCGGCTGCGGGCTCCCCGGCAACCAACCGCCCTAGGATCATCAGCGTGGACGCCGACGAGCACAGGGTGGCTGGTGGCCGGCGAGCCCGCAGCCGCCCCGCTGTCATGCGGGAAGATGAGCGCGAATATTTAGAAATCTGCGTTACGCGGACACACACACACACACACATGTAGTTTTAGTCCCAATGTGAAGGGAGATTGTTAGAGGCCGTCGAAATGAATCTCATCACAAAACGGCGGAGAACCAAATTGAAGTTGAATCACGTTCCTTTCATATCTCTAATGTAGACTTAATGTCTAAACTTGAGGGAGAGAGAGGTGGAGATAGAGAACCTGCGGCTAGGGCAAGAGGGGGTGGCAGCGAGAAGAGAGGAAGAATGGATAGGGTAAATTCTTACATTCCTTTCCTATTCCAACCACGGGTATTTGTATGTGGTTCACGATACAAATAAAGACCGAAATAAATGCAAAATCAAAACAATAAATCCAAAATCAGAAATAAAATAATGACAGAAGACAAAATTGAAAATCTTCAATTGTCCCGCTCTGGATCCTTTGTATTGTGATCCCCTTTCGGCTAAATTTGTTTCTCCATAATAAGTTGTAATATATTTAGTTTATTACAAGTCGTCTTTTTTGTATTTACCCCGGGTTGGGGTAATTTGGTATTTTCCTTTTTTTAGATTTTCCCTTACTCAAGTATATGTATGAGTAAGGGATCTCTTGGATCATCAATCAAGCTTTATTCTTTCCACTTGGTATCAGAGGGTGCCTGAAACACTATCAGTGTGCGCTGTTTCTCACGTCTTTCGGTCTTCTCCGATATCTTGCGCCGTCTCTCGCTCGCCTGTCTTCCCTGATCGCTAGTTTGAGCGTCTCTTTGTGTGCGTCCCGCTGATGCGGCTAGGGTGCATTTTCTTTATTCACACACCATGTATCCAATCACCCTTGCCTGGTTCTCCTGCACCCCGGGCGGCCAGTAATCTTATCTCTGCCCATTTGGGCAGGCCCCCGAGCCTATAAATAGGGGGAAGCAGCACTCTTAAAGCACGTTGATTCGAATCCTCGAGCTCGTCTGTTGTGAGTTGCGGTCTCGAATTTAGTGTCTTTGTAGTCTCCTTCTCGCGCGGCTTCCTTATTTTCAACTGATGTAATCGCTCTTCTTATTCAATAAATAGCCCGCCACAAGAGAGTCATTTGCCGCAGTGGGTAAGTCTGGTGTAGCCCCTCGGGCGGCCTTTTCGCTTCTCGCATTCGCTCAATCGATAGTAACTGATAACTCGCAGTCTACTCCTTTCCCCTAGCTCCCATTTAGCGTGTCATTGTGAAGGTGCACTTGTAGCACCAACAGATTTGAAGGATGCTCTGAACAACAGAGTGGTTGATCATGGGTAGTCGACGTTAATGAGGGAGATCGGGCGGCGCAATGAAATGTCGCGTGTAAGAGGCGCATGCAGCAAGTGGTTGTCTAGTAGTCGTTGAAGGGAGAGAAGGCAGAAGGTGTTGACGGAGTCGGACAATGCAGCCGGGACGGTCGTTGTCCAGGAGCGCGCAAGCGATGGCAAGGAGGGGGGTCGCAATTGAGAGAACACGTGTCGACCAAAACATGGATCACGGGGCAAGGCCCGTGTGAATCGATCTAGGAGTTGTGGATCGAGAGAGTTTGCTGAGGAGATTTGTGTGTGACGTGGGGGGAACAATGGGGCTTCGTTGATCGAGATCGATCACGACTGTAATTGTGGGATGGGCGTAGGATATGGAACCAGAAGAAAGATTAGGGTTTGGAGTTGAACCCTAATTTGGGAGGTAGATTAGAGCATTTTATAAAAACTAAATAAAGTATCTTGCTCGTTAACAGAAATTGAAATAGAACCTTGCGATGTATGCTCATGTCAATAGTTTGAGGATTGGTTCCCCCTAAGTATCCATCTATAAGAGAGTTACAAGAATATTTGACCACTTCTAATACTCGCTACTATTTCTTATATAGGTGAGGATTCGCTAGAGAATAAATTACCAAAATACCCCTCAAGAGAGAAAATACGTAAGACGCGATATTCATGTAAGTTGACCATCGTGTGTAGCCATAGCATCGTCTTAGTGATATGTCCCAAAACTAGTGATCGAATTGTTTCAAAACCTTATAAGAATTTCATGATTTGCAATTGCTCTCATTGTTGTTGTATGACTGACATTAGTTAAAAGACGGATAAGAGAATTCAATTCTTCGACTAATTTACTTAATTAACCAAAGTATTCATGCACAGACTTTGAAACCTTTTCAGTTTGTTTAACATTTGTGAGAGGACATAGATTTTGCTCAAGTTATTGCTTCTTGTGTATAATAATGTCAAATGATCTCATAAAACCTTGGTTCTCATACAATAGGCGACTAGATCGGAAACAGAGATTTTCATGCAACCGCACATCATACTCATAATTTGAGCATCTATGTGCTCCAAAATATCATAACCAGCAGTTTCAATGGTAAGAGAGACTTGAGTAATATGAGCTCTCTTTCCCCTACCAATTAAATACATGAGAATAGGGTTCTTCTATTTCATGTTTCAATACCTCTCAGTTTTTTGAGGTAATAAGACTAAGAGTGTCAGTTGTTATGAATCTATTCACTGAAGCAATCTCCCACTCATCTGTCATATTAGACATCAGGAGCACTATCAAACACACTAAGAGATTTAGTATTGGGAGAACAGAAAGAAAGTTCAATAAGGCGCTAAACAAAGTAGAATCAGTGATTTTTGGATATTCGGTCTCAATGGTGTTGAAGGAAGTGGAGAAAGTTCAAAAACCCTAAACTCTTGTTGACGCATCTATGGCTCTATCTCCAGCATTCTTTAGCATCCTACCAGAGCTCGACCCTCTACTTATATTGGTTTTTGAGGAAATGGAGAACGAGATGATCTTGGTCGAGTTGGCAACAGACAATCATTAAAGTGTGCACCGAAGCAACATGCTATCAAAAACATGAATTCCATCCACAGTAGACCCCCCCCCCCGAATTTATTGTTGTACTTGACACTCCAAACATGCCCCGATCTGATATTAATGTATTGACAGAGGAACTATAGTCTTTATGGATACTTACCCGGTCTTTGAGGCCTAGTTCCTCTGCCACCCTCCTGTAAAGTTATATTTTGTCTTTCTCATAGTACATCTTAGAAAACAATTGAAGCCACAAATCTTATTACTCTGCAGAAGCCTTTAAGATGCAGAAATATTTTTCCCAAACTCATTATAGTAGCCAATGGAGAAACTATCCATGTTAGCAAATCTGCAGAAGTATCTCTTACCTCTAGTTTATCTCTTTGTCATATACTTTATGTTCCTGTATCATATGTTAATCTTCTTTCTATTAGCAATTAAATTCATGATCACAATTTGATGCATACTAAAATTTGTAATTGATTTTTAAAAAAATAATTTTGTGTTCAACTTAAAATTTGGTGGCGAAATCAAGATGTCACGAGCTTTGACAAGAGTTGAATAAATCTAAAGTTTTGTGAACCCGCATAAGTGACTAACGTTTGTGCGCATTCATCAATATAACTATTTCATCCACAAGCCTTTCAAAATGGAAGAGCGGCGTCAATGACAACAATTTAACGACAAAAAGAACTAAAGTTATTTTAAGACAAGCAAGCTCTGAAAAATATTAAAACGTTGTTTGCATTCATTAAAGAAAGACTAGGAGTAATCGGAATGTAGAAATGAGGAGTCATACCAACGGATGTGCAAACAGGGAATCTCAGTTGATAGGAGGGAGTATTAGGGACATGAGACTCTTAGACTGATTCTGGAAGGATGATCGACGCTGGTTGGGAGGTCAAAATCCTTGCTGATTTCAGCTGGGTCAACAAGTTGAGGGGAGAAGCCGGGTCGGCTAAGGGAAGTTTTGCGGCCGAAAAGCTCTTGGAAAGAGGACCGGCGGCAGTTGCAAACAGGAGAAAAACTCCCCGTTGTTGAAAGCTTCAGAAAACAGCAAGGGGGACGGAGCTGGACTCGTTGACGGGCGATACTTGGAGGGGTCGTCGGGATCGTACGGAGCCACTGGTGGCGTTCACGGAGCGAGGAGGTCCCTCGCCAGTCGCTGGGAGGTGGAAACGACAGTTGCGGCGGGCAATTCCGAGAAACAGAGTTGATCTCTCTGTTTCTCGATTCTTTCACCGCTTCCTTTTCACGTAGGAGGCAGCTGGGCTAAATACAAAATTAGGCTGTTTCAACATTTAATCGGGGCATTCAAGGATAATTAGTGAGAGGAGTTTCAAACTTGATCAGTTGGAAATTGGAATCAACTAAAGGGGGTGGCTGCTGGTTTGAAGGAGGTTTAAATGAGATACATTCTAATTGGGCCGCTGTTTTATCACATTAAATGGAGGAGCCAGCTGTTACAAAGAAATCAGTGGTTTAATAACAATGAAACTGGTTGGGTAATTAAAATGGGAATGAATGGAAAATTACAAAAAATTTAATAATTAAATCTGAAATTAAATAAATGAGTATGTTACGGTGCTGGACGCACCGGACCAATATTAGGGTTGCACGTATCAGTGTCGTCCACCGGCCGGAACCGCGGGACTTTATCATATGTTATTTTGTTGTATTTCGTAATTTATTTTTGCTTATGATCTCACTTGTAATAAACCCAGGTCCGGTTTAGCGTGTTGGAATGACAAGCAAGTTATTTCTCCAAAACTCTCTCTCTCTCTAATCTCTCCCTCTCTCTCTATTCCCGAGCGGGAACCCTAGCCGGCGCGGTCTTCCCGAATCGGAATTTCTCCCGCCGATCGGCGTCTCCCTCTCTGTTCCCCCTACCATCTCTCCTTCTATCCCTTCTTCTCTTCCTCTTATCCTTCCCCTTTCTCCCTCTGTCACAGTTACCGGAAGTTTCCAACTATAGCACCGTCGGGAGATTCGGCCCCTCCCCCGGGGAACGCCTCCGCAGTCGGCCCTATCACCAGATCCAGATCGGGAGGTCACAATAACTTGGTATCAGAGCCAAACGTCGGGACTTCTCTACCCGGCACCTACAACGCCACTCTCACCGGATTTCACTGACCGGCAGCACCACTTCCGCCCGCACGGGAAAACGCCGGGTTGTTTCCGCCTCTAGCACTACCCCGCTTTCCCATGACCGACAGTGGCCCCTCTCTCGCCCGACTCATGGAGTTTCTTCCAATTGATGTTCGCCACACAAAATGATAAA
Source organism: Platanthera guangdongensis (assembly GCA_039583875.1). Taxonomy (NCBI): domain Eukaryota; kingdom Viridiplantae; phylum Streptophyta; class Magnoliopsida; order Asparagales; family Orchidaceae; genus Platanthera; species Platanthera guangdongensis. Next base: position 104,834,675 of record CM077150.1, read on the forward strand.
AAGGATGCCCTAAATGCACGCTTGGACTCCCTCCAGGGTGCTTCCCCGCCACTGTCGCATCCCGCGGCCTCATCGTCCGAGAGTCGGGTGGAGTGGCTCCTCCTCGCGGCGACGCCTACTCCGGCAACCGTTTCGTCCGGATGGACTTCCCAACATATGAGGGCCACAAAGATCCCCTACCATGGATTACGCGCTACGAATTCTTCTTTGCTAACCAATATACCCCGGACGAGGAGCATGACGGCATCGCCTTGTTCCACCTCCTAGGACCGGCTCAACTATGTGTCACTCAACTTCTTCGACAACACCCTACCACCACGTGGGAGGATTTCCGGGCAGCCTGCACCCTCCGCTTTAGACCGGAAATGTCGGGCAACCCTCTCGGCTACCTTATTGCTCTCAAGTACACCGGTTCCATCGACACCTACCTGGAGCAATTTCAGTTGTTACTCTCCCGCGCCACGATCGTGTTATCGTCCCAACAAGTCTCAATCTTCACCGCCGGGTTACCCGACAGGCTCCGTTGGGATGTGGAATTTTAGAAGCCACCGGACCTCTGGACGACTATGAGCCTCGCTCACGCGTTGGAGCGCCGGCTCACCTTGGATTGGCCGCCCTCGGGCTGCCCTCAACCACCACCATCTTTCACTACCTCCCAGCCACCGGAGGGGGACCAGCTCCCACGTCCCACTTTTCGCCATCGTTTGTCCTGCCCGGAGATGGTAGCCCCCGATGAGAAGAGTTTATGTTTCAATTGTGATGAGTTGTATACACCCACTCATAGATGCAAGTGTCTATTTTGGCTGGAAGTTGATGACCCGCTGAAGGAGGAAGGTGAGGGGTTCGACGACTCGAACACACCCCACCTGTCTCTTCACGCCTTAGCCGGGCCGCAGGAGGGATGCACCATTCAGCTCTTTGTGACGGTCGCAGATACACCACTCCTCGCTCTTTTGGACACCGGCAGTACTCACAGTTTCATCTGCCAAGACAAGGCCCTCCAGCTTCACCTTCTGTATGTCTCGCGCAGCCACGTCAAGGTGGTGGTGGCAAACGGCCAGCAGATGCCATGCCCGGGGCTAAGTCAGTGCGTAGCTTTCCCCGTTGGAGGGTCTTCTTTCCAGACTGACCTCTTTCTCGTTGACCTTCGGGGTTTTCACATTGTGCTGGGAGTTCGTTGACTGTGCACTTTGGGACCCCTCACATGGGACTTTGATCGTATGACCATCTCATGGCACACCGGCTCTCGTTTTATACAGTGGCAAGGACAAGTACCCGAGCAGTCTCCTTCCTCCTTGTTAGTCCATACCGAGCCATTGGCCGCTCCAACACACCAGTTATTGGACCATGCGACAGATCTTGCATCCCTTCTCCAGTCATTTCCCGAGCTATTCAGTTCACGCTTGGGCCTTCCATCGCGGCGGCAGCAGGACCATCACATTTTCCTCCTCCCAGGGACGGCTCCAGTGGTGGTGCGCCCAAACCGCTATCCCTTCCTCCAGAAGGACGAGATCGAGCGGCAATACAATCTCCTCCTCCAGCAGGGGCTCATTCGGCACAGCGTGTCCCCTTTCTCTTCCCTGTTATTGTTGGTGCACAAGAAGGACAACTCGTGGCACATGTGCGTGGACTATCGAGCCCTTAACGCCATTACGGTCAAAGACAAGTTTCCCATTCCCGTCGTGGAGGAACTTATGGACGAGCTACATGGTGCGTGTTTCTTCTCCAACCTCGACATTTTTTTCGGGTACCATCAAGTCCGCATGGCGGTTACAGACGTGGAAAAAACTGCATTCTTGACGCACCACGGCCACTTCGAGTTTTTGGTTATGTCATTCGGCATAACGAACGCGCAATCTACAATTCAGGCATTAATGAATGAGGTATTCCAACATTTCCTCTGCAAGTTCGTTCTAGCTTTTTTTGATGATATTCTGGTGTATAGCAAACCTTGGGAGGAGCACCTACACCATCTACAGGCCATCCTCAGTTTGGCGCACACGCATCAATTGGTTCTTAAGCCCTCAAAGTGCTCGTTTGGACAGCGCTTGATCACTTACTTGGGTCATGTGGTGGATCACTCAGGGGTCTAGGCCAACCCCGCCAAGCTTGAGGATGTGGCATCGTGGCCTCTGCCGCAAAACATCACCGACCTTCGCGGCTTTCTCGGTCTCATGGGCTATTACCGCCGATTCATCCGTGACTTTGACAGCATTGCCGCTTCCTTGATCAACCTGCTTCGAAAGAACACATTTGTATGGACGGATACGGCGACACAGGCGTTCCATTCTCTTCAAGTGGCATTGTTGTCTGCCTCGGTTCTCCGTCTTTCGGGCTTCACAGTACCGTTCCTCGTCGAGTTTGACGCGTCCGGCTTAGGATATTGCGTGGTGCTACAGCAGGAGGGCCACCCCATCACCTATTTCAGCCTCCAGACGGCCATCCACCATCGGAAGTTACCCGCGTATGAGCAAGAGCTCATTGGGCTCGCCAAGACCAACCAACATTGGTGGCCTTACTTATGGGGTCATTCCTTCATTATTCAGACAGATCACTGCAGCCTCGAATACCTCCTAGAGCAGCGCCTCACTACCGTGCCACATCAGCGATGGGTGAGCAAGTTACTCGGCTTCCATTTTCAGGTGGAACACAAGGCTGGGGCACTCAACTGCGTCGCCGACGCGCTATCCCGCCAGGACACTACTACGGATGCAGCCATCAATGATATTTCCTTTCCAACGGCCAACCTCCTATCCCGGCTTCATCAGGAGATCCACACTTCTTCCAGTCTGTCCGAGCTGCTCCACCTGGCGGAGCAGAGCCTCACGGATACGCAGTGGATAGCCCATCAAGGGTTGCTCTATTAGCGTGATAGGTTGTATGTGGATCCGGCATCACCCCTCATTCTCACCATTTTGGACGACGTCCACTCCCACGGCCACGAAGGTGTTCATCGCACTCTCCAGCGTCTTCGCACGAAATTCTATTGGAAGGGCATGCGCCGACACGTCCATGAATTCATCTCCGCATGTGTCGTACGTCAACAAAACAAGGCCGGCCACCTCCTACCGGCCAGATTACTTCAGCCCTTACCGGTCCCTACGCAGATTTGGGCGGATCTTTCTATGGATTTTATTGAAGGGTTGCTTTCGGTTCGCGGCAAATGCATTTTGATGGTGGTGGCGGCCTGTGGTCGAGCACATCGCACGGGTGTTCTTCCAGGAGATCTTTCGACTGCATGGCATGTCGGAGATGCTTGTCTCAGACCGAGATTAAGCCTTCACAAGTAATTTTTGAAAAGAGATTTTCTCACTTAGCGGCACCAAATTGGTCTTTTCATCGGCATACCACCCCCAGTCTGACAGCCAGACTGAGGTGGTCAATCGCACTCTGGAGATGTACATGTTGTGCGTGACTGGGGATCGACCGCGGGATTGGCCATGTTGGCTGCCTTGGGTTAAATACTGTTACCACAAGGCCTACCACGCAGCACTGCAGACCACACCATTTCTCCTCATCTACAGTCGGGATCCTCCCCACCTCTTATCCTACACGGGTGGCTCGGCTCGCCTGGTGGCCATTGATCGAGAGCTAGAGGATCGAGACACCTTTTTGCAGACCGCCCGGAATCACATTTTGCAGGCCCAACAGAGGATGGAAGTAGCATACAAGTATACAACCGGGGGCATACCTCACCTTCGCCATGGGTGATTGGGTGTGGGTGCGATGTCGCCCTTTCCGTCAGGTTTCCACGACTCGACCCCCCTCCAACAAGTTGGGCCCCAAGTTCTTTGGGTCTTCTCCCGTCATTGACCGCATTAGCGACGTGGCCTACCTCCTCAGCCTTCCTCCTATGGCCCGGATTCATGATATTTTCCACATTTCTCAGCTCAAGTTGTTTGTTGGACCTCCGTCGCAAGCTCTCTTGGTCAACATTCCACCGCAGCTTGAGGACAAGTTGTCTTCTGACGAGGGTGGTGATGTTACTGTTGGTGTTACCATGATGATCTAGAAGTGGTCAAACAGGAAGTTTCACTGCCAACGCGATATGAGCCTATAAGGTCGCACATAAGAACGTTTGGAGAAGTTGGAGGAATGGATTGTGTTGTTCTTACACATATGTGATGAGTGAATGACCAAGCACTTGACTTATTGGAATTCGTCGAGAGATGAACCCATTTGTCGAGTGCATCAAGACCTCTCGTCGATTCGTCGAGTCATCAGCTAATTCATCAAGTACGTCGAGTACGTCGAGTGCGTCGAGACCTCTCGTCGATGCGTCGAGACATCAGCTGATTCGTCGAGTGCGTCGAGTGCGTCGAGTGCGTCGAGACATCTCGTCGATTCGTGGAGTCATCTCATCTATTCTGGGTCTGCGGACAATGACGGTTCAAGCCTGTTTATACTCCTAGGTATATATATCTGCTGTCTTAGGGTTTCAGATGTATGATTTAGGGTGAACCTGAAACTGAGGGAAAGTGTTTCTCGAAGTGTCGATCTCGTCAATCCCGTAAGCCCCGATTCTGGCGCTCAATGTCGCCGCCTCTCCGGGTGCAGACCTAACAGTTTGTGGAGACACAGAGGGTATTCCATTCTCCATCCTGGATCTTGTTTAACAAGTTGCTGGTGTTCTCCCCGTTCGTGTGGATTCTGGTAGAGCCGTAAATCCATTTTCTGTGAACTCACCCGCCGGCCAAGAACTCTTCTAGAGCATCTTGATTGAGTCATTGAGTGCCTACTCAATCCCACTCAGGTATTCTCCTATTTTATATTATGCAAACTTCTTGATCAATGTTCATCGCAAGATCCAAATTTCTCTTTAGGGTTTTCTTGAACTTTATTCCACTGTGTACATTTGATGTGTTGTTAAGTAAAATCCTATAGTTACGGCGCTCGACGCACCAGACCCATATTGGGGCCGCACTTATTAGCGTCGTCCACCGTCCGGAACCGCATGACTTTATCATATGTTATTGTCGTATTTCATAATTTATTTTTGTTTATCATCTCACTTGTAGTAAGCCCAGGTGAGGGGTGCGAACATGTTGATTTTTGGGTTTGATGTTGCGACCTATATGGGCCGATTTGGTGTGTTGGAATGGCAAGCAAGTTATTTCTCCAAAATTCTCTCTCTCTCTAATCTCTCCCCCTCTCTCTCTATTCCCGAGCGGGAACCCTAGTCGGCGCGGTCTACCCGAATCGGGATTTCTCCCGTCGATCGGCATCTCCCTCTTCGTTCCACCTTCTCTTCTCCTTTTACCCCTTCTTCTCTTCCTCTTCTCCTTTCTCTTTCTCCCTCCCTCACAGGTACCGGATGTTTCCAACCATATCACCGTCGGGAGATTCGGCCCCTCCACCGGGCAACGCCTCCTCAGTCGGCCCTATCACCAGATCCAGATCGGGAGGTAACAACAGAGTACCTTAAGGAATTAATTTCAAATTTAGTTATTATTTAATAATTTCATTTTTTGCTTGCCCAAAATAACTCTAGTCCTAATTTGACAGACTAATTTATTTAAGATCTTATAGGGCAGTCACACCAATAAGTCGTACACAAGACGGGATACAAAACACAACAATAAATGCAAAATAAAGGACAATTTGCGCAACGACATGCGCTACAAATTATTTAAATAAAATAAGATAAAATAAAATAACGATGCACTTCAGGTTGCATCAATTCTACCGCAGTTGAAGGAACTCGATCCCGTCGAGACTGTGATGGAATTTGTCACTAAAACTTCCAAACAATGATCCAGATCATGTATTTTTTCCTCCTTGTCAAGGGAGATAGTCAAACATAAGGACTCATCATTGCAGCACAAGATCTGTTGGCAAACCCTCTTTCCTAAAAGGAATAGAAAACTCACCTCTATTGGAAGAATATAACTCCAAACAATGAAAGCAACCGTGGAGTTATATAGTTTTCCATAGTTTCTTGAAAACTGGTAGTCAAAAATTCATGCATGATAAGCAGTTGTTTAAAAAAATCAGAGCTGTAAATATGTGAGTTCGACAAAGTGGGAAAGAGAGTGGGTCAATATAGCAAAGAAAGAGGCAAGGCGGAAAGGAAACATGATCAACTTGTGTATTCATTAGAACATATTGCATTGTACGCACTCGTGCTAGACACTTACAAAAGTTTATGAAACCAAGATCAACGATCGACATACCGTCACCCACTGATACCCGACTAACACCACAAATTTTTAAACCGCGTACAATTTGTTCATTTAAAATCAACCACAGAAATCTCTTAAACCGTGTGTCTTTCTGGGGCATAAAAACCTTATAATTTGTGATTATCCTCCTAACACGATTGTGTGAATAGACTGTTAATGTGACGTCAGAGTTGAACGCACTCTCCAATAACATTAGGATAATAAAAAGTACTAAAAGAGCGGTCACTGAAAACAAAGTCTATAAAGGGTGGTGACTCGGACGCCACTAGTGAATGGCCACCAAGGACAACGTCTGCGGCCTCAAGGGTGTGTGGGTGCAGTAGGCTAGGAGAGTCGGGACATAAAGATGTCCTCTAAGATGAGTGACTCTTCTCTAGCCAATTCCTTCTTCGGGAGAGGTGAAATCAAAATGGTGTCATCCAAGGTGAGTGACACATAACTAGAACATACTTCTCGGAATGGGGCCTCGGGAATACACTCGACCTTCAAAGGATGTGATACAACATGAGCAAACAGACTTTCCATGTCAGTTGGGACGACAAAATGAGGAGGAAGAAGATCTTCTTGGAGCTAGGGCTCAAGAAGAACCTCCTCGACTGAAGGGAGTGATTTAGTGGAGACAAGTGGCGTCAAAGTTCTCGTGGGAGAATCATCAAGCCTAGAAAGATGACTAATTAAGACAGTGAAGCCCTGGTTCCACTAATTGATATGTAGTTGGGAGGTACTTAGGAAGAACATATCATTGCCGCATTCTCATTTCGAGGTTGTGCACATCATCGCACAACCCAATCAAACTCTGTGTGTGACTGTGTCGACTGACTTTGTCAGATCACACATTTGAATGGCTAAGTCACCTAAGGTGGCTCCTATTCGATCTAAGCGACTCTCCATTTAATTAAGTAAAAACTAAATAAATTTTTTTACTAATAATAATTAATAAAAAAATCACCCTTTTTTCAAAAAAAGTGACAGATTTTTTTAAAAAAAAATTTGTTTTTTTGGAAAACAATTTTTTTTGAAACAACTAAATAAAATAAAAAAAAAGATCGTTCGATTCACAATAGGAGTGAATCGAACCGAGCTTTGATACCAAACTGATGCATACTAAAATTTGTAATTGATTTTTAAAAAAATAATTTTGTCTTCAACTTAAAATTTGTTGGTGAAATCAAGATGTCACGAGCTTTGACATGAGATGATTAAATCTAAAGTTTTGAGAACTCGCATAAGTGACTAACGTTTGCGCGCATTCATCAATATAACTATTTCATCCACAAGCTTTTCAAAATGGAAGAGCGGCGTCAATGACAACAATTTAACGACAAAAATAACTAAAGTTATTTTAAGACAAGCAAGCTCTGAAAAATATTAAACAGTTGTTTGCATTCAAGAAATAAAGACCAGGAGTAATCATAATGCAGAAATGAGGGAGAGTCATACCAATGGATGTGCAAACAGGGAATCCCAGTTGATAGGAGTATTAGGGACAAGGGACTCTTAGGACTGGTTCTGGAAGGATGATCGAGGCTGGTTGGGAGGTCAAAATCCTTGTTGATTTCGGCTAGGCCAACAATTCGAGGGAAGAAGCCTGGTCCAGCAGCCAGGGGAAGTTTTGCGGCCGAAAAGCTCTTGGAAAGAGGACCGGCGGTAGTTGCAAATAGGAGAAAAACTCCCCGCTATAGAAAGCTTCAGAAAACAGCAAGAGGGACGTAGCTGGACTCATTGACGGGCGGTACTTGGAGGGGTCGTCGGGGTCGTCGGGATTGTACGGAGCCACTGGTGGCGTCGACGGAGTGAGGAGGTCCGTCGTCGGTCGTTGGGAGGTGGAAACGACAAAGTTGTGGCGGGCAATACCGAGAAACAGAGTTGATCTCTCTGTTTCTCGATTATTTCTCTGCTTCCTTTTCACGAAGGAGGCAGCTAGACTAAATACAAAATTTGGCTATTTCAACATTTAATTGGGGCATTCAAGGATAATTAATAAGAGGAAATTCAAACTTGATCAGTTGGAAATTAGAATCAACTAAAGGGGGCCGGCTGCTGGTTTCAAGGAGGTTTAAATAAGATGCATTCTAATTGGGCCTGTTGTTTTATAACATTAAATGGAGGAGCCAGCTGTACAAAGAAATCAGTGGTATAATAACAATGAAACTGGTAGGGTAATTAAAATGGAAATGAATGGGAAATTCCAAAAGATTTAATAATTAAATCTGAAATTAAATAAATGAGTGTCTTAAGTAATTAATTTCAAATTTAATTATTATTTAATAATTTCTTTTTTTGCTTGCCCAAAAAAACCCTAGTCCTAATTTGATAAACCAATTTATTTAAGATCTTATTGACCGGGCACACCAATAAGTCGTACACAAGACACGACACAAAAAACAACAATACATGGTAAATTTTTGCACAACGACATGCGCTGCAAATTATTTAAATAAAATGCGATAAAATAAAATAACGATGCACATCAGGTTACATCACAATTGCTTAGTGATATTTTCATATTTATCTTTTGTGATTCAGGATCTTTGAACGTAGAGTATAATTGTTGTGGGTGATTTTTAATGGGTTATATATTTTGTACATTAGAGCCACTTGTTAGGCGTTGTGAGAGTCTAGTCACTAGGTATGTTAAATGAGGGAGGGGTAGACCAATAAAGACTTGGAATGAAACTATATGGAAATACATGATGTACTTAGGCATTAGTGAGATTATGACTAAAGAAAGGGCACAATGGCGACAAAGGATCCATATAGCCGACCCCATAATAGTGGGATAAAGGCTTGAGTGTTGTTGTTGTATATATTTTGTACATTCCTCCACCTTTATTATCCATCACAATTATTTAGTGATATTTTCTTATTCAACTTTTGTGATTCAGGATCTTCGAACGTAGAGTATCATTGTTGGGGGCAATTTTTAATGGGTCATATTTTGGACATTCCTCCCTCGCGTCTATCACCATCACTTATGTGGACTAGTGTCGTCATCTTTGCCATGAACCTCTCACGATCCTCCAAAAGGCCTTTACAGTGTTAATGTTTTGACTTTTTTGTAAGTCGTGTGTCTGTTGAAAACAATATTGCTCTACTCCCCCCCCCCCCCAATTGAACAACAATGCTTCATTTTTAGAGCACTTTGATATTTGGAGTTCTTATAAAACTTTTGAGTTCATCTAGTTATGAATACTTTGCTACTTTTTTTGATGATCATTCTCAAACAACTTGGTTTCATTTGCTTTGTGGTCATTCTGAAATTTCGAGTGCCTTGCACTCCTATGTCTTGGAAACCCGCAGCTAGTTATCTATTGTAATCAAAACTATGAGGACTAATAATGCCTATGAACACTTCAGTGAAGAGTTTCAGGAGACTTACAATTCACTTACAATTCTTCTAACACTATCCATTAGACTTCTTGCTCGTGTACACCCCAACAAAAAGTGTGGTTGAGCTGAAAAACCATAATCTTTTTGAACTATGGTCCTTTATGTTAATGCATGTTCCAAAAATTTATTGGAATTATAGTATTATTACCACGTGTTATTTAATCAGTTGTATGATTTGATTATTCATGTCTTTGTATCTTCTTTCTTCATTCTTTCCTTCCACGCCACTTGTTACAAATATTTGTGGCGGACGTGGAGTGGACCGATGAGGATGAACCGGGTGAGTTGACTGGTGAGGACGACCCGGGCGGGGTCGGCGCGGAGGATATTTAATATTAAATATGTTGCTATGTTTGGTTGACGCACTTTTAGTAATTTCCGTTATTTCCTATTTTCGTATTTTCATATTTCCATTATTTCTTATTTCCGTCTTTCCTTATTGTATTATTTTATCTCGGATAAATGTGTGTTTTTTCCTCCTCCTCCTTCTGACCCTAATCCCCCCCCCCTCTCTCTCCCTCCCTCCCGGACATCTCACCGCCGGGTTCGTATCACCACCCCTCTAACTCCTTAATTTTTAGGTGCACGTGTTTTGTCCATCATCATGGTCCTCTTATGGATAAGTTGGCCCAATGTGCTACCATGTTTTCCTTTATTGGTTACTGTCGGATTCATATAGGTTATGTATGTTATTCTCTGACTGAACAAAAGGTTGTGACACTATGGATGTTACATTACATGAGGAACAATCTATCTTTCCCACACATGTTGCATCAGCTCATCCACATGTGTTGTTGATTATAAACCTACAAATGTTATACCACCACCACCTTCGCCCTGCTAAAGGCTTACACTCGTCAACGATTTCACCAGACAGCTCTTAGATAGTCGCCTACTACTAATGTTATCCATGTGTCTTATGATTTGCCCATCTCCATCTGTAAGGGTACACACTCATGTACCGCTCACCCACCCTTTCATTATGTCTCCTTTCACATTTAATCTCCTCCACTACACAGGTTCACTTATTCCTTGTCATTTATTTCCACTCTTATGCAAAGGTCACTACAACATTCAGCTTGACAGACTGATATGGATAAAGGAGTGCAAGCCATATAGGTCCATAACACGTGAGAGTTAGTGCAACTTTCACATGGATTGTCTAGTTTTAGTTGCAAATTGGTTTTCACTCTATCAAACATCTTTCAGTGATTCAGATGGTTCAGTTGAGAGCTTGAAGTTGTGCCTTGTCCATTTTGCTCATGTTGCTAAGTTAAATATAGTTCAATTTGTGATCTCTTTGGCAATTCATCGTCATTGCCAATTCATGGTCATTGGCAATTGCATCAGCTGAATATCAAGAATGCATTTCGAAACGGTGATTGATACATACTACAACCACCTAAATATGAGACTATAGGAGGAGTCTTTTGTAGATTGCCTAAAAATTTATTTATGGCCAAACAGTCACTTCAAGCTTGCTTCACAAATTTACTGACGTGATTTAGTCTTTTCGTTTTACACAACTCAGTTGACTTCTCTCACTTCACACATCGTCGTCCCAAGGCACTCTAGTTTATGTTGATACGATCATTATTACTACTGATGCAATGACTGGTGTGTTGATGATCAAAAAGTACTTGTACACTCATTTTCATACCAAAGTTTTGGGCCTTGTTTGATATTTCCTATGTATTGAGATAGCTCATCGTCATGACGTACTCATACAATCCCAGTAAATATTTTATAGATCTCTACATGATGTCAGATACTTGGGAAAATCTCGAGTATTATCAACGGCTAGTCGAAAATTTTATCTATCTAGTTGTCACTCGATTGGACATCCCCTTCGTTGCTGGTATTGTTAGCCAGTTCATTCATGCTCCTCAGAAATCTCACCTTCAAGTTGTTGAGTGCATCCTCTGATATTTGAAGAATGGTCTTGGTAAGGCGCTTGCGTATTGACCCTTGTCTTCCCTCTCGTTGATTGTCTATTTTGATGCTAAATATGCGGGATTTGTAGATGAGCATTGACCCATGATCGGGTTCTGTAACTTTTGGGGGTAATCTGGTTACGTGTACGGGGAAAATCAATCTGTTGTGGACCAAGCAGTAACTAAAATTGAGTATCGCCCACTAGCCCATGAGTTTCTGAGCTTGCATGGTTAGGAAGTCTTCTTAAATAACTTAGTGTGCTTCTCACCACTCTTGTAATCCTCTACTATGATAATAAAAATATCATTCATATCATTGAGATCCCTATATTTCATAAGCACAGGGAGCATATAAAATTGATTGTCATATCATTTGGGAAAAGGTCAGGTTTTAGAACGATCTTCAGCATGTTCTCATTGTATTTCAAATCGATGATATTCTCGGTATGAACTTGTCTCATCCACTTTATCATCAGTTTATTTTCAAGCTTAGAGTTTTCAATATGTAAGCTTCATCTTGTGGGGAGTAGAGGATAAAATTAATATATATATCGTTCGGACTGCGGCTGCATCCAGGCGGGCTCTATTCATATCTGTATTTAATGTCTTGTTTATATTTATATTTTTATTTAATGTCTCTCTATTTCTTTTTCTTTTTATTTAATTTTTATTTAATGCCCCTCTCCCCATCTCTTTCTCTCTCCTCTAATCTCTCTCTAATCTCTCCCCCAAAACTCTCATTGCCCCTTCTCCCATCTATTTTGATGGCAGCGGGCTCCACCCCTCTCTCCCCTCTATTTTTTATGTTGAATGATGACACTGGGCCCCATTCTCTCTCTCACTCTCTATGACATGTGTAATGATAGCCTACCACCTCTCCCTCTCCATGACATGTGCAATGATAGCCTACCATAGTAGGTTTAGGAGGTGTACAAAAGAGTTTTATATTTCATGATTTTTCATCATTATTTTTAATTTAGGTATATGGTGTATTTACATAAATGGGCATATCATTTAATGAAATTCCATAATTATTTTAAATACATGTTAAGTCATTAAATTGAATCAATAAGGCTATATTTGACATTTTTGAATGTTTAACCAAATACAATTTTTCCCTTTTAATATAGTAAGGATATATATATAGGGTTATTTACCAGGACCTCCCCTCGAAGTATGCATAATTAAAACTTGCATCCGTCTAACTTTCAAACTTACAAAAACCTTCCCTCAATGTTTACATTTCATAACATTCATGCACAAAAGTAACCCCTTGGATTAAATCTTCAGGGGGTGTCTTTTTGTGCATATATGTTATGAAATGTAAGTATTGAGAGGTAGTTGTAATTTTGAACGTTAGACGGGTGCAAGCTGTAATTACACAAACTTCGAGGGGATTGTCTATTTTGAAAGTTATTCACTATATATGTAATAACGTTGATGCGAATAGAAAGTTCCCATGTTCTCTGATTTTCTTCATAGGTTTTTTTGGCAGGGGAAATCTTCAGCTGCCCTCCGTGATCTATTTAATATTTGTTTAGCTGTATCTGAACAAATTTATTAAGTGAATTTGATAGTGAAAGTAACACAACAATTAAAGTATCAACTTTACTCATAGAAATGTGTAATCGCAGTAACACAACAATTTACCTGAAAATATTTATGTTGTGCTGAAGGTTTTCAGGCTATCATTCCAGAGAAACAAGACTATTATTCCAGAGAACCAAATCAACAAGTACCTATTTCTGAAATTGTTGATGCAGTGGTTTATTCTTTTGCTTCCAAGCATGGTGGATTCTCGTAAAACATTCAAAATGCTGCAATTTCTATCCTATTTGAGCATGTTATTACAGCTAGCTGCCAAATTAATTAGTACTGATTAGTAATTTAATTTCATTCCCTATCATTCTTTAAATACCTAATATTTATATTCCCTAAACAACTCTTTCAACTACATTACAGATGTCTACAAGTTTTCATTTTCATCACCTCCATCTACCTTCTTCCTTTCGCTACGCCTCTTCTCTCATCTGATAAAATAATTCGAAGGTTGCGCACAAAGATTTGCTCATGCATGCAACATTTAAAATTTTAAATGTAAGTCGAACTGCATTTAGATATGACGGTACTATATTACTATAGGACCAATGAAGAATTAATTGTTGTAATACTATAGGACCAATGAAGAATTAATTGTTGTAATAGGCATAATGGCTTTGCTGAAGTGCCTCTAGCTAATGTAAAGTTGTGAAAAATAATTATATTACCTGGCTTTGGAGGTGAGAAGGTTGGAGAAGATTAATAAAACATAGAATAGGAGCTTACCAAAGGGTCAAAGAACATATAATAGGATCTTACCGGTGGGAGGTGAGTCGGTTGGAGAAGAAGATTTGGAGCTAATGCGCGTAATTCTTTTGGTTATATTGTTGTTTCTCCGGTAGATTTAGAGCTAATGCACGTAATTCTTTTGATTATATTGTTGTTGTGTTGCTTCAATTTTTCATCATCATCATGTGACACGATTTTTGTCCATCGTTTTTTGAGGATTGCTTTAAGAGTGTTTTGTTAATCTGTATAGATACATTTTACTCTCTTAACTATTTTATGGCAACACTACTGTTATTAACAAAATTAATGATATGATGCTAATTAGCTGTTTTCGGCAACTCTACATTTCTTTTCTCAACAATTTGTTTTGCTATGTCCACGGAAAATGGAAATTAGCTGAATTGCTAAAACACCAGGATAATTTTCACATGTTTTTTAACAACATCAGAAAATCAGTTCTAAATTCTGAATGTTCCATTGAAAATGAATGTCCTCCCTATTAGTTTTAATAAAGTTTTCTTCTTATACAAAGACCGATATTTGATCGTTCAAACATTCCTCTTAGATAATCAGAATCATTAACGCCATCAACAATGGAAGACACGGGAACTCAAGAATTACTTCAAAATCTACTAACTTCAGATACTATCTGCCCAAATTTATAAACATCCTTCAACAAAATAGAAAATATCGTGTGAATCCAACACATTAATAACACACATATAACTACCAGGTAGCCGTACATGCTTACTGCACAACGATTCTACTCGCATACGAAGAAGTAATATGACTGATCAACAACATGCTGGCGAAAATAGAAGAAGACGAGCACAACGTCATTGCCATGAAGCACAGGAAAGAACAACGTCCAACGCTGTGACCATGCATTCAACTTTTCAAATAGGTGAGAGTTCAACGACAACAACAACTCCAACAATTACAAGGAAAGAGTTGCTTCAGAATCTACTAACTCTAGGTATTACCTACCCAAATTTAGAAAGATCACTCGACACAATGGAATATGTATGTGAATGTAATTGCTTTGTTATCACGCATAACTACCAGAAAGTCATACTAACTTATTGCACTGCAATTCTAACCGCATACGGAGAAGGAATATGACTGTTCAACAACGTACTGCCAAAAATACCGGAAGACGAGGACAACACCATTTTTGTGAAGATCGGCAAAGAACAACATCCAATGTTATGAACACTCGTTCAATTTTTGAAACGGGCAAAAGTTCAACATCAACACGAGCTACAACAATTGCTTAAGGTACACTAAATTAACTATCTCACACACTACTTCACGTATTTGAACTTCCAAATGATCACTAAATACGAGAATACTTCGCCCCAGCTACTGCATCAATCAACAATGATAGTTCTGACACAGAAAATAATAGTGTCGAAGAAGATGGTGAGAACGATATTAATGCAAACACAAGGACGTATATTCAATGTAATTGAGTTAGAAATTTCTATCCAGCGCACACTAAAACGTGCTTTGAACTACACTCACTGACAACCTGTCCCCACTGTCATGCTAGACTATTTCAGCGAGAGATAAGTTCAATGTGTTGTAACAAAGGAAGAATATTACTACCTGAAATCCCAGCACCTGCAAAATTACACAATCTCTACACCGACCAATCTGAGGAAGGTCAGCATTTCAGGCAACATCTGCATGCATACAACCATATTTTCTCCTTCACGTTATTGGGTGTAACGCTTGACAACACGGATAACCCCATTTCACCAAGTAATTTATATCTTCCGGGCACACAGATCCTTATATCATCGCATCAGAAACCTAACTCCAAATGGTGGACCAATTCCATGCTTTCTTCAACCATTCATCTACGACACCGAGCATGAGACAGCAAATCGATTGCAAGAAAATAATGAGCTTAGGGTTGAGCTCCTACAGAAAATAACACGCATATTAAATATGTTCAATCCTTTCATTCAGAGATTCCGACAACTATCGCGTCAACCAAACATACATGAATGCAAGTTAGTTATAAAAGAACGTCCTTCTAATCTACATCAATACACTATGCCTTCGGCCTCTCAAGTTGTAGATATATTAGTTGGACAAGAAGAAAGACAACAAACGCGAGAAATAAATATCATTGTTCAAATGATTGGAGGTCATCTTCAAAATGTCCAAGAATACTCTGACTACTACGACCCACTTCAATATCCTTGTTACATTTGGGGACGTTTGGATGGTCAAGCAATTTACATTCAATGACAAATTCAAAAATCAAATGTTGTGATTAGAACACATCATCACTTATTTTACACGGTTTGCAGATGTCACATTTTAAGTTTTCTATAATTGCTCAAACTATTTATTAATTTTTTTATAGATTTGAATGCTTCTAATTTGATATTACTGCGCAACGGAAGGTTACTAAAATAATATGTGGTCGACAACCATGTAAAAATAGAAACTTAAAAATTGCAGTTTATTAGAACACAACAAAGTGATCTGCGCGCAGAACTATATTTGGGTTTGCAAGATTGTTTTAATGCGGGTGAAAATAATGTTGATATGCTAAACTCACTTCTTAGTGGAAATAAAAGTATATAGTCTCATTACTAATAAGTCATTTACCATGTTGTTTCAAATTAGGTAACATCGGAAAAAGAACCATACTACTATCTTCATTTAATGGCAGCACAAGAGATATGTATCAACTATATCAAGATGTTATGACAATAGTTCAGCACAGCGACAAACCAGATTTGTTTATAACCATGACATGCAATCCAGGATGGAAGGAGATTAAGGATGAGCTCATGGAAGTACAAGCTCTGTATGACTGCCCAGATCTCCTAACTAGGATATTTCGTTCTAAATACGAGGAGCTCGAGAAAGATATATACTACAGAGGCGTGTTAAGAAATGTATTCAGACATGTTCATGTCATTGAATTCAAAAAAAAGGATAATAACATGTTCAAATGTTGGTGTTATTGAATCCGGCAGAAAAATTAAGCTCCCCTGACGAATACGATTCAGTTGTACGAGCTGAGATATCTTATAGACCAAGAACCTGCATTGTACGAGTCCATAATAAAACACATAATTCACGGGTCATGTGGATCATACAAACCAAATGCACAATATATGAAGAATCATATCTGTAATAAAAAAATTTCTAAACAGTATGCAAATGCGACAATACAAGTGAATGATGCTTACCCAGTAAATTGAAGAAAGGAAAGATAACATAAACATTACTTCAGGCAAAAATGTAGCTTTCAATTTTGATAATAGATAGGTTGTTCTATATAATCTATGGTTGCTTTTAAAATATGATTGTCATCTAAATGTTGAGATATGCAGCAGTATCAATAACATTAAATATTAATATAAATATGTATATAAAAGACCCGATCATGTCTCTTTTGAAGTCCGTCCTAGTGCTAATCAAGATGTAATAAACAATTATGTTGATGGCAGATGGTTGTACCCGCCTGAATCATTATGGAGATCGTTCAAGTTTCAAAAGAGTCAAATATATCCATCGGTAGAACGATTACAAATGCATCTACCTAATAAACATCAGATATAATGTTGTAGTGAACAGTCAATTTCATCGATATTAATGGATGACCGCAATTCTAAAACAATGTTGACCGAGTTTTTTAGTATTTATAGCCAACAGAGAGCAAACCATTCATTTGTACAGAGATTTTCCAAAATATTATCGATAGTTCAAACAACAAAAAAATTGGAGGAAAATTATCAGAAATATAAGGGTGATTTGTAAGATTTATTCGGCATCGCTTGCTGATAGTGAAAGATACTATTTGTGCATGCTCCTAAATCACGTACCGGGTCCAAAATCATATGATGCACTATTAACTGTCAACGATACGCACTGCATCACTTTTAAGAATGCTGCACAGAACCATGGTTTGTTTAAGAACGATAACAGTATTTGAGAATATCTACTTGACGCTCGAGTATTCAGAATGTCATCCGCGTTGAGAAGATCGTTCGTTACTATATTGATCTTTTGTGAACCAGGCGATGTCAGAAATATTTAGGATTAAAATTATGCAAGCATGATCAAAGATTATCCAAGTTCTAGCACGACCAATGAATTCTACATTATGAATAAACTACTTCATAGCCTCCATGATATCCTGAAGCAATATAAACGTTCTATTAAAGAGTTTGATTTACCACTGATTAATGAATCATTCAATGATAGCAATAACCTATGTAGTCTTATAGAAGATGATTCATCAATACATATTAAACGGGATGATCTTAACGCAGTTACGTTGTTCAATGAAAGTCAATTACATGCTTACAATGTGATTAGCGAGGCAATAAAGAATAAAACACATGAGTGTTTTTTTGTTGATGGATCAAGTGGAACTGAAAAGACATATCTTTACCCAGCAATTCTTGCCACTTTTAGAAAAATAGGATGCATCATTATAATTACAACTACTTCTGGTATTGTTGTTACTCTTTCACCGGGAGGTCGAACTGCACATTTAAAATTACAAATACCCATTAAATTAGATTACAAATCATTTTTCTCTTTTGAAAAACAGTCATATTTTGCATAAGTAATTTGACAATCAAACGTCATAATTTGGGATGAAGCACTTATGGCTGATAGAAAGACGAATGAGAGAGTTGATCATTCGTTTCGTGATGTTACTGATGCAGATAAGCCATCGGAGAAAAAATTATCATTATGGGTGAAGATTTTGCCAGGTACTACCGGTTATTGTCAATGGAACAAAAACACAAATAATTAATGCAAGTATCGTTCAATCGCATTTATGCAGTCATGTCAAGATATTAACTCTAACAGAAAATATGTGAGCTAAAAATAATAGCAGCTTCTCTGAATATCTCCTCCGAGTTGGAAATGTTTTGAAAATGATCATACAAGATGATATGATTAGCATCCCCGATCTAATGGGAATGTCATAGGAAGGTGAGAAATATATTAATGATTTAATAAATGTTACATTCTCAAGTTTAGTGTTGCACATTGGTGATAATAACTATATTCGAGACAGAGCTTTATTAACACAGCTAAATCAGCATGTGAATATGTTGAACAACATCACTCTTCTACAATTCCCAAGCAAAGAAGTAATATACTACTTTTATGATTCTGTCGATGATGATAGAAGAAATTTGTATCAACCTGAATTTCTAAATTCATTGATACCGGGAAACTTACCGTCTCATAAGTTAAAGTTAAAAATCGGAACTCCTATCATGTTAATCAGAAATATTGACCTAAAGATAGGTCTATATATTGGAACAATACTTATTTGTCATCGGTTTGCAAAAAATGTAATGGAGGCAGAAATTTTAACAGGTCACTTTTAAGGAAACTTGATCTTTTTGCCACGGATGTCATTGAAGACAGTTAAAGATATTAGACTGTCATTTTAATTAACGCACAAATAATTTCCATTGAAACTAAGCTTCGCACTGACAATTAATAAATCTCAAGGCCAAACAATAGAAAATGTTGGAATATATCTGCGAAATCATGTGTCAAGTCGTGGCCAGTTATACGTGGTTTTATCACGAGGTGTGTCCAGTGAAAAAACAAAGATTCTGATAAAGAATGACATGATAGATGGTCATGAAGACATTGACACAATGAACGTTATTTACAAATAAATATTTGCACAACTTACACAACAACATACAACGTATCTCCAAGGTTGGTCGTTGGCTTATTATTTTCACAACACTACAACAATTCTAATCAACCGCTAAATTAAATCTTTTTTATGTAGAATAGAAGGTCATGATCGGTGTTGGTTGTGAAATGACTTTCAATACGGCTGTAATCTTCAGGATATAATATAAATTGAATGTCAAACTATTTTATTATCATCGTATTATTGTATTTTTTCGTGATTTATAGAATTCTCATCGTATTATGAAGTTTTTTTTACTTGGCTATAGATTAAGTTACTTGAATCACAGTTTCGCTATATCGAGTGTGAGATTTGATGTCATTCTTTATCAGAATCTTTGTTATTTCACTGGACACACCTTGCGATAAAGCCAAATACAACTGGCCATGACTAAACATACTATTTGGTATATATATTTCAACATTTTCGGTTATTTGGCCTTGAGATTTATTAATAGTCAGTGTGAAGCTTATACTCAATGGAAATTGTTCGCGCGTTAATTGAAATGACAGTCTAATATCTTCATTCGTCTTCAATCGTATCCGTGGCAAAAAGACCAAATTTCCTTGAAAGTGACCTGTTAAAATCTCTGTTTCTATTACATTTTTCATAAAGCAACAACAAATAAGTTTTCTTCCATTACATAGACCTATCTTTGGGTCAATATTTTTTATTAACATTATAGGAGCTCTGATTTTTAAATTTAACTTATGCGCTAGTAAGTTTCCTGGTGTCAATGAATTTAGAAATTCAGATTGATACAAACTTCTCCTATCATCAATGATAGAATCATAAGAGTAGTATATAACTTCTTCGCCTGGGAAATGTAGAAAAATGATGTTGTTCCACATATTCACATGCTCATTTAGCGGTGTAAATAAAGCTTTGTCTCGAATATAGTTGTTATCGCCAACGTGCAACCCTAAACTTGGGAATGTAACATTTATTAAATCATTAATAGATTTCTCACCTTCTCATGACATCCCCATTGGATCAGGGATGATAATCATATCATCTTGTATGGTCATTTCCAAACCATTTCCAACTCAGAGGAGATATTCATAGAAGTTGTTATCATTTTTGGCTCGTATATTTTCTGTTAGAGTTAATATCTTCACATGACTCCATAAATGCGATTGAATGATGGTTGCATTAATTATTTGTGTTTTTGTTCTATTGACAACAATCGGTAATACCTGGCGAAAATCTCCTCGCATAATGATAATTTTTCCTCTAAATGGCTTGTTTACATCAGTAATATCACGAAACAAATGATCAACTGTCTCAAACGTCTTTCTATCAGTCATGGGTGCTTTATCCCAAATTATGGCATTTGATTGTCAAATTACTTCTACGAAATCTTACTGTTTTTCAAAATAGCAAAATGATTTGTATTCCAATTTAATAAGTATCTGTAATTTTGAATGTGCAGTCCGACCTCCAGGTAAAGAGTAGCAGTAATACCAGAAATAGCTGTAGCTATAATGATACATCTTATTTTTCTAAAAGTGGCAAGAATTGTACGTTACAGATATGTTTTTCCAGTTCCACCAGGTTCATCAAAAAAAAGCACTCGTGTTTTGTTCTTTAATGGCACGCTAATCACATTGTAAGCATGTAATAGACCTTCATTGAGAAATGTAACTGCGTTAAGATCATCTCGTGTGATGAGTATTGATAATTCATCTTCTATAAGACCGCATAGGTTATTAACATCATTGAATGATTTATTGATCGGTGGTAAATCAAACTCTTTAATATAACGTTTATGTTGCTTCAGGATATCATTGAGGCTATGAAATAGTTTATTCATAATGTAGAACTCATTGGTCGTGTTGGAGCTTGGATAATCTTCGATTATGCTTGCATAATTTTCATCTCAAGTACTTCTGACATCGGCTAGTTCACAAAAGATCAATATAGTAGCGAACAGTCTTCTCAACGCAGATGACATTCTGAATACTCGAGCCTCAAGTAGACATTCTCGAATATTGTTATCGTTCTCAAGCAAATCATGATTCTGTGCATCATTCTTAAAAGTGATGTCGTGCGTGTCATTGACAGTTAATAGTGCATCAAATGATTTTAGACCTGGTACGTGATTTAGGAGCATGCACAAATAGTATCTTTCGCTATCAGCAAGCGGTGCTGAATAAATCCTACCAATCACCCTTCTATTTCTGATCTTTTTCCTCCAAATTTTTGTTGTTTAGACCATCGATAATATTTTAGAAAATCTCAGTACAAATGAAACTTTTTCTCTCTGTTGGCTATAAACACTAAAAAACTCGGTCAACGTTGTTTTGGAATTGCGGTCATTTATTAATATTGATGAAATTGACTGCTCACTACAAAATTATATCTGATGTTTAATAGGTAAATGTATTTGTAATCGTTCTACTGATGGATATATTCGACTCATTTGAAACTTGAACATTCTCCATAATGATTTAGACAGCCACAACCATCTGCCGTTAACATAATTGTTCATTTCATCTTGATTAGCACCAGGACGGACTTCAAAAGAGACATGATCGGGTCCTTTATATACGTATTTGTATAAATATTTAATGTTATTGATACTGATGCATATGTCAACATTTAGATGACAATCATATTTTAAAAACAATCATGGATTATATTGAACAACACATTTATTATCAATATTGAAAGCTGCATTTCTGCCTAAAGTAATATTTTTGTTATCATTCCTTCTTCGATACACCGGATAAGCATCATTCTCTTGTATTGTCGCATCTGCATATTGTTTAGGAAAACTTTTTTTACAGATATGATTCTTCATACATTGTGCATTTGATTTGTAAGATCCACATGGCTCGTGAATCATACGTTTTATTACGGACTCGTACAATGCAGGTTCTTGGTCCCAATAAGGTATCTCAGCTCGTACAACAGAATCGCATTTGTCATGAGAGCTTAATTTGTCTGTCGGATCCAATAACCCCAACATGTGAACAAGTGGTAATCCTTTTTTTGAAATTCAATGACATGAACATATTCGACTACCTCTCTTAACACGCCTCTGTGGAATATATTTTTCTTGAGCTCCTCGTATTTAGAACGAAATATCCTATTTAGGAGATCTGGACGGTCATACGGAGCTTGTCTTTCCATGAGCTCATCCTTAATCTCCTTCCATCATGGATTGCATGTCATGGTTACAAACAAATCTGGTCTGTCGTTGTGCTGAACTATTGTCATAGCATTTTGATATCGCCGATACATATCTCTTAGTCTGCCTTTAAATAAAGATGGTAGAATGATTCTTTTTTTGATGTTACCTAATTTGAAACAACATGATAAAGGGTTTGTTAGTAATGAGACAATATACTTATATTTCCAATAAGAAATGAGTTTAACATACCATTATTATTTTCGCTTGCATTAAAACAATCTTGCAAACCCGAATATAGTTCTGCGCGTAGATCACTTTGATGTGATCTAATAAACCGCAATTTTGAGTTTCTATTTTTACATATTTGTCGACCACATATTGTTGTAGTAACCTTCCGTTGCGGAGTAATTTTAATTTGAAAGCATGTCGAATCTAGAGAAAAATCAATAAATAGTTAGAACAATTACAGAAAACTTAAAATGTGGCATCTGCAAAACGTATAAAATAAGTGGTGATTACCTGAAACATGTATGAATAGTAATCACAACATGTGATTTTTGAGTTTGTCATTGAATGTAAATTGCTCGAACATCCAAACGTCCCCAACAGTAACAACAAAGGATGTTGAAGTGGATCGTAGTAGGCAGAGTATTCTTGGACATTCTGAAGATGACCTCCAGTTGTTTGAACAATGATATATCTTTCTCGCGTTTGCTGTCCTTCTTGTCCAACTAATATAACTGCAACTTAAGAGGGTCGAAGGCATAGTATATTTATGTAGATTAGAAGGGCGTTCTTTTATAACCAACTTGCATTCATGTATGTTTGGTTGGCGCGATTGTTGTCAGAACCTCTGAACGAAGGGAGTGAACAAATCCAATATGTGTGTTATTTTTTATAAGGATCTCAACCCTTAGCTCATTATTTTCATGCAATTGATTTGCTATACTCGGTGTCGTAGATGAATAGTTGAAGAAAACATGGTCTTAGGCCATCATTTGGAGTTAGGTTTCTGATGCGAAGATATAGGGATCCATGTGCCCGGAAGCTATAAATTTCATGGTGAAATGGGGGTATCGTGTTGTCAAGCGTTACACCCAATGACGTGAAGGAGAAAACATGGTTGTATGCACGCAGATGTTCCCTGAAATGTTGACCTTCCTTAGACTGGTCGATGTAGAGATTGAGTAATTCAGCAGGTCCTGGGATTTCAGTTAGTGATATTCTTCCTTTGTTACAACACATTGAACTTGTTTCTCGCTGAAATAGTCTAGCCCGACAGCGGGAACAGGTTGTCGGTTAGTGTAGTTCAAAGAGCGTTTCAGTGTGCGCTAGATAGAAATTTATAACGCAATTACATCGAATATACGTCATTGTGCTTGCATTAATATCGTCCTTACCATATTCTTTGGCACTATCAATTTTTGTGTCATAACTATTTTTGTTGATTGGTGCAGCAGCTGGGATGAAGTATTCTTGCATTCAGTGATCATTTAGAAGTTCAAATATGTGAAGTAGTATGTGAGATAGTAAATTTACTGTAACTTGAGCAATTGTTGTAGCCCGTGTTGATGTTGAACTTTTGCCTGTTTCAAAAGTTGAACTCTTATTCATAACATTGGACGTTGTTCTTTGTTGATCTTCACGAATATGGCGTTGTCCTCGTCTTCGGGTATTTTCGGCAGCACGTTGAACAGTCATATTACTTCTTCGTATGCGGGTAGAATTGCAGTGCAATAAGTGAGTACGACTCTCTGGTAGTTGTGTGTGATAACAAAGCAGTTACATTCACATGCATATTCCGTTGTATCGAGGGATCTTTCTAAATTTGGGTAGGTAATACCTGAAGTTAGTAGATTCTGAAGCAGTTTTTGGCTTGTAATTATTGGAGTTGTTATTATCGTTAAACTCTCGCCTATTTGAAAAGTTGAATGCATGGTCACAGCATTGGGCGTTGTTCTTTCCTGCGTTTCATGACAATGGCGTTGTGCTCGTCTTCTGCTATTTTCGCCAGCACGTAGTTGATCTGTCATATTACTTCTTCATACGCAGTAGAATCGCGGTGTAGTAAGCATGTACTGCTACCTGGTAGTTGTATGTGTGTTATTAATGTGTTGGATTCACACGATATATTCTATTTTGTTGAAGGATGTTTATAAATTTGGGTAGATAGTACCTGAAGTCAATAGATTTTGAATTAATTCTTGAGTTCATGTGTCTTCCATTGTTGATGGCGTTAATGATTTTTGATTGTCTAAGAGGAATGTTTGAACGATCAAATACCAGTCTTTGTATAAGAAGAAAACTTTATTAAAACTAATAGGGAGGGCATTGATTTTCAATGAAACATTCAGAATTTAAAACTTGTTTTCAGATGTTGTTAAAAACCATATGAAAATGATCTGGGTGTTTTAGCAATTCAGCTAATTCCCATTTTTCGTACACATAGCAAAACAAATTGTTGAGAAAAGAAATATAAAAACGTCAAAAACAGATAATTAGCATCATATCATTAATATAGTCAATAACAATAGTGTTGTCATAAAATAGCCAGGGGAGTAAAATGTATCTATACAGATTAACAAAATACCCTTAAAGCAATCATCAACAAACGATGGACAAAAAACATGTCACGCAATGATGATGAAAAATTGAAGCAACACAACAACAACCAAAAGAATTACGCACATTAACTCTAAATCCATCGGTGAAACAACAATATAACCAAGAGAATTACGCGCATTAACTCCAAATCTTCTTCTCCAACCGACTCACCTCCCATAGATAAGATCCTATTCTATGTTTTTGACCCTCCGGTAAGCTCCTATTCTATGTTTTTTTTATCTTCTTCTCCAACCGACTCACCTCCCACCTTCATATCTGAAGTCATGTAATTTCTTTAAGGAAGAGAGAATTGTAACGCCCCAAATTTAACCGAATTAATTTTGGGCGCGTTAAGAGGAGTGGTCTGCGAATAGCAATTTGGGATAGGGTTTTCTATAAACCTAAATTTCACCCGTCCCATCTCATTTCCCTCTCCCTCAGCCGCTTCTCCTGATTTCCCTCTCCCTCTCCCGATCTCTTTCTCTCTCGGCTTTTCAGTCACGAGCAACACCCGACTCCCTCTCTCTCATCGCCGCCGGAAGGGCCGACCCGACGTCCCTTTCTCCCCTCGCCGCTAGAAGGGCAGACCCGATCTCCCGATCTCTTTCTCCCTCTCTCATTCTCCTGTGAATCGAAGGAGGAAGAAGAAGCGAAGCTCTGTACGAGCTTTCCGGCGGGTTCAAGTCGGAGAAAACCATGCGCAGCCTGGAAGGAGGAAGAGAAGCCCGAACTCCCTTGTCGGCCTCTGTTAAGGCTCCAACCGAGCTTGATTTGCCGACCTAGAGCTTTAAGCTCTTGTTTTGTCATGAGCTACCGCCAATCTGTAGGAAGAAGGCCGCTGGCGCCGTGGAAGAGCTCGGAGTTGTGTGTGGAAACAAAATCCCTGACGACCGAGCTATGACTCTGAAACGCGCGCTAGGGGAAACGACTTTTCTTCTTGGGCAGGTGAAGCTCTTAATTTTAGCATGTTTGCAAGGAAGTCCCTCCCCACCGACGGGTGGGGGAAGGGTGCTCTCTGACGGGTCAATGAGTACATCCCCGTTATTTAATTGCATTTAGTACCCGAAAGCACGAGTACGGTTTTAGGCATGTTGTGTGAAACTTATTCAAACGTGTGTTCTGGATTGGTGATGTTCTGCAGGTTCCCGGAGAAGACTACGTGGAAATTGAATGTTTCGGAATGGGGGTCTGCCCGGAGCGGCAGTTAGTACTAGAGATGTGCTCCAGGAAACACCCGAATATTTACATAGGATTGATGTTTCATTAGCATTAGCTCTCGGGAAGCTTTTGTTGTGTTGTGTGCGTAACTGGTCACTTAGAGACCGTGTGCTAGCGTGTTGAGTTGCGCGCCTTGGGTGCCCAACTTTGGTGGTTGCGAGTGTCAACCTTAGAACATAACGTTCGTTATGTCGCGTAAAGGAAAGGGGATGCTGACCCGCGTCATTTTCATTAATTGGCACGATAATTTGAGCAACGAGAAAGAGCTGAACTGTACCCGCTGGTCCCGCTCTGTCGTTCGGCTAAATAGACCTAAAGTGCGTGGCAATTGTCGTTGACATAGGGGTGAGTCGAGGCTATAGGCCTGGTTAGTAATGCTCAAGCGGAATCATCCAGTCCGGGACTGAGAATGGTGGTGGACTAGCGGAGTTCACTGTTGGGGTGCTTTATGCACTATCGGATGCCTGTGATGGCAAAAGCTGGGACTCGGGGAAACCCGGTACACCGTTAAGGTGCCCTGAGTGCACGAAACGTTTGGCTGGTTGCGCCAAGGTTTGTGGTGTATGGTTCTTAAGTTGCACGTTTATATTAAATATGTAAACATGCTAATTGCTTACAGGGAAGAATCACCACCACCCCCGAGAAAGGGGTGAGGTCGTTATAATTTGGTCAGCTCTAGCTGACCGTTGCCTTGTTTGTCACCGCTTGGTGTAATTTTTGCATGCAGGTGCTGCGGAGTCAAGCGGAAACTGGGAAGTAGCGGGCTGGAGCCCAAAGTTGTGTCGGCCCTCGAAGGCCCAAATTTTGCTATAGTTTTCATGTTTTGCCGGCCTACGTGTCGATGTTTGGAATCCACTTTTGTTTGCAAGAAACTTTATTGATGTAAGGTCTTAATGCCAAAACTCTTTGGTGTTTATCTTCTCATTCCCAGTTATTACTGTCAGTGGACATTCCTAATTTGGTGGTTATTTATAACTCGTTAATGTTTCCACTGGTTTGTAACTTTGTGTTACGGTGCGTTTTCAAAATAAAAAAAAAAAGTTATGGTTTCATTTTATAACCTTATAGTCTGTTCGTGTAATATGGTGTGGGACCCCAACTGTATCTTTTGTTATATTATCGTGACGGAATGGGGGTGTTACATGTTTTATTTCCATCTCTAGCAGCTCCATCTCCAACAATCACCAGCCACCCAAACAAGCCCATATGTTCCCTCTTACTCGTTAAATGATTACACAAATCTAACCTACAAATATAAAAATGAAACAAAACAAAGTACTAGTAAAATCACAATATTGAAACCAATTTACTATTGCAATCACTATAAGCATAAGGGTAATACAATTACAAAATAAAATATAATCTGAAAAAATTCCATTATCCTATGATCCACAGAGTAATTGCACAAACCTAAGCAGCATTTGTTATAAAAAAAATTCTCATTAGTTTTTTAGTAATTTCCTCTTCTTTTTTCCCTGGTATTTGGGTGGAAAAACAAGAGAATCTTTTTATCCATTCATCCATTTCAAGCTATCAAAATTGACGAAATTCCCAAAAAAAATCTATATTGTGCAAAAAAAACAGAAGGCAATTGATCAAAATAGAAGATGCTAGCCTGAACAACGGGAAATTCCCCGGAGGACGACAGCACAAGCGGCTCAAATGGCCCTTTGGCGCTTAAATCGATCCGCACAGCAGCCTGGCGAGCAAATGGCAAGGACGCAGAATCCTTTCCATCCCTTTCCTCTTCTTCCAGCTCTTCATCTTCTTCCACCCATCCTGCAACTCGTTTTTGGCACCGTTCTCCATTATGGATGATGCTTCGAGTTGGTTCTGTTGAGGGCTCCCCCGTTGCAGGAAAGAAGGCGAAATCGAGTCGCTGTAACTGCTTGGAGAGCGAGGACTTGGGCGGCTTTCTCAGTGGAGGGTTATCGGTCGAGAATTCTCTAGAAGTATATGAAAGGGGAGCGGGTGTGGATGAAGTGGTGGGGGTGGAGGCGGTGTGAGAGCACGGCCGGAGAGTTTCCTTAAGGCTGTTTAACGACATTTTCTCATCTGCTAAGTTTTATTGAAACCGCCAAATGCTTTCTTCTTCAGAAATAACATTGCCATGTACTCCAATAACCTCCTCTCTGCCTCCTTCAAACTCCTTGACGCTACAACACCCCTGTAATAGAAATTCACCGCCAGTTTTCTTCAAATCCGCGGTCGGATCAAGAAGGTAACACCGCCGACGGGCACTTCTATTACCCTGGAAATCTTTTCTTTCACCCTCACGGATAAATTAGGGGAATGGTTACTCCACTTCTATCTTTGCTACTGCAGGCAGGAGCTTTTGGCACTTTGCACCCTTCAAATAGGGGTTGACATTTTTCACCCTAAAGATTTAGTTTTGCCACTTTGCATCCTTCAAATATATTAATTTGGCATTTTACACCTTAGCTTACTTTTCTTATTATTTCTTGATTTTAAATCTGAAATAGAAAGGGTATTTCGGTCATACTATTTCAATAGTCATTTATTTCCTATAATCATATCATTTATCAATAATCGTTTCTCCAAACAATTTTAACGCAAATGCATGTAATAATACGGACTATTACCTATTTTTTGCAAATAATAAGCATAAATTAGTTTTTTTAGAAAAAATAATAATGATTATAAATGGTATGATTATAGGACATAAATGGCTATTGAAATAGTATGATCGAAATACCCTTTCAATTTCAGATTTAAAATCAAGAAATAATAAGAAAAGTAAGCTATGGTGCAAAATGCCAAATTAATAGGTTTGGAGGGTGCAAAGTGTCAAAACTAAATCTTTAGGGTGCAAAGTGCCAAACCCCATTATTTGGAGGGTGCAAAGTGCCAAAAGTCCTGCAGGCAGCTTGCATTTGCAATGAAAATCGTTTGCGCTTCGGATAAATTGGGGGATTGTTATTCACTTATTCCCCTATTTTTTAGTTTATACATGATTTTAGCAAAGCGGTTTAGCTATTAGCACAGGAATTACAGTTTTGTTTAATTTCAAGTGTGATGTTCAGCTATAAGATGGAATTGAATTAAATACAAAGGAATTGGAATTTAAAATGATATATAAAATGGAATTTTTTTGGCATTTTGCATTTTTAAATGGGCTATTTGGTACTTTTCACCCCAGCTTTTCATTTTTGACACTTTGCACCCCAAAATCATTTAAGCTAGTACTTTGCGCCCTCTAAATAATTTCTGGATTTAAAAAACAACTAAATAACTGTAGGGAGGTTAGTTTGGGTAATATGGAATTTTAAACCCTAAATCGAGCAGCAAATTGGTCGGGATCTTTATTTTTCTTTTATTCCACTTTCTCTGGCATGTTGCGTTAGTGGCGACCACGAGACTACCAGATCGGCGACCTTCGAGCGGGTCCTTTGCGACGATCTCTCCTAGTGCAGGTTCATCTCCACGGCAGTTTCTTCTCCGCTGCACACTCTTTTCGACGGCATTCGTTCTGGGCGGCTGTTATTCTTCGCCGCTGTTTTTTCCCGACGACGCTACTCACCGACCGAAGGGGTGTTTCTTTGCATTTTTCAACTTCTTCTCAGCGACGCTGCTTACCGAAGTCATTTTTGTTGGCATTTTTCAGGTTCTTCTCAACGAAGCTACACACCACAACCCTACTTCTCAGCATTTCTTCAGTTCATTTCGGCAGGTATAAATGATACTAAACCTAAGTAGATAATGCATAAAATTTTTCCTTTGGATTAGGAGAAAAAACCCTAAGTTGTTTGCTGATTAGGGTTTAAGGTTAGCTGTCAATTAATTTTTTTAAACGGGATATGGAAGATTGTGATGTGCTAGTTATTTTTTAAAAAAACATGTTTGTCGTAGCATGTATCATCAGCATTCATTTGGAGATCAGTTTTATGAGGCTTTCATTTTCCACTTATTCCTCCCAAAATTTTTCAAAAGTGTGAAATTGAAATACAAAATAACGTGAGGGTGCAAAGTTGTATTTTGGTCCCTATTTAAATTCTAATTGTAAGGGACCAAAATACCCCTCATATTTTTAATTAAATGATTTAATAAATCAAAAATACAACTATTATATACCGTGAGGGTGCAAAGTGCCACCTTAAAGCATTTCAAGGGTGCAAAGTGTCAATTTCAAAATGTTAGGGTGCAATGTGCCAAAGAGAGTACTTTGCAGGGTGCAAAGTGCTAAAAATTTTATAAAATGGAGAAATAAAAAATAATATGAGTTGGAACCTATGGTCCGCATCTCTTTGGCAAGACACTATCAAAATCCTGAGTTGTATTTGATCATACTTGTGTTGGGTATAATGTGCAGGTTTCTAGGTACAAAAAGACCAAGAACATCAACTTTGCAACCTACCGCATTGCGCTAGTTCTACCACTCGTGCTAGCTCGATTCAATAACGTTTTAACTGCACTGAAGAGAATACCGCTGAGGAAAGTCGACAAGCTGCTAAGAAAAAGGTTATCGACGGGTGCTAGCATCTTACCGTACCGTGTCGTGGTATCATAAAAGCGGAAAATATATTATTTTGATATTTTCCCAAATCTGTTGGGCAGCTATCATCACCGTGCGAATAGACCTACCGCCGACAGTAACGTATTTTTCAAGATGTATAAAAGCACACGTTTCTCCTGGACATGAGAAGAAGGATAATTTTTCATTCTATGGTTCGGCTGCCATCTGCAGGAGGACGAACTTTCATCTTTGTTGAAGGAAAAGCACTATTTCTTCATCCAGTCTATATCGAAGAACTTCGGTGAACGAAATCTTCAACAAACATTCGCGACTGATCGACTGCAACGAGAATGATATTCAAGAGCATCTATCGTGCACCGTTCCTCAGAGGAGTTATAAGTTTGAGGGATAAATAACTCTTAAATTCTAAATTTTCTTTTGTATTTTCTTTATTTTTATCTGAACTTGGTGTGAGGGAAATCGACATGGGAGGTCATCAGATTCCTGGGAGGAGTTTGCAAGAAATCATCCTGGGAGAACGTCTAGATCTAAGAGATCTAGTGGGGCTCTAAGACCCTTCCGAGGAGGAGGGTGAAGAGTCGGCTCGTCGATCTTCTTGGGAAGAAGAGCGAGAGTCGACCGGCTATGAGAGGGTCGGTATAGAAACCATAAGAAGATTGTATTCATCACCTTCGATCTCTGGCATCACAGAGATGAATTTTTATAAGTGTAAACCTCAACTGATCTTTGAATAAAATTATAATTGTTTGTGTTTCATCTAAAATTCGTGATTGTATGTTACTAGAGGTCTGAGTGTTGTGTGGAAAATCTGAATACGAAGTTTTACAAAGAAATCGATGTTTGTGACTAATGTCGGGCGCAAACCTTACCGCCAGCGATAGCTTCTAGAACTTGTTTTTCTCGGTAAAACTCTTTTTTATTTCCATACTATTTTAAAAGCCTTATTTAACCCCCCCCCCTCTAAGGTTGGTCATCTGATCTAACAAGTGGTATTAGAGGCAGGTTATTCCAAAACGGTTTTACTGCCGGGAATAATGATCAGCCTCGATCTCGAATCTACTAGCGAGGATGGAAATTTGTACACCGAAAATTCGTTAGCACCACCTCTGTTTACATGAGTGAACTATAACGAATGCAGAACACTAATGACAAAATTTCTTATATTATTAGATATAAATTTGGAACATGACTTGTATCAAGCCCCCAAATAATTTAAATAAGCATGATTGTCATTTATTTGCCAAAGCTATGAATAGTCTATTTTGTGTGTTTGGTCCAAAAAATTTCAAACTCATCTACACGCTTCCTACTACTTATGATATATAGAAATTTTTTGAGTTAACATACAGTTCTCTTTCTATAGATAATGAATATGAACAATTCTTTATGGATACAAGTAAAGAATCAAAAGAAGACTTACTCTTGGAGGATGACATGGCAACAACATCAAGCGGAAGGGAAAATGAAATCTCATCAATGGAAGAGGACAATGAAAATGCCAATGGAACTATTTGTTCAAATCGTGCCTCCTACAAAAGCATTGTAAGTAAATCAAATTCTCTTCTTGTTTCAACATCTGTTTCTATAATAAATGCACTAAATGTGTCTAAACGTAGAATTAAGAAATTGAAAATTATTAATTCAAAATTATGTTTAGAAAATAAAGTTTAAAAACACAACTTAATGAAAAAGGGTGTTATTATTAGCAAATCCACTTTTGTTTCTAGCAAACCAGAAAAAAACAGATTCAGCCATTTTTTGCTCATTCATCATGTCTCCCCAAAAATCAACACGCAGTATCTGGATGCCCAAAGAAACCGT
Source organism: Platanthera guangdongensis (assembly GCA_039583875.1). NCBI lineage: Eukaryota > Viridiplantae > Streptophyta > Magnoliopsida > Asparagales > Orchidaceae > Platanthera > Platanthera guangdongensis. Next base: position 104,867,487 of record CM077150.1, read on the forward strand.
TACACTCGGTTCCATTTGGATACCTAAATCTTTTATTCTATAGTATCCTCCTTTTGCGTAAAGTAGAATTTAAAATAAAATTCACAATATTCTACTTTACGACATGTTTAATCGTCATCCCCATTTTTTTGCAATTCAGGTTGAGCTAAAACACTTGGTCACTTTATATTTTTCCTGAGATATGTTGTTCACTCTTTAATCTTAATGAATAATAAAACTACTTGATCAAAATTAAAGAGAAAGTCATATCACATATGGTGACTATTTATCTAGCTTTTATCCCCTTAAAAATCCATTTCTAGTAAATATCTTAAAATGTTATGAAAAATACATGTTGGGTCCATTACCCACAATGTCCTAGATTTGAGGAAGTCAATTTTGTCAATGATATGCATAAAATTATATTTGATGTGTGTCTGAGTTCATGCATGCAGGGATGTCCTAGTAACAATGATGAGACATGTAGCCTAAGTGGCTAGGTCAGGTGAACACTTACCTAAGGTGTGGATCGACCGAAAAATATCCAAGTCTAGAGGCATTGAGTGAAGGTCATTTCAGAAATCTTCAGTTCGACGAACTCAAAACTTAGTTCGACGAACACAGAGCTCAGCTCAATGAAATCAAGCATCATTCCAGAAATCCTCAGGTCGACGAACAGGTGAAAGCTGAGTTCAACGAAATCTGAACTCAGTTCGACGAAATCAAAGCTCAGCTTGACGAAAAATGGATAAGCAAAACTTCGATGATTCTGGACTTAGAATTTTCTTTAGCTCTGCTAGGCATTGAGTGAATAGGCCATACTCAATGATTTTGGACTTAGAAATATTTCAGCTCTGCTAGGCGTTGAGAGCGTTGAGTGTATATGTCTCTATCAACGCATTTTGCTTTGTCGTATTCTTCTGCCCTTTCTGCTTAAAAGTGTTGAGAGCGTTGAGTGTATATGCCTCACTCAACGCCTTTTGCCTTGGCCACATTCTTCTGCCCTTTCTGCTTAAAAGCGTTGAGAGCATTGAGTGTATATGTATCACCCCCTATCCGTCGCATAGCATATAGCAGTAGGTCCGGCCGGGGCCCGATGCCATATACCACAGACAGACCGGGTGGTTACTCAATGGAAACCATCCAACCAATCACAACGTCCTACACAGAGCATTCTAGCGGAAGCAGTTTTAAGAGTTGCAATTAAAAGAACCCAGCAACAAGCATGAATGTCCACTAACAAGCCAAATAGGAATGAAGTACATACACAAGTACTGACCTTAAGACCTTATAAATGGTTTACTCATATTACATGTTTTCCATACCACGGCACGCAGGCCGGTCATACATGAACAAAAGCAAGTAAACACTCCAATTAGGCCTTCGAGGGCCGGCTTCGCAATTTGGGCTTTAGCCCACTATTGACCGCTTGGTCCAGCAGCACCTGCAAGCAACAAACCACCGCACGGTGGCAAACAAAAGCAACGATCAGCAATGCTGACCAAATTATAATGATCCTGCCCCCAATTCGGGGCGGCGATGCTCCCTCCCTGCACTTATTAACATAACCAAGCAGTATATAAATATACATTTCATCACAGGCGTAGGCTCACACGGCCACACACCCCATGCACTCAGGGCACATTCTCGGTGAACACGGTCTAAGCCCGCCGACTCACCAACATCCCCAGGACGGCCAAACAATGAGCAATTTGTCTTCCCGGCATGGGTCACGGTAATTTAAACCATAGACCGCCGAAGACCCTCATCTATGCCAACAACTCTAATCCGAACGACATAGAACGGGTACGGTTCCATCTAACCCGTGCTCACATCGCAACGTTAATTTAAAACATATGCGCAGGTCAAACTTCTCCCGAGTCCCATTTCCGTCACACATTTCACATAACCCGGTTATATTCAAGTTGGCTCCCAGGCCACCAAGTTGGCAAGATCACGCATCCGCCCAGTTTTTCGGGTGCACTTTAGGGTTAATCCCCAAGGCTCCCTGTTGTAATCTACCACGTAGAAAACCCGAAAAACAAACATTCGCACGGAGTCTTCTCCGGCATTTATGCAATGCAACATCACCGATCCAGACCAACATGTCCGGATAGGCTTCACACATCATGACTATGTCCGTTCTCGATTACGGACTCTACACAACAGGGACTTCACATATCTACCCGAAGGAACGCCTCCAACTCACGGCAAACTCGCGAGAGCGGGCTTCCTATGCAAAAGAAGGAGAGCTTCACATGCTCAAGTAGAGAATCGTTACTCTAGCGTTCTTCCTTGGCGCCATGGAAATGTAAGCGAATGAAAAACACCGCACTCTCTTTGCCTTCGTAGATCCGAAGTCAGCTCGCGATTTGGAGCTCTGAAACTCCTCCAACGACTGGATCTAGACTCCTTCTTCCTCTTTTGCTCTCCCCTCTCTCTAAGATTTAGACAGAGAACTTCGGCAGCAAAATAAGGGTTTTGAAACCCTTCTCTCAAGTATAACCCCTTCGGGAATAACCACAGCCGTCGGATCCCACAAAAAGGGATGCACGGACACGATCCAGGTCTGACCTAGACAAATGGGGTTAAACACCGCATGGTACGCCAACAGGAGTAGGACACGTCCGCGACAAAACAGTGTCGGATCATTAGTCAACTCCCACCAAAACCCCTGTGTCGACACTCCGCGTCGACAGAGACAAACACGCCACAAATGCGCCCCGCGCTCGACGATCGTCGAACCAAGATCGTTGACCGCTGCTAGATCGTCGAACGGAGCTCTCTGGCCAAATCGTCGAACGCAGCCAAATCATCGAACGAAAATCGCCGGCCCGATCGTCGAACGCAGCCAAATCGTCGAACGAAAATCGCAGGCCCGATCGTCGAACCCAGCCAAATCGTCGAACGGAAATCGCTGGCCCGATCGTCGAACCCACGACCCGATCGTCGAACCCACGACCCGATCGTCAAACCCATGGACCGATCGTCGACCGCAGAAAATTACAGATCGTCGAGCACAGAATTGTGACCAGATCGTTGACCGCTGCTCGACGATCGTCGAACCCCGATTTCTGCCTGATCGATTTGCCAGAACTTTGAAATAAACCGTCGAACCCCTCTCGATGTCCCAGGCCGTGTTCCTCTGCCAAATTCCAAATTTGGTACAGAAACGTCACCCGTCGCTCTTTTGAGTTTCGGGGCATTACAGTATATACCTCACTCAACACTTTTATACTTAGCCTGATTTTTTTCAATCTTGCCTTCTTGCTGAAGTTTGGCGTTAACAAACTCAGCTTGGCGTTGAGTGATGATGCTTCACTCAATGCTTCTAGACTTAGTCGATTTTCTGGCTTCCACTACTTACGCTTTGACATAATATGCTTGACTCAATGATTCTGGCCATATGGCGTTGAGTGAGTTGAGCTCATTCAATGCCTGTGGACTTAGCCACATTTCTATCTTTTCAATACTGTAAGCTTTGACTGCCAACCTTCTCTCAGCGCTATTAGTTATATGGCGTTGAGTGAGTTTGCCTCACTCAACGCTTCTAGACTTAGGCATTTTCCTGAATTTCTTGCCTATCACTTTGAGTCCACCTATCATTGTCTCTTGAAATATATGTCCAATCATTGTGACAAAGACCAACCTATATGCATGAACTAAAACATACATCAAATATAACTATGTGTATACCATTGACCTGTTTAACTTCTTACAAATCTAGGACATTGGGATCAATGGACCCAATAGAGACTCAACACATCTGGACTTAACAGAATTCTTCTAGTAGAAAGCATTGAGTGAACCTCATTCACTCAATGCTCCAGAACTTAGCAGTTATTCTGATTGAAGGCGTTGAGTGAACCTTCTACACTCAACGTTTTTGGACTTGTACACAATTTCTAAATGAAGGTGTTGAGTGATCCTTCTACACCCAACACTTCTAGACTTTGATGAATCTTTGATAAAGCGTTGAGTAATACTTCTTCACTCAGCACTTCTGTACTTGGACAGATTTCCTTTAAGTAGGCATTGAGTGAAAGTCCTTCACTCAACGCTTCTAGACTTAGCCAGATTTGAGTTCAGCACCACTGAGGCTCTGAATGCCTGAGCTTCTGTCAATGCTTCTAGGCCTCTGACATTGAGTGAAGTGTACTCTCTCAACATATGTGTACTTAGGCAAATTTTTGCCTCTCTATTGTGCCCTATCTTGAATCCAACCAAAGGTTTGACTGAATCAATATGTCTAATCATGGAACAGTAGACAACCTGCATATATTGAACTTGAACATATATCAAATACAAACATGTGTATACTATTGACTTTTAGGCCTTCTTTAAATCCGGGATATTGTGATCAGTGGATCCAACAATCTCTTCCTATTTGAAGAAGTCAGAACCCTAGTCAATGATATACCCTAACTCACAAATAAGATAAACTTCACAGAATTTAAGTGCAAACAATGACACACAACTAAGATTAGATTAACACAAAATGTGATAATTATAAATAAAATATCTGTCAATCAATAATGTTCCATATTCCTCAAGCCCTAAGGAACCTATTACATAAAATAGTTTAGGTTTCTAGTTCCTTAATGACTATACCCCTGCCAGGCCTCTTAGCAGTCTTTTCATTAGCTTCAATCTTCTTTTACCTTTGCCTTTCAAAATAGCGGTATGGCTTTGAAAAATACATGCTAGGCTCTGGAGCATCTGATGGAACAGTACCTTCTCTCTTGTCTCTTCTGAATTTCCTTATAGTCTCTTCATTCCTTTCAACTTTGTCCCATTCCAAGGAACTATATATCTTTCCTCTTTCAGTCTTGTTTTCTTTTATCTGGTCCCAGATAGAAAGAATGATAGTCCTTGATTGAGAACTCCATATCTCAAAGTTAGGCATGGACTCCATTTCTTCTTTGTATCTATTCTTGCTCTATCTGATCTCAGCTTCTTCCTCAGAAGCAGACTTGCATTTGCTCTTAGATATTTGTTCAATGGTGGGGCTGAAGGCAGGAACATGAACAACATTAGTTTCTGCACCATCACTGATGTAGGGGGGGTCCGGAATCGGAGACCTCCACGAAGCTAACGCTCTATCTACGCACTACACGTCGTAGATATACCGCACCTACACAACATCCATCGTCCACAATAGTTTCTCGTCGCAAGAACGCAACACAAATAACAAAGGAAGAATAGTCGACTCGAAAACAACGATCAGAAATTTGAGTCGGAATATTCCCCAAGAAAAACACAAAGGTTGCCACCCTTTTTAAGAGCAAGACCAAGGCTATAGGCCAAGATCCACTCAGGCAAATAGGATCCACCCGATCCAGAATTAAAAAGCCTAGCAACGACGATTTCGATCCAAAACTTGCAGCGATTAAATTAATTTTCCGGAGAAAACGAGTGCGAAACCACCACAACTAAAGAAGAGAATCACACAAGGGAGAGGGAAGAGATTATCCAACCGGAAAGCTTTTCACACAAGATAACTGTGGGAGAATCACTCTCTCCACGGATCCACCGGCGTCATACCGAAGGGTTTGCAACCTTCTTCCAAGGAGTCGCACCGAAGGAATCCGCGCCGGAGTCGCACCGAACGGAAGGAGGGAGCAGGGGGGGGGGGGGGCGGCGGCTTCACACCACAAGCAAGGGGGCGGCGGCTTGGAGAGATCTCCTCTTGACCGAAATTCTCAATGAGAAATTAGGTATAAATCTTGTCTAATTATCTCATAAGTAAGCCTCCTTATATAGGAGTTACAAACAAGCCTTAACCATTCATGATGGAGATGTAATCTCATCCATTCGAATGGCTAAATGCACACCAACATTAAAATTGTTCAAAATTAAAAATAACAAAACATGCAATGAATATAAAATTATCACGTAAATATAGGATAATTTTATATTCCAAATATAAAATAGAGTTCAAGAAAATGAAATAAATAAGGCTAATGCTTTGTAGTGGCTATAGCATGCCGCGGGCGGAAGTTGTAGCGTAGCCTTCCGTTAGCGTCATCGTGTCGCCTCAAGTCCTTGAGTTGTATTGCCTTATCAATCGGATCATCATCAGCATCGTCAGCATCGTCTTCAAATGGTGGAGGAGGGGGCATGCCATCAATCCTCCCCCGCTCAAATGCACGCATCTCCGTTGCGTGGTCCAAGCGATAGCGGTGAAGTAGAGCGGCATCCAAATTTTGCAGCTCCATCTCGGGTACCCAAGAGTCATCCGAAGGGGGCTGATCACGCCAACAGATGAGAAAGCGGTGGGTATCGCCATCAACAGTGGTAACAGGCTCAGCAGCAAGTATCATCTCTGGAGTGGAGAACGTCCGTGGAAACCTGGGGAACATATTAGCAGTAGGCAGGAAGGAATGCAACTTACCATCCAATGATATACCTGTGGGGACCGAAAGAGAGAGATCATTCATACTACCACTCCCCAACCCATGAGAATTTAGAGTGGGAGAAGAAGACGACAAAGAAATCAACTCTTGTGGTGGTGACACAAACATCATTAAATCCGAAACGTTAAAAATGGGGGAGATACCCCAATCAGCAGGCAAGTCCAAAACGAAAGCGTTGTCACCTAACTTCTTAACAATCCGAAAAGGGCCGGCGCGCTTTGGTGCTAACTTTTTAACGGTGCCAGTTGGCAAGCGTTCGGGAACCAAATGGACTAAAACTAGATCGCCAAATTTGAAGTTTGATACTCTCCTATGTAAATTAGCGTGCGCTTGATAAGAGTCGTATTGCGTAGTCAAGGTGGCCCGTATACGTGCGTGTAAATCATGGATGTGTTGGGCGAAGGATTGTGCAAACTGACTTGCCTTGTACGTGGGGGGCAACGACACCAAGTCAAGCGACACAGGAGCCTTATACCCGTGGACAATCTCATTCGGAGACAGACCCGTAGACCTATTCTTGGAATTATTGTAGGCTAATTGGGCATGGGGAAGGAGAAGATCCCAAGTGCTCTTGTGATCACTCACAAGGCATCGTAACAAATTTCCTAAACTGCGATTAACCACTTCCGTCTGCCCATCAGTTTGGGGATGATAGGCGGAGGAAAACAATAATTTTGTTCCCATTAATATCCAAAGAGTTTTCCAAAAATAACTAGTGAATTTTACGCCCCTATCCGATACTATGGTCTGTGGCACTCCACGGTGACTAACGACTTCTTTAAAATATAGTTTAGCGACGTGAGACGCATCGTTTGTCCTACTGCACGGGATGAAATAAACCATCTTTGAAAACCTATCCACAACTACAAAAACTGAGTCGTGACGGCGTAGGGTAATGGGGAGGCCTAGTACAAAATCCATACTAACGTCTACCCAAGGCATGGAGGGAATAGGCAAGGGTGTATATAATCCTACGTTGGTTTTACTACCCTTAGACACCTGACACGTGCGACAGCTAATCACTACCTGTCCCACCATAACCTTAAGTTTTGGCCAATAGAATTTGTCCTCGACTAACGTAATGGTCTTATCTCTACCGAAGTGGCCACTCAACCCTCCGCTATGCAACTCCCATATGGTATGTAGTCGTAACGATGACTGCGGAATACATAGCTTCCCGTTCCTAAACAGGTAACCATCCTTGATGACGTATGCAGATATCGTCGTGGGGGAGCTATCCAGGGCAGATAAATAGAAGTCCTGGAAGTCAGGACACGTGGCGTACTCATCCTTAACCCGCTCAAATCCTACAACATGTACTTCCATAGAGGTGAGTAAAATAGTAAGACGACTAAGGGCGTCCGCGACTCGGTTATCAGCTCCCTTAAGGTGCTTGAGATTAAACGTGTAACCTTGTAAGAAAGCTACCCACTTAGCGTGTCGTGGGATGATCTTATGCTGGCCGTTGATGAAACGTAAAGCCTCATGATCGGAGAAGATCACAAACTCCTTGGAGAGGAGATAGTGCCTCCAATGGTGTAGACATCGGACTACAACATAAAATTCCCTATCGTAATTTGAATAGTTCAGCTTAGGACTGGACAACTTCTCACTAAAATAACTAACGGGATGGCCCTCCTGGCTCAAGACACCTCCAATCCCTACCCCAGACGCATCACATGTGAGCTCAAATACTTTAGCAAAGTCAGGTAGACGTAAGACAGGTGCCTTAGTCGTAAGCTCCTTTATTCATTCAAAAGCATAGGTGGCGGACTTCGTCCACGTAAACTCTCCCTTCTTCATACAGTCTGTGATAGGCGCCATAATACTACTGAAGTCTTGTATGAAATGATGATAAAACGTGGCTAACCCATGGAAACTACGCACCTCACGTAGGGTGGTTGGCACGGGCCAGTCCTTAATGACCTGAACCTTGCCCGGATCAACTCGAATACCCTTAGAGCCGACTATATAGCCTAAGAACTCTACCTCCGAGGCATAGAAAGTGCATTTCTTAAGATTGAGAAATAAAGTCTCCTTCCGCAGGGTGGAAAGGATCACTCTCATGTGGGAGATGTCCTCGGTAGTAGAGGTGCTATAAATCAGAATATCGTCAAAGTAGACGACAACGAACTTCCCCATGAATGGCTGAAAGACATGTGTCATCATTCGGGAGAAGGTACTAGGGGCATTGGATAACCCAAAGGGCATCACAAGCCATTCGTACAGACCATCCTTCGACTTAAACGCCGTCTTCCACTCGTCGCCCTCTCGTATCCTAATCTGCTGATAGCCACTCCGAAGATCTAATTTGGAGAATACGGTGGCTCCAGACAAGACATCCAACAAATCATCTAGGCGGGGAATGGGGAACCTATACTTGATGGTGATTTTGTTGATAGCCCGGCTATTAACGCACATCCTCCATCTACCATCCTTCTTGGGGGCAAGTAGGGCTGGTACAGCACATGGACTCATACTAGTCCTAATAAAACCTTTCTCTAGCAAGCCCTCTATCTGGGACTGCACCTCCAGGTGAGCTGCGGGGTGGAGTCGATAATGGGGCTGATTTGGCAAGGAGGACCTCGTGATGAGATCTATCGCATGCTGGATATTCCTAAGCGGGGGTAACGTGGGCGGCAACTCATCCGGGTACACGTCCCTATACTCCTCCAACAGTACCCGTAACTCACTAGGTAACTCATCCAAAATGCTAAAATCGGGCTTCGCACTTAGGAGGACTAGCGCATACATAATTCCATCAAAGAACGGATCTCTCTCAAACTCTTTCCTACCAACTAGATTCAACGTTTTCCATTCTACCGGAATAGTGGTGTCCTTAGCCAAGACTACGAGCTCCTTTGGGATGGTCGGCCTCAAAGTGATGGTTTTGCCATTGAATTTGAATTCATAAGTGTTGGCTCTACCAAAATGTGTAACATCACGGTCGTATAGCCAAGGGCGGCCTAACAACACATGACAAGCGTCCATCGGAAGGACATCACACTGAAAGTGCAACTAGATCTGATATACTCTAGAGGGGGGTGAATAGAGTATATGGTGTTTTAGTACTTTTAAAAACTTTTACAACAATTGTTGTAATAAGTGTGAACAGGGAAGCAAATATAAATTTAATCACAGAACTAAACTATGCAAAAACTAAGCACAGACAAATCAAGGCCAGAAACAAAAAGTAAACAAGCAGAACCAGAGGACACAAGGAAATATAGTGGTTCCCCAAACTTGGGTACATCCACTCTTCTACCACCCTAGGTAGGAATCCACTGCAGGATGAGTTGATCAGGTGTCCTGGGCACCAATGAGCTTTTGATAAGGTGCTCAAAAACCAAAGCAGATTTTTTGATCAGGTGTCTTGCCACCAATGAGCTTTTGACAAGGTGCTCAAAAACCAGATTCAAACTTTTGAAGGGAGTTTGAGAAACCCTTTACAAACTGGGGGTGAGAGAGTGATGGCAGTCTTCTCTTTCTCAGACAACTGAGAAGACTATGTGGATTGATGTCAAAGCTCCCCCTGAATCCTTGAAATCTTCAGGAAGAAAAGCTTTGCTTGAGGGTGATAGGCCTTCAAAGGTAGATCTCCAGCAATAGATGATTTCAGCAAGCTGAAATATTGAGTGTCTGGAGTCTTGAATTGATGTTGGCCTTGAACACTTTGAAAGATGAAGAGATCAGAAGATTTTTGAAAGCTTGATCTCTTGATGAGTGTTCTTCAGAATTCTTTTTGACAGAAGATTTTGAAAAAAGTCTCTGTAATCTGTATTGTGTATATCTCTCCTTGTTAATCTCTGTATCTCATCTGTATTGATTCAAAAACATTCTGTCTTTTATTCTCTGTTCCAGAATAGAATATCATTCTCTATCAAAGATAGCCGTTGGTCTGCATTGATTGCATCCTTAATTGCAAAAACTCTTCTAGAGGAAAGTCCACAGAATTATTCCTTGGAAGATCCCTTGAAACTTGGTCCAGAAATAAATGAAAACGGCTAGCAAATCTCTGAATTAATTGCATAATAACTCCTGCCTGATTTGAATTTGAATTCTGGAAGTTATCTGAAATCGTCGAACTGAGCTCTGCTATCGTCGAGCTGAGCTCAGCGAACTGGAAAACTCAAGCAGCAAAATAATCGTCGATCTGAGCTCAAAGATCGTCGAACTGAGCTCAGAGATAAAGATCCAAGGCAGAGTCAAAATCGTCGAACTGAGCTCACCGATCGTCGAATGGAGTTCGACGATATTGTGAAGTTGAGCTCAGCGATCGTCGAGTGGAGCTCGACGATCTGCCGAAGTTGAGCTCGACGATCGTCGATCTGAGTTCGACGAATCGTCGTGCTGAGCTCGACGATCAGACTTAGTCTCCAGACAGAAAAACTTGGTCTTCAGGGCAGCTTCCAATCCTAGACTTCTAACCCTTAGACTCAATTCTAATTGACCTATAAAGCTATATAGAAGGTCAAACAAAGGTTCCTAGAGACATAGTGATCCTGACCCAAATTAGTAATAGGGTGTTCCAACAATCTCCCCCTATTTGGGTTAGGATTACTATTTACAGACTTTGGAAATTCAAATAACAACATATAATCAGAAAAGCATAAAAACAACAGCAGCTAGACATGCAGAAACATCACAGAGATATATATATATATATATGCATATGACATCCAGATAGCAGTCAGAAAATCCAAAGATTGTCACCTTACAAAATCACTTCTTCTCTTTACCTTTAACCATCTTGATTTCTCTGTTTGGATTTTGGGCTTCCTTGTTGGATCTGGTGTCATCTGCTGCACCCAAGTAAGTTTGCTTTGAAGTCCTGGGAACCACAGCAGCAGGATGCAATTCCATATATCTGTCTGCATCAAAGAATTTGCTGGAAGCATATTTCTCTAGTTCCTTCTGTCTCTGCTCTGACATTGTAGAAATATTGGAAGTGTCTAGCCCTTGTTCTTTGGCTTTCTTTATCTGGTCTAATGCAGCCAACTCCTTCATCCTAGCAGTCCAAGCAACTGGATTCTTCTCAGGGTCCTCAAATGGTACAGGTGGCTCATACCTGTTGGAAGAATTGTCTTGAGGAGGCCTAGCAGACACTGTCTCTCTTAGCTTGTAGGGGAATGGACCAGAAGTAGTATCAGATGAAACATGTCCTCCCCTGGAGTATGGGTGCTGCCTGGAGTGCCCTTTAGAATAAACCTGAATATCTCTTTAACTTCCCCTGTATCCTCCTCTCCTAGAATAAGAACCCCTAGATTGGCTTTCCCTTTGATAGGATCTGGCATGGGGTTGATAGGGAGCCTGGCTTCTAGCTGGGGCTTGACTTGCAGAGCTGCCACCTGCACCTGCATCAGGAGGAGGTGGTGGAGGAGGATGAGGGTGCTGGAACTGGGAGGAGCCCTTCTCATACTTTCTCTTCTTCTTCATTGCTTTCAACTGGTTTTTGGAATACTGCATCCAATGTTCAGTAATTTGGCAGTTATGCAGAATATAATAAGGTATATCATTATTATCCTTGACTTTTGCAGGAGGCACCCTTTGCATTGCCTTGCTCCTAGCTTTCCTTTTCCTTGCAATAGTAGCAGCTGAATCATCAGAGTCTGTTTTGAATTCATCAGACTCAGAACTCTGGTCATCATATATAGCATCTATTTTCTTCATCAATTCTTTCTTCAACTGAACAGCAGCAGATGAGGCAGAGGCAGAAGTAGCAGCAGCAGGGACAACAGCAGATGGGGCAGCAGATGGAGCAACAGATGGAGCAACAGAAGGAGCAATAGAAGGAGCAATAGAAGCTGGAGTAGTGACAGTAGCAGTAATTGTAACAGTCTCACTATCAGCAGAATTTTCAGCAACATCAAAAACTGCAGCAGGCTCAAAAACAGTGGCCTCTGACATCAGAAAATCCTTGGATGTTGGCTCATCAGGAACAATTGGGATTTCAGCAGCAGTGAGAACATTTTCAGCAGCAGAAAAAACAGTTTCAGAAGCAGATTCAGTCTTTTCTTCAACAGCAGCAGCAGCAATCACTGAGAGTGCAAAAGAAGAAATAATGCTGGGGTCACAGCCATAGAAAGGCACCAGTGCCTTAGATAGTTCTTCTGAGGGCTGGACAGCATTAACTCCTGGGAGATAGCTGAAGAAGACAGGATCAAAGGCAGAGAGCAAAGACTGTAGGTCTATTGCCAGAACTGCAGTGGGAGCCTGACATTCTGGAGGCACAACAACAGGAGCAGAAGCAGCAGAAACAGAAATCTCAGCAGCAGCAGCAGTATCATCAACAGCAGGAGCAGAGACAGCAGCAGCAACAGCATGAAGGCTTGCTTCATATGACATCTCCCCCTGCCTAGATGCAGATGCATCTGTATCAAGGCACACTGCTGGAGGTGCTGCCTGAGGAATGAGGGAGGAAAGCCTGGCAGAGAGAGCTGCCACTGACAGTTGTAGAGGAGCCAAAGAGGTCTCTAAGAGCAGAGAGAGCCTGGGGGCAATTAGCTCATACAACTTGTCAGCTAGGGCTGAGAGGTCTACTTGCTCAAGAATAGGAGCAGAGGTAGATGGAGTAGGGATAGCTGAGGATGCTGGAAGTGGAGGGCTGGAGAGTGGAGGGATGGATGGCTGAGGTGTGGGGATGGTGGATATGGAGGACAAGGGGATGGATGTGGATGGGTTGAAAGTTGGTTGGTCAATGATATGGTGGAGGAGATCTTGGAATGAGGTTGAGGAGGAGGGTAATTCTGGAGGAGATGAGGGGGAATCATCCATGTAGGAGTCATCCAGAAGGGTGAAGGATGGTATGGATGGGGAAGAAGTGACATCTGGTGGTGGATATGAGAACAATGGGTGGAATTGGTCTACTGGAGGTGATGAAATGGTTGCTGGAGATGGAATTGATGTTGGAGAGGGGCTAGAGATGGTAATGGGGGATGAAGCAGGAATGGTGGATGGAAGAGGTAGGGTTGGAATTGGAGGAGGAGAAGAAGCAGCAACAGCAGCAGCCAGGTCTTCTGCAGGAGCAGAGACCTGTGGGAGAGTGACTCTGTGAGTCCTGGTGCCTGAAGGAGCACTAGAGGAGGGCCTGCTTGGCTTGCTGATTTGCCTGTCCCACTTGCCAAAGAGGGCACAGGTAAGTCTCTTGGAGGCATTGATGTGCACTCCAGAGGAGACCAGCAAGGTAGGGCACCTTGTTTGCAGGAAGACTCCAATAATCCTTCCAAAATTAACAAAGCTTTTGTTTATTTTCTTTTTATTAGGTCAAAGAAGACCTCTCCCCAGTTCAAACTTTTCTTATCTACCAGAGCTCCCATGAGGCAGAGCTGATGTCTGGAGATAGTGTCATGTGCAGAGTGCTTTGCCAACAGCACTTTTCCTACAACATCTGCTAGGAACCTGTACTCAACAGACAAGTTCCTTTTGAATAACTTGCTAGGGTTTCCCTCAGGATGACCCATCCTGGCAAGTATGTCAGAAAACTCCTCTCCAGATAATTCAGCAGTATCATCTCCATTTCTCAGTCCAAAAACCTCTGTTAGAATGGTGGGGGTCAGAGGTACCTGAGTTCCAGCAATGGACCCAACTATTGTGTTGTTGTCTTGGTGGTGAGCAGTGTAAACCCATTCCTTGATTTCATCTGAGGCCAGCTTTATCCTGGTGGTCATGAGGGCAGACAAGTTCTGATCCTTGAATAAGCTCAGAATATCTTGGAAAACTTGGTCAGTAGTGCTGAATGATTCCATATCAATGTCGAAGCCTGCATCGAACTTCATGGCGGCTAGAACTGCAACTGATACAGCCATTGTACCTGCAAAGATTCAACAAACAAAACGACCAAGCGTAGAACTGTTTGGAGGGAAGAAAGATTCTTGCAGAGAAATTGAAAGCGCAAGAGAGAACGACGGCGAAAAATGAGTTTTATATTAGGGTTCGACGCAGAATTGAAAAGATCGTTGAACTCAGTTCGACGATCGAGGCTTCTAAAGGAATCTGAAGAGACTCCAACATAGTCGATCTCCGTTCGACGATCTTGGAAGGCGTCGAGCTCCGTTCGACGATCGTTCAGTGAACATAATCGTCGAGCGCCGTTCGACGATCGTTGACCGGAAGAGATAGTTCATACTATCTGAGAGGCGCTGAACTCAGTTCGACGATTCTGGAAATCATCGATCTCCATTCGACGATCTGTGTGGAAATCGTCGAGCGCAGTTCAGAGATCAGAAAAATTCTAGACACTAAGAAAAAATCAGAATTTTTGCCTAGTCTTGGTCAATTTTTAGCTTTCAAAATCTTGGAGATTATTTAAGACTTCCTCCATCTAACATTCCTAACTGATTTAGGAAGAAGGTGTGTTTCTTTTCATCCAAAGGCTTGGTGAAAATATCTCCCCTTTGTAAATCAGTTGGGATATATTGCAATTCAATTTTATTCTTTTCAACATTGTCCCTTAAGAAATGATGCCTAATCTCTATGTATTTTGTCCTACTATGGAGGACTGGATTTTGAGCTATGGAAATAGCACTTGTATTGTCACAAAAGATTTTTGACTTCTCTAAGTTGTAACCATAGTCTAGGAGTTGGTTTTGAATCCACAATATTTGTGAACAACAACTGCCTGCAGCCATATATTCAGCTTCAGCAGTTGAGGTTGACACAGATGTTTGTTTCTTACAAAACCAAGAGACAAGTCTGTCACCAAGGAACTGACAAGTTCCACTGGTGCTTTTCCTGTCAATTCTGCATCCAGCATAATCAGCATCAGAGAATCTAGTTAAATCAAATGCTGAATCTTTTGGATACCAGAGACCTAGATTTGGACAACTTTTAACATACCTGAGAATCCTCTTTACTAATGTTAGGTGTGACTCTCTAGGGCTTACTTGGAACCTAGCACATATGCATGTAGCAAACATTATATCTGGTCTACTAGCTGTAAGATACAGTAAAGAGCCAATCATTGCTCTATATGTTGTCTGATCAACAGGTTTCCCATGTTCATCAGCATCCAGTACAGCATTGGTAGGCATGGGTGTTTTCATACAAGATGCCTCAGACATACCAAATTTCTTAACCAGTTCATTAGCATATTTGGTTTGAGAAATAAAGATGCCTTCAGCATGTTGCTTGACTTGTAATCCTAGAAAGAAGGATAGCTCACTCATGCTACTCATCTCAAATTTAGAATGCATCAGGTTAGAAAACCTTCTGCACAATTTTGAGTCAGTAGAACCAAAAATGATATCATCTACATAAATTTGTACTAGTAGGGTATGGGACTTATGGGTTCTAATAAAAAGAGTTTGGTCTACTCTACCCCTTATAAAACCATTTTCCAAGAGAAAGCATGCTAAGGTCTCATACCATGCTCTAGGAGCTTGCTTGAGACCATATAATGCTTTATTTAGTCTAAAAACATAATCAGGATAAGTTGGAGAGATAAAACCTGGAGGTTGTCTGACATAGACTTCCTCTTTGATGTCTCCATTTAAGAAGGCACTCTTGACATCCATCTGATAAACCTTGAAGCCTTTGTGAGCTGCATAAGCTAGAAATATTCTGATGGCTTCCAATCTTGCAACAGGTGCAAAAGTCTGGTCGTAGTCAATTCCTTCTTCTTGAGAATATCCCTGAGCAACTAGCCTTGCCTTGTTCCTTATTATTACTCCTTGATCATCCAGTTTATTTCTGAATACCCATTTTGTTCCAACAATGGAATGATCCTTTGGCTTTGGCACTAGTTCCCATACTTTGTTCCTCTCAAATTGATGCAACTCCTCTTGCATTGCAATGATCCAGTGTGGATCTTGCTCTGCATCTTGAATGGACTGAGGTTCAATTTGAGAAAGGAAGCAGGTGTGCAACAGGTTTTGGTTGACCTGATTTCTGGTTTGCACACCAGCTGAGAGTTCTCCAATTATTTGGGTAATTGGATGGTCTCTTGATGTTACTAGATCAACAGGGGGTGTTGATTGTTCACCAACCTGTGTTGTTGTTTCCTCTTGTGGTACAACAACTGGCTCTTCGAGTGGTGGTTCAATATGTTGAGCATTGTTTTCATCTTCACTGCTTTCATCCTCTTGAGCAACCTGTAGCTTGTTCATATCTTCAACTAGAGAGTGTTCCTGCAATGGTTCTATGGTAGAAGAAATCTTCTCCTTGAAAGACATGTTAGTTTCATCAAAAGAAATGTGAACAGATTCCTCAATTTTCAAAGATGATTTATTATAGACCCTATAGGCCTTGCTGATCATGGAGTATCCCAGAAACACTCCTTCATCAGCTTTGGCTTGAAATTTTACTAAGTATTTCTTGTCATTATTGTGAATATAGCAAATGCAACCAAAAATTCTGAAATAGTCAACTTTAGGTTTCTTCCCTTTGAGTAATTCATAGGGAGTCTTTCCCTTCAGTTTATGTATCAGACTTTTGTTCAGCACATAGTTGGAGGTGTTCACTGCCTCTGCCCAAAAGGATAGAGGTAGATGAGCATCTGTCAACAATGTAGTGGCAGATTCAATAAGGGTTCTATTTTTCCTTTCAGCTACCCCATTTTGTTGAGGAGTTCTAGGAGCTGAGAAAGTATGCCTGATCCCTTCACTCTGACAGAACTCTTGCATAAGAAGAGAATCAAACTCTGTCCCATGATCACTTCTGATCAGGGCAATGTGAGTATTGAACTCAATCTGTATACATTTGAGAAACTCTGTCAGACACTTAAAGTTATCAGACTTCTTCCTTAGAAAGAACACCCAAGTGAATCTAGAGAAGTCATCTACAACTACTAAAGTGTAGGATTTCCCTCCTAGGCTTTGTACTGTGATGGGTCCAAATAGATCCATGTGTAACAGATACAATATCCTAGGCGAATCACTCTTATTAAGTGACTTAAAACTGTTTTTAGTTTGCTTGCCTAATTGACAAGCCTTGCAGAGTCCTTCCTTCTTGTAGGGGCCAGAAGGTAGTCCTCTAACAAGGTTGTCCTTGGATAGCCTAGCAATAGTTCTAAGGTTTAGGTGTCCTAATCTCTTATGCCATAACACATTTGGTCTACAGACTGAGTTAAACAGGCAAATATCTATATCAGTTGAAAGAAAATCTACTAAGTAGATGTTACCTTTCCTTATACCTGTCAACACAGTTGTGTTGTCCTCTGACTTGATTTTGCATAAGGTTTTGCTAAAGGTCACCTGGTAGCCTTCATCACATAGCTGACTGATGCTGATCAGGTTGTGCTTCAGTCCTTCCACATATGCTACCTTCTTGAAGGTTACTGATCCAATCTGTACTGCACCATATCCCTTAGTTTGTCCAAAGTTGGAGTCACCAAAGATAACTTTGGGTCCAAGCTTGGCTCTAAAGGATGTGAGGTTGTCCTTATTCCCTGTCATGTGCTTAGAGCACCCACTATCCAAATACCATTGCTGGTTAGATGTTGGATAGGTCTTCACCTGCACATGAAACAATTCAATTGTTTTTGACCCAGTTTACCGTGGGCCTAGGTTGATAACCTCTAAATTCAGAAATGAAAGACATCCCTGGCTGACTCTTATATCCTTCAGGATGATATCTCCTTGGAGGTAAAATCCATTCAGTATAAGGGTTGAAGGTTTGGGATGAAGAACCCTTAGGATTCAATTTTGATTTGCCTTTGAAAAAATTTCCAGAGTTCTGACCTCTGTTCGACGATCTTGGAGCTGCGTTCGACGATCTTGGGCCAGATCGTCGAGCTCCGTTCGACGGTCGACTATGGCTAAGGTCAGGTATATGAGATCGTCGAGCTGCGTTCGACGACTTTGGCTGAGATCGTCGACCTGCGTTCGACGATTTGTCCTGAGATCGTCGAGCTGCGTTCGGCGATCGTCGATCTTCATTCGGCGATCGTTGATCTCCGTTCGACGATTTTTGCTGGGACTTAGTTTTCTGAGGCAGATCAGAATTTTTCCTAGCAACCTCTACAACTCCCTTTCCCTTGCTAGAAATAAACTTGATGGGAGTTGTTAGGACTATAGGTTGGCTGGATGAAGCACCCAAGCCCAGTGTACTGTTGAATCTAGAGTTCACTGTGCTTGTGATGTCCATCAGCTTGATGCTTCTCCCATTAAGGGATTCTTCAAGCTTCTTGGCCTCAGAGAGCTCACTTTTCAGTGTAGCTATATGTTCCCTACAGTTCTCCAACTCCTGAGAGAGTTTGAGGTTTTCTGACTTTAAACCATTGTGTTCAGATAATTGATTTCTGAGAGAGATAATCTCTTTCTCAGACTTTAGCAGGTCTAAACACAGTGTTTTAAATTCAGATTTAAAATCTTCTGAAGTAAAATCAAAAGAACTAATTACCTGATCTTCTTCAGGTTGAGTTTCTGAGTCTGACTCTGACTCTTCATCCTCTGAATTGTGCTGTAAGGCATTAATTGCCATCATGCAGAATTCCTTTTCTTCTGCATCATCCTCATCATCACTGGAGCTGGATGAGGCTTCTGATTCCTCTTCTGTCTCACTCCAGGATTCAGCAACAAACCCTTTCCTTGTATGCTTATTTTTGCTGGAAGAAGGTTTGCTATTGCCATTCCTTTTGGGGTCCTTCTCCTTTCTTCTTTCTTTTCTGTCCCTTCTGTCCTTGTTCTTGTTCTCTGGACAGTCAGGAACTATGTGCCCTGGTTTCCTGCAACCAAAGCAGATAATGTCTTTGTTATTGCCAATGGACTTGTCATACCTTGGCTTATCCTGCTCCTTGTATGATCTTCTTCTGAAGTCCTTTCTGGCCATCTTGTAGAATCTTTTGGCCAACAAGCTGAGAAGTTCATCATTGCCTGTAGCTTTTTCTTCAGGCAGATCCTCAGTTGCCTTGAAGGCTATGGTTTTCTCTTTCCTTGTGGCTGGTGAAGCAGCCTTCTGTTCTTCCTCTCTATTCTTGATGAGTAGCTCATAAGATTTGAGCTTACCCAACAAGGCTTTAGTGGTGATCTCATTTAGACTTCTGGCATCCTTAATTGGCCAGATTCTTGAGTCCCAAGTGCTGGGGAAGCACATTAGGATCTTGTCATTAAGTTCTGTCAGAGAAATCTCTTTGTCCAATGTCCTTAGCTCACTGACAATTAGACTCAATCTGTTGTACATGTCTCCTACTGACTCAGTCTCTCCCTTCTTGAAGTTCTCATATTGGGAGATGAGATGGGATCTTCTGTCCTTTCTCTCATCAGCTGAGCCTGAGACAATTTCTGAGAGCTTGTCCCAAATCTCCTTGGCTGAGTTGCATTCAGCTACCTTTTGGAATATGTCATCTGACATTGTCTTGGCTAGGATGTTCATAGCCTTGGCATCAGCTACTTTCCATTTTTTGATGTCAGCCTCTGTTCCTGATGGAGGTGGAACAACATTTGTGCTTGTGCTTTCTGGGGGTCTTGGACACACTGTCAAAACAGAATTGAAAATATCTTCGTCAATGGAATTCATGTAAAGTCTAATCCTTGCCTTCCAAAGTGCAAACTTGGAAAGATTGCACACTGGAGGTCTGGTGCTAGCATAATCTTTGTTTTGGGCCATGATTTGTGCACACAAAATCTAATAATACAATACAAAAGAAAACAGATCTAGTTTGGGAACTTTGGGTTCAGGTGTTAGCCTGTACAACCAATCAGATATGGTATGTTTAACCAACCTGGCTTTGATACCAATTGAAAGTGCAACTAGATCTGATATACTCTAGAGGGGGGTGAATAGAGTATATGGTGTTTTAGTACTTTTAAAAACTTTTACAATAATTGTTGTAATAAGTGTGAATAGGGAAGCAAATATAAATTTAATCACAGAACTAAACTATGCAAAAACTAAGCACAGACAAATCAAGACCAGAAATAAAAAGTAAACAAGCAGAACCAGAGGACACAAGGAAATATAGTGGTTCCCCAAACTTGGGTACATCCACTCTTCTACCACCCTAGGTAGGAATCCACTGCAGGATGAGTTGATCAGGTGTCCTGGGCACCAATGAGCTTTTGATAAGGTGCTCAAAAACCAAAGCAGATTTTTTGATCAGGTGTCTTGCCACCAATGAGCTTTTGACAAGGTGCTCAAAAACCAGATTCAAACTTTTGAAGGGAGTTTGAGAAACCCTTTACAAACTGGGGGTGAGAGAGTGATGACAGTCTTCTCTTTCTCAGACAACTGAGAAGACTATGTGGATTGATGTCAAAGCTCCCCCTGAATCCTTGAAATCTTCAGGAAGAAAAGCTTTGCTTGAGGGTGATAGGCCTTCAAAGGTAGATCTCCAGCAATAGATGATTTCAGCAAGCTGAAATATTGAGTGTCTGGAGTCTTGAATTGATGTTGGCCTTGAACACTTTGAAAGATGAAGAGATCAGAAGATTTTTGAAAGCTTGATCTCTTGATGAGTGTTCTTCAGAATTCTTTTTGACAGAAGATTTTGAAAAAAGTCTCTGTAATCTGTATTGTGTATATCTCTCCTTGTTAATCTCTGTATCTCATCTGTATTGATTCAAAAACATTCTGTCTTTTATTCTCTGTTCCAGAATAGAATATCATTCTCTGTCAAAGATAGCCGTTGGTCTGCATTGATTGCATCCTTAATTGCAAAAACTCTTCTAGAGGAAAGTCCACAGAATTATTCCTTGGAAGATCCCTTGAAACTTGGTCCAGAAATAAATGAAAACGGATAGCAAATCTCTGAATTAATTGCATAATAACTCCTGTCTGATTTGAATTTGAATTCTGGAAGTTATCTGAAATCGTCGAACTGAGCTCTGCTATCGTCGAGCTGAGCTCAGCGAACTGGAAAACTCAAGCAGCAAAATAATCGTCGATCTGAGCTCAAAGATCGTCGAACTGAGCTCAGAGATAAAGATCCAAGGCAGAGTCAAAATCGTCGAACTGAGCTCACCGATCGTCGAATGGAGTTCGACGATATTGTGAAGTTGAGCTCAGCGATCGTCGAGTGGAGCTCGACGATCTGCCGAAGTTGAGCTCGACGATCGTCGATCTGAGTTCGACGAATCGTCGTGCTGAGCTCGACGATCAGACTTAGTCTCCAGACAGAAAAACTTGGTCTTCAGGGCAGCTTCCAATCCTAGACTTCTAACCCTTAGACTCAATTCTAATTGACCTATAAAGCTATACAGAAGGTCAAACAAAGGTTCCTAGAGACATAGTGATCCTGACCCAAATTAGTAATAGGGTGTTCCAACACACACCACACCTCATCAATGTAGGATTTGAATGAGAGTGGGACCAGACATCGCTTGGTAATGGGTATAGAGATCTTGTTGATCCAAGCGACCTGATATGGGGTCGGGTGTGGTTCCGTGATCAAGGACATACGTGGGCGTTCTCAGATACGACATTCACGCAGCTACCACTATCAACAATCAGCTTGCAAAGCTTCTCGCCACTCTTAAAAATCAGAGAAAATATGCTCGTCCTCTTCCAATCATCTAATGGACGAGGAGTGGTCAAGATACAATGCATCACCATAAGGGGGTGATCGTCCTCTAAGTCACTAGGGACTCCTTCGGGGTCACTCTCCTCTGCGGCCTCGTATACATAATCGTCAGGGTCGGTAGTTGGCTCTAATAAGGCTAGGGCTTTCGTCTTTGTTGGGCATTTGTAGGCATAGTGGCCTTGAATGCCGCAAGAGTAACAAGTGGTATTATCCTTGCTAACCTTCCCTATAGGGACACGCTCACTCGCAGGGTTCTTGGTTTTCCTAGCGGTGATCACGACTGACTTCGACTCGGTGGATTTGAACTTTCCCTTATCAGGGTATGTGGAAGAACGTACTGATCGGTCAACAGGTTCTTCATTACTGGCCAACCTATAAGGGGGGCTCCGTGTCCGGTTCCTAATCTTCGCTCCTCATTCAGCCAGAACGTCTTTGCACGACCTGTTAACTTCATCCGGGCAACTTGGACCTTTTGTGGATCCGTCAGGTTGTGCCACTCGAAGTAACACTCCATGTCCACAGTCCAGTTAAGGAAGATTTGGGGATCTCCCATGCCATCATAAGTGGGGGCATTTATCTTAATGGCCCTAGTAATATCAATGTCTCGCTCGGGGCGGTGTCCTCTAGGGGGCACCCGTGGGGAGTCCCCATCAGAATCCGAATCAGAATTATGTTGGTGCCGGTTGGGCCGGTCAACATTAACGGGTGGCGGGGGTGGCCTAGCTTGATTTTGTAGGATCTGTGTTAACATGTCCCTAGGCTCCGTTATTTCGTTACGCAGCCCTGCTATGGCCTCGGTGTTGGGATCCCCACGCTCATTTGCAACCATCCTAGACGTAGACGGAGTCGAATATTCCGATCCGAGCCTAGTGCGCATTTAGGTTTAGAAAAATCTTGGAAAGTTGATTTTTCCTAGAGCTGTAGCTATACTGGAAATAAGATATTTTTATAGATTCCCAACGTGAATAACACGTAGATCGTTAACAGTTTTTTTTTTGAAATTTCGCTGAAAAATAAGGATTTTAGCCCGCTATTGGCAGACCCAGAAAATAAATTTTTTTATTTTTCTAAAGATCCGATCGACCAACAAGGAACGCAGAGAGGATGTTTGCAACGTGAAAGTTGAAACAACCTCCCTCTGATACCAAATTGATGTAGGGGGGTCCGGAATCGGAGACCTCCACGAAGCTAACACTCTATCTACGCACTACACGTCGTAGATCTACCGCACCTACACAACACCCATCGCCTACAATAGTTTCTCGTCGCAAGAACACAACACAAATAACAAATGAAGAATGGTCGACTCGAAAACAATGATCGGAAATTTGAGTCGAAATATTCCCCAAGAAAAACATAAAGGTTGCCACCCTTTTTGAGAGCAAGACCAAGGCTATAGGCCAAGATCCGCTCAGGCAAATAGGATCCACCCGATCCGGAATTAAAAAGCCTAGCAATGGCGATTTCGATCCAAAGCTTGCTGCGATTAAATTAATTTTCCGGAGAAAACGAGTGCGAAACCACCACAACTAAAGAAGAGAATCACACAAGGGAGAGGGAAGAGATTACCCCACCGGAAAGCTTTTCACACAAGATAACTGTGGGAGAATCACTCTCTCCACGGATCCACCGGCATCACACCGAAGGGTTTGCAACCTTCTTCCAAGGAGTCGCACTGAAGGAAGCCGCGCCGGAGTCGCACCGAACGGATGGAGGGAGCAAGGGGGGGGGGCGGCGGCGGCTTCACACCACAAGCAAGGGGGCGGCGGCTTGGAGAGATGTCCTCTTGGCCGAAATTCTCAAGGAGAAATTAAGTATAAGTCTTGTCTAATTATCTCATAAGGAAGCCTCCTTATATAGGAGTTACAAACAAGCCTTAACCATTCATGATGGAGATGTAATCTCATCCATCCGAATGGCTAAATGCATACCAACATTAAAATTGTTCAAAATTAAAAATAACAAAACATGCAATGAATATAAAATTATCATGTAAACATAGGATAATTTTATATTCCAAATATAAAATAGAGTTCAAGAAAATGAAATAAATAAGGCTATTGCTTTGCAGTGGCTGTAGCACGCCGCGGGCGGAAGTTGTAGCGTAGCCTTCCGTTAGCGTCATCGTGCCGCCTCAAGTCCTTGAGTTGTATTGCCTTATCAACCGAATCATCATCAGCATCGTCAGCATCGTCTTCAAATGGTGGAGGAGGGGGCATGCCATCAATCACCATCAGTTTGTCCTTAAGGAGCAGGAATATCATCATATGCATACTGTTCTAGACCCAATGATCCCATAATAACATTTGTGGTCCAATTAGCATTGTCTGTATTTGCCTTGTTCAATGATTTATCCCCCTTTATGACTTCTTCTGTGATGACTGTATTCAGGGAGATGTATAGGAAATCTTGTCATCCAAATAATTTGCTCCTTTGGTAACATGATTCTTGAATTCCTGCATGTGGTTATCTAGGAGTTGTGTACAAGCATCCATCCTTCTTTCTAGAGTGATTTTGTTGGCTTTCATTATTTTCTTTTGTACATTGTGTACCATTTCCATATTGCTTGAGGTGATGTTTTGATTTTTTATAATGTCATTTTGCTTTTGCCTGATCTCCTCAAGGTTTCCTTCAGTATAAGTCACAACAGGTGCAGCTTTATTGAAGAATGCAACAGTATTGGCTTTCAGCAGATTCACCTCAAATCTAATAGACTTGATCTCAGTAGATAGATCTTGTCTCAGTCCATTGATGGAGTCATCTATATAGTGCTCAAGATGGCTTCTCTGGTCATCTAGACTTCCTTTCAGTTGAGCTAGGAAGGTGGAAGACATAACATCAACATGCCCCTTGGAAGAAGGAATCCTCATCCTCCCACCTTATATCTCCGCTGGCTTTTGAGTCAGCCACTGCAAACTAAGACGTGTTATCATGAATTTCAGCATCACGCACATCAGCCTTAGATATCTCTGTAACACCCCAGATTTTGCAAGAGGTTCAGTCTGCAGTTCTGGAATTTTTTGGGTTTCTGGCAGGAGGCACACGGCCTGCGACACGGGCGTGTCGCAGGGCGTGTCGAGGCCGTGTCGACACTCGGCCCAAGTGTCGACACTTTCGCTCGACAAAGTGTCGAGAGTGGGGCACACGGCCTGCGACACGGGCGTGTCGCAGGGCGTGTCGAGGCCGTGTCGACACTCGGCCCAAGTGTCGACACTTTCGCTCGACAAAGTGTCGAGAGGGGGGCACACGGCCTGCGACACGGGCGTGTCGCAGGGCGTGTCGAGGCCGTGTCGACACTCGGCCCAAGTGTCGACACTCTCGCTCGACAATGTGTCGAGACTTGGGCACACGGCCTGTGACACGGGCGTGTCACAGGGCGTGTCCCGCTTGGTCGACGATCTTCGCTCGACGTTTTTCCACGGTGTCGACACAAAGCCTGTCGACGGGTGTCGAGACTTGGCACACGGCTTGGGACACGGGCGTGTCCCAGGCCGTGTCACCTCTCGGGTTGGTGTTGGGGCCGTGTCGTTGGAGACACACGGCAGGCCACACGGCCGTGTCGCTGGGGACACGGGCGTGTCGGATTGAACACGGGCGTGTCGAATGCCCGTGTCTGATTCCAGGCGCGTCGATTTGAGATGGCGAATGAGGCACACGGCCCTGGACACGGGCGTGTGCCAGGCCGTGTTCGGCCCAGGTCTTCTATTTTCCAGGCGAATCGCGGCCATTCTTTTTCTGGTTTTGGGATCTAACGGTTCAGGCCATCTCCTGGGAAGTTAAGTCCGATTCTAGGGTGGGAAACCCTCATTTGTTCTCCAAGTCCTCTCTTTCTAAGTTCTTGAGAAAAACTAGAGCAAGGAGGAAGAAGAAGAAGCCTTGGGCTGTAGGAAGGGTTTCAGAGCTCCAAATCGCGAGCCGAGTCCGGATCCGTGAAGCTTGGAGCGTTGCGAAGTTTTCCATCCGGCTATATTTTTTTACCATGGCAAGGAAGAGGAGTCGGAAGGTAACGACATCTCTCCTCTCGGTCTTTAGGATGCACGTTTTTAGCATCGTTTTCTTCTAGATTTTTGAGCACCAAACTCTCAAATGAGAGGGGCTTTGGTTTGCCAAGGTTCAAGAGGAACCTCCGGGTTGATTGAGTCCGTCCCCGGCATATTTTGCATTAGAGATCCGCTTCGCTAGTGGATTAGGCATGGTGGTTGAAGCCGTAGTCGCGACCGTTAGTCCGACTCGGTGATGTTGCATACGAACTTAGGGATTCGTAGAGATTTCCGTTGCGGCAAGATGCCGTTTGTGTTGTGGTGGTGATTGCCCCGTTTGCTTGAAAAGGTACGTGTAGTCGAACCCGGACAAGGTTAGCTCCTCGTGGCGGTAGATGGTTTCCTTGAGGGATAAGGTTAGCTCCGTATGAGAATGGAGATGGTTTCCTTGGTGGACAAGGTTAGCTCCGCACGAGTTGGAGATGTTTTCCTTGGTGCGCGGGAACGCTGCGGTACAAAGAGGGATTGCAATGTGTTTAGTCTTGGTTGTGTTGTGCCAAGGCGTGGCTATGTCTCCGTGGTCGGCTGGCTATCCCGTGACATGTGCGTCATGCGTGGAGAGTGTCCCGGCGAGAGTAGTCCCCTTCTGTGAGACTGACGAGAATGCCAAGCTTGGGGCAAGCCCGGGCAAAGAGGCCATGAGCGGGTGGGGTCCAGCAAGGCTTCTTAGAATCGGTCAGTCTGTGGTTGTTGGAATCCTGACATGAGGCGTCAGAGCTTGCAGGCAAGCCCGGGGCTAGGCCCATGAGCGGGCGCGGCCTTGGCAAGAATTCCATGTGG
This sequence comes from Platanthera guangdongensis, assembly GCA_039583875.1. Classification (NCBI taxonomy): domain Eukaryota; kingdom Viridiplantae; phylum Streptophyta; class Magnoliopsida; order Asparagales; family Orchidaceae; genus Platanthera; species Platanthera guangdongensis. The sequence continues at coordinate 104,894,156 of CM077150.1, forward strand.
CGGCCTGTGCGCCGTGTGAGGGAGTTTTGTCTCCCTCAATGTTTGCGGCTTTATGCCAATTGGGGAAATGTGAGTACCCAAATGATGTGATGTTGTGCTAGATGCATACGCTGTAGGGTACCTTGGGTGAAGCCCGGGTGTTGCATCCATGTTGCATAGTAGGCCCTTTCTTTATATGCTCAACCAGTAGAGAACATGTTTGATGATTGAGACATCCAAGCCTGTTTTAAAGCTTTTCTATTTATAGATGTTTATTTGCATATGAAGTGCTGACTTGCAGGTTGGAGGGTTCCCCGGGGTCCGTTAGGGGCGGCCGGGAGGAGATGTGTTGTTACACAGTTTGAGGTCAGCCTTTGCTGACCCACGTTACTAATAATTTTTACAGGGCAAGGATCGCATGCAGAAGCTAGCACGCCGGCCAGAAAGGCCTAAGCCCCATGAAGTGTTTTTCCCTCTTTTGTAGCACTACTTTGTGATGATGTCTGTTTGAGACTCTTTTGTCCGGCTTGCATGCCGAGGTAGACTAGGAGTGCTATGCACATTCTTGTTTGATGTATTATTTTACTTTTGGACATTTGATGTAAGGCCTTAAGGCCATTTGTTTACTCTTTTGGTTAGTGGATAACTTCTAGTTGTGCTTGGTTTTCCGCTGTGTTGTGCAAGTGTTTTGAGTTTGGGTAGCTATATCAACTTATAATACTAAAGCTGTGGCGTTCGTATGTTGTGGGGCCCCGGCCGGACCCATATTATACGTCCACTACAGGGGAGGTGTTACAATTTGGTATCAAAGCGAGGTTTGATTCAAGGTCAGTGCGTAGAGAAGTTATCCACATAAGAGTAACGCGGGACCGTGAGTGTCCTTATGTTTTAGTCTTGAGATTGGAGACTAATCCCTTATTTCTTGTTTTCCTGAAGAGTGCAAGCAACGAGGCGGGAACTTCAAGAGCAAGGGATGATCTCTCGGCGAGCAGTGCTACTGCTCCAGGCCTTTTGGGCACGGGTGTAAACCCGACCGACTTCTGCCGTATGCTTGCAGAAGCGATGGTGGCAGCCCAAGCGGCGGCTGCAGCCCAGGTAGCAACCCCTGCTACACCGGACACGGCGACGGCCGTGCCAGGCGGAGAAGCCAGGCGAGTGGAGCCTTTGGCAGAAAGGGTGGTGGTAGGACATGGAGACCGACACATGAAGTACTTCCTGAGTTTCCATCCCCCGTCCTTCAAGGGTGTTGGAACGCCAACGGATGCGGAGGATTGGTGGGTTCGTATTCAAGAACTACTAAGGGCGGCAGAGACGCCAGAGGAAAAGAAAGCGGAGTATGCGGCGTTCATGTTGGAAGGAGACGCCAAGTTGTGGTGGGTGAGCCATAGCGGCCGCCTGTTCCCGGGACGCACCCCGTCAGTGGAAGAGTTTGGGGACGCTTTTCTTAAGAGGTATATCCCAGTTTCAACACGGTTGGCCCTGCAGAGGCAGTTTCTGCATTTAATGCAGCGAGACAAGACAGTGGATGAGTACGTGCAAGAGTTCACCCGTTTGGGTCGTTATGCGGGAACGACAATGGCGGATGATGTAGAGAGGGATAACCTCTTCTACCAAGGGTTGAGGGAAAATCTGAGACAACCCCTCATCTCCATGAAGAGGGCGGGATTTAATGAGCTAGTTGAAGCCGCCAGGAGCTTGGAGAATGATCTGGAGCGAACCCAGCGTCGAAAGGGTTTTACTCCCAAGAGCGGGGAAGGGAAGCCCTCCCAATCTCATGTAAAGTCTGATGGGAGTAGGTGGAGGAAGAAGCCTTACACTTCCAGATCTGGTGAGAGGAGCAACTGGATGCCTGGGGGTTCCCTCTCTAGGGGACCGCCGACGTGCTACAACTGCGGGAAGATTGGGCACATAGCCCGTGCTTGTCAGGAAGGGGGAGCGGGGCAAGAGTCAAAGCAGGAGCAGTCTGTGCGCTCGGGCCCCAGTGCTGCAGAGAAAGGAAAGATGGCGGTGTCGAGCGCTTCTCGGTTCCAACCGGTGCAACCAAGGGCCTACAACCTTGGACAGCAAGAAGCGATCCGCCAGACTGATGTGGTGACAGGTATGGAGAGAATTTAAGTTTAAATTTTGTGCTTCATCCTTTTAGACTTTTGTGTAATGTCTATGTTGTAGGCTTCGTGTTAGTTTCCGGATACCCCGCTAGGGTATTGTTTGATACGGGAGCATCGCACTCCTTTCTTGCGGAGAGCTTCATCCGGAGAATAGGAGTTGAGTATTTCTCGTCGGGAGCAGAGCTGAGAGTGCGCATGCCCAATGGGTCATCTATGACCACCGGGGCTAAAGGGCGCATTTGTTGGGAGCTAGACGGAGTTGTCTTCGCTCTGGAAGCAGCAGTGTTACCATTAGTAGAGTTCGATGTCATTTTGGGCATGGACTGGCTTGCAGAGCAGCGCGCCAGCATTGATTGTTTATCCAAGGTAGTGACTCTAAAGAGTAAAGGGCAAGCAGAAGTCAAATTTGAGGGCCTTTGTGGAGTGGCCTGTTCCCTGATTTCGGCCATGCAGTTGGTGCGGGCGGTTAACCAGGGTGGTGTAGCGCTTGTGGCGTTATTGGAGGTTCGTCTCTCCCAACTGTCTATTGAGGAAGTGCCTGTGGTGGCAGAGTTCAAGGATGTGTTTCCGGATGAACTTCCTGGAGTGCCTCCTCGGCGGGAGATCGACTTCTCGATCGAGTTAGTGCCGGAGGCTAGACCGGTGTCACGTCCTCCATTTAGGATGGCACCAAAGGAGTTGGCGGAACTTAAGGTACAGTTACAGGAACTGTTGGAGCAAGGGTATATCAGACCCAGTTCTTCACCGTGGAGCGCACCGGTGTTGTTTGTAAAGAAGAAAGACGGTAGCATGCGCCTGTGCATAGACTACCGAGAGCTCAATAAGTTGACCGTTAAGAATAAGTATCCGATCCCTCGGATAGACGATTTGTTTGACCAATTGGTGGGGTCGGTGGTATATTCGAAGTTGGACTTGAAGTCGGGATACTATCAACTGCGAATTCGAGATGAGGACATACCCAAAACTGCCTTTGGTACAAGGTATGGACACTTTGAGTTTACAGTGATGCCGTTCGGGTTGACGAACGCACCATCGGTGTTCATGGATCTGATGAATCGAGTATTTCGGGATTACTTGGATTCGTTTGTGGTTGTCTTCATTGATGACATCTTGGTGTACTCCAAGTCGGAAGTGGAGCATGAGATCCACTTGAGAATGGTTTTGCAAGTGTTGAGGGAGAATGCGTTGTATGCAAAATTCTCCAAATGCGAGTTCTGGTTGGAGAAGGTGGCATTTTTGGGCCACGTGATTAGTGGTGATGGGGTGGCAGTGGATCCAGCGAAAGTGGAGGCCATCAGAGATTGGCCGGTGTTGAGGACCGTGGCGGAAGTCCGAAGTTTTCTTGGACTAGCCGGGTATTATAGGAGATTCGTGGAGAATTTCTCGAAGATAGCTCTACCCCTCACCTCTCTCACTCGCAAAGACCATAAATTTGTGTGGACCCAAGAGTGCAGTCAAGCATTTGAGGCCCTGAAGGAGAGGCTTATGATGGCTCCGATCCTGAGTTTACCGCAAGGGACCGATGGATTTCAAATTTTCAGTGACGCATCGGGATGCGGCTTGGGTTGCGTGTTAGTGCAGCATGGTAAGGTGATAGCTTTTGGGTCTAGACAGCTGAAACCTCATGAGAGGAATTACCCCGTCCATGATTTGGAGTTGGCGGCGGTAATCTTCGCATTGAAAATTTGGCGACACTATGTGTATGGCGCAAGGGTGGAGATCTTCACGGACCATAAAAGCCTGAAGTATCTCTTGGATCAAAAGGACTTGAACATGCGGCAACGCAGATGGGTTGAGTTTCTTGGAGACTACGAAGTGGCGATCCAGTATACGCCGGGTAAAGCCAATGTGGTGGCGGATGCGTTGAGTAGAAAGTACTCGGGGCAAGGAAATTGGATCGAAGCTCATGATGAGCGGTTGGTACGGGAATGGGAGTCCCTTGGATTGGAATGTGTTGCGAGAGGCGAGTCTAGCGTTGCTCGATTGAACTGGATTGAAGTGCAAAACGACTTGTCCGATCGTATTCGGGAAGCGACTCGATTAGATGTGGAGTTTCAACCTTTTGTGTTGGAGGCTCAAACGGGCGAGAGCAGCACCTGGGAGATGATCGGGGGAATCTTGAGAAAGGATGGAAGGGTTTGCATACCGCAGTTTGGCAATCTCCGTGAGGAGTTGATGTTTGAGGCTCACTTCTCAAAGTAATCCATTCACCCAGGCAGTACAAAGATGTACTTGGATATGAAGAAATCCTTTTGGTGGCCGGGGTTGAAGCGAGATGTAGCTTTGTATGTGAGTCGTTGCCAAACATGTGCCTTGGTGAAGGCCGAATGTCAGAAACCGGGCGGGTTCCTGAAGCCCCTTCCAATTCCTGAATGGAAATTTGAGGACATTTTCATGGACTTTGTGCATGGGTTGCCTAGATCGCAGCATGGGAATGATGCTATTTGGGTGATCGTGGATCGCCTAACCAAGGTGGCTCACTTCATCCCAAATCGGAAAGAGGACAGCGTGGAGAAGCTGGTGGAGTTGTATGTTCGCAACATTGTGCGACTGCACGGAATTCCTAAGAGCATAGTCAGTGATCGCGATGGACGGTTTACGTCCAAGGACTGGAGATTGGTTCAGAAGAGCTTGGGCACGAAGCTAAAGTTCAGTACGGCGTTCCATCCTCAAACCGATGGGCAAACGGAGAGAACGAACCGTACTATGGAGGATATGTTGAGGATGTGCGTTCTTGATTTTGGCAAGAGGTGGGAGGATCACCTCTTCATGGTAGAATTTGCGTACAACAACAGTTTTCAAGCTAGTATAAAGATGGCGCCATACAAAGCTTTGTATGGGAGGCGGTGTCGAACGCCAATGTCTTGGGCAGAGGCGGGAGAGACCAAACTTCTGGGAAAGGATGCGGTAGTTGACGCTTGTGAGATGGTACGGACCATCCAAGAGCGTATGAAGGTGGCACAAGACAGACCAGCAAAATATTTCAATGCTCGTCACCGGAAGTTAGAATTTGCAGTTGGTGATTGGGTTTATCTGAAGGTCAAGCCGTTCAAAGGCGTCTCGCGGATTCGCCGACTCAAGAAGTTGAGTCCAAGGTTTTTGGGGCCTTTTGAAATTGTTGAGCGGGTAGGAGAAGCAGCCTATCGGTTGGCGTTGTCCGCAGATTTGAGTGGATTACATGACGTCTTCCACGTCTCCGTGTTGAGGAAAGCCTTGGTGGAGGCTAGCGTGGTGATTGAGCCGGCATCGGTGCCGATTGAGGAAGACTTGAGGACGCGAATCCTTCCAATCGCTATAGAAGATTCGGAGATTCGGCAGTTGCAGAATAAAGAAGTTAAACTTGTGAAAGTTCGTTGGGACAACTGCGGTCGTGAGGAGTTCTCGTGGGAGCGAGAACAGGCCATGCTAGAAGACTATCCAGAACTATTTTTGTCAGGTACAATTTAAGTTTTGTACCTCGTTTGTTTTGAAATTTCGGGACGAAATTCTGTTAAGTGGGGGAGAGTTGTAACACCCCAGATTTTGCAAGAGGTTCAGTCTGCAGTTCTGGAAATTTTTGGGTTTCTGGCAGGAGGCACACGGCCTGCGACACGGGCATGTCGCATGGCGTGTCGAGGCCGTGTCGACACTCGGCCCAAGTGTCGACACTTTCGCTCGACAAAGTGTCGAGAGTGGGGCACACGGCCTGCGACACGGGGGTGTCGCAGGGCGTGTCGAGGCCGTGTCGACACTCGGCCCAAGTGTCGACACTTTCGCTCGACAAAGTGTCGAGAGGGGGGCACACGGCCTGCGACACGGGCGTGTCGCAGGGCGTGTCGAGGCCGTGTCAACACTCGGCCCAAGTGTCGACACTCTCGCTCGACAATGTGTCGAGACTTGGGCACACGGCCTGTGACACGGGCGTGTCACAGGGCGTGTCCCGCTTGGTCGACGATCTTCGCTCGACGTTTTTTCGCGGTGTCGACACAAAGCCTGTCGACGGGTGTCGAGACTTGGCACACGGCTTGGGACACGGGCGTGTCCCAGGCCGTGTCACCTCTCGGGTTGGTGTTGGGGCCGTGTCGTTGGAGACACACGGCAGGCCACACGACCGTGTCGCTGGGGACACGGGCGTGTCGGATTGAACACGGGCGTGTCGAATGCCCGTGTCTGATTCCAGGCGCGTCGATTTGAGACGGCGAATGAGGCACACGGCCCTGGACACGGGCGTGTGCCAGGCCGTGTTCGGCCCAGGTCTTCTATTTTCCAGGCGAATCGCGGCCATTCTTTTTCTGGTTTTGGGATCTAACGGTTCAGGCCATCTCCTGGGAAGTTAAGTCCGATTCTAGGGTGGGAAACCCTCATTTGTTCTCCAAGTCCTCTCTTTCTAAGTTCTTGAGAAAAACTAGAGCAAGGAGGAAGAAGAAGAAGCCTTGGGCTGTAGGAAGGGTTTCGGAGCTCCAAATCGCGAGCCGAGTCCGGATCCGTGAAGCTTGGAGCGTTGCGAAGTTTTCCATCCGGCTATATTTTTTACCATGGCAAGGAAGAGGAGTCGGAAGGTAACGACATCTCTCCTCTCGGTCTTTAGGATGCACGTTTTTAGCATCGTTTTCTTCTAGATTTTTGGGCACCAAACTCTCAAATGAGAGGGGCTTTGGTTTGCCAAGGTTCAAGAGGAACCTCCGGGTTGATTGAGTCCGTCCCCGGCATATTTTGCATTAGAGATCCGCTTCGCTAGTGTATTAGGCATGGTGGTTGAAGCCGTTGTCGCGACCGTTAGTCCGACTCGGTGATGTTGCATACGAACTTAGGGATTCGTAGAGATTTCCGTTGCGGCAAGATGCCGTTTGTGTTGTGGTGGTGATTGCCCCGTTTGCTTGAAAAGGTATGTGTAGTCGAACCCGGACAAGGTTAGCTCCTCGTGGCGGTAGATGGTTTCCTTGAGGGACAAGGTTAGCTCCGTATGAGAATGGAGATGGTTTCCTTGGTGGACAAGGTTAGCTCCGCACGAGTTGGAGATGTTTTCCTTGGTGCGCGGGAACGCTGCGGTACAAAGAGGGATTGCAATGTGTTTAGTCTTGGTTGTGTTGTGCCAAGGCGTGGCTATGTCTCCGTGGTCGGCTGGCTATCCCGTGACATGTGCGTCATGCGTGGAGAGTGTCCCGGCGAGACTAGTCCCCTTCTGTGAGACTGACGAGAATGCCAAGCTTGGGGCAAGCCCGGGCAAAGAGGCCATGAGCGGGTGGGGTCCAGCAAGGCTTCTTAGAATCGGTCAGTCTGTGGTTGTTGGAATCCTGACATGAGGCGTCAGAGCTTGCAGGCAAGCCCGGGGCTAGGCCCACGAGCGGGCGGGGCCTTGGCAAGAATTCCATGTGGCGGCCTGTGCGCCGTGTGAGGGAGTTGTGTCTCCCTCAATGTTTGCGGCTTTATGCCAATTGGGGAAATGTGAGTACCCAAATGATGTGATGTTGTGCTAGATGCATACGTTGTAGGGTACCTTGGGTGAAGCCCGGGTGTTGCATCCATGTTGCATACTAGGCCCTTTCTTTATATGCTCAACCAGTAGAGAACATGTTTGATGATTGAGACATCCAAGCCTGTTTTAAAGCTTTTCTATTTATAGATGTTTATTTGCATATGAAGTGCTGACTTGCAGGTTGGAGGGTTCCCCGGGGTCCGTTAGGGGCGGCCGGGAGGAGATGTGTTGTTACACAGTTTGAGGTCAGCCTTTGCTGACCCACGTTACTAATAATTTTTACAGGGCAAGGATCGCATGCAGAAGCTAGCACGCCGGCCAGAAAGGCCTAAGCCCCATGAAGTGTTTTTCCCTCTTTTGTAGCACTACTTTGTGATGATGTCTGTTTGAGACTCTTTTGTCCGGCTTGCATGCCGAGGTAGACTAGGAGTGCTATGCACATTCTTGTTTGATGTATTATTTTACTTTTGGACATTTGATGTAAGGCCTTAAGGCCATTTGTTTACTCTTTTGGTTAGTGGATAACTTCTAGTTGTGCTTGGTTTTCCGCTGTGTTGTGCAAGTGTTTTGAGTTTGGGTAGCTATATCAACTTATAATACTAAAGCTGTGGCGTTCGTATGTTGTGGGGCCCCGGCCGGACCCATATTATACGTCCACTACAGGGGAGGTGTTACAATCTCAATAACATATTCAGTCTCTTGAGCAGGGAGCTTTGTAGGAATCTCCCCCTCAGCAATGTCCACATAAATTTTTTGATCTTCAGCTGCTGTGTTGGGCACATTTTCTTGCACTATCTCTGGAACTTGCTCCCCCTCAACATTAGCACTGGAGGGAAGCAGTTGATATCCATCTGGATTCTGATTTATTCTTTCCTGTTGTTAATCCAAGAATGAGTCAATCCGATCTTGTAGACTTGCGGAAGATTGACCTTGCTCCCTCTCCACAGGAGCATCTACTCTGAGATTCTCTTCCTCAATCTCCTCACAGATTCTGTTTACAACATGACCAACCAGTTTCTCAGCTGTTTCTACTTGAGTGCCTTCAAACTGAGAAACACTACTTTGTAGAGTCTTTGCTGCAGGTTCTGATGACATAGACACCTGAGCACTCACATCTCTTATAGTCTCAACAATAGACTATGTCAACTATTGGTCATAAGGTGCTTCACCTCTGCTCTTAGAAGAGCTGCTTTCAAAATTCTCTTCAGTGATGATGACTGTTTTCTTTCTCTTTATATAAGCTGGCAGTTGGTGTGGGAGCAATACTTTGTCCCACCTTTCAAACATCCTAGAGTCCATCTTTCTCATGTGTTGTATCTTAGCTTCTAGCCTTATATTGAGGATCCTTAGAGTAGAGCTCAGCAGGTATAAGGATAGAATTCTACCCTAGTTATGTTCTGGAATGCACTCCACTATTCTCTCAAAAAGAATCCTTCCCCTGTCAATCCTCTTAGACAGAATCACTCTTTTCATTATCTCAAACATCTTCCTAGAAATATTGTCATGAGAACCTATTTTGCAAATTAAGGCCTTACCTATTACATCAGCCAAGAACTTTCCCTTCAGATTCATCTCTTTCTTCAGTGTAGAACTAGTGGTGTGCTTTGACAGGCCACACCATTTAAGAGCTGACTTCACATCCTCAAAAAACAGTTCATCTTCCTTATCTGTCAGGCCAAACTTGGTTAGGTTCAGAGCTTTGTTTAACCTCTTTGAGGAGATCTTAATCATGTTTCTATTTATTGAGGTCTTAATCTCAGTGGAAGAAGAGTTCACTTTAGCATATGAGTATAGTTCTAACACTTCTATTTTTTGATTGAGCTTGATTCTGATAGAATGAATTCTAGGTCGACGACAAAAAAAGATGAAGAACTAGCTATATTTCTTCATAAGCATCCTTGAAACCATTCCTAACAAGTTCATATCCCTCAAATAAGAAATCTACTCCTTTTGGTGCCATTGAACCTTTGAAATTCATGAGAGTTGAAGCTCTTGCTTGTGAACACTTTGGCAGGGATGCAGAGAGTCGAAAAGGGCAAGGAACTATGTATATTATTCTAGGCACACATTTCTATTTATATTTACTCATATTCGAGTAGGTGGAGAGGCGCATACCTGACGTGATTTACATGATTTGATCAATGGCCGAAATCTGAGTTAGCCCTAGAGTTAGCCGAAATCTGAACCGTCAGAATAAATGCATTGAGTGCACTCAATGCTTTCGACACTTTCGATGCCTGAAGTTGTCTCAACGCTCTTGACGCTTTCTATACATGAAGTTGTCTCAACGCTCTTGACCCTTGGACAGTTAGACCATATCTTTATTAATTACTTACAAAAGGTTAATCCCTCCAAATGCATATATGCAAGTAATGATAATGATGCTACTCCAAGTTCAACATACCCAACTCAAATTTGAAGGTGTTGAACACGACTTTATTTAGTGGCTTAGTGAAGATATCAACCACTTGTTTGTCTGTGGGGGCAAACTCAAGACTGATGTCCTCCTTCTCAACATGCTCTCTAATGAAACGATATCTAATCTCAATGTGCTTGGTCCTGCTGTGAGAGACAGGATTCTTAGAAATTGAGATAACACTAGATGAATCATAATACATTAGAGTTTTACTTAGCTGAAGATTGTAATACTAGAGTTGATGTTGAATCCATAGAAGTTATGCACAACAACTCCCAGCTGAAATGTACTCTAATTCTACACTGGAGATGGCTACACTGGTCTGCTTCTTGCTACTCTATGATACTAGTCTTCTCCCTAGAAACTGACAGGTGCTAGAGGTGCTTTTCCTGTCTTCTTTACATCGTGCAAAATCTGCATCTGTGTTGGAACCCTATTACTGATTTGGGCTAGGATCACTATCATTTGTTTTAGGATGATTAGTTTGACCTAATGTGTATAGTATAGGGTTTTAGGTTTATTTCCAGGGTTGCTCCTTCAGAAGAGTTCTAGAGAAGTATTGTTCGACGAATGCAGAATTCAGATCGACGAAAGACTAGCTCAATTCGACGAAAGGCGTGCTCGGTTCAATGAACTTAGGTTACTAACTCTGAGTTTAGCTTGACGAATGATGAGCTCCATTCGACGAACTCTGATCTCAACTCAAAAGCTCAGTTCGATGAACTCCAGGCTCAGTTCAACGAACTCCATGCCCAATTTGACGAATATCTTGTTGTGTTCGACGTTCAGGCAGTTTCCATATTCAGATGCAGAATAATTTCAAAAGCTTAATTACAATCAGTTAAAACTTTGATATTTAATGCTAAATATTCTAAATGAATATAGCCTTTTAAGGCAGCATTAAATATGGATTTATCATAGAGTTTTAATTCTAATTTATTAACTCCAAGGCAGTTACAAATCTCAAGAATTCATCAGGCATTTCAGAATGGTTTTAATTCAAATGTTTGAATTCTTCTCAGAGATTATATATTCAGATTATTGCTGCTTCAAATGGACACACTCTTACAGATTTAGGTGTCATTGACTTAGACACACACATATATTTTGGATAATCTGCTTCAGACTCTCCAAGAGACATTCTATTTCATATCTGTCTAAAAGATCTTCTCGAGTGGAATAACAAGAAGACCTACACCCTAAAGAAATGCTCCTCTCCCTTGATCCCAAATTCTATTCAACTCAGGGGGAGCTTTTTGCATCTTTATTCACTAAAGTCTTATCAGATATATTTGATAGAGAAGAAATCAACAACTCTCTTAGTTTACTTCTTAAATAGTGTATAGGGTTATAACTCCCTTCAAAAGTAAACTGTTGGTTCATAAGTCACCTGATCAAAACACTTAAGTTGGTTTTAGGCACCTGATCAAAAGCTCAAAGGGTTCTTAGATCTCCCTTAGAAAATAGATCTTCTGGTGACAGGGCACCTGATCAAAAACCTGTAGTGGATTCCTACCGGGGTGGTAGAAGAGTGGACATACCCAGATTTATTGGGGAACTACTGTAAAATTTTCTTGTGTCATCTGTGATTGCATTACTTTCTATTGTGTGCTCTGATTTTCATATATATATATATATATCACTTACTTTAAATCCGCTATAAAATTAAATTAAAGTTTTTAATATACACTATTCACCCCCTCTAGTGTAAATCAAATTTATCCCTCACTTTCAATTGGTATCAGAGGGAGGTTGGTTATTTTACATGCTAACACCCGAACCAACAAATCCTGATAAATCTTATATTACTTATAGTTTGTTTCTATCATGACACAAAATAAAGAGTATACAAGCACTAGACCTCATATTTGCAATCTTAATAAGTTTGCATTATGGAAAATAAGGATTAGGTTATATATGAATTCTATTGATGAAGATATCTACAATTCCATTTGACATATCCACCTTTACTAATAGCAACAACAAGTACCAGTGCTGTACCACCAGCAGAATGGACAGAAGCTTAAAAAAGGCAAAGATTGCTGATGCAAAGGCTATGGACATTCTAGCCCAAACAATGTCTGATGATATTTTCTAGAAAGTGGATGAATGCACTTCAGCAAAAGACATCTGGGACTCCCTCACAACAATGATAGCTGGATCAGTAGATGAGATAAAAGACAGAAGATCTCACCTGATTTCTCAATATGAGAATTTCAAAAAGGGTGAAATTGAATCTGTTGCTGAAATGTACATAAGAATCAGTCTCTTAATCAATGAGTTGAAGACTTTAGAGAAAGACATTACATTGACAGAATTCAACGACAAGATTCTTATGTGTTTCTCTAGCTCATGAGATTCAAGAATCTGGCCAATTAGAGAAGCCAGAATTGTAAATGAAATCTCAACAAAAACTTTGTTGGGCAAGCTCAAATCCTATAAGCAGCTCATTAAAATAAGGGAAGCTGGATAAGTAACCCTATCTTCAGTAAAGAAGGAAAAGAATATTGCTTTTCAAGAAACTGAAGAGGAAGAACAAATTCCAGAGAATGAAGAGCTCATGAATCTTCTAGCAAAAAGATTCTACAAAATGACTAAGAAAGACTTCAGGAGAAAATTTTCAAGATACAAGAACAAGCCAAGGTATGACAAAACACTAACTAAAAAAATTATTTATTATGCTTGCAGGAAACCAGGACATATTCTTCTAGAATGTCCTGAGAACCAGAAAAAGGATAAGAAGAAGGAGAAGGACTCCAAGAAGCATTCAATCAAACCCTCTAAACAAAGACAGAAGGGGAAAGATTTTGTTGCTGAAACTTAGAGTGATACAGAAACTGAATCTTCATCTAGTTCAAGTGAAGATGAAGAAGAAGCAAAGACTAAAGAAGTTTGTTTGATGACAATCAATGCAACATGCAACAATTCTAATGTTGAATCTGAGTTTGAAGAAGGCCATGTAATTTCTACCTTTGATTTTACTTCAAAATAATTTTAAATAGATTTTAAATTGCTCTGTAAAGACTTAATATAATCTGAGAAGGAAATAAAATTTCTCAGAGGAAAATTAATTGAATTAAATAAATTATCTTCAGAAAACATAAAACTTGAAGAAGAATTGAAAAATCTTCAGGAACAAGTAATTTCACTAGAAAACAAATTATCTGAGGCAAAGAAATTTAAAGAATCTCTTAATGGGAGAAGTATCAAACTGATGAATATCACAAGCACAGTCAATGCCAGACTAAATGGTAAACTTAGCTTGGGAGCTTCATCCAGTCAACCTCAACTCCTTCAGAAAAATAGTTTAACTACACCTATAAAATTTATTTTTGCCAAAGAAAAAGAAAAATTAGAAGATTTAGATAAAGCTACTGAAGTTTTACAAAAGAATAAGCCTAAACAAAATAAAAATTTTCAGAAAAACCATGTTCAACAAAATTCGTCGAACCGACATCGACAAAATCAATACTATTCATCGAATAGAGCTCGACGAACTCTGAACACAGGATTTGAGTATGACTATTCAACAAATGGTGCTCGACGAAATCGATATGATTCGTCGAATAGAGATCAACGAACGTGGAACACAAAAAGTGAATATTATTCTGTGAATGGAGCTCGACGAACTCACCACCATTCGTCGAACGCAGCTCGACGAAATCACTATCATTCGTCAAACTCAAATTTTTTAATCAGAAATTTTAATTCTTTTCAAAAGTATATTCAAACACAAAATTGAAAATCCTTTTACACAGTGAATCATTTCTCATAGGAGATATCATCCACTTGGTTATAAGGATCAACCTGAATGTTTTTATATTTCAAATTATTATGAAAGAAAATTAGGACCCAAGGTAACTTGGGTCAAGAACACCTAATTTATTCTGTTCAGGAAAAAAACTATCCTAACATAGAGGAACTATGGTATTTGGATAGTGGATGTTCAAAACATATGATAGGAAGAAAGACTAATCTAAAAGACTTTAAAGCAAAGCTTGGACCTAAAGTCATATTTGGAGACTCCAACTATGGACAGACAGAAGGCTATGGTAATGTCAAGGTTGGGGCAGTTGCCTTCAAGAAGGTAGCTTCTGCGAAAGGTCTCAAGCATAATCTTATTTTCATCAGTCAATTATGTGATGAAGGTTTTCAGGTATCTTTTAATAAAGCTTTATGTGTTATTACATCTGAAAAAAATAAAATTATTTTAACTGGAGTTAGACAAGGTAACATTTACTCAGTTAATTTTAACTCTACAAAATTTGGAATCTGTTTATTTAATCAGATAAGTAAAACTAATGAACTATGATATAAAAGATTAGGACATATAAACCTTAGAAATATAACTAAATTATCTAAGGACAACCTTGTTAGAGGAATATCTTTTGGTTCTTACAAGAAGGAATGACTTTGTAGGGCTTATCAATTAGACAAGCAAAACAAAAATAGTTTTAAACCCATTTCTAAAAGTGATTCACCCAGAATTTTGTATTTTCTACATATGGACCTCTTTGGACCTATTGCAATACAAAATTTGGGAGGAAAGTCTTGCACCTTAGTTATTGTTGTTGATTTCTCAAGATTCACTTAAGTGTTCTTTCTTAGAAACAAGTCATATAACTTTAAAATTATTACAGGCTTTCTTAGGAACATCAAGATTGAGTACTCTACTCAGATTGCAATGATCAGAAGTGATCATGATACTGAGTTTGAATCTCTTCTAATGAAAGAATTATGTGAGAAAGAAGGTATCATACATTATTTTTCTGCTCCTAAAACTCTTCAACAAAATGAGGTAGCTGGAAGGAAAAATAGAACCCTAATTGAATCTGCTGGAACATTACATGCAGATGCTTATTTACCCCTATCCTTTTGGGCAGAGGCAGTAAGCACAAATTATGTTCTTAACAGAAGTCTCGTACATAAACTGAAGGGTAAGGCTCCCTATGAATTACTTAAAAATAAGACACCTAAAGTGAGTTATTTTAAAGTTTTTGGGTGTAAATGTTATATTCACAATAATGATAAGAAATACTTAAGAAAATTTGAAGCCAAGGCTGCAAAAAGAATATTTTTTTTGGATATTATCAAGTCAGCAAGGCTTATAGGGTCTTTAATAAATCTACCATTAAGATAGAAGAGTTTGTACATGTTTCTTTTGATGAAACTAACATGTTTTATAAAGAGAAGAACACTTCTACAATAGACTTTTTTCAGGTACCAATTTTGTGTGAGAAGTTAGATGAATTAAACCTTAAACAAGAGGATACATTGCATCCTTATCCACAAAATGCTGAAGACTGTGAAAAAGATAATTTAGAAATTTATGTTGAAAATATTATAGCAAATGAAATTCCACAAGAGAATTCAATACACAAGTTATTGAAGAACCAACTCCACCTGTTGATTATGTCACTCTTAGAGATAACCCTAGATCTCAAGTGATTGGAGACATATCAGCTGTTGTGCAACCAAGACATCAGCTTAATCAAGATCAGATGCATACATGCTTTCTTTCTCAGATTAAACCACAATCCATAAAAGATGTAAAACAAGATCCTCATTGGATCATTGCAATGCAAGAGGAACTTAATCAATTTGAGATATGTAGAGTTTGGGACTTAGTTACAAGACCCAAAGACTATTCAGTCATTGGAACCAAATGGGTCTTCAGAAATAAGTTGGATGGTCAAGGAGTTATATTGAGAAATAAAGCTAGATTGGTAGCTCAAAGATACTCACAGGAGGAAGGAATAGACTATGATCAGACTTTTACTCCTGTTGCAAGATTAGAAGATATCTGAATATTTCTTGCATTTGCAGCATTCAAGAAATTCAAGGTATATCAGATGGATGTGAAGAGTGTATTTCTGAATGGAGAACTCAAAGAGGAAGTTTATGTTGAACAACCTCCACGTTTTATCTCTTCAACTCATTCTACTCATGTCTTTAAACTTAATAAAGCTCTTTATGGTCTTAAACAAGCTCCAAGAGCCTGATATGAGACCCTTACTCATTTTCTTTTAGAAAATAAATTTAGTAGAGGCATAGTAGATAAAACATTATTTTTTAGACATCATAAAACCAAAATTTTACTAGTTCAAATATATGTTGATGATATTATTTTTGGTTCTACTGATTCCAAACTTTGCAAAAGATTTTTTGATCTAATGCATTCAAAATTTGAAATAAGTAGCATGGGTGAATTATCGTACTTCCTTGGTTTACAAGTGAAGCAAACACGTGATGACATTTTCATATCCAAATCTAAATATGATAAAGAACTTATTAAAAGATTTGGGATGTCAGATGCATCCTTTATGAAAACAAATATGCCTACTAATGCTGTTGTTGATAATGATGAACATGGAAAATCTGTTGATCAGAAAATATATAGGACTATCATTGGGCCTCTGTTATATTTAACATTAAGTAGACCAGACATTATGTTTGCAACCTGTATTTGTGTAACATCCCTCAGACCTCTAGACCCCTAGGATGGTTTTGTCATGACTGAGACATGACAAAACCCTAGGAAGCACTAAAGGGCTTGGGTGAACATGGGAATTAGGGTATGAACCACCTTGGTCTACAAATATAAGAATTTCAAACACTAGCCTATGGTTGACTCATCCTCGGTCATGTCAGTGTATTTCTTGGGTGTCTGGATATTGGCATCTATAGCAGAGACATTCATGGGAATGAAAGATCCCTCTTAAACAGTTATGAATATCCTAGGGTACGAGGCTTCCATAAATATCTTTACCCTCTCCTTACAGATCCCAAAATTTTCCTTCCTACATATAGAAAGTTTCATAGAACCCAACTTCTTATGGTTCTCACCTGTAGCCATGGAGATAATCTTCTGCTACCCTTGGAGATCTATTCAGACTGTTACGTCCTTTTTGAACTACCTTGCTCTGATACCACTTGAAAGCCTTTTCTAAGGATAACTAAACTCCTAGGGAGTGAATAGGAGTGTTTTGACTCATATTGTAACTTTGTATTTATGAGCTTAGTGTGTGTTAATGTTAGTTGTTGGCTTTCAAGAAAACACAACAACACATAAGAATTATAGTGGTTCCCCTATCTAAGATACATCCACTTTCTCCCTCAACATATGTAGCAGTGTGCTAGATTCAGCTAAATTCTCCTATTTCCCCACCTCCTTGAGCTTACACCTCAGATCCCTCGGGATCTTACACCTTAGAGTGAGACTCACTCCTAAAGCTCAGACCAAAGATAGTCCTACCTCAGGCTCAGCAGCCCTAACTCAGAGATTAACCCAATCTCCTACCTCAGATCCCTCAGGATCCTACTTCAGATCCACTCTTGGATACCATGTCAGATCCACTCTTGGATCCTACCCACTTAGATACACTCCTGGATCCTATAACTCAGCCTTTATAGAACATGCTTATAGCTCAGATCACTCAATGATCCTACAGTTTGAATAAAATTTTGTTGAGATTGACTCCAGGGAAGTAAGTCTATAAGTCAGCTTCCTGGACTTTGTATAACCAACCCTAACTCTTCACAACAATAAGAATATGGATCTTCAAGTTTGTTCTGCTTGTGCTGAGAAGATCTGTTGCATAGCTCTGTTCTTTCAAGCTTAAATATGTTCTGAGTTGAAAGCAGCAACCTTGAAGAAGAACAATAACCTTTTTGAGTGCTCTGCCAACTAACCCTTTCAGAAAATTAGGGTTTAAGTTCTTGCTGAAGGCTCCTTAGAGTTTTTCGATTTCATAAACTTTTCCAGCCAGAACAATGATCTGTCTTCAGAATTGCTTTTTAATTTCTGTGCAAAGACATTTTATATCCCGTACTTCAACGACTATTTGTTCCATATTAGCATGGAGAATAGGTAGCTATAAAGTTACTTTAGCTTTAAATGCTTTGTAGAAAGTATACATCGCCATTTGGCTTCTAGTGCGCAAATCCCGCTTCATTTAAATTTAGAAGACGTCAGCATGACTCAGCACTTATGGACTTAGCAACCTTCCCAAACAATCTGCACATGTGTTGAGTGAAGTCTTGTGACTCAATACATAGAGGCATTGAGTCCTGTCTTGAGACTCAACGCATCTGGACTTAACAGAATTCTTCTGGTAGAAAGCATTGAATGAACCTTATTCTCTCAATGCTCCAGAACTTAACAGTTATTCTGATTGAAGGTGTTGAGTGAACCTTCTACACTATACGCTTCTGGACTTGTATAAAATTTCTGAATAAAGACATTGTGTGATCCTTCTACACTCAATGCTTCTAGATTTTGCTGAATCTTTGATAAGACGTTGAGTGAGCCTTCTTCATTCAATGCTTCTGTACTTGGATAGATTTCATTTGAGTAGGCATTGAGTGAAAGGCCTTCACTCAATGCTTCTGGACTTAGCCAGATTTGAGTCCAGCACCACTGAGGCTCTAAATGCTTGAGCTTCTGTCAACGCTTCTAGGCCTCTGATGTTGAGTGAAGTGTACTCACTCAATGTATGTGGACTTAGGAAAATTTCTGCCTTTCTATTGTGCCCTGTCTTGAGTCCAACCAAAGTTTTGACTGAATCAATCTGTCTTATCATGGAATAATAGACAACTTGCATATATTGAACTTGAACATATATCAAATACAAACATGTGTATACTATTGACTTGTGGGCCTTCTTCAAATCTGGGATATTGTGATCAACGAGCCCAACATGGACACAATTATGGAACATGTTAAAGATCTTGTGATAATTATTGTGGACATGATTTGTGTTGATATTGAGGGGGATATCTTAAAAAAGAATGATCATGTTGATGGGGAGAATAATATAATCAGTGCTGCTGTTGAGGGGAGAATCACCATAAGCTCCCTGCTCAAGAAGATTAAATAAGAGCAGAATTATATAAAAAAGAAAACAAAGGAGATGATGTCACATCACTTGCTAAGGAGCATAATAAAGAAGAGTATGTCCATGCTGCTAATATTCTAGTTCACTCTACTGAATTTGAAATACCAGATTCTAAAATGGCAGGAGACATATGGGAGAGACATGAAGAAAATAACTATCGACCATCTACTCCACTGAATGATGAATCTCCCACCTCTTTTCTATCACAGCTAAGAGGGCTCTTTGATGAGCAAAGGAGAAAAATTGAGATGTATGTGGATGACTCAATCAAAGACTTAAGGAAGGACCTCACTTCTGAGATCTCTTCCATCAGATTTGAAGTCGACCAGTTGAAAGGAAACACAGTCAAATTCTTCATGAGAGCCGCTCCAGCTATAGATTATGTTGCACTTCAACTTGAACAGATTCAGCAGAGGCAAAATGATATCATACAAAACCAGTGCACTACCTCTGAAAACATGGAAATGTTTCATAATATAACAAAAACCAACATGGAAGAGCACGTGAAGATTGTTGAAAGGAGAATGGATGCTTGCACCTAAATCTTAGATGATCATATGTTGGAAGTCAAGAATCATGTCACAGATGGTGTCAATCACTTAGTTAACAAGATAACCTCCTCCATGGACTGTAACACCCCCTATCCGTCGCATATCATATAGCAGTAGGTCCGGCCGAGGCCCGACGCCATAAACCATAGACAGACCGGGTGGTTAATCAATGGAAACCATCCACCCAATCATAACGTCCTACACAGAGCATTCTAGCGGAAGCAGTTTTAAAAGTTGCAATTAAAAGAACCCAGCACAAAAGCATGAATGTCCACTCACAAGCCAAATAGGAATGAAGTACATACACAAGTACTGGCCTTAAGGCCTTACAAATGGTTTACTCTTATTACATGTTTTCCATACCACGGCACGCAGGCCGGTCATACATGAACAAAAGCAAGTAAACACTTCAATTAGGCCTTCGAGGGCCAGCTTCGCAATTTGGGCCTTAGCCGCTATTGACCGCTTGGTCCAGCAACACCTGCAAGCACAATCCACCGCGCGGTGGCAAACAAAAGCAACGGTCAGCAATGCTGACCAAATTATAACGATCCCACCCCCAATTCGGGACGACGATGCTCCTTCCCTGCACTTATTAGCATAACCAAGCAGTGTATAAAAATACATTTCATCACAGGCGTAGGCTCACATGGCCACACACCCCGTGCACTCAGGGAACATTCTCGGTGAACCGGCCAATGTCACGTCAATTTAAGCCATCGACATTCCGATCACACCACCGCCACTTTGACGGCCAAACTATGAGCAATTTGTCTTCCTGGCATGGGTCACGTCAATTTAAGCCATCGACCGTTGAAGACCCTCATCTATGCCAACGACTCTAACTGAACGACATAGAGCGGGTACGGTTCCATCGAACCCGTTCTCACATCGCAACGACAATTTAAGCCATATGCGCGGGTCAAACTTCTCCCGAGTCCTATTTCCATCACATTTCAAATAACCCGGTTATGTTCAAGTTGGCTCCCAGGCCACTAAGTTGGCAAGATCTCGCATCCGCCCAGTTTTCCAGGTGCACCTTAGGATTAATCCCCAAGGCTCCCTGTTGCAATCTACCACGTAGAAAACCCGAAAAACAAACATTCGCACGGAGTCTTCTCCGGCATTTATGCAATGCAACATCACCGATCCAGACCAACATGTCCGTGTACGATTCACACATCATGCCTATGTCTGTTCTCATTTACGGACTCTACACAACGGGGACTATTCATGTCTACACGAAGGAACACCTCAAACTCACCACAAACTCGCGAGAGCGGGCTTCCTATGCAAAAGAAGGAGAGCTTCACATGCTTAAGTAGAGAATCATTACCCTAGCGTTCTTCCTTGGCGCCATGGAAATGTAAGCGGATGAAAAGCAACACACTCTCTTTGCCTCCGTAGATCCGAAGTCGGTTCGCGATTTGGAGCTCCGAAGCTCCTCCAAAGACCGGATCTAAGCTTCTTCTTCCTCCTTTGCTGTCCTCTCTCTCTATACTTTAGAAAGAAAACCTCTCAAGTGAAATGAGGGTTTCAAGGGTCCAATCCCGTGTATATCCAAACACTAACAGTCTCCAGCCGTCGGATCCCGAATTAAAGAAACGAACGGCCACGATCCAGATCTAAAATGCAGAATCTGGGCTAAACACGGCCTGTGACACGACTGTGTCCAGGGCCGTGTCCCTCATTCATCGTCAAAATCGACGCGTCTCGAAAAACACACGGGCATCCGATACGCCCGTGTTTGACTTGACACGCCCGTGTTCCAACTGACACGGTCGTGTGGTTGGCCGTGTGCCCCCATCGACACAACCCCGAAAACAACCCGAGACTCACACGGGTCTTGGATACGCCCGTGTCCTATGTGACACGCCCGTGTCAAACCCGAACACGCCTGGGCTCCAGTCCATGTTCATGATCTCGACACTTCATCGAGCGAAGTTCGTCGACTACCCGACACGGCCTTGGACACGCCCGTGTCCTAGGCCGTGTTCCCTGACTCGACACGTCATCGAGCGAAAATGTCGACTCCCCGGGCCGATTCGTCGACACGGGCTCGACACGCCCTGAGACACGCCCGTGTCTTAGGCCGTGTTGGCTGCTCGACGATCGTCGACTCCAAATTTCGTCGACCTCGCGGCCAAATCGTCGACTCGAGCCTGACACGCCCTGGGACACGCCCGTGTCCCAGGCCGTGTGCCCCCTGCCAGATATCAGATTCGGTACAAAATGCCTCCCGTCGCTCTTTTGAGTTTCGGGGAGTTACAATTCTCCCCCTCTTAAAAGAATTTCGTCCACGAAATTTACATAAAGGAAAGATAAGTACAAAACCAAAATTTGTACCTGAGCGGAACAGCGTCGGATACTCGTCAAGCATAGTCTGCTCTCGCTCCCAAGAGAGCTCCTCTCGACCGCAATTGTCCCATCGGACCTTAACCATCCTGATCTCTTTTTTGCGTAGCCGCTTGACTTCCGAGTCTTCAATCCGCACGGGCTTGACCTTTGTCGTCAACCCACTATCCACCGGCACTTGACCAACCGCGATCACTTGCGAAGGCTCTTGCACAGCCTTCTATAGCACCGATATATGGAATACATCATGTAGATCACTAAGCTCCACTGAAAGCTTCAACCGATAGGCTGCTTCACCAACCCTCTCCATAACCTCAAACAGCCCAAGGTACCTCAGGCTTAGATTTTTCAATCGCCGCACCCGCGAGACACCCTTGAACGGCTTGATCTTTAAGTACACCCAGTCGCCCACAGCAAACACAACGTTCCTGCGCTTGGCATTATAGTACTTCGTCTGACGGTCCTGAGCGATTAGCAACCTTTCCCGAATGGTACGAACCAAAGACGTAGCATCTTCCACCTCTTGGCGCTTGTACAACTTTGACTCACCCGTTTCTAACCAAGACAACGGCGTGCGACATTTTCTACCATATAGGGCCTCGAAGGGCGCCATTTGAATACTCGCCTGGTAGCTATTGTTGTACGCAAACTCCACCAAATAAAGATGGTCTTCCCATTACTTTCCAAAGTCCAAGACACACATACGAAGCATGTCTTCCATAGTTCTATTGACCCTCTCGGTCTGCCCATCCGTTTGCGGATGGAAGGCTGTGCTGAATTTTAACTCTGTTCCCAACATTTGCTGCACTAGCCTCCAATCATTGGACGTGAACCGCCCATCTCGGTCACTCACGATGCTGCGGGGCACACTGTGAAGCCGTACTATATTATCCACATATAACTTTGCCAACTTTTCCACCGGATCATCCTTCCTATGTGGAATGAAATGCGACACCTTTGTTAGCCGATCTACGACCACCCAGATGGCGTCGTTCCCCTTTTGCGACCTTGGCAAACCGTGCACAAAGTCCATTGTGATGTCGTCGAATTTCCACTCCGGAATAGGCAAGGACTTCAGAAATCCTCCCGGCTTTTGGCACTCCGCCTTCACCAAGACGCAAGTTTGGCACTTCGCCACGTAGAGCGCCATATCCTTCTTCAAACTCGGCCACCAAAACAGTTTCTTAACGTCGCGGTACATCTTTGTGCTCTCCGGGTGAATCGAGTACTTGGTATGGTGCGCCTCGTACAACAAATCCACCCGCAAACTGCCCGCGCTTGGGATGCAAAGACGACCATCTTTCCAAAGCAATCCGTCCTCCACAACGAATTGGGAATTTGACCCATCCAGAGCCTCTACCATGAACTACTTCATGTGGTCATCCAAATCCAATGCCTACCGAATCTGATCAGCCAGGTCATATTGAATTTCAGTCCAATTCAGTACTGCTTCAGCACTTGCTTGCTTATCTACACAAACAATCTCCAACGCCTCCAACTCCCGAACCAACCGCTCGTTATGGATCGATAGCCAATTGGCTTGAGCTGTATAGTCCCCCAGGAACTCCATCCATCTACGTTGTCGCATATTCAGATCTTTCTGATCAATCAAATACTTCAGGCTCTTGTGATCGGTGTAGATATCAATCTTCACAACGAATAAATAATGTCTCCACAGCTTTAAGGCAAAAATCACGGCCGCTAACTCCAAGTCATGGACCGGATAGTTCCTCTCGTGCACTTTCAGCTGTCTCGAGCCATATGCTATCACACTTCCGTGTTGCAGTAGCACGCAACCCAAACCGCTGCCCGAAGCATCGCTATAAATCTCATAACCTTCGGTCCCACTCGGCGAACTCAGCACAAGCGCCGTGGTCAACCGACATTTCAACTCCTCAAAAGCTCGCGCGCACTCCGGCGTCCAAACGAACTTCTGTTCCTTCCTCGTCAAAGTAGTGAGAGGTAACGCTATCCGCGAGAAATTCTCTACGAAGCGCCTATAATAGCCGGCAAGCCCCAGAAAGCTCCGGACTTCCGCTACCATAGAAAGCTCAGGCCACTCCCGTATCACAACAATCTTCGCCGGATCCACTGCGATACCTTCCCCACTCACTATATGACCGAGGAACGCCACTGAGGACAACCAAAACTCGTACTTCGAGAACTTGGCGTACAATTTATTCCTCCTTAGCGTCTCCAAAACCAAATGAAGATGCTTGAAGTTATCTTCCTCACTCTGCAAGTACACCAAAATATCGTCGATGAAGACGATCACAAAATGGTCCAAGTACTCCCTGAAGGTCCTGTTCATCAAATCCATGAACACTGACGGCGCATTAGTCAGCCCAAACGGCATGACCGTAAACTCGTAATGCCCGTATCTCGTACTGAACGCTGTCTTCGGGATATCACCCTCCCTTATTCGCAGCGGATAGTACCCTGACTTGAGATCCAACTTTGAGTACACCGTCGACCCGACCAACTGATCAAAAAGATCATCGATCCGGGCGATCGGGTACTTGTTCTTTTCCGTCAACTTGTTGAGCTCCCGATAATCAATACATAGCCTCAAGCTTCCATCCTTCTTCTTAACAAAGAGGACCGGCGCGCTCCAAGGCGAAGAACTTGGGCGCACATACCCTTGCTCCAACAACTCTTGCAGTTGAACCTTCAGCTCCGCCATTTCCTTAGGCGCTAGCCGATATGGAGAGCGTGACAAAGGCTTTGCACCTGGTACAAGCTCTATCGTAAAATCTATCTCCCGCTGCGGCGGAGCTCCAAGAATATCGCTAGGGAACACATCAGGGTACTCCGATACCACTAAAATACAATCCAACGCGGGCTTAGGCTTTGCAACCTCCACTAAAGTAAAGAACAGCTCTGCACCAGCACGAACCGCCTTCACTACCTGAAGAGCAGACATCAACGTCTTGCTCGACCCTTTTAAGCCCGTAAAAGTCGTCTCACGACTTGCTCCCAACTTGATTTCCTTGCTACCACAATCAATATAGGCTCGCTGCTCCGAGAGCCAGTCCATGCCAAATATAACGTCGAATTCCACTAGTGGCAATAACGACGCTTGCAAATGGAACTCCTGGCTTCCAATTCGAATCTTCACGTCATAGATTCTATCCGCGCGCATCGAACACCCATTGGGCAACAACACATCGAACTTGTCCTTCGCCATCGAAGAAGGTACTCCGATGCATGATATAAATCCTTCAGACAAGAAGGAGTGTGAAGCTCCTGTATCGAAGAGTGCTCTTACCGGATTTTCACAAATCAAAACAAAGCCTAAACAAGCAGTGGTAAGGTAACAAGCACATAACAAGTATTTAAAAGATTATCTTACAATAAATTTAAATTTTACCTGTCACCACATCCGCCTGTTTGATGGCCTCCTGTTGGCCAAGATTATACACCCTTGGTTGGGCCGGAGCATAATGGGATGCGGTTGACTCCACCGCCTTGCCCTTCTCTTCATAAGTCGCTCCCGGCTTCCTTTCGGACATGGGACGTCCGCTCCAACAGTCACGGGCAAAGTGCCCCAGCTTCCCGCAAGTAAAGCATGCACCCGGGGTCCGACCCATAGTCTCCCCAGAAGCACAAGCAGAGGGGGCTGGACCCGAAGTCCTAGCTTTCTTGTTCCACTTCCGGAACATAGACTTTGAGGAGTTTGGCACTTTGAACTCCGACCTCTTATCACCAACTCTCTTCATCGCTTGAACATTCTTCATGTCCTTCTCCAAGGACCGGGCCGTGTTGACCAAGGTTAAGAAACCCTGCGTCATCGGCCCCGAGAGTAGTAGCCTCAACTCATCTCTCAACCCTTCATGGAATCGATTCGTCTTGCGCTCCTCATCCGCGATGGTGGAGCTAGAATATCGACTCAAACGAGTAAACTCGTGGAGATATTCATCCACGCTACTGTCCCCTTGAACCAACTTCAGGAACTCATTCTCCAACGCTATCCTCTGCACCGAAGGGAGGTATCTAGCCAAGAACAATCTCGAGAACTCCTCCATCGAGACGTCTACAAGTTGCCTACCTCTCAATAGATGCAGCTCCAATCCTTCCCACCACAATCTCGCTTCACCGTCCAGAAGGAACGTAGCAATGGTGGTCATTTGCCACTCCTCCATCTCTGTTGCTGTCATGACTCCTACACAGAGCATTTTAGCGAGTGGTTACTCAATGGAAACCATCCACCCAATCATAACGTCCTACACAGAGCATTCTAGCGGAAGTAGTTTTAAAAGTTGCAATTAAAAGAACCCAGCAGTAAAGCATGAATGTCCACTAACAAGCCAAATAGGAATGAAGTACATACACAAGTACTGGTCTTAAGGCCTTACAAATAGTTTATTCTTATTACATGTTTTCCATACCACGGCACGCAGGCTGGTCATACATGAACAAAAGCAAGTAAACACTTCAATTAGGCCTTCGAGGGCCGGCTTCGCAATTTGGGCCTTAGCCCGCTATTGACTGCTTGGTCCAGTAACACCTGCAAGCACAATCCACCGTGCGGTGGCAAACAAAAGCAATGGTCAGCAATGCCGACCAAATTATAACGATCCCGCCCCCAATTCGGGGCGACGATGCTCCTTCCCTGCACTTATTAGCATAACCAAGCAGTGTATAAAAATACATTTCATCACAGGCGTAGGCTCACACGACCACACACCCCGTGCACTCAGGGCATATTCTCGGTGAACCGGCCAATGTCACGTCAATTTAAGCCATCGACATTCCGATCACACCACCGCCACTTTGACGGCCAAACTATGAGCAATTTGTCTTCCTGGCATGGGTCACGTCAATTTAAGTCATCGACCGTCGAAGACCCTCATCTATGCCAACGACTCTAACCGAACGACATAGAGCGGGTACGGTTCCATCTAACCCGTGCTCACATCACAACGACAATTTAAGCCATATACGCGGGTCAAACTTCTCCCGAGTCCCATTTCCATCACATTTCACATAACTCGGTTATGTTCAAGTTGGCTCCCAGGCCACCAAGTTGGCAAGATCTCGCATCCGCCCAGTTTTCCGGGTGCACCTTAGGGTTAATCCCCAAGGCTCCCTGTTGCAATTTACCACGTAGAAAGCCCGAAAAACAAACATTCACACGGAGTCTTCTCCGACATTTATGCAATGCAACATCACCGATCCAGACCAACATGTCTGGGTAGGCTTCACACATCATGCCTATGTCCGTTCTCATTTACAGACTCTACACAACGGGGACTATTCATGTCTACCTGAAGGAACACCTCAAACTCACCGCAAACTCGCAAGAGCGGGCTTCCTATGCAAAAGAAGGAGAGCTTCACATGCTCAAGTAGAGAATCGTTACCCTAACGTTCTTCCTTGGTGCCATGAAAATGTAAGCGGATGAAAAGCACCACACTCTCTTTGCCTCTGTAGATCCGAAGTCGGTTCGCGATTTGGAGCTCCGAAGCTCCTCCAAAGACCGGATCTAAGCTTCTTCTTCCTCCTTTGCTCTCCTCTCTCTCTATACTTTAGAAAGAGAACCTCTCAAGTGAAATGAGGGTTTCAAGGGTCCAATCCCGTGTATATCCAAGCACTAACAGCCCCCAGCCTTCGGATCCCGAATTAAAGAAACGAACGGCCACGATCCAGATCTAAAATGCAGAATCTCGGCCGAACACGGCCTGTGACACGCCCGTGTCCAGGGCCGTGTGCCTCATTCGCCGTCAAAATCGACGCATCTCGAAAAACACACGGGCATCCGACATACCCGTGTGTGACTTGACACGCCCATGTTCCAACTGACACGGCCGTGTGGTTGGCCGTGTGCCCCCATCGACACAACCCCGAAAACAACCCGAGACTCACACGGGTCTTGGACACACCCGTGTCTTATGTGACACGCCCGTGTCAAACCCAAACATGCCTGGGCTCCAGGCTATGTTCACGGCCTCGACACTTCGTCGAGCGAAGTTCGTCGACCACCCGACACGGCCTTGGACACGCCCGTGTTCCCTGACTCGACACATCGTCGAGCAAAAATGTCGACTCCCCGGGCCGATTCGTCGACACGGGCTCGACACGCCCTTAGACATGCCCGTGTCTCAGCCATGTTTGCTGCTCGACGATCGTCGACTCCAAATTTCGTCGACCTCGCGGCCAAATCATCAACTCGAGCCTGACACGCCCTGGGACACGCCCGTGTCCTAGGCCGTGTGCCCCCTGCCAGATACCAGATTCGGCCCAAAACGCCTCCCATCGCTCTTTTGAGTTTCGGGGCGTTACATGGACTCCCTAAGCAATCTAGTAATAGAAGAAGTAATAAAGGGGGAGAGGTAAATAATAAGATAAAGTGGAGACCATACTATCTAAACCTCCAATATGATCAATGAAGTTTTGTGCCTAGTTGCCATCCAGTATGATGAGCCTGCTGTTCCTGAAGCTGAAGTTAGAGCTAATGTTGAAGCTGATGTTATAATTGCAGTTCCTAATGAAGAAATTGCATTCAGTCCCACCTCTCAGTATCCATCAAAGGGTAACGACAAACAAGTTGTTAATGAGGAAGAGGATGTGAGCCTGAGGAAAAAGAGGCACAAAGAATAGCTGAAAATAAGGCCAGATTATGTACAGTGTTGCCCAACCTCTAGGATCATCATTTTGGCTTCCTAGAATCAAATCTAAGAGAACAAGTAAGATAGAGCCAAGTTATACGGTTCTATGGAATGAGCTAAGTATGAGAAGCAGGAAGAGATTAAGAGAAAATTCAGAAAGGACAAGCTGACTTGAACTCTACCAGTGGTTGCCTTAGAACCCTGCAAATATCATCCTAAGCCCTAAAGCTACTTTGGGTGACAAAGATAGAAAAAGAAGGAGAATGTAGAGAAGACTGCAACGAAATCTGGGGGTGCATTGTAATTAGGGCACCTAAATCTTAGCAATGTTATAAAATTATAGGTTCCTAAGGTCTGTTTAATGTAAAATGTCTATTGTAGGCTTACTCAAACTTCTTTCATTAATGCTACTTGATATGTTCAATCTTACTTGTCTGAGTGCTTGCATATTTTGAGTTGAACTTTATTATCTATTTTAAAATAGTGTATACCATTGACTATGATTCTGACTTCTTCAAATAAGGGAAGATTGTTGGGAACATTGACCATAATGTCCTAGATTTGAAGAAGCCCCATAAGTCAATAATATACAGAAATATGTATTTGATATTTATCCAAGTTAACATGTGTAGGTAATCAGTATTTGATTGACTAACAACTTGGGAGTAAGTCAGCACACTCCAGAAGTGAAGAATATTTTCTAAGTATAAATGCATCGAGTCATCTTACTTCACTCGACGCTCAAGGTCTATATGCGTTGGCTCAATGCTATTCACTCAGCGCCTCAGAAGAGAAGCAGAGAATCTGTCTAAGTTCAAATGCATCGAGTCATCTCACATCACTCGACATTCAAGATTCATATGCGCTGACTGAATGTTACTCTCTCAACGCCTCAATAGAAGAATAGAAATTCAGACCAACTATAAATGCATCGAGTGAAGGTCTTTCACTCAACGCCTCAGTAAAAGAGCAGAGATTCAAGCCAAATACAAATTCATTGATTGAAGCCCATTCACTCAACACCTCAGCAGTGAAGCAGAAAATTGTCAAAGTACAAATGCATCAAGACATAAGACTTGACTCAATGCCAAAGTTGTTTGCGCGGAGTTAACTGCCGTCAATCAAAGTCTCTTCAGAAAGACTTTGCTCAACGCCTAAGTAGAATGCAGTGAGTTAAGTGCTGTCTCTCAACACCTCATCAGAGTTCAAGTATTTGACTAAGTTATGTACATTCCAGCACTCAATGCCTTTATAGAAGATCAAAAATTTATTCTAAGTCAATTGGCATCTAGTCTATTCTGCTGATGTCATACAAAATTCAAATCGACGCAGATTGCCAGCTAAAAGATGGAAACCACCGCATTTCTCAGAGACACAATTTTGGGACGATTCAACCATTGAAGCTGGCCATGTCACATAGCTAAATAGGATTATAGCCGTTGTAGATGATAAGATATAAAAGCTAAGTGTGTGGGACTTTTACACGATCTATTTTTTGGAATAGTTTCTAAAACCCTAATTCGCAAAAAACGTCGCCAACAGAGTTATAATTATTTTTTCATTTTCTTCAAGCTTGGTAGTCTATACAACAATCTTTCTAAATCTTGAAGAAGAGGATCTCTGCAAGTATTCAACACAGCACAACCTGTCTCTAATCTGAAGATCATTTCCTGTTGCTATGGTGAAGAGAAACTGTCTGGTGATACAGCTAAAGAAGAGGGCTCCAGAGCTTTTGTTCTTGAGTCATTGTAAATCAAATACTCTTTATAATCTCCGTTGTAAGATCTCTCTAAGATCTGAGTGTAGGCCTAAGTTATTAAGGCTGAGAGCAGGACATTTTCCAAAGTCTGAGGTAGGATTCTTATAGAGAATCTGAGGTAGGTCTAAGTTATAAATGCTGAGAGTAGGACTTTTTCCAAAGTCTGAGGTAGGATTCTTGTACAAAATATGAGGTAGGACTGTGTTATAAAGGCTAAGGTAAGGCTTACTTGTGAGCCTGAGGTAGGAGACTTGTTCCTGTCTCTGAGGTAGGACTGAGATAAGTCTGAGTTGTAAGAGTGGTATCCACTTTGAGGTGTAAGATCTAAGGAGGGATTTGAGCTATAAGATCTATTGATCTGAGTTTTGGTGGAGTTGGATGAATCTACCTCTCTGCTAGATAGGTGAAGAGTGAAAGTGGATGTAACCTAGATAGGAGAACCACTATAAACTGTTTGTGTGTTTTTTGTGTTCTTGAAATCTACTATTGGGAATATTGCCCTTCAATGTTCCTTGGATTTGAAAAGCCATCAACATCAGTGCTAAGTGCATAATGTATTTGATAAACTTTTTACTTCAATGATTTGCAGGTTTAAGTTGTTCTAAAAATGGTTAGAACATTCCTGGAAGTTGTTGTCATTGTCTCAGATCTTCTAAGAAAATCCAACGAGAACACTGTCTGGTCTTAGCGGAACCGCTATGATAGTTAATCTGCTGCTGAGACAGAAGCCTATCTCAGCGGTAGACAGAAGCCTATCTCGGCCCAACCGCTGAGATAAATTCAAAACTAGCCGTTGACTTGGCGTGATCCAATTTTGGCAGAAAACTAATAAAGCTAGATAGCCTTATCCATTCTCGGCCATGTGATGTCAAATCAACTGAAGAGCTGTTACAGATTGGTGGAGAATATAAAAAGCAAATTCTAGGTCAAAGATATGCGGAGAAGTGTTGGATCATTATTAGACTGTTGCTAAGTGCTGTGAAGTGCTAGAGTGCTGCTGAGAACTAGAAGTGCTGAGAAAGAGCTAAAGCTTTGTTCTTCCAGTAGTTGTTCCCTGATCTGATCTAAGGAGAACAAATTGAGTCCATCTGGGTTCAGATGTTGATCGTACCCCCTTCTACTGAAGATAGAAGATCAAGGTAGAGCTAGGGCTAAAGCTGAAGATCAAATCTCTTGCCCTGCTCTTAGACAACTTTCTGCTGTTCATTCTTAACAGAAGGCCAAAAAGCTGAAGGTTAAATTCATTACTGTCTTCTGTTGTAAACTACACATTTTATCTATGTAAGAACATTTATGTTCTGAGTGTGTAGGGCATGTGTGCCTGAGGTAGGGCTGTCCTCCTAGCCTGAGTTATAGGGCTTCCTGATAGGCCTGAGGTAGATGACCTGGAGGGTCACTGAGCTGTAGGCGTAAAAGCTTACTTTGAGTGTGTAGGGCAGTGGACTGAGGTAGGGTTTGGAGGAATCCTGAGAGATCCTGAGGTATATGTGTTGTAAGCTCTTTGAGCTGAGTTTGGAGAAGTTTTCCTTGTCTAACACACTGTTAGAAAGATGGGAGGGAGAGTGGATCTACCCATACCTTGGGGAACCACTATAAATAATTGTGTGCTTTTCGCATTTGTTTGATTAAGCCTAAAACAACCTAGTAAAAACAAGAAAGTAACAAACAAGCTATTCACCCCCGTCTAGGTGATTTATACTACTACCATATTAACTATCAACTACTAATCAACTCTAATACACAAAGTAAAAATCTAGAAACAAAAAAAATTATCAAAGAAACCTATTCACACCCCTCTAGTTGTTAAACTACACTCATAAAGTATTTCACGTACGGGCCAGTCCGCATCCGCAGCTGCAACCACGCGTGGGCAGCCTCACGTGCAGGCAGCCCCCCGCACACGCTCACTCGCGCGCGGGACACCCCGGCCGCGTGCCCTCCTTCACACGTGCGACTGCCCTGCGCTCGTGGTCGCTCCCAGGCGCGTGGCCGCTCCCGTGCGCGTGGCCGCTCCCGCGCGCGTGGCCGCTCCCGCGCGCGTGGCCGCTCCCGCGCGCGTGGCCGCTCCCGCGCGCGTGGCCGCTCCCGCGCGCGTGGCCGCTCCCGCGCGCGTGTCCGCTCCCGCGCGCATGGCCGCTCCCGCGCGCGTGGCCGCTCCAGCGCGCGTGGCCGCTCCCGCGCGCGTGGCCGCTCCCGCGCGCGTGGCCGCTCCCGCGCGCGTGGCCGCTCCCGCGCGCGTGGCCGCTCCCGCGCGCGTGGCCGCTCCCGCGCGCGTGGCCGCTCCCGCGCGCGTGGCCGCTCCCAGCCGCGTGCCCGCCCTCACACGTGCGACTGCCCTGCGCTCGTGGCTGCTCCCAGGCGCGTGGCCGCTCCCGCACGCGTGGCCGCTCCCGCGCGCGTGGCCGCTCCCGCGCGCGTGGCCGCTCCCGCGCGCGTGGCCGCTCCCGCGCGCGTGGCCGCTCCCGCGCGCGTGGCCGCTCCCGCGCGCGTGGCCGCTCCCGCGCGCGTGGCCGCTCCCGCGCGCGTGGCCGCTCCCGCGCGCGTGGCCGCTCCCGCGCGCGTGGCCGCTCCCGCGCGCGTGGCCGCTCCCGCGCGCGTGGCCGCTCCCGCGCGCGTGGCCGCTCCCGCGCGCGTGGCCGCTCCCGCGCGCGTGGCCGCTCCCGCGCGCGTGGCCGCTCCCGCGCGCGTGGCCGCTCCCGCGCGCGTGGCCGCTCCGCGCGCGTCCCGCCCGCGTGGCCTCTCCCGCGCGTGTGGCCTCTCCCATGCGCAGGCAGCCCCACACCCCCATTCTGTCATCCCCGTTCTTGTGTGACCTACCACACGTGTGGTCACCCCCTCTACGCACCGCTACATCTGCCACCTCCGCGTTTGCTGCCTCTCCCTTCATCCTTTGCACTAGCGCCCTTCGACGCAAAACTGCCATCAGTGCCCTGTCTTGCTCTCTTCATTCCTCACCCTAAAATAAGAAAGATACTAACCTTCTTCGAGGGAGACATGATGGCCACAGAAGCTCCACAAACTGCAAAATCTTTACAAAAGCATGACGAAGAGCAGAATGACCCCCTATAATTTATATGCGTTAGAGGGAAGGCTCATAAAAGGACACAAAAATTGCAAGATATTTCTTGCTAAATTTTCCTGTCTCAAACGGGCAGCAAATAAGCTTCAATCTTTGACTAGTATCTCGCGAAGCATGAAAGATAATTTCCTAATGATTGGAGTGTGCTAGAAGAAGTAGAAAATTTCTGCGCTCATCGCTTCACGGATCATGACTTGCAAACATTTGTAAGCATTTGATGGGGTCATCACCAAAGTTTCCATGTCAAACCAACAAGACTCAGACTGAGTACGCGCAATCCCGACTGGACCAATCACGCACATCAAAATGGCAAGCCCTAGGAGCCCCCAAAGTAGGAACTGAACCCGCGCACATGCATGACAGAGCTGTGCGGGCACACCCATTCTACGTGTAGGCACACTTATACAAAACGCAAGCACACAAGGCAGGTTCTCATGGTCGCAAGTTGACGCCATGTGTAACACCTCCCCTATAATGACCGTATAATATGGGTCTGGCCGGGGCCCCACAATATTGTTCCGGTTGGAGCAAGAAGCAAACTAGTGTTGCAATTTCAACTGCAGAGACAGAGTACATCTCAGCAGGTAGCTGCTGTGCTCAGTTGTTGTGGATCCAGCATCAGCTCCGGGACTACAACCTTTAGATAAGTAGAAGTCCATTATTTTGTGATTATACTAGTGCTATTTCAATTACTAGGAATCATGTATCCCATAGCAGGACTAAGCACATTGAAATCAAATATCATTTCATTAGGGAGCATGTAGAATGTGAAGATATCAACCTTGAGTTTGTCCCAACCGACAAGCAAGTGGCTGACTTCTTCACTAAGCCACTAGATGAAGCAGAATTTAACACCCTCAAATTTGAGTTGGGTATATTAAACCTGGTATAGCTTCAGTTGCTCCTCATTTTGTTATAAGTTATTTTGTATTTTGTAGATGGAATTGTTCTTCAAAAAAATGAAGACTTTTCAAGTAATATACCTTCAGTGGCATCATGATCAACTGCTATCCAGACTGGTATAAACTAGATTGTCTACAGATGATGCATCAGTTGAGGGGGAGCATGTCCAGCACTGTTCCAGCAATTCATTGCTGCCTATTAGAGGGGGAGCTGATGATAAGAACCATATTAGCTATTTGAGTGAAGTCAAAAATGGGGAGGATAAGATGATCAGATGATCAGATGAATGCTCAAGAATGGTAGCTGCAATTCAGGGGGAGCAGGTGTAGTAATGTTCTCCCTGCAAGTAAGGAGGAGTGGTAACTATAGATCATTCTCCAGTTATATGTCTCTGTTATTATTATATTCTTATTACTGTATATTGCTGTGTATGTCATTGACTCATTTGCTTCATTTGCTTAAGGGTTTTGATTTCCTCAAATAGGGGGAGATTGTTGAGTCCATTGCCCACAATGTTCTAGATTTAAGGAAGTCAATATTGTCAATGATATACAAAAAATTGTATTTGATGTGTGCCTGAGTTCATGCATGCAGGGATGTCCTAGTAACATTGATGGGACATGTAGCCTAAGTGGCTAGGTCAGGTAAACACTTACCTAAGGTGTGTATAGACAGAAAACTATCAAAGTCCACAAGTATTGAGTGAAGGTCATTCACTCAATGTAAGATGACTTATAACGCTGAGTGGAGCCTATATTGACAAAGCCAAGGTAGCAACAATATGAGAAAGTGGCTAAGTCCACAGACATTGAGTGAAGTCAACTCACTCAACGCCATATAATAAAAGGCTGTGAGATATGCTAATACAGTAAAGCCTAAGAGGAAATGGGCAGAAAAGTGGCTAAGTCCACATGCATTGAATGAGTATCACTCACTCAATGCCATACTCTATATTCATTGAGTATTGCCATGTAAGTTAAAGCCACAGAAAAACTATGTCGATATTTGACTAAGTCCATAAGTGTTGAGAGAGGCAAGCTATAACGCCCTGAAACTCAAAAGAGCGACGAGAGGCGTTTTGGGCCAAATTTGGAATTTGGCAGGGGGCACACGGCCTGGGACACGGGTGTGTCAGGCTCGAGTCGACGATTTGGCCGTGAGTTCGACGAATTTTGGAGTCGACGATCGTCGAGCAGTGAACACGGCCTGGGCGTGTCTCAGGGCATGTCGAGCACGTGTCGATGATCGGCCCGGGAAGTCGACATTTTCGCTCGACGATGTGTCGAGACAGGGAACACGGCCTAGGACACGGGCGTGTCCAAGGCCGTGTCGGGTGGTCGACGAACTGCGCTCGACGAAGTGTCAAGACAATGAACACGGCCTAGAGCCCAGGCGTGTTCGAGTATGACATGGGCGTGTCAAATAGGACACGGGCGTGTCCAAGACCCGTGTGAGTCTCGGGTTGGAGTTGGTCCTGTGTTAATGGAGGAACACGCCCGGGAACAGGGGCGTGTACTGGATGATATGGGCGTGTCAGGTCAAACACGGGCGTGTCGGATTCCCGTATGTTTTTCGAGATGCGTCAATTTTGACGGCGAATGAGGAACACGGCCCTGGACACGGGCGTGTCGCAGGCCGTGTTCGGCCCAGTTTTTACATTTCAGCTACGGATCGTAGCCGTTCGTTTCCTTATTTTGGGATCCAATGGTTGGGGGTTGTTCCTACTGGGATATACCCGGGATTGGGCCTTTGAAACCCTCATTTCACTTGAGTGGTTCTCTTTCTAAGTCTAGAGAGAGGGGAGAGCAAAGGAGGAAGAAGAAGCCTAGATCCGGTCACCGGCGGAGCTTCGGAGCTCCAAATCGCGAACCGTCTTCGGATCTA
This sequence comes from Platanthera guangdongensis, assembly GCA_039583875.1. Lineage (NCBI taxonomy): Eukaryota > Viridiplantae > Streptophyta > Magnoliopsida > Asparagales > Orchidaceae > Platanthera > Platanthera guangdongensis. Next base: position 104,930,150 of record CM077150.1, read on the forward strand.
CGGAGGCAAGGAGAGTGCAGTGCTTTTCATCTGCTTACATTTCCATGGCGCCAAGGAAGAACGCTAGGCTAAAGATTCTCTACTTGAGCATGTGAAGCTCTACTTCTTTTGCATAGGGAGGCCCGCTCTCGCGAGTTTGCGGTGAGTTTGAGGCATTCCTTCGGTTAGACATGAATAGTCCTCATTGTGTACTTGTAGATTCCGTAATCAAGAATGGATATAGGCATGATGTGTGAAGCCTACCCGGACAAGTTGGTCTGGATCGGTGATGTTGCATTGCATAAATGGCCGGAGAAGACTCTGTGCGAATGTTTATTTTTTGGGTTTTCTACGAGGTAGATTGCAACGGGGAGCCTTGGGGATTAACTCCAAGGTGCACCCGAAAAACTGGGTGGACGCGTGGTTCTTACATCATGTGGGCCTGGGAGCTAACTTGAACATAACTGGGTTATGTGATGTATGTAAACGATTTGGGACTCGAGAAAGTTTGACCTGCGCATATGTTTTTAAATTAATGTTGCGGTGTGAGCAACGGGTCAGGCGGAACCGTACCCGCTCTATGTCGTTCGGTTAAAGAGACCTAAAGCTACTTGGCACTTACCGTTGGCATAGATGGAGGGTCTTAGGCAGTGTCCAGAAAGACCAAATGCTCACGAGAGATTGCCGTCCCGGGGACGGTGGTGAGTCGGCGCGCTTAGAACGTGATCACCGAGAATGTGCCCTGAGAGCACGGGGCGTGTGGCCGTGCGTGCCTGTAACGCCCCTGTTTTTTTTCCGGTATTATTTACTCCTCTTGTGGACGTCATAATGACGTAAGGGCGTTACTTTAGCGTGCAGTTGATGGCGCGTCGCCGATAGTGCGTTTTCGCGTCTTTTCGATTCAGTCGGCTGAATTCATGAATCTTTGGCGGAAACGGAAAATTTCACATTGGAAAACTTAACTGATTGATTTGATTCTCGGGAAGTCCTTCTAATGGATTGGGATTTCGTCGATCCAACCTTTTTTATGTTTGATTTTACTTTATTTTCCTCTTTGGTGACGTCTGGGTTCGACGATCTGCGAGCGGAGCTCGACGATCGCTTTTCCTTTCTGGTCGCTGTCGGGGTTCGACGATTGTCGAGCGGAGCTCGACGATTGTTTTTCCTTTCTGGGCGCTGCTTGGAGTTCGACGATTGTCGAGCGGAGCTCGACGATTGTTGATTTCTCTGGGCGTTGTTTGGAGGTCGACGATCATCGAGCATGTCGTGCTGAGCGTCGAGCGGAGCTCGCTGTGGGTCTAGCGGTTCTGGGTGTTGAGTTCGTCGACAAGTCCCTGCTTTCTGTGTTCGACAATTTTCGTGCAGCATTCGTCGAATAGAGTTTTCCCTTTTATTCGACGATCGTTGAGCTGAGTGGTCTGGTGTTGACACGGTTGTGATGACACCGCTGAGCTGAGCTGTCGGGTGTCGACACTGCCATAGGGTGTCGACACTGCTGTCGGGTGTCGACACAGCTGTGTCGACACCGCTGTGCTGTCGGGTGTTGACACTGCCGTCGGGTGTCGACACTGTTGTCGGGTGTCGACACTGCCGTCGGGTGTCGACACTGTCGTTGGGTGTCGACACAGTTGTGTCGACACCGCTGGGCCGTTTTTGTTGAACCCGGTCTTTTTCTGCTGTTGTGTATTTATACTCTCTGCTTCTTCTTTATCTTTAAGCCGGCCTGGAATTTCTCCTGCCTTCCATACCAGAGCGGCGTGTGAGGAGAAGGTTGTCCGTCCGTGCTTCTTCCGGTGACCACCGACGGAGCTCTGGTGCTCGGAATTTCCAACCGATCGTAGATCTGGAAAGCCCTCGTCGAGAGCTGCGCCCTCGTGGTATTTTCTTCCCCGTTTCTCGAGATTTTCTTGTTAGGGTTTTCGGCCCTAACCGTTATTTCTAACATTTTCGTCCAGATTTCGGCTCCTATCGCGACGTGTGGGGATTTGGAGAGTCTTTCCGGTAAATCAAGGCAAGTGGTGTTCTTGCTCTCCCTCTTGTTCGTGATTCTAAATTTTTGCCATTTTCTACACTTGTTTGAGTTTACTATGTTTCGATTGTTGAGATACTTGTCCTGAAATCATAACTTTCCCCCCCTCTATTCCTGGAATTGTGACTTGATGTCCCTAAAGCCTTAACCCCCAAATTTTTGTCCATGGAATTGGTAAACAAATTGGTTGTCATGCTGTTGTAACCGTCGAGTCATCTTGTTCGTTTTTCTTATTAAACTTCACTTGTTGTACCTCGAAATGCTCTTATGCAGTCCACTTGGTTGGTTATCTCTTGAGTTTATGATGAATAAAAAACAAATGAACCCTGCTTGTACAATTATGTAACTAAGGAGAAACAGATGGACTGTGCGCGTTGGGGTCCTCCCTTGGCATAGTGCCTTATACTCAGATGAACTGTGCATTGGGGTCCTCCCTCGGCATAGTGCCTTATACTTAGATGAACTGTGCGCGTTGGGGTCCTCCCTTGTCATAGTGTTTAATACTCAGATGAACTGTGCGCATTGGGGTCCTCCCTCGGTATAGTGCTTAATGCTCAGATAGACTGTGCGCGTTGGGGTTTCTCCATCAGCATGGTAATTATTAATGAAAGATTGAACTTCTGTTGTTGGTGCTTGTTCTATCTTGATAATGTGTATAGCCTTTCTTGCTCGGCTAGTTTTACTGTTGCTTACTTTTATTCTGCTGACCATTTTGTTGTAGTCGCTTTTCATTCTCCTTCATTTTGAGGTTTGCGTAGTCTGTTTTTACTCTTGCACTACTTGTGACTTGCTTCTGAGGTGTTCTTCCTTTGAATGCCCCAGGATCAGAGCTGTAGCAGGTTTAGCTAACAGTATTGGGCTTCTAGTGCTGCTGGTGTCTGCAGCCATTTGATTCCACATCTGAGCTTGAGGTAGTTGTCTTTGTTTAGACCTGTCAGATTTTACTATGGGTTCGTGTCAGTTGTTGACGCCCATAGACTTTGACTTTTCTATGATGGACTACTTGCTGATGTTACTGCTGTTACTCTTTATCTGATTGTTCTTGCTCTCTGGGAAGGTTTATGTTAGGATGCATTTAGTTATTTTAAAGTATACAAAACTGCATTCCGAAATATTGGCATGACATGACTTCAACTACTAAATCTACTACTTTTAAGCGTACAAAAGATTTCTATATATATATATAGTAAATGTAGAAGTCACATCATCATTTTATAATACTGCACTCTCACTCTCACGTAGGTTAACAAATGAGCTAACTCAGTATTTTCTGCCGCGTAAAATATATATATTTTCTCACCTATGGACTAGTAGTCCACCCGACCGAGGGAGACGGTCATTAACTCCATTAATTTATATGCATTGTTTTTAACTAAAAGTTATAAATCTTTTACTTGAAGTAATTGTGAGGACGGGTTGCCTGAGCGTCTGCAGTTGTTCCCTGCATGGCGTGGCATCATGGCGTGTAGTTTCTCTACTCTGACGTATTTTCGAATACGGAGAAAATGTGGGTCGTGACAGTTGGTATCAGAGGGAGGTTTTGCAAGAGGGTTGGTTGGTTTGACAAGCCAGTCGAACAACTTTCCCTTAAGCAAAACTCTAATCGTATCATTACATTGCATACACAAAAGTATATCATCAGTAGATTTTGATGGAAGCACGAACACTACACCCATAGCATGATAATAAGTATACGGGGCATATTATGTAGTATGAGATGCATAATATGTGTTTGTATATGGATCCACCATAGGTGGCAACATGTGACGGTTATGTAGTATGAGATGCATAACCATCATCACATGGATGCCCATTGGCGTGTTTTCTTTTCTTCGTTACATACAATATTATTTAGTATGGGTTGCATAACATTGTATGTGTACATCGCTCATAACATGCACTAAGGCTTTTTTTTAGAATGCATAACACTGCATACATATCATATCATGGCATAAGCATACGTGCCAAGTTAAAGATCTGCATGATGACATATGTACACCCATGATTTGAGATGAAATTTATACATTCATGCATTCATATTATAAGCACAAGTTAGAAGCATAACATCATTTTATGATTTCCCAGAGCAAGGTAACAACAAGAGCAAGTATCGGTTCTTTTCCGATCTGATCTGAGTTTGTTCGTTCCTGATCTGATCTGTGTCAGGGTATTCAAGTTTTCTAGCTTCAGTGTCTTAAGCTAGGTCCCTGATAAGTCTTTTGTTCGTATCGGTTAAATATGAACCCGAAACAACGTGTTTAGGGAATATTTTCCCAGTTTGTGATGTCTTAGACATAGTCTGACTAGATATGCGTTTGTTCTGTAGAATGCCGCCTAAGCGCGTTGCGACGAGGTCGACTCCCCAGTCAGAGGGTGAGTATTCTAGTGCCCAGAGCGAAGCGGTGATCGAAGTGCTGAGGCAAAGTAATGATACCCTGGCAAGGCGGATGGTGGACATGCAGTCCCAGATGCAATCGTTGTTGGCTGTCATCGCCGGGCAGCAGACCAGAGCACATGGCCCTACTGTGGACCAAGCTGTTCCTACTCCCCCTGCTGCTCTAGTTCCCCCAGTCGCACTGCCGCCCGAGATGAATTTCATTTCTCACTTCCAGCGATTAGGACCTCCTTCGTATGATGGTAGGGCATACTTAATGGCATTGGATGACTGGATTATTGCCATGGAAGAAATGTTTTCCTACTCTGGCATTTCTTCCGATCAAAAGGTGATGATTGCGGCATATCAGCTCAAGGGTCTGGCGAAGAGTTGGTGGATCATAGAAAAAGAGAACCTTTCTGATGGGTGCTCGTGGGAATCGTTCAAGAGTATGTTACTGAAGAAGTTCCTACCATCGGTCAAGCGAGACCGCCTAATGAATAACTTCTTACACCTGAAATAGAGGCAACTCACTGTTGGTGAGTACGAGGTCGAGTTTGGCAAGCTCAGTCATTTCGCCCCAGATCTGATAGCATCTGAAGAAGGTAGAGTGAAGCGCTTTCTAGGTGGTCTGAGGTATGACATCCAGCGGTTGGTTAGAGCATACAAGTCTGAGACCTTTGCAGAAGTAGTCTAAGCTGCCTTAAAGGTTGAGGCGATAAAAAATGCGAAGAATCGGGGATCGCTTGCAAAGAAGGACAAGAGGAAATCTGACGATGGAGGAAGTGCAAGGGCAACTGGCCCTGCAGTGAAGAAGGATAGAAGAGAGGTGTGTAGCTTCTGTAGTAAGCCGGGGCACCCTTTCAATAAGTGCTTTAAGAGATTGGATGCGCAGAAGCTGTCTCAGGTGCATGTAATCCAGGATGCTCCCAAGGGGAGTCCTGTCTATTCATATTGTCAGAGGAGTGGGCATGATGTGGCCCGTTGTCGCAAGAAGGCTGGTGCCTGTTACCTCTGTGGCCAAAAAGGGCACGTGAAGGCTAATTGCCCGCAAAGCCAGCCTGCACTGCTTGTAGTTACGTTGCAGACTTTACCGCCGCCCCCGCCTCTCATGGACAAGGGAAAATGAAAGTTGAATGTGCTGACTAAGGAGGAAGCCCAATCTTCGACTCAAGTGATCGCAGGTTAGTCTCTGACTCGGCTAGTAATTTGTTTTAGTAGATTTATGGTTTTCGCATATTAGTTGCACACGATATGTGTTTAGGTGAATTTAAGGTGAAGAATAAGTGGGCGCGCGTTTTGTTCTATTCGGGTGCTACTCACTCTTTTGTGGCACGGAGTTTTGTAGAACGACATTGCTGGGCTCTCGACCAGTTAGACACCATAAATGTCAAATTTCCTTCAAGAGAGTTGGTGAGGTCAAGCCAGGGTATCCAAAAATGCCCCATCTCCCTAGGCGGATTTCTAGCATTTGCGGATCTGAAGGTGCTAGATCTGGTAGACTTTGACGTGATTTTGGGCATGGACTGGTTGTCCAGCTATGATGCCGTCATTCAGTTCAAGCACAAGCGCTTGGATTTCAAAGGTAGCAATGGCCAGCCCATGAGTGTGTATGGTTTGCCGCGTCAGGAATCTCCGATCATTTCTGCGGTACGTGCTCGCAAATTTCTAGAGTCTGGCTGTGATTCTTTTCTTGTCTCCGTTTCTATTCTGGGAGCTGCACTTGTTGAGCCTCGGGTAGAGGATGTTTCTGTGGTGTGTGAGTTTCCGGATGTTTTTCCAGTTAGCCTTCCTGGACTTCCTCCTGAGAGAGAGGTGGAGTTTGTTATAGAACTCGAGCCAGACACTCACCCTATTGCAAAGGCACCGAACCGCATGGCGCCGCGTGAGTTAGAGGAGCTGTGTACTCAACTGGATGAGTTATTGCAGTGCGGTTTTATTAGACCCAGTTCTTCCCCCTGGGGTGCACCAGTGCTCTTCGTGAAGAAAAAGGATGGAACGATGAGGCTATGCATTGATTATCGAGAGCTAAACAAGGTAACAATTAAGAACAGATATCCGTTGCCTTGGATCGATGATTTGTTCGATCAGTTGCGGGGTAGCTCCGTGTTCTCGAAGATTGACCTCCGTTCAGGTTACCATCAGTTGAGAATCCGGGAGTCAGACATTCCGCGAACCGCTTTTCATTCTCGCTATGGTCACTTTGAATTTTTGGTAATGTCATTTGGATTAACGAATGCACCGTCAGCTTTTATGGACATGATGAACACGGTGTTCAAAGATTTTCTGGATAAGTTTGTGGTGGTATTCATTGACGATGTTCTAGTATATTCCAGAAATGCGAAGGAGCATGCCTTGCACTTGCGCTTGGTCTTGTCTACTCTGAGGGAGCACAAGCTGTATGCGAAGCTTAGCAAGTGTGAGTTCTGGATATCTCAGGTGTCATTCCTAGGGCACATTGTAAGTAAGGATGGTATCTCAGTGGATCCTGCAAAGATAGCTGCGGTCTTGGATTGGAAGAGACCTACATCGCCTAAGGAGATAAGGAGATTCTTAGGGTTGGCAGGTTACTACAGAAGATTTGTGGAAGGATTCTCTGTTCTCTCTGCGCCGTTGACCAGGCTTACGCAAAAGAGCGCAGTTTTTGTTTGGAGTGATGCCTGTGAGGAAGCTTTTCAGGAGCTCAAGAGGCGTTTGTGTTCTGCTCCCGTGTTGGCATTGCCAGTGGAAGGAGTGGAGTATGCTGTTTATGTGGACGCCTCGCGAGTTGGACTCGGTTGCATGTTGATGCAGGACGACAAAGTGATTGCATATGGATCAAGACAATTGAAGGTGCATGAAAAGAATTACCCTACGCATGACCTGGAATTTGCTGCCGTCATTTATGCTTTGAAGTTGTGGAGACATCTTCTGTATGGAGTGTCGTGCAAAATTTATTCGGACCACAAAAGTTTGAAATATGTCTTCACTCAGAAGGAACTGAATTTGCGCCAGGGTCGATGGTCAGAGTATGTTGCGGACTACGAAGTCGATATCCTTTACCATCCCGGTAAGGCTAATGTTGTAGTAGATGCGTTGAGCCGGAAGCCCGCACACATCTTTAACCTCTCGGTGCAATCCCTTGTTGAAGAGTTCTTGCTCATGCACATAACCGTAGGGAATAGCACTTCACCGAGTAGCCTATAGGTGGTTGAGCCTTCGTGGATTACTCTAACTAGGCTACATCAGAAGGACGATCCTGACTTGCAGCACCTCTGCAGTAGAACTGAGAAAAGGGAATTACCTGACTTTACAATTGACGACGGAGGTACCCTAAAGTATCTTGGCAGATACTGTATTCCCGCTGTTGGGGACATCCGATCAAAAATATGCAGTGAAGCGCATGGTTCCAGTGTGGCATATCATACTGGCTCCACGAAAATGTATAGAGATTTGAAGCAGATTGTTTGGTGGTCAGGCATGAAGAATGACATTGCAAGATTTGTATCAGAATGTTATACTTGCCAGCGTGTCAAGGCTGATCACAGAAGGCCGAGTGGTAAGTTAACGCCCTTAGATATACCGAGTTGGAAATGGGAGAGTTTATCCATGGATTTCATAACCGGTTTGCCTAGATCTCCCCGAGGGCATGATGCAGTGTGGGTTATCGTGGATAGACTAACCAAGTGTGCACACTTTGTGCCTTTCAAGATTAATTATTCCATGGAAAGGATAGCTGAGTGTTGAAACCGAAAATAGGTCTCCTGTGGAGTTCACCCTTGGGGAAGGGGTGGTCTCGCGCCTACTTTACTCCTGCAAGCAAAACAACAAAGAAAACAAGGAAAGACCGACCCAAGGGCTCGGCGGGGAGGACCCACCACACACCCGGAAGATCTGAGAGCGCTTCCCCTCCTTAGCCAGAGGCCGAGCTAAGGTACCCTTAGAAAGCACTTGAAAACTGGAGCAGGAGAGCACAGGAAGCATGCTTTCTGGGGTACCCCTTGGGTCCTATTTATAGTTTTTGGAATCTGAACTGCCAATAACCAAATGAACTGACCTGAAGTTAACAAAAAACCCTTGGTTGGGTTTGCCAACAGCCAAACTCTGCTTTTTTGAAGGGCTATAGGCAGACCAGTGGGGGCAAAACAGTAAAAAGTAGCTCACTCATCCAGGCGAGCTGGGGAGCTTGATCGCCTCGGTAGGTCCTGCTCGCTTGCTATTGCCGAGCTCCACTGCGAGGGCGCGAGCTGGGATGGTGAGCTCGCCCATCCATTGGTCTCCATCAGTTAACCCGAGCTTTGACGATTTTCGGACTAACTCGGCGGATGCCGAGCTCGGGTTCGACGAATGCTGATCTCTGGTCGACGAATGCCGAGCTTGCGTTCGACGACTGCCGATCTTCGGTCAACGATTGCTGATCTTTGGTCGACGAATGCCGAGCTCGGGCTTGGCTTCTCTACTGCCGAGCTCGCCCACTATCTTTAGCCTGATCTGTCTGGTTCCTAGCGACCTTGCTCGCCGGGCACGGGGTTGTACACTGAGCTTTATCTGAACGAAGTTATCAGACTTCATGGTGTACCTACAAGTATTGTGTCAGACCGAGACTCCCAATTCATGTCTTGTTTCTGGCAAAGCTTGCAAGGAGCTCTAGGTACTGAATTTAGGTATTCTACTGCCTATCATCCTCAGATAAATGGTCAGACGGAGAGAGTGAACCAGATCCTGGAGGATATGATTAGATGCTATATTCTGGACCATGGTGGGGCTTGGGATAAACGCCTCAGATTGATGGAGTTTGCGTACAATAATAGTTATCAGGAAAGTTTGCAGATGGTGCCCTTTGAAGCTTTATATGGAAGGCGTTGTCGAATTCCCCTATTTTGGGCAGAAGTTGGTGAGAAGTCGTTGCTCGGACCGGAAGTGCTGGAGGATATGAGTACTTCAGTAATGCATATTCGTGAAAAGCTGAGGTTAGCTCAGGAGCGATACGAGAAGTATGCAAACCAGCGCAAAGTTGATCTGGAGTTTGCAGTTGGGGACATGGTGTTTCTGAAGGTCTCTCCGATGCCGAGTGTTAAAAGATTTGGAAGAAACCATAAACTATATCCCAGGTATGTGGGGACTTTTTAGATTTTGGAGCGCATTGGAGTTTCTCCTATATACTGGAATTGCATGATTCTTTCCCTGGTGTTCACGACGTGTTTCACGTGAGCCAGTTACGAAAGTGTGTCCGTAGCGATCGGCATGTCCTTGAATCAGTACCACAGTTGCAGCCTAATCTCTCGTATGTTGAAGAACCTGTCCGTATTCTGGAGACGCAAGACCATGTGCTAAGGAAGAAAACAATTCCTATGGTTAAGGTTCTCTGGCGAAATCAGGATGCAAGAGGTGCAACTTGGGAATTGGAATCCGCGATGAGAGAATCTCAACCTCAGCTGTTCTCCTAGTCTCCCTGGTTAGTATTCTAGTTTCAAGAATTCTTCTGTCTTATCTCATTCTCTGTCCTCTTATTTCGTTCGTGTTCCAAGTTTCGGGACGAAACTTCCTTTCTGGAGGGGTGACTGTAACGCCCCTGTTTTTTTCGGCATTATTTACTCCTCTTGTGGACGTCATAATGACTTAAGGGCGTTACTTTAGCGTGCAGTTGATGGCGCGTCGCCGATAGTGCGTTTTCGTGTCTTTTCGATTCAGTCGGCTGAATTCATGAATCTTTGGCGGAAACGGAAAATTTCACATTGGAAAACTTAATTGATTGATTTGATTCTCGGGAAGTCCTTCTAAAGGCTTGGAATTTCATCGATCCAACCTTTTTTATGTTTGATTTTACTTTATTTTCCTCTCTAGTGCCATCTGGGTTCGACGATCGTCGAGCGGAGCTCGACGATCGCTTTTCCTTTCTGGTCGCTGTCGGGGTTCGACGATCGTCGAGCGGAGCTCGACGATTGCTTTTCCTTTCTAGGCACTGCTTGGAGTTCGACGATCGTCGAGCGGAGCTCGACCATTGTTAATTTCTCTAGGCATTGTTTGGAGGTCGACGATCGTCGAGCGGAGCTCGCTGTGGGTCTAGCAGTTCTGGGTGTTGAGTTCGTCGACCAGGCCCTGATTTCTGTGTTCGACGATTTTCGTGCAGCATTCGTCGAATGGAGTTTTCCCTTTTATTCGACAATCATTGAGCTGAGTGGTCTGGTGTCAACACGGTTGTGTTGACACCACTGAGCTGGGCCATCGGGTGTCGACACTGTCGTCGGGTGTCGACACAGCTGTGTCGATAGCGCTGTGCTATCGGGTGTCGACACTGCCGTCGGGTGTCGACACTGCCGTCGTGTGTCGACACTGCCGTCGGGTGTCGACACAGTTGTGTCGACATCGCTGGGCCGGTTTTGTTGAACCCGGTCTTTTTCTGCCGTTGAGTATTTATACTCTCTGCTTCTTCTTTATCTTTAAGCCGGCCTAGAGTTTCTCCTTCCTTCCATACCAGAGTGGCGTGTGAGGAGAAGGTTGTCCGTCCGTGCTTCTTTCGGTGACCACCGACGGAGCTCTGGTGCTCGGAATTTCCAACCGATCGTAGATATGGAAAGCTCTCGTCGAGAGCTGCACCCTCGTGGTATTTTCTTCCTCATTTCTCGAGATTTTCTTGTTAGGGTTTTCAGCCCTAACCGTTATTTCGGACATTTTCGTCCAGATTTCGGCTCCTATCGCGACGTGTGGGGATTTGGAGAGTCTTTCCGGTAAATCGAGGCAAGTGGTGTTCTTGCTCTCCCTCTTGTTCGTGATTCTAATTTTTTGCCCTTTTCTACACTTGTTTGAGTTTACTATGTTTCGATTGTTTAGATACTTGTCCTAAAATCCTAACTTTTCCCCCCCTCTATTCCTGGAATTGTGACTTGATGTCCCTAAATCCTTAACCCCAAAATTTTAGTCCATGGAATTGGTAAATAAATTGGTTGTCATGCTGTTGTAACCGTCGAGTCATCTTGTTCATTTTTCTTATTAAACTTCACTTGCTGTACCTTGAAATGCTCTTATGCAGTCCACTTGGTTGGTTATCCCTTGAGTTTACGATGAATAAAAAAATAAATGAACCCTGCTTGTACAATTATGTAACTAAGGAGACACAGTTGGACTGTACGCGTTGGGGTCCTCCCTCGGCATAGTGCCTTATACTCAGATGAACTGTGCTTGTTGGGGTCCTCCCTCGGCATAGTGTTTAATACTCAGATGAACTGTGCGCGTTGGGGTCCTCCCTCGGCATAGTGCTTAATGCTCAGATAGACTGTGCGCGTTGGGGTTTCTCCCTCGGCATGGTAATTATTAATGAAAGATTGAACTTCTGTTGTTGGTGCTTATTCTATCTTGATAATGTGTATAGCCTTTCTTGCTCGGCTAGTTTTACTGTTTCTTACTTTTATTCTGCTGACCATTTTGTTACAGTCACTTTTCATTCTCCTTCACTTTGAGGTTTGCGTAGTCTATTTTTACTCTTGCACTACTTGTGACTTGCTTCTGAGGTGTTCTTCTTTTGAATGCCCCAGGATCAGAGCTGTAGCAGGTTTAGCTGACAGTGTTGGGCTTCTGGTGCTGCTGGTGTCTGCGGTCATTTGATTCCACCTCTGAGCTTGAGGTAGTTGTCTTTGTTTAGACCTGTCAGATTTTACTATGGGTTCGTGTCAGTTGTTGACGCCCATAAACTTTGACTTTTCTGTGATGGACTACTTGTTGCTGTTACTGTTGTTACTCTTTATCTGATTGTTCTTACTCTCTGGAAAGTTTATGTTAGGATGCATTTAGTTATTTTAAAGTATACAAAACTGCATTCCGGAATATTGGCATGACATGACTTCAACTACTAAATCTACTACTTTTAAGCGTACAAAAGATTTCTATATATATATAGTAAATGTAGAAGTCACATCATCATTTTATGATACTGCACCCTCACTCTCACGTAGGTTAACAAATGAGCTAACTCAGTATTTTCCGCCGCATAAAATATATATATTTTCTCACCTATGGACTAGTAGTACACCCGACCGAGGGACATGGTCATTAACTCCATTAATTTATATGCATTGTTTTTAACTAAAAGTTATAAATCTTTTACTTGAAGTAATTGTGAGGACGGGTTGCCTGAGCGTCTGTAGTTGTCCCCTGCATGGCGTGACATCACGATGCGTAGTTTATTTACTCTGACATATTTTCGAATATGGAGAAAATGCGGGTCGTGACAGTGTCAATGCCTGTGATGCAATGTATTTATATACTGCTTGGTTATGCTAATAAAGTGCAGGGAAGGAGCATCGCCGCCCCGAATTGGGGGCGGGATCGTTATAATTCGGTCAGCATGGCTGACCGTTGCTTTGGTTTGCCACCGTTGCGGTGGATTGTGCTTGCAGGTGCTGCGGAGCCGAGCGGTAAATAGCGGGCTAAAGCCCAAGTTCCTGAGCCGGCCCTCGAAGGCCTAATTTTGAGTGTTTTCTTTAATTCATGTATGGCCGGCCTACGTGCCGAGGTTTGAAAGACATGTAATTTGAGGAAAACAATTGTAAGGCCATAAGGCCAGTACTTGTGTGTTTGTACTTCATTCCTTTTGGCGTATTAGTGGACATTCATGCTAGTGTTGGGTTCTTTATTAATGCAACAATTTTAATTGCTTCTGCTAGAATGCTCTATGCAGGACGTTGGATTGGTTGGATGGTTTCCATTGAGTAACCACCCGGTCTGTCTGTGGTATATGGCATCTGGCCCCGGCCGGACCTACTGCTATATGCTATGCGACAGATAGGGGGTGTTATAATTTGGTATCTGACTACTGGTTTCGGTCAGGCTTAAAATGAATTCGTGGACGAATTCTTTTAAGGGGTGGTGAGCACATGTGTGTGCGTCATCGTTATAACAGCAAAAGAACCCATGAATGTCCACTTAGGAATGAAAAATACACGTGTTTGAGGAACCCACGCGTTCCTATAATTGCGTTTTGCAAATTGGTCGCTTAACGGTGTTTTGTACCACTATAGGTGACCAGAAGCGGTGTTGGGTCGTTGAAATGCCGAGTTTCTGAGGCTAGTAGTGCACCAAATGATGCTCCTGCAACACCTCCATCGGCTGAGACCATACGATTGGTTGCCGAAGCAGTGTTTGCCATGATCAATGTGCAGCCTGCAAGGCAAATGCAGCAGCCCGCTCCTGCAATGGAGCAGGTACCTCTTCCAGAGGTTGAGCCGAGAAGAGTGGAGCAGATAGTAGTGGAGCCGTTGGTGCCAAGGAGGGCAACCGAGAGACAGCTCAAACATGTCATGAGCTTTAATCCTCCGGTATTCTCGGGGTTGGGAACCCCATCTCAAGCTGAAGTCTGGATCTCCCATGTGAAGAGAGTCTTGACATCGACGAAGATGGAGGAGTGGCAGATGACCACTATAGCTACGTTCCTGTTGGATGGAGACGCTAGGCTGTGGTGGGAGGGTTTGGAGCTGCATCTTTTGAGATGAAGGCAACTTATAGACATCTCGATGGAGGAGTTCTTGAGACTGTTCTTGGCTAGGTACCTCCCTTCGACTCAAAGGATAGCTTTGGAGAATGAGTTCCAGAGGTTGGTACAAGGAGAGAGTAGCGTGGATGAGTATCTCCACGAGTTTACTCGGTTGGGTCGGTATGCTAGCTCCACCATCGCGGATGAGGAGCGTAAGACCAACCGTTTCTATGAAGGTCTAAGAGATGACTTGAGGCTACTACTCTCGGGGCCGATGACGCATGGTTTCTTGACCTTGGTCAACACGGCCCGGTCCTTGGAGAAGGACATGAAGAATGTTCAAGCGAAGAAAAGCCTTGGTGATAAGAAGTCTGGGTTCAAAGTGCCGACTACTTCAAAGTCCGGCTATCAAAGGTTCTACAAGAAGGCTAGGACTTCGGGTCCAACCCCCTCTTTTGGTGCTTCTGGGGCGACTACGGGTCGGACCCCAGGTGCATGTTTCACTTGTGGGAAGCCGGGGAACTTTGCCCGTGATTGTTGGAGCGGACGTCCCAAGTCCAAGAGGAAGCCGGGAGCAACTTATGAAGAGAAGGGCAAGGCGGTGGAGTTAACCGCGTCCCATTATGCTCCGGGTCAACCAAGGGTTTATAATCTTGGCCAACAGGAGGCCATCAAACAAGCGGATGTGGTGACATGTACGATTTAATTTGTAGCAAGTTAAATTTCTTTAAATACTTATTATGCGTATGTTACCTTACCACTGCTTATTTAGGATTTGTTTTGATTTGTGAGTTTCCGGCGAGAGCACTCTTTGATACAGGAGCTTCACACTCCTTCTTGTCCGAAGGATTCATATTGTGCATCAGAGTACCTTCTTCGATGGTGAAGGACAAGTTGGATGTGTTGTTACCGAATGGGTGTTCGATGCGCGCGAAGAGAATCTGTGGTGTTCAGATTCGTATTGGGAATCAAGAGTTCGATCTGCAAGCGTCATTACTACTGCTGGTGGAGTTCGACGTTATATTTGGCATGGACTAGCTCTCGTAGCAGCAAGCCTATATTGATTGCGGTCGTAAGGAAGTCAAGTTGGGAGCAAGTCATGAGACGACTTTTACGAGCTTGAAAGGGTCGAGCAAGACGTTGATGTCTGCTCTTCAGGTGGTGAAGGCGGTTCGTGCTGGTGCAGAGCTGTTCTTTACACTAGTGGAGGTTACAAAGCCAAAGCCTACGTTGGATAGTATTTCAGTGGTAGCTGAGTACCCTGATGTGTTCCCCGCCGATCTTCCTGGAGCCCCGCCTCAATGGGAGATAGATTTCACTATTGAGCTAGTGCCAGGTGCGAAGCCCGTGTCACGATCTCCGTATCGGCTAGTGCCTAAGGAAATGGCAGAGCTGAAGGTGCAACTTCAAGAGTTGTTGGAGCAAGGGTTTGTGTGTCCAAGTTCATCGCCTTGGAGCGCACCGATTCTCTTTGTAAAGAAGAAGAACGAGAGCTTGAGACTTTGTATTGATTATCGAGAGTTAAACAAGCTAACGGAAAAGAACAAGTACCCAATCCCAAGGATCGATGACCTTTTTGATCAGTTGGTCGGGTCGACAGTGTACTCTAAGTTGGATCTCAAGTTTGGTTACTATTAGCTGAGGATAAGGGAGAGTGATATCCCTAAGACAGCGTTCAGTACAAGATACAGGCATTATGAGTTTACGGTCATGCCATTTGGGCTGACGAATGCACCGTCAGTGTTTATGGATTTAATGAACAGGACCTTCAGGGAGTACTTGGACCATTTTGTGATCGTCTTCATCGACGATATTTTGGTGTACTCGCAGAGTGAGGAAGATCACTTCAAGCACCTTCATTTGGTTTTGGAGATGCTAAGGAGGAATCAATTGTACGCCAAGTTCTCGAAGTGCGAGTTTTGGATGTCCTCAGTGGCGTTCCTCGGTCATATAGTGAGTGGAGAAGGTATTGCAGTGGATCCGGTGAAGATTGTTGCGATACGAGAGTGGCCTGAGCTTTCTACGGTAGCGGAAGTCCGGAGCTTTCTGGGGCTTGCCGGCTATTATAGGCGCTTCGTAGAGAACTTCTCGCAGATAGTGTTACCTCTCACTACTTTGACGAGGAAGGAGCAGAAGTTCGTTTGGACGCCGGAGTGCGCGCGAGCTTTTGAGGAGTTGAAATGTCGGTTGACCACGGTGCCTGTGTTGAGTTCGCCAAGTGGGACCGAAGGTTATGAGATTTATAGCGATGCTTCGGGCAGTGGTTTGGGTTGCGTGCTACTGCAACATGGAAGCGTTATAGCATATGGCTTGAGACAACTGAAAGTGCACGAGAGGAATTATCCGGTCCATGACTTGGAGTTAGCGGCCGTGATTTTTGCCTTGAAGTTGTGGAGACATTATTTGTACTGTGTGAAGATTGATATCTACACCGATCACAAGAGCCTGCAATATTAGATTGATCAGAAAGATCTGAACATGCGACAACGTAGATGGATGGAGTTTCTGGGGTACTATACATTCAAGATCCATTACGTGCCTGGTAAGGGCAATGCGGTGGCGGACGCGTTGAGTCGCCGGGCCCCAGCCCAAGCCAATTGGCTGTCGGTCCATGACGAGCTATTGGTTCGGGAGTTGGAGGTGTTGGAGATCTTTTGCGTTGATAAGCAATCAAGTGCTGAAGCAGTATTGAATTGGACTGAAGTCCAATATGACCTGGCTGATCGGATTCGGCAGGCGTTGGATATGGATGTCCACATGAAGCAACTCATGATAGAGGCTCTGGATGGGTCAAATTCCCAATTCGTTGTGGAGGACGGACTACTTTGGAAAGACGGTCGTCTGTGCATCCCAAGCGTGGGAAATTTGCGGGTGGAGTTGTTGTACGAGGAGCATCATACCAAGTACTCAATTCACCCGGGTAGCACGAAGATGTACCACGATGTTAAGAAATTGTTCTGGTGGCCAGGACTGAAAAAGGATGTGGGGCTCTACGTGGCGAAGTGTCAAACTTGCGCCTTGGTGAAGGCGGAATGCCAAAAGCCGGGAGGATTCTTGAAATCCTTGCCTATTCCGGAGTGGAAGTTCGACGACATTACTATGGACTTTGTGCACGGATTGCCAAGGTCGCAAAAGGGGAACGACGCCATTTGGGTGGTCGTAGATCGCCTAACGAAGGTGTCGCATTTCATTCCGCATAGGAAGGATGATCCGGTTGAGAAATTGGCAAAGCTATATGTGGATAATATTGTACGGCTTCATGGTGTGCCCCACAGCATCGTGAGTGACTGAGATGGGCGGTTCACGTCCAATGATTGGAGGCTGGTGCAGCAGATGTTGGGAACAAGGCTGAGTTTTAGCACAACCTTTCATCCGCAAACGGATGGGCAGACCGAGAGGGTTAATAGGACAATGGAAGACATGCTTCGCATGTGTGTCCTGGACTTTGGAAAGCAATGAGAAGATCACCTATACTTGGTGGAATTCACTTACAACAATAGCTACCAGGCGAGCATTCAAATGGCGCCCTTCGAGGACCTTTATGGTAGAAAATGTTGCACGCCGTTGTCCTGGTTGGAAACGGGTGAATCAAAGTTGTATAAGCGATTCGAGGTGGAGGATGCTACTTCTTTGGTGAGAACCATTCGGGAAAGGTTGCTAATCGCTCAGGACCGCCAAGCTAAGTACTATAATGCCAAGCATAGGAACGTGGAGTTCGCTGTTGGCGATTGGGTGTACTTGAAGATCAAGTTGTTCAAGGGTGTCTCGCGGGTGCGACGCTTGAAGAAGCCAAGACCGAGGTACCTTGGACCGTTTGAGGTTCTGGAGCGGATTGGTGAAGCAGCATACCCGTTGAAGCTGTCGTGGAGCTTAGTGGTCTACATGATGTATTCCATATATCGGTGCTACGGAAGGCGGTGCAAGAGCCTACGCAAGTGATCGCGGTCGATCAAGTGCCGGTTGATAGTGGGTTGACGACGAAGGTCAAGCCCGGACGTATTGAGGACTCGGAAGTCAAGCGGCTACGCAATAAAGAGATCAGGATGGTCAAGGTCCGTTGGGACAATTGCAGTCTAGAGGAGCTCTCTTGGGAGCGAGAGAAGATTATGCTTGAGGAGTACTCGGAGTTGTTTCACTCAGGTACAGTTTAAGTTTTATATTTCTTTCCTTTATGTAATTTCGAGGACGAAATTCTTTTAAGAGGGGGAGAGTTGTAACGACCCGAAACTCAAAGGAGCGACGGGAGGCGTTTTGGGCCAAATTTGGAATTTGGCAGGGGGCACACGGCCTGGGACACAGGCGTGTCCTCGGGCGTGTCAGGCTCGAGTCGACTATTTGGCTGTGAGTTTGACGAATTTTGGAGTCGACAATTGTCGAGCAGCGAACACGGCCTGGGCGTGTCTTAGGGCATGTCGAGCTCGTGTCGACGATCGACCCGGGAAGTCGACATTTTCGCTCGACGATGTGTCGAGACAGGGAACCCGACCTAGGACATGGGCGTGTCCAAGGCCATGTCGGGTGGTCGACGAACTGCGCTCGATGAAGTGTCAAGACAGTGAACACGGCCTGGAGTCCAGGCGTGTTTGGGTATTACACAGGCATATCAAATAGGACACGGGAGTGTCCAAGACCCGTGCGAGTCTCGGGTTGGTGTTGGTCCTGTGTTGATGGGGGAACACGCCCGGGAACAGGGGTGTCTACTGGCTGACATGGGAGTGTCAGGTCAAACACGGGCGTGTCGGATGCCCATGTGTTTTTCGAGACGCGTCGATTTTAACGGCAAATGATGGACACGGCCCTGGCCACGGGCGTGTCGCAGGCTGTGTTCGGCCCAGGTTTTACATTTCAGCTACGGATCGTAGCCGTTCGTTTCCTTATTTTGGGATCCGACGGTTGGGGGTTGTTCCTACCAGGATATACCCGGGATTGGGCCTTTGAAACCCTCATTTCACTTGAGTGGTTCTCTTTCTAAGTCTAGAGAGAGGGGAGAGCAAAGGAGGAAGAAGAAGCCTAGATCCGTTCACCGGCGGAGCTTCGGAACTCCAAATCGCGAACCGACTTCGGATCTACGGAGGCAAGGAGAGTGCGGTGCTTTTCATCCGCTTACATTTCCATGGCGCCAAGGAAGAACACTAGGGTAACGATTCTCAACTTGAGCATGTGAAGCTCTACTTCTTTTGCATAGGGAAGCCCGCTCTTGCGAGTTTGCGGTGAGTTTGAGGCGTTCCTTTGGGTAGACATGAATAGTACCCATTGTGTACTTGTAGAGTCTGTAATCGAGAACGGATATAGGCATGATGTGTGAAGCATACCCGGACAAGTTGGTCTGGATCGGTGATGTTGCATTGCATAAATGGCTGGAGAAGACTCCATGCGAATGTTTGTTTTTCGGGTTTCCTACGAGGTAGATTGCAACAGGGAGCCTTGGGGATTAACTCCAAGGTGCACCCGAAAAACTGGGCGGACGCGTGGTTCTGCCATCATGTGGGCCTGGGAGCCAACTTGAACATAACTGGATTATGTGATGTATGTAAACGATTTGGGACTCGGGAAAGTTTGACCCGCGCATATGTTTTTAAATTAACGTTGCGGTGTGAGCAACGGGTTAGGCGGAACCCTATCCACTCTATGTCGTTCGGTTAAAGATACCTAAAGCTACTTGACACTTACCGTTGGCATAGATGGAGGGTCTTAGGGAGTGGCCAATACCAAATGCTCACGAGAGATTGCCGTCCCGGGGACGGTGGTGAGTCGACGGGCTTAGAGCGTGATCACCGAGAATGTGCCCTGAGAGCACGGGGCGTGTGGCCGTGCATGCCAATGCCTGTGATGCAATGTATTTATATACTGCTTGGTTATGCTAATAAATTGCAGGGAAGGAGCATCACCGCCCCGAATTGGGGGCGGGATCGTTATAATTCGGTCAGCATGGCTGACCGTTGCTTTGGTTTGCCACCGTTGCGGTGGATTGTGCTTGCAGGTGCTGCAGAGCTGAGCGGTAAATATCGGGCTAAAGCCCAAGTTGCTGAGCCGGCCCTCGAAGGCCTAATTTTGAGTGTTTTATTTTATTCATGTATGGCCGGCCTGCGTGCGAGGTTTGAAAGACATGTAATTTGAGGAAAACAATTGTAAGGCCATAAGACCAGTACTTGTGTATTTGTACTTCATTCCTTTTGGCATATCATTGGACATTCATGCTAGTGTTGGGTTCTTTATTAATGCAACAATTTTAATTGCTTCCTGATTGATATTTTTGCATCAAGTACGAAAACTTAATGCGGTTAAAACTCCAAAAAGATTACGAAGCGCGGCGCCCCGGGCGGTTTTATTTAAGTAGAAAAGGGGATTTGATTTTATTTAAGAAAACGGGGTGCACATATTTATTTGGATATAAAACGGATGTGATCGAGTTTTAACGAAAGGAGGCAAGTGAACCTATCGTGAGTAGTACAGGATATTCCGGGTGGAATATCGAGGTCGTATTGTTCTCAGGGTCGGTTTGATTATTTTTACTCTTCCCTGGAGGGGACTATTATTTTACCGATAATTTTAACTTGTCGGGTTAAATTTATATAAATATAAACAAAAGTTAGAAAATAAAGAGCTTAAAAAGGTGGAGCCGATGAAGAGCTTAGCTCGAGGGCACCGAAAAGACATTGAACTAAAATAAACTTTTAATAAAAAGAGCTCCTAAGTTTTTAACTAATTAGGGCTGAGACTTGGCCGTGGAGGCTCCACTAAAATGAACTCACCTATCTCTAGGACTATCGCTCACCTGAACATTAAGACTATTCGACCGGGCTCTCGTCCGACAAAGGATTCCTCTTAATGCCGGCATTACGCTAAGAACCCTGCTATTGGGTGGGGAACCCAATCCGGTAGAGTTGGCGCGCCTTCTCTCTCGAGGGTTAGTGCGGAACTCCATTTACAATGGGGTGATCGGTCCATACGCACGACCTCTCGGCTAGCTTGCATATGGACTACAGAAATAGGGCCCACACATCGATTATGTGGTCCTACGCGTCGTAAACCCTGGGCAAACATTAAGTGATTTTTAATTAAATAGAAAAATAAGACCTTTAATTATTTAAAGGAATTTTTTCTGTCCCAATGCTCTTCGATACTGAGGTCTAAGAACCTTAGCCACTCATCGGAATGGGGACGCCAGCGATTGAAAGCAATAAAATTAAAGCAGTAAAATAAAGCAGGAAAATGAAAGCAGTAAATGGAAAGCAGTAAATTGCAAGTTCTACTCAAACGAGTAGGACTGAAATGAAAGCAGTAAAAGTGCAAGTCCCAGCGCAAATGCGTGGGCGGGAAAAAGAAAGCAAGTCCTACTCAAACGAATAAAAGAAAATAAATGCATTTACAAGTCCATTCCAAATTATTATAGTCCAATAAAGACCGACCAATTAACTCAAGTGAGTACGCGGTAAATAAAATCCAGCCATTTAACTCCTAGTGAGTAGGCGGAAAATAAAAGCTAACATTCACGCACTCGACATAAAATTAAAACACACCCACTCTATAGAAAGTAAACACACTCTAATGGAATAAAATCCTGCCATTTAACTCAAGTAGTAGGCGGAAAAATAAAAATACACACACTTGCTTGAGTAAAATCCAGCCATTTAACTCAAGTGAGTAGGCGGAAAATTAAAAACAACACACGCACACACTCTATATGAATTGAAATAAGGCTATAAAAACTAACTCATAAACGCACGCACACGTACAAAAAAAAGGAAAAACAAAGTGACTGAAAAATTAAAACGACTACATTTCTACCGCTAGAATGCGGTAGAAATGAATAAAACGTGAAAATAAAATTAAAAGGAGCGAAAGTTTTTGCAAATAAGCGAAAAGTGCAAGTGCTCGAAAAATTGAAATGAATACATTTCTACCGATGGAATGCGGTAGAAATGCATAAAATGAAGAAATAAAATTTAAACGGGCAAAAAGTTTTTGAAGATAAAAGTGAAAATGAAGTGTTTGAAAAATTAAAACGACTACGTTTTCATTCTTATACCTTTATAGAAACGCATAAAATGTGGAAATAAAACTAAAAGAGAACGAAAAGTTTTACGATCCTAAAGAGCCTAAGTTAAAGAAATTAAAAAAGCACCTTTTAAAACATTTTTATAAACCCCATAGGAATGAAAACTACGTAGAAATAACAAACTAAACCTAAACAAGTACGGAGCATGAAAATAAAATTGCGATTATAACAGCTAGAAAATTGATGAATTCCTAAGTTAAACTAGTTACAAAAGCTAAAGTAAAACTTAAAAAACACAAAAAAGGAAACGAAAAAGTTACTTAAGGTAGGGCGCTTGGGCAGATTTTCATACATCATAGAGGAGAAAATGAACATTTCTATTAAGTAAAAAAGGGTTACAATAATCATAAAACAAATACATAAAAAGGGGGGGGGGGAGAAAATTCCCTTACAATGCATAAACAGCCCCAAAGAACAGCCCTAACCTAAGCAAAATGGTTCAAAAAGTGGAACCCGGAATTCAGACAGAAAATCTGAATTTATAGACAAAATTTCATGTGCCACGCCCTCGGACACGGGCGTGTCAGGGGGCGTGTCAACATTGTACATATGGCGGCTGAATTCAGTGAAGTGACGGATTTGACGGAGATTTGACTTTGCGGCCGAAAACGCGGCGGTCACGCCCCTGGTCACGAGCGTGATGGTGGGCGTGTCGTGTGGCGATTAATGGCGTTGTTGACTTCGAGAGATTGCCTGTGGTAGTTTGTCGGGCCAGGTGGAGGAGTCACGCCCTAGGTCACGGGCGTGACTCTAGGCGTGGCGCAAAGTCGACGATCGTCGAGTTGAAATTGTCGAGCGAGATGGACATGGGCTTGGTCACGCCCCGTGTCGGATTGACACGGGCGTGTGGCCGGGCGTGTCAGCTGGGTCGACGATCGTTGAGCGCGATTTCGTCGATCTGGATGGTCACGGGCATGGGTCACGGGCGTGACTCGGGTGACACGGGCTTGACATGGGCGTGTCACGCTATTTCTTCAAAAATTGTTCATTTCTCGGGATTTTGACGTATCACGCCCTGGTCACGGGCGTGACCAATAGTACACGGGCGTGTACTTTGATTTTTTGACAATTTTTCCTGAAAAATTCAGGAAACAAAAATAACTCTAAGTTAGAAAATATTTACAAAAAGGAAGCAATTTATTAAGCAAAAACAACTAAAAATCACAAAAAGAAACTAATACGTCTTATTTAATGTATTTAAAAATACGTATATTTACAACTCATCAAATACCCCCATACTTAAGCTTTTGCTATTCCAGAGCAAAAGTTGGAGATGAACTTATAATGAATTAAGGAAATCCTATGTTTATCTACCGCTTGACTTAATTGAAAGAAAGATCAAAATGAATATCCGGGGTATACGAGTTAAATCCTAAATTATGCCAAAAATTTAAATAAAGGAAGAGTTTCAGCAAAAGACTTCTCGTTATAAGCAAATAGATAGCAAAAAGTTTATTTGTGAGGCTAACAAAAATAGATTGGATTTATGAAACTGTAGCTTGGAGAAAATTAAAGGAAATAATTTAATTTACAAATTATGCTCTCAAAAAGATTTTAAAAATAAATCAAGAATTTTTTTGAATTTGGCGGAGGGAGATATCGTGGTATATGAAGAAGGCTTAGAATTAGAGGCGAGGGTATATTTTTTCGCTCGAACCTCTAATGAAATTTTTTGGTTTGAATGTGGATGTTAGGAAAACAAAATCTTATTTTCCACAACATAAATTTTTTTTTACAATCTTCATAATAATCCAATGTACACGTGTAGGAGTAATGAATTTTATCCTCTTACTCCATAACATATAATTTTTTCAAATATTGGATGCATATGTTTACGGAACGAAATCTTATTCCCATTGACATAGGATCTTTTAAGATTGAAATCATGTCAAGTATGACATGAAAAAAAGTGATAGAGTTTTTTCAAAAATAAAACTAGATTTAATAATAATAAAAAAAACTTTTGAGAGCAACCTTTATAAATTAAACATTCCTAAATTTCAAAAAAAAAAGCTTGGAGTTATCATAACTTGAAATCTAAGATCGTTATTTTCTAATAAAATAAATGTGCAACTATTTAGATAAGTAGAAGTGATTCTGAAAACAGTTCTCTATCTAAATAAAAAAACATTCAAAAGTTTTTAAAACTTAACCACAGATATCTAAATCTATCGATCTCCAATTAATAAACGAATAGTAAGCAAATAATAACTAAAATTCGCTTATAAATTAACTCGCAACTATATTTTTGGAGAGCGAAAAGGGTTATGAATTGAGATATTCGAATTATTCGTTACATAATTTGCAATACATTTTTTTTTTATTTTTAGGGTTTTTATCTTTCTTTTGAATTTGTTATTATCAACTTTTTTGAATTTTTGTTTATCATCTTTTTAGGATTTTTGGATTTTCAATTTTTTTATTGATTGTTTTAGATTTTTTTATCAAATTATTTACAAAAATTTTACAAAGTAAATTTTTTTTTTTGACTTTTTAGTTATTGGCCCGCGCACAGACTCTTATTAAGGTGGTTGGTTCGATAAGTCGAACGCCGCGGGCTTGCTAAAAAGCGATTTTTTTAAAAATAAGAAGAGTGAGGGAGGAAAGAGCAAAATTTAAAAATAATTACAAAGTAAAAAAAAATATTTTTTTTGTTTGAATTTTTGTTTTGTTTTATGGATTTTTTTTAGATTTTTGATTATAAAAACAAAAAAGAAATTTTTTTTTGAGGTTTTAATTTTTGCAATTTGTTTGTATTTTTGATGATTTTTTGTTATAATTGCAGAATATAAAAGTGCAGAAATAGAAAAAATAAGAAAACACCCCCATACTTAAATCCAACATTGTCCCCAATGTTGCAATCTAAGTATGTGGAACAGTGGTATACAAAATGAAATATGAAAAAAAAAGAAAAAGGAAGGTAGAAGCTTCCCTAAGACGAGTTCGGGGAGGCACATATGGAACCCTGCATTATTAAAAAGAAATAGCGAAAAAGAGAACAACAAAAATGATAAACTCGGCGAAAAGGTTGCGAGCGATAGAGGGCAAGTGAGTGTGACTCGAAGCTAACGTCTTAGCTTTAGGAGCGCTACAGAAATGCGGACCCTTAGTGTGCACAAGAGTGTAAAGTGCCGAAGCGACAAAAAAAGTTTTATTTATTTCGAGTGTTTCTTATTATTATTATTATTTTAAAAAAATTTGTTGTTGTTTTTTTAATAAAAGAACAAAATATGTACGAGAATTGTTTTGTGATGTTTTTTTAAGGTTTATAGATTTTTTAGATTTTTAGTTTTTAGAGTTTTTAGTGTTTTTTAGATTTTTATTTTTTTTATAAGTTTTATAATTTTTAATTTTTTAGTTTTTTAGAATTTTTAGATTTTTAAGGTTTATAGTTTTTCAAGTTTTTAGTTTTTTGTGATTTTTTTTAGTTAGTTTTTTTTCCGAAATGACGTCATTTCAATTTTTTGTGTTTTTATAGATAATAATAATATAATAATAATTTTGTTAAGTTTTTTTTTGGTTTTTTTAAAGTAGTTTATTATTATTATTATTAGTAGGTTTTTTGTTGGCCATTTGTAATTTGTTTTTATATTTATATATATAGGTAAAATTAATAGATCTCTAGAATTAAAAATAACGACTTAAAAAATTTCCCCGGCAACGGCGCCAAAAACTTGATTGATATTTTCGCATCAAGTCCGAAAACTTAATGCAGTTAAAACTCCAAAAAGATTACGAAGCGCGGCGCCCCGTGCGATTTTATTTAAGTAGAAAAGCGGATTTGATTTTATTTAAGAAAACGGGGCGCGCGTATTTATTTGGATATAAAACGGATGTGATCGAGTTTTAACGAAAGGAGGCAAGTGAACCTATCGTGAGTAGTACAGGATATTCCGGGTGGAATATCGAGGTCGTATTGTTCTCGGGGTCGGTTCGATTATTTTTACTCTTCCATGGAGGGGACTATTATTTTACCGATAATTTTAACTTGTCGGGTTAAATTTATATAAATATAAATAAAAGTTAGAAAATAAAGAGCTTAAAAAGGTGGAGCCGATGAAGAGCTTAGCTCGAGGGCACCAAAAAGACATTGAACTAAAATAAACTTTTAATAAAAAGAGCTCCTAAGTTTCTAACTAATTAGGGCGGAGACTTGGCCGTGGAGGCTCCACTAAAATGAACTCACCTATCTCTAGGACTATCGCTCACCTGAACATTAAGACTATTCGACCGGGCTCTCGTCCGACGAAGGATTCCTCTTAATGCCCGCATTACGCTAAGAACCCCGCTATTGGGTGGGGAACCCAATCCGGTAGAGTTGGCGCGCCTCCTCTCTCGAGGGTTAGTGCGGAACTTCATTTACCAAGGGGTGATCGGTCCATATGCACGGCCTCTCGGCTAGCTAGCATATGGACTACAGAAATAGGGCCCACACATCGATTATGTGGTCCTACGCGTCGTAAACCCCGAGCAAACATTAAGTGATTTTTAATTAAATAGAAAAATAAGACCTTTAATTATTTAAAGGAATTTTTTCTGTCCCAATGCTATTCGATACTGAGGGCTAAGAACGTTAGCCACTCATCGGAATGGGGACGACAGCGATTGAAAGCAATAAAATTAAAGCAGTAAAATAAAGCAGGAAAATGAAAGCAGTAAATGGAAAGCAGTAAATTGCAAGTCCTACTCAAACGAGTAGGACTGAAATGAAAGCAATAAAAGTGCAAGTCCCGACGCAAATGTGTGGGCCGGAAAAAGAAAGCAAGTCCTACTCAAACAAGTAAGAGAAAATAAATGCATTTACAAGTCCATTCCAAATTATTATAGTCCAATAAAGACCGACCATTTAACTCAAGTGAGTAGACGGTAAATAAAATCCAGCCATTTAACTCCTAGTGAGTAGGCAGAAAATAAAAGCTAACATTCACGCACTCGACATAAAATTAAAACACACCCACTCTACAGAAAGTAAACACACTCTATTGGAATAAAATCCTGCCATTTAACTCAAGTGAATAGGCGGAAAAATAAAAATACACACACTTGCTTGAATAAAATCCAGCCATTTAACTCAAGTGAGTAGGCGAAAAATTAAAAACAACACACGCACACACTCTACATGAATTGAAATAAGGCTATAAAAACTAACTCATAAACGCACGCACACGTACAAAAAAATAGGAAAAACAAAGTGACTGAAAAATTAAAACGACTACATTTCTACCGCTAGAATGCGGTAGAAATGAATAAAACGTGTAAATAAAATTAAAAGGAGCAAAAGTTTTTGCAAATAAGCGAAAAGTGCAAGTGCTCAAAAAATTGAAATGGATACATTTCTACCGATGGAATTCGGTAGAAATGCATAAAATGAAGAAATAAAATTTAAACGGGCAAAAAGTTGTTGAAGATAAAAGTGAAAATGAAGTGTTTGAAAAATTAAAATGACTACGTTTTCATTCTTATACCTTCATAGAAACGCATAAAATGTGGAAATAAAACTAAAAGAGAACACAAAGTTTTATGATCCTAAAGAGCCTAAGTTAAAGAAATTAAAAAAAACACCTTTTAAAACATTTTTATAAACCCATAGGAATGAAAACTACGTAGAAATAACAAACTAAACCTAAACAAGTACGGAGCATGAAAATAAAATTGCGATTATAACGGCTAGAAAATTGATGAATTCCTAAGTTAAACTAGTTACAAAAGCTAAAGTAAAACATAAAAAGCACAAAAAAGGAAACGAAAAATTACTTAAGGTAGGGCGCTTGGGCAGATTTTCATACATCATAGAGGAGAAAATGAACATTTCTATTAAGTAAAAAAGGGTTACAATAATCATAAAACAAATACATAAAAAAAGGGGGGAAGAAAATTCCCTTACAATGTATAAACAACCCCAAAGAACAGCCCTAACCTAAGCAAAATGGTTCAAACAGTGGAACCCGGAATTCAGACAGAAAGTCTGAATTTATAGACAAAATTTCATGTGACACGCCCTCGGACATGGGCGTATCAGGGGGCGTATCGACACTGTACATATGGCGGCTGAATTCGGTGAAGTGACGGATTTGACGGCGATTTGACTTTGCGGCCGAAAACGCGGCGGTCACGCCCCTGGTCACGGGCGTGACGGTGGGCGTGTCGTGCGACGATTAATGGCGTTGTTGACTTCGGGAGATTGCCGGCGGCAGTTTGTCAGGCCAGGTGGAGGAGTCATGCCCTAGGTCACGGGCGTGGCTCTAGGCGTGGCGCAGAGTCGACGATCGTCGAGTTGAAATCGTCGAGCGGGATGGATACGGGCTTGGTCACGCCCCGTGTCGGATTGACACGGGCGTGTGGTCGGGCGTGTCAGCTGGGTCGACGATCGTTGAGCGCGATTTCGTCGATCTAGATGGTCACAGGCATGGGTCACGGGCGTGACTCGGGTGACATGGGTGTGACATGGGCGTGTCACGCTATTTCTTCAAAAATTGTTCATTTCTCGGGATTTTGACGTATCACGCCCTAGTCACGGGCGTGACCAACAGTACACGGGCGTGTACTTTGATTTTTTGACAATTTTTCCTGAAAAATTCAGGAAACAAAAATAACTCTAAGTTAGAAAATATTTACAAAAAGGAAGCAATTTATTAAGGAAAAATAACTAAAAATCACAAAAAGAAACTAATACGTCTTATTTAATGTATATAAAAATACGTATATTTACAACTCATCACTTCCGCTAGAATGCTCTGTGTAGGACGTTGGATTAGTTGGATGGTTTCCATTGAGTAACCACCCGGTCTATCTGTTGTATATGGTGTCGAGCCCCGGCCGGACCTACTGCTATATGCTATGCGACAGATAGGGGGTGTTACACAAGCTCAATCAATGCCAAATGGTAAAATATTTATTGTATCTCATCCAGTCAGAGTCTGTGTTTTCAGACACAGAAATTTGGCTAAGTTCAAATGCATTGAATGCAGCTCACTCACTCAATGCCAGTTAAACAGAATAAAAATCAATTTAGTAGTTTGGCATTGAGTGAAGCTTACTCACTCAATGCCAAGGAACAAAAAAATTTAGCTAAGGCAGAAAGCGTTGAGTGAGGCATTCTGACTCAATTCTCTCAATGCTGTGATTCAAAAAATCTGGCTAAAAGGCATGCTCACTCAATGCTCTTAACGCTTAAGATGCTGAAGAAGTAGAAAAATGGTTAAGGCAAAAAGCGTTGAGTGAGGCATGCTCACTCAAAGCTCTCAACGCCTAAATTACAGAAAGCATAACTAAGGCACAAGGCGTTGAGTGAGGAGTGATCACTCAACGCTCTCAACGCCAGGCATGCAGAAATGGCTGAAGAATAAGCTAAGGCATAAAGCTTTGAGTGAGACTTGCTCACTCAACATTGTCAATGTCTAGATAGATAGAATTCTGTATAAGTACTCTGGCATTGAGTTAAGCTCTTTCACTCCATGCCTATTCTACTGATGCTCGATTTTGGTTAAGTCCACAGGTACTGAAGTCAACAATATCTGAAAAATCGACAAAGTCAACTAATTTCAAATCAAGTACAGAGAAGCTATAGAACATGACAAACTCTGCCACGAAGCTTCTGTACGTCTTCTTCCATTAAAGCAAGGTGCAGCTGGATGCTGCAAGTGGGCCCCACTGATTTTTAGAGCCGTTGATCGACGAACTACAAAAGGAAGAGAGTGGCCAAGACGACAACAACTTTTAGGGCTTTATTAATTTCAAAAGTTTTGGCTGGACTTCCTCTTCCTCGCCATTACTGCGGAGAAAAAGCTTGAAGTCTTCCTGCAAAAAGTTCAGTTAGTTGTGTGTCTTCCTCAACGATATCAGCAAGATTAGAGCAAACCTTTGAGGAAAAGATGACAAGTTAGCTGGTGCCATCCTCACCTACACCAGCAAGATCAGAAGGCCTTCCTTTTGAGGGAGAAGCAGAAACAAGGAAGAAGCTTCTGCAGATCAAGTTGCCTCTCAGTTCAGCAAGCCCAAATTTAAAGATCTACTTCTGAAGCTGAGAAGAAGGAAGAATAAAGTTGCTGACTCTGTCCTAGGAAGGAAGAGGAAGCAAAGAAGTTTACCACTAGTTACTTCCAGCTCAAGATCCTTGTGGCTGTGAAGAAAGTTCGAGCTGAGATAACTCAGCTTAAGGGGCTATCATAGAGAAATTTCTCTATGATAGATATAAATCTATTTCACTCCCATAGGATCCTTTTGGATCTGAGTTGTAGGGCTCTCTAAGCCTCAGGTAGGGAAAATTTGCCTGAGTTTTAGGATCGAGTTTGGATCCGCGGTAGGTGGTCAATTGATCACTGAGCTATAGGAGTGGAATACTCTCTCAGTGTAGGACCTTTGGGTCTGAGGTAGGATCCCTAGTGGTTTTGAGGTAGGGCTGTCCTCCCAGCCTGAGTGTAGAGCCTTTGGCCTGAGGTAGGTGATCTGTTGATCACTGAGTTGTAGGCCTTTGTGGCTGAGCTGTAAGTCTTGGAGGAGACTGAGAGATCCTGAGGGATCTGAGGTGTAAGATCTGTGGAGTAAAGTTTAGGAGAAGTGCCTTGACTAACATGAAGTTGGCAAGGTGGGAGGAGAGTGGAGTACCCAAAAGTTGGGGAACCACTATAAATCTTTGTGTGCTTTTTCTGTGTTATTTTCTTTGTGCAGGTACTTGAAAGCTAATTACTGCCAACACATTAAGTACTAAATAATATAAAATCAAAAGCTAATATAATCAGTCATACAACCTATTCACCCCATAGGTTGTAAGCTACTTTGAAAATAAAGACTTTCAATAAATTAAACAATGAATTTCATAAATGTATTATAAAGACTAATAAATCGTTTTCAAAATGGATTTGAAAAGTTGTTATTAGGGGTCACAGGCTAAACATATTAAATGTGCAATTATTATTATTATTATTTTACTAATTACGCCACTAGATGGCCCTAGTTATGTACGATCGTAATATAAAAAATTATAATTTAAAAATCTCGTAAACCATGCTTGTTGCATAAATTTTCAAGTTATTGGTGATATCGTCTGGCGTTAAAAGGTTTCTCCAGCGATAGTTCTTCTTTTTGGAAATTTTTGATTGTTTTTTCTAAAAAGATAATTACTAAAATATTTTGTTATGTGCTTCACTAAAATTTGCATGTATCACATTCTTGTGTGGACCTTAGAATCAATTGTATGTTTACTAATATAAATCACTAAACTAAATTTCACATCTATAGGTTTGCATTGAGTTAGGAACTCCATCTTGGGTGCATGCAAATAAACCATATGTTTGTTAGACCTTTCTCAGCAGCGTTCATGGCTATTCTATCTTATCATTCTAGCATCGCTTCTTACTATAGGAAAACCCCATTTTTCATGCTAGTTATGTCATATCATGATTTGATAAAGCTAAACTTAATGTGCTTCATATGATACATTAACAAAGATGAATGTGGACATGACATACACCACAATGATTTAATATGATCAATCTATATCCAAAACTCAAATACTATCTAATTGAATATCAAAATTCATAAGAGTACTTAAGAATAATCTTGAATTGGATATGTCTATCTATCTTAGAAACTATAAATCATGTGATAGATATTTGTTTCATTGTGTTGTAAGCTTTTTGGTGTATCGTGTTTGTGAAGTGCTTCACTTGTATTTGCATGTATTTCTGTCTTATGAGGACCATATAACCAATTGTGAACCATCAAAATCAAATCACATAATCTTTATCACATTATTCTTAGTCTAGGGAATATTTTTGTAATGAAAACATGAAACATCTTTATAATATAAATCAACCTCATTTTGGAAGCATAACACTACACTTTGTATTCTTACTCATCTCTCTAGAGTCACCATATAGTGTATGTTAAAAGTGAATATTTATGCTAGGCACTCTATGGGTTGCTATGCTAATTCTTGAAAACAATAATGACAATAATAACAATAATTAGAATATTAAAATTGAAAATCGTGTTATCTATAAATTCAAACTTTTAACATGCATTCGTGCCAAAATTCTATATATGTATCATTAGGAAACAAATACATAAGTATGACCATAATCATTCACTCATTATTTGTGTATCATAGTAGCGGGGGTGTAGGGTTGTGTGCATTAGAAACGTTGACCTGCAAACCACGTCTTGTCCTTAACTGGGAGGGTTCTAGTAGGTCCTTGAGTGGCGCTGGGGGGAAAGTGTGTTAGGTTGAGTGGGTTCTTTTTCATGCATATGGGATCAACACCCCAACCTACGACATTTTATTTAGCTCCTCATGCCCATCCGTCACTTAGTACGAGGCTAGGGTGTAGACATATTGCTTGTGTTATTTTTTGTCTTGGGATGCTCATATTTGTTTTAATCACATAACTATTACTTCACTCATCATGATTATTTATTTCATGCATACTCACTTGTGAGAGTATGTTAATCCGGTGTGTCGATACCTTATCTTATTGAGCTCCCATGATAATTGACATACACAAGAGAATTTGATAATATTTTTACACATTAGGCTAAATGAATTACCAAGCAACTTGCTTTTGTACTTCCTTATGTTTTTCACTATATTAGATATGGCCAACATCGAATAATCATTTTCAAAAGAGCTGAGAGCAAAAACTTTTGAAATCTAGGTGATTTTTAAATGAACTTGCATCGATGTGAGTTACCGCTGCGCGGTAGCACTAGCGCTGGCGGTAAGTCAGTTTTTGTATGCTCATAGTTGTGTTTGTTTGTTTTTGTCTTGTGTCTTATCCTTTTGTTTGGTGTGCATTTTTTCAGTTTGCATTATAATCAAAAATATAAAAAAATTTGAAAAATCCCAAAACTGCAAAAACATGTTCTTTTCTTTTTAGTTTGATTTGTTTGATCTATTTAATCTTCAAATATATATATATATATATATATATATATATATATATATATATATATATATATAAATGCCTAAAATGGAAAAAAATGGAACGATTATTCATAGGACATGCATGACTAGAGCCTAGAACATAACGATTACGTGTAATGTTTGATTTCTAGAATATGTTAATCTCTGTTCTACATTGTTTATTTGTCATGCTATGTCTAATCTATTTGTACTTAGCTACTGAGTGCGACTGGACAATATAGTGTATGTTGAATATGCCTCTATGTATGTGTGAGGAATTAGGCAATGCAATGACTTTTCACTGTTCACACATTCCTTGAAAATGCACTCTTGTAGAAGTTCAATGCTTACATGTTATAACTCATGATATTGTGTCTAAAATGCTAGGAATGACTTGAACAGTCACTGTCACGGTGTTCACATTTCTTGTATAAAGTTTATAACTTTGGGACAATATTCTTGTGAAAAAAGCCTTTTGTATACAAGTTAAAGTGTATATATATGTGGGTAGATTTAGATTGATTCAGGGATCTTGAACTCAAAAAATGATGTAAAAATTGATAATAAAAAAATGAATGAAAACAAAAATGTGAAAAATATATGTATGCTATCAAATCTTATGCCAAGGATACCCCCTAAGCACTACTCATTCCTCCTGATAAGTCTTTATGAGCATTGTAAGGATGAGCACCTCGGTCTAAAGAATCATTTCGATCTTATGCAAAGACTATAAATTGAGTTAGTGCCCCTTATTCTGGTCTTGGTATGAAGCAGATAAAAATGTGATGTGAGTTTTCCCTTCATTTCTCTTGTGTTAGCATAGTGAATTATAGAGATAAAATATGTATTTATGATTATTTTTATTTGATGTTTTTCTCTATGATGCTACATGCACATCTATCGTTATTCTATCTAACTATTCTATGCATAAGATTTGGACTTAAACTACATTATCTGTCTATAACACATATGTTCTAGTACACGATTTAGATTCATGACGCTTACAATATTGCACTGTATTTACTCTAAAAATCTCCTAACATTGTATTCCAAATCATATGTATTTAGATTCACATGTATTGTCCAAATTTTCTATGCTCTGCAAAACATTTTCATGTCAACTATTATTCATGTGTTGGGTAGGTTTATATTCATGGTGTCTCATTCGTATTTTTGCCCATAGTGCTTACATTTTTTACATGCATATGTGCACGTTTCTCATCTCTTTGTTTTCACGAGACATGTTCGTTAATCTCTGTTTCAATAATATCAAAAGGGGGAGATTTAAGTATTCATAAGTTTATCCTATATTAAGTCACCCAGGGAAGATCTTGTGTAGGGGAAGAACACCTATAGGGGGAGCCATATTGATTAATTCAACTTGGTATATTTCATGATTAATAATAGGATTACACTATACCTGGCTATTACTATTTATATCTCATGAACAACATTTGATATTATCAAAAGAGGGAGTTTGTTGGAACCTATGGTCTCCATCTCATTGGTTTGACAATATCAAAATCCCAAGTTATATTTGATCATACTTGTATTGGGTATACTGTGCATGTTTCAAGTTCAAAAAGACCAAGAACATCAACTTCTGCAACCTACCGCATGGCGTTAGTTCTACCGCCCATGCTAGCTCGATTCAATGATGATTTAACTGCACTGAAGAGAAGACCGCTGAGGAAAGT
Organism: Platanthera guangdongensis; assembly: GCA_039583875.1. NCBI lineage: Eukaryota > Viridiplantae > Streptophyta > Magnoliopsida > Asparagales > Orchidaceae > Platanthera > Platanthera guangdongensis. The sequence continues at coordinate 104,964,633 of CM077150.1, forward strand.
CGATGAACCGTTGAGAAAAAGGTTGCCGTCGGGCGCTAGAATCTTACCGCTCTACAGTATCATAAAAGCGAAAAATATATTATTTTGATATTTTTCCAAATCTGCAGGACAACTGTCATCACCGCGTAATTCGACCTACTGCCAACACTAATGTATTTTTTAAGGCATATAAAAGCACGCGTTTCTTTTCCTGGACATGAGAAGAAGGGGAATTTTTCATTCTAGGATTCGACCGCCATTTGTAGGAGGACGAACTTTCATCTCCGTTGAAGGAAAAACACTATTTCTTCTCCAGTCCGTGATCGAAGAACTCCGACAAACGAAATCTTCAAGTATCATTCACAGTTGATTGACTACAACGAGAACGATATTCAAGAACATCGATCACGCACCATTCCTCGGAGGAGTTCTACGTTTGAGGGAGAAATAACTCTTAAACTCAAAATTTTCTTTGTTTTTATCTGATCTTGGTGTAAGGGACGTCGACCTGTGAGGTTGTCAGATTCCTGGGAGGAGTCTGCAAGAAATTGTCCCGGGAGGACGTGTAGATCTGGGTGATCTAGTGGGGATCTAAGACCCTTCCGGGGAGGACGGTGAAGAGTCAGCCCGTCAATGTTAGTGGGAAGAAGAGCGAGAGACAACCGACCCTGAGAGGGTCGGTATAGAAACCATAAGAAGATTGTATTCATCACCTTCGATCTCCGACTTCTCGGAGATCAATTTTTGTAAATGTAAACCTCGACTGATCTTTGAATAGAATAATAAGTGTTTGTGTTTCATTTGAAATTTGTGACTGTATGTTGCTAGAGGTTTGTGTGTTGTGTGGAAAATCCAAACACGAAGTTTTACAAAGAAATCGGTCTCTGTAACCTACCACCGGGCGCTGGACTAACTGCCCGTGGTTGCTTCCAGAACTTGTTTTCCTCAATAAAACTATTTTTATTTTCATACTATTTTAAAAACCTTATTCACCTCACTTTAAGGTTGGCCATTAGATCCAACAATGTAAACTGGGAAATGTTAACTATTGATCCCTTCATGATCAGATATTAAACTTGATGGGGTCCTCCCTGAAGTTTTCATGTCAAACCAGTAAGACTTGGACCGAGTACACGCAATCCCAACCAGAACAATCACATAAAGCAAAACTACAAGACATAGGAGCTCCCAAAGGAGGAACCGAACCCGCGTACGCGCACTGCAGGGCTGCATCAGCACACCCGACCTATGTTGAGGCGCACGTGGGCAGCCCGCACGACCAGCCCACATGGCCCCACTCTGCCTGACCGTGCGTGGCCAGCCCTCGTGGCCACCAGACGTCGCCCCTGTGCATCCATAAGGGCATGCCCTCGCATGGCCTCAGGGTCGCGTCCCCGCGCGGCCGCACCCCCCACGACTGCGCTGTGCGGCCGCTCGCAGTGCGACCGTGCTCCTCATGCGGGTATGCCAGTAGTGGTCATCACCCACTCTGCTTCCTCTTCCTCCCCCACCGGTCTCCACCGGCCACCGCCGCCTCTTGGTACCTTACCCGTGTCACCCGAACTGCCCGGGGGCACTCTCATCATTTTGGGAAAAATGGTGATCCATATGATCGAAACAGAGCAACGTCATTCACCAGCACAAATCACTCCCCGACACAATTACCACCATGACCCTCCTGAATACTAAAAATAGGCCCCCAATCATTCATTTGAAGACAAGCAACTCCAAAAGCGAGTGAAAGATCTAATGTTTTCTGACGAGATCATGGACGTAGGCCGGTTCTCCACTTAAGAATTCTCTCCGCTCTACTCATTGCACTCAGGATTTAGCATGCTCCATGTAACACCCCAAAAATTTGAAAACAGAACTAAAGGTAGCTATCGCCAGACAATAGTGACTGTCGCTGACGATACCACTTGACGCACTCAACGCACTCGACACACTCGATGAATAATTGAGTAGACTATCGTGTGGCGATAGTGTATGTCGCTCGGCGATAGCGGGACACATGTGAGATGGCCGGAAAGTGGCTGAAGAGCAGTGTTGACTGGGGTCAAATCATCTACCAACGATATCACCCAGGTGATAGCGGATATCACCCGATGATAGCGATAAGTTTGACTTGTCAGTTGAAATCGTGCCCTTCATTCCTATTGATGAGAGGATTGTGTGGCCAGGGTTATTCTCGAGGCTGCTTAACCAGAGAAGAGGTGAAGAGAAGAATAATTTCTCTTCTCTCACACTCTCTCATCCCTCTCATCAATCTCTTGGAAGAAAGGAAGAAGAAGGCTGAGGCTGAGCTTTGCAAGCTTGGAGGAGGAGATTCCGTTGTCGGAATTAAGAGCCAAAGCAAGATTCGTGAAGAGGAAAGCGAGGCGATCCTTTCCATCCGGATAGAAGACTTCACCATGGCTCCAAAACGATCTACGAGGGCAACAATCTTCCTTCTTGGACAAGTGAAGTCCTCCTTTTGCATATACATGGAATCCCCCACCAAAAGGTGGAAAAGTGAAGGGAATTCCGATGGGTTGATACGTGATATCATCGGGTAGTCTTGCATATAGAATCTGGAAATCACAGTACGGAGTAGACCTGCTGTGTGAAACCCATCCAGACAGGTTGGTCTAGATTGATGATGTTTTATTTTGCACACCGGAGAAGACTCCGAGTATAAACTGGTAGTTTTTGGAGTCTGAAGGGTTGTGACTGTGAATGGGAGTAAGAGGAAGTACTAGAGACACTCTCCGGGAAAATACCCAGAAATTATCACGGTTGTGATAATCATTGGATATCACCGAGTGACAGTGAGTATCACTGGCAATAGCTCTTGACGGGCTATATTTTGTGAAAGCCCAGTTTTTTCTGGCACTACAGGATGCTGCAGATTTTTCTGGATAGATGTTCTAATTATGGTTGAGTCTGGGTACAAAAATAGAAATTCTGTTGTTAATTCCAGACGATAGTGGCTATCGCTGGCGATAGCTCCTAGATAGCATTTTGATTACGAAGCCTGTCTCTCAGAGATTGTGGCCAGTATGTGAGTAGCGAGCCTGGGTGTTCAGCTCCGGTGGCCTTGAGGGTCATCTATTAAATGTAATGTGGTTATGTTTAACTCCTCGTGAAAGGTGATGTGACCCACATCTGTCCATTTAGCCATGGAATCTCGTCTTTAGGCTATGGCGTGGAGATTTGAGCAACGAGAAAAGGATGATCTGTACCCTCCCTATGTCGAGTTAATAGACCTAAAGTACATGGTAATTAATGTTACAGTAGGGAGGAGAGTCTTGGCTGTATGCCAAACAGTAATGCTCAAAGATGATCGTTATTTCTCGGACCTCTGAACGGTGGTGAGGCTGGATATTTCCATTATACCAAGAATGTGCCCTGAGTGCACGAAACGTTTGGCAGTTGATGCAGACGTTTGTGATGTATTGAATGGTGTTTGAGTTGTGCTTTCTTGTGATATATCTATATTTGGTTGCTATGCATACAAGGAATACAGTTGCCCCGGGTATGTGGTAGGTTTGTTATAAATTGGTCAGCAAAAGCTGACCGTTGTCTTATTTTCCATCCATGTGGTGGATTGTCCCTGTGCAGGTGTTGGAAAGCCAAGCGGAAAATAACGGGTTTCAGCCCTTGATGCTATGTCGGCCCTCAAAGGCCAAGTGAAGAATTTTATTGTTTTCATGTGTGGCCGGCCTGCGAGCCGATGTTTGTAAACCATCTTATTGAAGAACAATTGTAAGGCCTTAAGGCCGTAACGTTTTGTGTATTTTTTAATGACATTCCTATGATTTTATATAGTGGACATTGTTGATACTTGAGTTCAATTTAACCCATGAAGCTTCCGCTATAATGCTCTGAGTTAGGATTTGTTTGGTGTTATGATATTCAACCTGTAACCCTGCTGACTGTCTGTTGAATATGGAGTGGGGCCCCGACCGGACCCTCTGTTATATTTCATGTGACAGATGGATGTTTTACACTCCAAGTCAAGTCAACTGCCTCCACAAGAGTGCTCCCATCACGGATCTGCATCAATGAGAGCGTCGCCACTAGAAGCTCTGTGGACTTAGAGAATTTTCTAGCCTGAACGCTCCTACCCAGGTTCCGCGAGCTCAACAACTTTCCAAGGTCCGAGGCCTTAGTCATTTTCCCTAATTTTCTGCACTTATTATGGAGTAGTATCCTGTCGGCCTTCGAGATCAAATCAAACTCTATAAAACCCCAAGAAGCTTGTGGATTTTGGCTCAGCACAGTTCTAGCCATGTGGTTTTTTACCCTTTTCAGGTTTTCTATGTAAAAGCTCATCTTGTCATTTGTTATGGTTCACTTTGACTATTGCACGCCCGATACAATTCTGAGCTAAGGTGGTTGGATTTCTCCTGACTGGGGAAAGACCGGGCAACCTGTAATAGTTTGGTGTAGTCTGTGAAATGGTGTACCCAAAAGCTCTAACAAATCTCAGGATTCCTCCAGCTCGCAACAATGATAAAGGGAAGCGAGCATGCTACCAGCCAATCGACTCTCAATGATCATAACGATCAAGCATCCACAACTCTCCCTCCTGCTCCGATCCACACCTCAAAGAAGTAATCGCTGCACTGGTGTTATCGATGGAAGAACGTCAGAGACAAGCGCTCCCCTTACTAAGGGAGATGGGAGCTTCCCAAACCACGGGAGCACAACCTATGGAAAGCATCTGAGCTTCATTCCTCTTAGGACACCGATCGTTCAGTAGGGTATCCCGCACCACGCGCTCTATAGAGACTCAGGGGTACCGCCCGCCAGAGGCTCGACTCCCGAAAAGCGCAACAAACCTGTCGGCAAAACCTCGCAAGACAGTGGGCAACAACATTTTACCGAACTCGGCGCCTCTCTCACCGAGGTTCTAGACGCCCTTAAAAACCACCCCAACTCTGAAGGCCTAAGACGCTCCCTCGGGGCAGGGGCAATTAGTCCCAATATTGCCACTTTCACAAAGGAAATGAGCACGATACCAAAGACTGCATTCGCTTGAAGGAGGAGGTCGAATGACTCACACGCCATGGACTCCTCAAAAAGTTTCCCAAAAAGACTAGTGTTGTACCACCAAGCTCGAAAGAGCCCATAGATGGGAAGCACTATCAGGGGACTCTGCCCAGGAAGCCGCTAGAGTCAGCCCAACCAACCGTCCCCATCCTCCCAAAATCCACTCCTCAGCACAACTGAGCAACCCTTGGGATCCTACTGGTCGAAGTACCCAGGATAATGATCGATGATGATGTATCTGCCAAAATATTATTCCTATCAACTCTTCTCTAGATCGGAATCTCTGGGAGAGACGTATAGCTTGGTTCAGAGGACGCATATGTCATAGGGCATCCGACAATCTTGATAGCAGGAAGTATCATCCTTCCAGTGACTCTAGGGGTCATCACAGTGATAGCCACATATGACGTGAAATTCATCATCATCCATGTTGTTACAACATGTGATGGAATTCTTATGGGATTAATGTTAAGGGCACTTCGCGTCGATGCACTGGCACAAGGCATTACGTTAGATATCCGCCTGCAGGATGCCTTTCCAAGGGCCATGGGGTTGTAGAAGCACAAGCCAACCTCAGACCAACACCCCTTTTATGTCTACTACTTTCCCTATTTTTTCTTGAAGAATAAGTCGCGAAGGTAGACTCACGAGCACATGTTTCTTTCTTTTTAGCAATGTATTGTCTATTTTCAAATTCATCGCAAATGGGTCATCGTAAGCCGAGATTGGCAAAAGTTTTTTTGCACCTCCCAGGTGAGATTAACGAAAGCCTTTCTGCACCTCAAGAGAGATCGGTGAAAGCCTTTCTGCACTTTAGACGAGATGGACAAAGGTCTGTCTGTACCTCCCAGGCGAGATGGACACAAGTTCATCTATACCTAAGATGAACCCCAGTTCTCCTGAGCTGCGAACGAACAAAGGTTCTTGGCCACCTCCACCCGGACGGATCCTAGTCCTCCCGAGGAGAGAACGAACAAAGGTTCTTTGCCACTTCCACCTAGAAAAACCTCGGTTCTTCTGAGGCACGAATGAAGAAAAGTTCTTTGCTACCTCCACCTAGATGGACCCTGGTCCTCCTGAGGCGCAAACAAACAAAGGTTCTTCTCCACCTCCACTTTGACAAACCCATGTTCTCCTGAGGTGTGAACGAACAAAGGTTATATGCCACCTCTACCCGGATGAACCCCGGTCTTCCTGAGGCGCGAACCAACAAAAGTTCTTTACAACCTCCACTTGGACAAACCCCGGTTCTCTTGATGCATGAATGAATAAAGGTTCTTTTACATCTCCACCCGGACGGTCCCCAATTCTCCTAAGGCATAAATGAACAAAGGTTCTTCGCCACCTCCACTTGGACGAACCCTAGTTCTCCTAAAGCCCAAACAAACAAAGGTTCTTCGCTATCTCCACCCGGACAGACACCGATCGTACTAGGCCATGAAGGAATAAAGGTTCTTCGCCACAACCACTTGGATGAACCCCGATTCTCCAAAGGCTTGAATGAACAAAGGTTCTTCATCACCTCCACTTGGATGAACCCAGGTTCTCCTGAGGCACGAACGAACAAAGGTTCTTCGCCACCTCCACTCAGACAAACCCTGATCCTCCTGAGGTACGAACGAACAAAGGTTCTTCGCCACCCCATCTTGGACGAACCCCAATTCTCTAGAGGCATGAACGAACAAAGGTTATTAACCACCTCTACTTGGAAGAACCCCAGTTCTCTAGATGCACGAACGAATAATGGTTCATTATCACCTCCACTCAGGCGGACCCCGATCCTCCTAAGGAACAAATGGACAAAGGTTCTTCACCACCTTTGACCCTGACCCTCTTGAGATGTGAACGAACAATATTTATTTGCCACCCCCACTTGGACGAACCTTGGTTATCTAGAGGCACGAACGAACAAAGGTTCTTCGTCACCTCCACTCGGACCGACATTTGTCCTCCTGAGGCACAAATGAACAAAAGTTCTTCGCCACTTTCATCCGGATGAGCCCTTGACCTGCCACGACACAAACAAACAAAGGGTCTTTGCCACTCCCTCCTGGATGGACTCCGGTCCCCCAGAGGCACAACTGAACAAAAGCTCTACGCCCCTCCACATGGACGAACTCCGTTTCTCCTAAAGACATGCATAAAGGTTCTCCTCCATCCCCTCTCATGGTATGAGCAAGCAGGGACACATCGCCTCCAAACCCACAATGGCCCAAGGCTCTCCCAAGAACACGAGTAAACAGGAAACACTTAAGCGAAGCGCTACTCTACTAAAAAGAGTACGCGTGCCAAAACACAACCAAAACAAACAGATCCAAAAGCAAAAAAGGGTCTCCACTCAAATGAAAGGTGTCGCATGAGCTACATCTTCATAAAAAGCAAAAAACATGCAACAACACGAAAGCACACCAATGCAAAAACAAGCAAATAAAAACAAACTTGGGAAAAAGTAGTCCCAAGGATCATCCCTCCACAACAATATCAACAACGTTATCTGAGGCATCCTCCACGCCCAGGGTATCGAGCTTCAAAAACCTCCGAGCCGCTCAAAATCCCTTGCTAAAGCCCAAGGAGTGCACAACTTTGTACTCATCCTCTACGAGTGGATCAACGTCTGATGCCATCATCTCGGAGCATGCCTCCTCCATAATACGAGAGCGCTCCACCTCGAAGTCGTGGGAAGCTCTAAAATCATACATGGTCACACGCACGACCTTGACCTGCTCCCGCTCAGAAATTTGCCGAGCATTCTCTTCCATCAGCTACCCGACCTCCCCTCCTACTGGCACATCACATCATCAACCACCTTGGTATGATGGATTGCTTTTTCAAGAGTCACCTCAGTAGAAGCCAGCCTCCCACAAAGAGCCCCGATCTCAGAGCCGGTAGCGCTCAGCTTGAACCGAAGAGACTCCACTTCAGACTGAGAAGAGGACACATGGGACTCCGCATTAACCAACCAAGAAGTGAACTCCTTCTTCTTCCTCTAGGCCTCTGCTAGTGAGTCCTCAGATGCAGCCAGATTCGCCCGCAGAGAAAGAAATTCATCCTTCGTGGTCACATAAGTATCATTCTGCGAGAGCGCAATATAGCAACCTCATCAAGCTGCAAGCACGAAAATCAAACTATTCTCATGTACAACGTAAGATAAAAGAGGGAAAATTTTAGGGGCAGCCAACATACCTTTCAGAGAAGCGCCTGGTAAGCAGGGCATTCTCGCTCTTTACGCCTCCCCATCTCCAACGATGTCTCAGGAACCTCTCGAGGGGCTGACACGATCACATGAATCTTTAGTATATCCTTAGTCTCCGCGGGCCGCAGATCAACAACCAGATCATCTGGGTGGTTATCGACAATGTCAATAATGGCCTCGGGGGCAGCAGAAGATGAACCACCTTCTCCCTGCTGCTACAAAAAGTCTAGCTTCCTCCTTTTTCTTTACTCTAATGGCACGACGCAACCCCGCTCCACGTCCTTCGAAAGGCCCGTAAGAACTAGCCAATTCTCGACAATAAAGACACTAATTTTATAAAGAACAACCCCCGGCTCGCATGAATCCTCAAGACCTAGTAATGGAGTAAAGTCATGCACCTTCCCCATAGGACGACGACATCAGTCCGGAGGATTCCGCCATGACTCAGGCATCTCCCACTAGTTCTTGACAAACCCATACAACATCCCTCCATGGTGATAGTCAATCTTATCATTAAATGATAGCCACCTCTTATTGCTTTGCACTTCGATGCGATCACCTAAGCCGGGGCAGAACTTGCACCATTAGTGAAAGCGGCAAATTGAAATCCGAGAGCCATGCTCCCGAAAGAAGCAAGGGAACCCCATTATCTTTGTTTGCCCCACTAGAGAAAACTAGGTCACCAGAACACCTCAGAACTGAAGTACGACGATCACCTCCTCAGTGGGAGGGATCCAAAAACCTGCCTTTAATCACCACTCTTAATGATAAAGTGGCATGCAGGAGGGTGCTTAACGTGCTCCAATGGGGATGGGATTACGATCTCGACGTCCTCTAAAATCCCAAAGTGCTTCCTCCAACAACCTACACGGGAAGAAGTCAAGGACGACGGAAGGTGCATAGATCTCTACGGAACACCACCTTTCAACACCTACAAAATAGATGGGTGTTAGCACCAAAGCAAGCCAAAGAAAAAGGATCAACATACACAGAGGATGACATAACCACGAGAATAGCCCCCAGGCACGAGCGCGGGCGAACCCGCATGTACGGCCGCACCCGTGCACAGACAGCCCCATGCGTGCGGGCCGTACCCGCGCGAGGCTGCACCCACGCACGCGGCCGCACCCGAGCGCGTGGCCGCACCCTCGCACCCGGAGATACCCGCGCACGTGTGAATGGCTGCATCTACGCACTTGCGCACTGTCAGCAACGTTGACCACAATGTCCTAGATTTGAAGATCCCCATAAGTCAATAATGTTGGAACCCTACTTGTGATTTGGGTTAGGTTCACTATTAGGATTGATGACCCACCATGTATAGTCAAGGGTAATATGTTAGTTCTAGGGTTAAGTTCAATCACATAAGGTTAGATTACTGAAACCTACCTTCATAAGAATTCAGAGACTCAAAACTTAAGAGATAAGGCAGTTTTGAAGATTGCAGAAAAGTCGTTCGATGATAGATGAACTCAGCTCGATGATCGTCGATCTCAAATCGACGAACTCAGAGTTCCTTCCCTGAGTTGAGCTCGACGAAAGTCCAGCTAAGATCGACGAACTGTGAGCTTATATTAAAATCTCAGCTCGACGAAGTGCCTTTTCAGCTCGACGAACTTGGAGCTCAGATTGGCAAGTATATTATCAGTTCGACGAACTTGGAGCTCAGGTTGACGAAAAATTTACCGAGTTTGACTAACTCCTTCCATGTACTGTTCGACTAAATTTCTCAGTTTCTCAGATCTACTAAAGCAGTATAATTTCAGATATTAAAGCAGTAATACTCTATTAATTAATGTTCAATATTCTTATGAATATAGCCGTTTCTGCCAGCATTAATTAGGGATTTCACAGAGTTATTACTCTACCATATTTACTGGGACAGTTGGGGAAATACATTGATGACAAAAACAGTCGTTCCAATTCCCAAAAAAATATGCAGAGGATTTCAAGGAATTTGAAATTCAAATCAGCAATCAATATTGTTAACCCAGAAATCGGCGATCCCTCCCAAGATAGCCAGCTCACAAGTCGCGACCTGCTCCAGATTCTCCCTGGAGTTCGCGACCAGTCTAAGGATGGGAGAATAGACTTCTCTGTCCGCCCAGGCCATGCAGTAGGGGCGGTCTCCCCGGTCTGACCGCCCAGGTCGCGCAGCGGTCGCTTGTTCTGTAGGTGCTGCAGACTGCTTTCTCAGTCCGCCACTACAGCCACGAGGTTAGATTAGCCAACCACACGACGGTTCTCTCCATTCCGACAAGTGCGGACAGCTCTCCGGTAAGTCCCAATCTGCCAAGAAGATGACGACCTGCCTCCAAGCCGCCAAGAAGATGAAGACCTACCTCCAGGTCGACCAGAAGATGGCGACCTGCCTCCAGGTCACGCAGAAGATGAGGACCTGCTTCCAGGTCACCTAGAAGATGACGACCTGCCTCTAGGTTGCCCAGAAGATGACGAATTGCCTCCAGGTCACCCAGAAGATGACGACCTGCCTCCGGGTCTCCCAGAAGATGATGAACTGCCTCCAGGTCACCCAGAAGATGACGACCTGCCTCCAGGTCTCCCAGAAGATCACGACCTGCCTCCAGGTCACCCAAAAGATGACGACCTGCCTCCAGGTCTCTCAGAAGATGATGACCTGCCTCCAGGTCGCCCAGAAGATGACGAGCTACCTCCGGGTCACCTAGAAGATGACAACCTGCCTCCAGGTCGCCTAGAAGATGGTGACCTGCCTCCAGGTCGCTCAGAGGATTAAGACCTGCCTCCTCAGCCCGCCAACGGCAGATCAACTCCAGAAGACAAGTCCCTAACCGCGCGACCTGGCGCGGGCTTCGCAGACTCCTAGTTCCACTCGCACAAATCACCGACTCACCGGGGGTGACATTACCAAGACCATTACCTCCTCGAGCCTATAAATAGCCCCCCAAACCTCTCATTCGAGAGGGCACAGAGACACGACGACAACCTCTGGCAAGGTAAAGCATCAGACCTTGCGGACTCCACTTTCCAGTCCGCGTGACCTCACCTGCCCTCTCTACCGACCTCACTTCTCAGTATGCGTGGCCTCCTCTGACAACTTCTTTCCTTAGCCGCAAGCTTCCCCCAATGTACCCTTTATTTTATTTCCATGTAAAGGTGCAACTCAAGCTGTAATAACTGAATATTAATCAAAGGAAACCTGTCGCAAGAGTGGCATTTAAGCCGCGACAGGCGAAGTCTGCTGTCACCGCTGCTAGCGGCCCTCTCTTCTTCCCAATTCACTTGTCTCGACATCAACCTGCAAGCAAAACCATCAAAGTAACCATCTTCTCGACAGTTCCTGATCAACCTCTCGACCATCTCCGCACTCGGATCAACATACTCCTATCCTCTATGCCCGCAACCCTTGATCAAGAGCTTGCTCCACTCTCAAGCACTCAGAAGCTTTTCCTTGCATCCTAAAAACCTCTCCGTTATCCCCGCAACCTTCTTCTCCAATCATACTCGCTTGTGAGACCGAAGACACCTGTTAGCTGCTGGTGCTCGCGACAACCTTCTCCTCTCTCCATTTTTGCGCATCAACAGTTAACACGTGACCTTCAGATCTCGAACAGACGGTGAAAACAAACAATTAGCCATGTCGGATCATCAATCAGCCAAGAATTTTGCTCTGAGTCCTGGTGAGGACTCACTTTGGGAAGCCTTGGAGCAATCACGCTGTGAAACCGCCCAATAATTTCTGTCAATCAACTGTACTCTAGCTGCAATCGCACAACGATTAGAGATGCAATCAACAACAGCACCTGTTCCTCCAGTCAATCCAACATCAATACTGGAGAATCAACATGCTTATCCTCCAGCCTATCCTCCTCCTTATACACCAACCTTTCCGCAAGGGCCTGCAGCCCATTTGCAACCTCAAAATGATGAGTTTGCAGCTCGTCAAAGCTTCTTCCGGGAAGCTGCCCGAGGAAGCCCAGCAAGATTTCTTAACTTTCAGGGAAGTCATCCTTACTCATCAACTCCTGTCTTTGCTCCTCCCACAATAGATTTTCCCTTCTATCCTCCTGCTCCTTTTGCAGTTACAATCTATGCTCCATTCTTTCCATATTCCGTAGAAGAGCAAGAAGAGCAGTCACCATTTTCAGAGAATGTTCATCATAAACCAACTCCAGACAATTTCAGAGATCCGCGGTTACCAATTTACACTGGAGAGACTGATCCAATAAAGCAACTTCAAGATTTTAAATCAACCGTGCTCTCAAGACTCTCTCAGATGCTACTAACTGTAAGCTCCTTGTAACAATCTTTGGTAGACAAGTGAGGGATTGGTTCTATGGTCTGCGCCTTCGTTCCATCACTTCCTTTGCTGATCTACGAAGGGAGTTTTTGCTCAGGTTTTATACTTCAACAAAGAGAAAGGGCAGTCCAGAAGCCCTCATTGAGATCAGGCAATGAGAGAAAGAGACTTGGTCTCAGTTTGTAGGTTGATTCCAGAAAGAGATTATGGACATTGAGATCGTTGATCAAGAAATGTATCGGGTAGCTCTAATACACGGTCTATGTGAAGGGCTGCTCATGTTTGAAGCTAATGTCTGAGCACCAAGAACATATCAAGAGTTGATTGGCTTAGCCAACTCATACATTCGAGGTGAGAAGAGCAACCCCAGCTTCATCTCCAGGCTTATAGCAGAGAAGGATTCTTCTTCTTACAAGCAACCTCTAGGGTCTCCTCGAAAAGATTTTCCATCCCATTCATGGAAGGGAAGAAGATTTCAACGTCATCGACCCCCCTTCCCGAGTCATGATCGTACTCAAGATCAATTGTTACCACTACCAGCCCTAGCTACGCAAACAACTTTGATTCATCAGCAGTAAAATGATGACTTGCCCGAGTCTGAACTAGATAAGGCCATGCAAGAGGTAAGCCAAGTCATGAAGGGTAGGGCTAATTTCAAAAGGCCTTTCTAGTCAGCTGATCAAAGATCTAAAGACTCGGATCCATACTACAAAATCCATAAAGAGCCAGGGCACTTGACTGAAAACAGCCAAGCACTTTGTCAACTGGTACAAAGGATGCTGAGGCAAGGTAAGATGCGTGACCTGCTCCCCAAAGATAATCACTCTGATCCATCAACTTCAAAATGCAAAGAGGTTACAGACACTCCATGTTGCTCAAAAGGAATGAGCCAAATCAACAAATACCCTTACCTCGTTATTAGCAATACCATTGATGTCATTGACGAAGTTTGGAAGATTATTCTGAAGTGAAAAGAACACAGTTACCGAGGCTCCTCACAATCATGGCCGGTTATTTTTTCTTTACTCTTTAAACATTGACTTTCTAAAACACTTCTTAGTGTTCATTCTTTTCAATAAACTTTAAGTCAGAGATCCGATACTGACACTTTTTACTTTTTGGAATGCTTCCTCCTCTATTTTCTCTTTGCCAAAGAGATCACTGAACCACCGAGTCTTGTTATTTCCTTCCATAGATTGTTCTTGGGCTTAAGGCCACAATCACCACATATAGTGGGTATTGTTCGCGTATGTGCAGTGGGTGCTGCTCAATCTATAAGGTGAACTTCAAGACTTCAGATCCTAGCCGGTATCTAACACAAAGCGTGCATCAAGGGAGGTCCCATGTGTTAGCTCTGCTATGCTTCGCTAAGGAAACATTATAGTTACGATGATCTTTGCTTGACAAGCAATGGAGATCAAGTGTAGCCTTGTCTCTTCGATCATCTCATGATTGTAATAGTCGAATACTCTATGGTACTCTCAATCCGTGCTTTCGCCGGGCCCACGACTCCGCTGATCTTTCCACAGACAAGCAATGTTAAAAGCCACTTGGCGCATCTAGTCTCATTGATTAACGATGTTGTAACCCGAGGCATGAGAGTAGTGTATCTCACGATCCTTCTCAGGATTTCATATACTTTCTCTTTTATGCCCTTCTAAAGGATGCACGGCTAGCCCCCTCTAAGTAGGAATATACTCATGATGACCTTTTTCGGGCAAGCGATGCATAAGGCCCACAGAGAACACTTGTGGCAGCATCCGACCTTTCTTGGTCATCTCCGAGTATAGACCTCTTTCTATCAACTGCCTCTTTCATAGGTTAATAGGTTAAATCCAACCTATCAAAAGGATTTGCAACATTCATTTTTTGCTTATGCTCATCTTATATGCGCTGCTTGCATGAAGCTCTATCAAATGATAACTTACAAGCTCTATTACTCTTATCAAATGATAATGACTCCAATTATTGATCAAAGTATCTGGTTCTCCTTGATTAACAAGCCATGCTATTGGAGTCTAATTGAGATGGTTTCATCTTTTTGATCTGGACTTCATATTCAAAATATAGCCACTATTACGGTTTGACCTTTATGCGGTTATCAGTAGAATTCTTCAGACATTTCTTCTGCTTCTCGGTCATATCTATCTTATCATATCAGCAGTTAGCATTTGCTAGTTCCATTCAGATACTTGCAGCTTAATTTTTCTTTCATATCTACTTCTAAATCTTTTCTTATAGAGATCAGAAGATATTTGCAAGTTCCCTCTAGGTACTTGCAGCTTAGCTTTTCTATCATATCCACTTTTAACTCTTTTCTTGCAGAGATCAACAGATATTTGCAAGTTCCCTCCAGGTACTTACAGCTTAGCTTTTCTTTCATATCTGCTTCTAACTCTTTTCTTGCAGAGTTCTGCAGATACTTGCAAGTTCCCTCCAGGTACTTGTAGCTTAGCTTTTCTTTCATATCTGCTTCTAACTCCTTTCTTGCAGATATTAGCAGATACTTGCGAGTTCCTTTCAGGTATTTGCAGCTTAATTTTTCTTTCATATCTGCGTATAACATCTCTTTTGTAGAAATTAGCAGACGTTTGCAAGTCCCCTTTAGGTACTTGAAACTTATTTTTCTTTCACACCTACTACTTACTCTTCCTTTTGCAGAGGATAATAGGCGCTTGCAAGCCTCCATCAGGTATTTGCAAGCTATTAGTACTCTGTGCTTTTTTTCTCATCCGTGTTTTGCAAAGCTCAGTGGAAGACATTCATGTCTTCTTCATTTTGCAAAGGCAATTCAGGTACACATAGTGTGTACCCTCCTTTCTTTGCTTACTATTAACTTTACCTTTACAAGAAAGAGATAGACATTGGAAAACTCCTTTAAAGGAGAGACATCAGGTTCCATCTCTCCTTACCTCTAACTTTTCTATGGGGTGGATCACGATTTTCGTGGGTCACCTACTTTTTCAAAGTTCCATTCGGGACTTAAAAAAGTGCGAGGATTATGTTAACCCAGAAATCGGTGATCCCTCCCAAGATAGCCAGCTCGTAAGTCGTGACCTACTCCAGATTCTCCCTGGAGGTTGCGACCCGTCTAAGGATGGGCGGATAGACTTCTCTATTCGCTCAGGCCATGAGGCAGGGGCGGTCTCCACGGTCTGACCGCCCAGGTCGCGCATCGGCCGCTTGTTCTGTAGGGGCTGCAGACTGCTTTCTCAGTCCGCCCCTGTAGGCCACGAGGTTAGATCAGCTAACTGCACGACGGTCCTCCATTCCGATAGGTGCAAACATCTCTCCGGTAAGTCCCAGCCTGCCAAGAAGATGACGACCTACCTCCTGGCCACCAAGAAGATGATGACCTGCCTCCAAGTCGCCCAGAAGATGGTGAACTGCCTCCAGGTCACCCAGAAGATGACGACCTGCCTCCAGGTCGCCCAAAAGATGACGACCTGCCTACAAGTCGCCCAGAAGATGACGAACTGCCTCCAAGCCGCCCAGAAGATGACAACCTGCCTCCAAGCCACCGAGAAGATGATGACCTGCCTCCAGGTCGCCCAAAAGATGACGACCTGCTTCCAGGTCGCGCAGAAGATGACGACCTGCCTCCAGGTCGCCTAGAAGATGAAGATCTGCCTCCAGTGTAACACCTACCCTGTAATGACTGTATAATATGGGTCCGGTCGGGGCCCAACAATATACAAATGCCACATCTTTAGTATTATAAGATGATATAACTACCCAAACTCAAAACTCATAAGCAAAACACAGCGGAAACATCAACCAAGACTAGAAGTTATCCACATCCATAAGAGTCTCGAAACGGCCTTATGGTCTTACAACAAAAGAGAGTCCAAATCTCCAACAATACATAAACATTAAAGTGCATAGGCACACCTAAGATACCTCGGCATGCAAGCCGGAAGTCAGCAACATCAAACATACAAAAACACAAAAGTAAACCATTGCAAGGATGGTAACACTTCATGAGACTTAGGCCTTTCTGGCCGGCGAGCTAGCTCCTGCTTGCGATCCTTGCCCTGTAAAATTTGGTTGTAACGTGGGTCAGCAAAGGCTGACCTCAAACTATGTAACAAACACATCTCCTCCCGGCCGCCCCTAACGGACCCCGGGGTACCCCTCCAACCTGTAAGTCAGCACTTCATATACAATATACAAAAACAAGTATAGCACTAATGAACAGGCTTGGATGTCTCAAACAACATGCACGTTCTCTACTGTTGAGCATATAAAGAAAAGGAGCCTACTATGCAGCATGAATGCAAAACCCGGGCTTCAGCCAAGGCACCCTAACGCGTATGCATCTAACACATCATCACATCATCTGGGTACTCATCATTTCCCCATTGGAATTAAGCCGCAAACAAAAGGGAGCACTGCAATTCCCCCCAGCGATATGCAAGCCGCCACACGGAACTCTTACCAAGGCCCCACCCGCTCATGGTCTTAGACTCGGGCTTGCCTGCAAGCTCTGACTTCTTATGTCAGGATTCCGTCTAACACACTGACCAATTATAAGAAACCTTGCTGGACCCCACCCGCTCATGGACTCATTGCCCGGTCTTGCCCCATGCTTGGCATTCTCGTCAGTCTCACAGAAGGGGACTAGTCTCGCTGGGACACTCTCTACACATGACCTGCACGTCATGGGATAACCAGCCGACCACGGAGACAAAGCCACGCCTTAGCACATTACAATACAAAAACCATTCCCACCCTAATCCCTCATTCGTACTGCAACGTCCCCGCGCACCAAGGAAACCATCTAATGCCAATGCGGAGCTAACCTTGTCCACCAAGGAAACCTCTACCGCTATTGAGGAGCTAACCTTGTCCGGTTCCGACTACACGTACTCACTCGAGAGAAGGGGAAAAAATCACAAGCATCACAAATGATATATTGCCGCAACGGATCTCTATGAATCCTTAAAGCTCGTATGCAACATCACCGAGTCAGACTAACGGTCGCGACAATGGCTTTACCCACCATGCCTAATCCACTAACGGAGCGGATCTATAATGCAAAAACATGCCAGGGATGGACTCAATTGACCCGGAGGTTCTTCTTGAACCTTGGCGACCCAAACCCATCTCATTTGAGAGTTTGGTGCCCAAAAACTAGAAAGTAAAAGATGCTAAACATGCATCCTAAAACCAAGAGGAGAAGTGTCGTTACCTTCCGACCTCTCTTCCTAGCCATGGAAACTTAGCCGGATGAAAACCTTCCCAACGGTCTTACCCCCACGGATCTGGACTCGGCTCACGATTTGGTGCACCGAAGCTTCTCTGGCAGCCGAATTTCTCCTCCAACTTCTTCCTTGCTCTCCCTTTTCTCTAGATCTTAGAAAGAGAGTGTTTGAAGAAGAATGAGGGTTTCTATACCCTATTTCCGGACTTAACTTAGCAAGGGCAACCCTGAACCATCAGATCCCAAAAGAAGGAGATGAACGGCCATGATCTGAATTGAAAATCAAAACACCTGGGCCGAACACAGCTTGTGACACTCCCTTGTCCAAGGCCGTGTTCCCCAATCGACGCCGAAACCGTCGCACCCAAAGCAGGACACGGGCTTTGAACATGCCCGTGTCAGAGCTGACATGCCCGTGTCATGTAATACACGCCCATGTGCCTAAGCGTGTTCCTCCGTCGACATAGGTCTAAACACAACCCAAGAAGGACACGGGTACCTGACACGCCCGTATCACATTTGACACGGCCGTGTCTAACTCGAACACGCCTGGGCTCCAGGCCGTGTCCAATCCCCTTACACGGCCCAGCTCACAACCCGAGAAGGACATGGCCTGGGACACTCCCGTGTCTTAGGCCGTGTTAGAAGTCTCGACGATCGTCGACTGCCTCTTCGTCGACTTCGCAGAAAAATTTGTCGAACACGCTCGATACGGCCTTTGACACGCCTGTGTTCCAGGCCGTGTTCACTGTCTCGACACATCGTCGAATGCCGTTTGTCGACCACCCGGGCTCTCGACGAACCCGGCACGACACGACCATGGACATGCCCATGTCCTAGGCCGTGTTCCCTCTCTCGACACATCGTCGAGCGAAAATTGTCGATTTCTCGGGCTCTCGACGAACCCGACATGACACGGCCATGGACACGCCCGTGTCTTAGGCCGTGTGACCCTTACCAAGACCCAAACTTAGCTCTCGACGCTGCTCGTCCTTCTTTCGAATTTTGGGGCGTTACAACTCTCTGCCCCTTAAAAGAATTTCGTCCCGAAATTACAAAAACCAAAAAGAAAGGGTACACAAAACTTAAATGATACCTGAACGAAAAAACTCTGGATACTCCTCCAGCATGGTTTGTTCTCGCTCACAAGAGAGTTCCTCTCGGCCGTAGTTGTCCAATCAGACTTTTACGAGTTTTACCTCTTTGTTCCGCAACTGCCGAATTTCTGAATCCTCTATAGCAATTGGACTGACTCGTGTCCTCAAGTCTTCCTCTATCGGCACCGATGCCGATTTGATCACCACATTAGCCTCTACAAAGGCTTAACTCAAGACGCAGACATGGAAGACATCGTGCAGTCCACTCAACTCTGTGGATAATGCCAACTGGTACGCTGCTTCTCCCACCCGTTCAACAACCTCAAAAGGTCCCAAAAACCTTGGACTCAACTTCTTGAGTCGGCGAATCCGTGAAACGCCTTTGAACGGATTGATCTTCAAATAGACCCAATCGCCTACCGCGAACTCCAACTTCCGGTGGTGAGCATTAAAATATTTTGCTTGCTGATCTTGAGCCACCTTCATGCGCTCTTGAATGGTCCGTACTAACTCACAAGCATCAGCTACCACTTCTTTTCCCAATAGTTTGGTGTCTCCCGCCTCTGCCCACGACATCGGTATTCGACAACGCCTCCCATACAAAGCTTCGCATGGCTCCATATTTATACTTGCTTGGTAACTATTGTTATACGCGAACTCCACCATGAAGAGGTGATCCTCCCATTTCTTGCCGAAGTTAAGAACACACATCCTCAGCATATCCTCCATAGTACGGTTCGTTCTTTCAGTTTACCCGTCAATTTGAGGATGGAAAGCCGTACTGAACTTTAGCTTCGTGACCAGACTCTTCTGAACCAACCTCCAGTCCTTGGATGTGAAACGTCCGTCACGATCGCTGACTATACTTTTAGGAATCCCATGTAGTCACACAATGTTGCGAACATACAACTCCACCAGCTTCTCCACGCTGCCCTCCTTCCGGTTTAGGATGAAGTGAGCCCCTTTGGTTAAGCGATCCACAATCACCCAAATCACATCGTTACCCTGCTGTGATCTAGGTAACCCATGCACAAAATCCATTGAGATGTCATCAAATTTCCATTCGGGGATTAGAAGAGGCTTCAGGAACCCGCCCGGCTTCTGACACTCGGCCTTCACCAAGGCACAAGTTTGACATCAATTCACGTACAAAGCTACGTCCCGCTTCAGTCCAGGCCACCATAACGATCTCTTCATATCCAAGTACATCTTTGTACTGACCGGATGAATGGAGTACTTTATGAAGTGAGCCTCAAACATCAACTCCTCACGGAGCTTGCCGAACTACGGTACACAAATCCTTCCATCCTTCCTCAGAATCCCGCCAATCATCTCCCAGGCGCTGCTCTCGCCTTTTTGAGCTTCCACCATGAATGACTGAAACTCCACATCCAAACGAGTCGCTTCCCGAATACAATCGGACAAGTCATTCTGCATTTCAATCCAGTTTAACCGAGCCACGCTAGGCTCGCCCCTTGCTACGCACTCCAAGCTGAGGGACTCCCATTCCCGCACCAACCGCTCATCATTAGATTCGATCCAATTCCCTTGCCCCGAGTATTTTCTACTCAAGGCATCTGCAACCACATTGGCCTTGCCTGGCGTATACTGAATCGCCACCTTGTAGTCTCCAAGGAACTTGACCCACCTGCGCTGCCGCATATTCAAGTCCTTCTGATCTAGGAGATACTTCAGGCCTTTGTGATCCATGAAGATCTCCACCTTCGCACCATACACATAGTTCCACCACAATTTTAGCGTGAAAATTACCGCCGCCAACTCCAAGTCATGAACAGGGTAATTCCTCTCGTGAGGCTTCAGCTGCCTACACCCAAAGGCTATTACATTGCCATGTTGCACCAAAACGCAACCCAAACCTCATTCTGATGCGTCACTGTAGATTTGAAATCCTTCGGTCCCCATCAGTAGACTTAGGATTGGAGCCGTCATCAGTCTTTCCTTCAATGTCTCAAATGCCTGACTGCACTCCTGAGTCCACACAAACTTCTGATCTTTACGAGTTAGTGACGTGAGGGGTAGAGCTATCCGCGAAAAGTTTTCCATGAATCTTCTATAGTACCCGGCTAGTCCAAGAAAGCTTCGGACTTCCGCCACGGTTCTACAAACCGGCCAATCTCTGATGGCCTCCACTTTTGTTGGATCTACTGCCACCCCATCCACACTAATCACATGGTCTAAAAATGCCACCTTCTCGAGCCAGAACTCGCACTTTGAGAACTTTGCATAAAGCTGGTTCTCCCTCAACACTTGCAAGACTACCCTCAAGTGAGTCTCATGCTCCACCTACGATTTGGAATATACCAAGATGTCATCAATAAAGACAACTACAAAATAGTCCAAGTATTTCCGAAACACTCGATTCATCAAATCCATGAATACGGATGGTGCGTTCGTCAACCCGAATGACATCACCGAGAACTCAAAGTGACCATACCTTGTACCAAACGCTATTTTGGGTATGTCCTCGTCTCGAATTCGCAACTGACAGTATCCTGACTTTAAGTCCAACTTCGAATACACCACCGACCCCACCAGCTGGTTAAACAGGTCGTCAATTCGAGGAATCAGATACTTATTATTGACAGTCAGTTTATTCAACTCTCGGTAGTCTATGCACAGCCGCATACTACCGTCTTTCTTCTTTACGAACAACACCGGCGCGCTCCACGGTGAAGAACTGGGTCTGATATACCCCTTCTCCAACAGTTCCTGCAACTATACCTTGAGCTCAGCCAACTCTTTCGGTGCCATCGTAAACGGAGGACGTGACACCGATCGTACCTCTAGTACCAACTCACTTGAGAAATCGATCCCCCACTGAGGAGGTGCCCCAGTAAGATCTTCAGGAAACACATCCTCGAACTCTTCCACCACTGGCACTTCCCCAGGTGATAACCTGGAAAGGCGAACCTCCAATAACGCTACAAGCGCTACTCCACCCTGATTAACTGCCCGCGCCAACTGCAAGGCCGAAATCAGAGAACATGCCACTCCATTAAGGCCCTCAAACTTGACCTCCGTCTACCCTTCTCTTCTTAGGGTCACCACCTTTGATAGACAATCAATACTGGCACGCTGCTTTGCTAGCCAGTCCATTCCCAAAATCACATCAAACTCGACTAACGGTAGTACCGTTGCTATCAACATGAAGTCGACTCCGCCTAGATCCCAACAAATGCGCCCTTTCTTCCCGGTGGTCATGAATGACCCATTGAGCATGCGCACCTTCAGCTCCGCGTCCACCAAAAATGATTCAACTCCAATCCTCCGATGAAGCTTTCCGCAAGAAAGGAGTGTGACGCTCCCCTATCAAATAACACCCTAGCGGGGTATCCGGCGACTAACACAAAGCCTAAAACATAGACATCAATCATAATGGTTTAAAAGCATGAAGCACAAGGTTAAACTTAAACTTCCTCATACCTGTCACCACATCGGGTTGGCGGATCGCTTCCTGCTGTCCAACGTTGTAGGCCCTTGGTTGCACTGGTTGGAACCGAGAAGCGCTAGACTCCGCCATCTTCCCTTTATCTACGACACTGGGGCTGGAGCGCATAGTTTGCTCCTGCCTTGCCTCCTGCTCCTCACCTCCTTAGTTACAAAAATGATCAATGTGCCCCACCTTAACACAGTTGAAGCACGTCGGTGGCCCCTTAGAGTGAGACCCTCAGGACGTCCACTTACTTTTCTCACCGGACTTGTTCGGGTGAGGCTTCCTCCTCCATCTATTCCCTTCCGACTTTCTTTGGGATTGAGAAGGCTTCCCCTCTCCTTGCTTGGGCGCAAAACCCTTGCGACGTTGGCTTCACTCAAAATCACTCTCCAATGTCCTGGCCGCCTCAACCAACTCATTGAAAACGGCTGTCTTCATGGCGATGAGGGGTTGCCTTAGATTCTCCCTCAGCCCCTGGTAGAAGAGGTTATCCCTCTCCTCATCGTCCGCCATGGTCGTCCTCACGTAACAACCCAAATGAGTGAACTCCAGAACGTACTCGTCCACCATCTTATCTCGCTGCATTAAGTGCAGAAATTGCCTCTGAAGGGCCAACCTTGTTGAAACAGGTATGAACTTCTTTAGGAAAGCATCCCCAAATTCTTCCATGGACAGGGTGCATCTAGGAAATTGGCGGCCGCTATGGCTCACCCACCACAACTTTGCGTCTCCCTCCAACATGAAGGCCGCAAACTCAGATTTCTTCTCCTCTGGCGCCTCTGCCGCCCTCAGAAGCTCTTGCATCCGTGCCCACCAATCCTCCGCATCGGTCGGTGTACCGACTCCTTTGAACATCGGGGGATGGAAGCTCAGAAAATACTTCATCTGCCGGTCTCCATGCCCGAAAACCACCCTTTCTGCCAAAGGCTCTACTCGTTTGGCTTCTCCGCCCGGCACGGCCATCGCCGTATCTGGTGTAGCAGGGGTTGCTACCTGAGCTATCGCTGCAGCTTGGGCTGCCACCATTGCTTCTGCTAGCATGCAGCAGAAGTTGGTCGGGTTTACACCCATGCCTAAAGGACCTTGAGCAGTGGCGCTGCTCGCTGAAAACTCTTCTCTTGGCCTTGACGTACCCTCCTTGTTGCTTGCACTCTTAAGAAAAGAAAGAAAACAAGTAATCAGTCTCTAATCATAAGACTCAAGCATAAGGACACTCACGGTCCCGCATTACTCTTATGTGGATAACTTCTATACGTACCGACCTTGAATATAAGCTGGCTCTGATACCAAATTATAACACCTCCCCTGTAATGACCGTATAATATGGGTCCGGCCGGGGGCCCACAATATACAGACGCCACAGCTTCAGTATTATAAGATGATATAACTACCCAAACTCAAAACTCATAAGCAAAACACAGCGGAAACATCAACCAAGACTAGAAGTTATCCACATCCATAAGAGTCTCGAAACGACCTTATGGCCTTACAACAAAAGAGAGTAGAAATCTCCAACAATACATAAACATTAAAGTGCATAGGCACACCTAAGCTACCTCGCATGCAAGCCGGAAGTCAACAACATCAAACATACAAAAACACAAAAGTAAAGTCATTGCAAGGATGGTAACACTTCATGAGACTTAGGCCTTTCTGGCCGGCGAGCTAGCTCCTGCTTGCGATCCTTGCCCTGTAAAGGTTGGTTGTAACGTGGGTCAGCAAAGGCTGACCTCAAACTGTGTAACAAACACATCTCCTCCCAGCCACCCATAACGGACCCCGGGGTACCCCTCCAACCTGCATGTCAGCAGTTCTTAAACAATATACAAAAACAAGTATAACACTAATGAACATGCTTGGATGTCTCAAACAACATGCACGTTCTCTACTGTTGAGCATATAAAGAAAAGGGGCCTACTATGCAGCATGAATTCAAAACCCGGGCTTCACCCAAGGCATGCTAACGCATATGTATCTAGCACATCATCACATCATCTGGGTACTCATTATTTCCCCATTGGCATTAAGCCGCAAACAAAAGGGGGCACTGCAATTCCCCCCAGCAACATGCAAGCCGCCACACAGAACTCTTGCCAAGGCCCCACCCACGCATTGTCTTAGACCCTCGCTTGCCTGCAAGCTCTGACTTCTCATGTCAGGATTCCGTCTAACACACTGACCGATTCTAAGAAGCCTTACTGGACCCCACCCGCTCATGGCCTCATTGCCCGAGTATGCCCCATGCTTGGCATTCTCGTCAGTCTCACAGAAGGGGACTAGTCTTGCCGGGACACTCTCCACACATGACTTGCACGTCACGGGATAGCCAGCCGACCACGGAGACAAAGCCACGCCTTAGCACATTACAATCCAAAAACCATTCCCACCCTAATCCCTCATTCGTGCTGCAACATCCCCGCGCACCAAGGAAACCATCTAACGCTAATGCAGAGCTAACCTTGTCCACCAAGGAAACCATCTACTGCCATTGAGGAGCTAACCTTGTCCGGTTCCGATTACATGTACTGTAAGACCCCCCTTTTTTTTGAAACCCCGGGGTCTTAGGCCCAGAACCGCCGCCTTGCGGTGACACCTTCGCACCCGGGAAGGTCGTCACTACAAGACGCCGATCCTGCCGGCCAAATCGATCGCAGCTGTAGCAAAAGTAGCAGTGCAAGAGAAGATAAGTCCACAACAAATCACATATATATATAAATCTCCACGAAGGGAGTGTCCACAGAATAATAAAGAGTACAGAAATGAAGGGCCTAAGCCCGGTACATCAATATCCTCACTACAGATCTCTCATGCGGAAGAAAAACAAAACAACTACTAGAAGTCGGAACTCACGGTCCCAGCTGGCTGTACTCCTGAGCTAGACTGCCCTATCTCCAACTGCACCAGTCTCCTGGGCTACTCCTCCATACTCAGCTCTACGATCCCCTAATATGATGTGGTTCGAAAACCATTAGTCTAAAAGACTAAGCCCTATCGTCCCCCACCCCTTCCCCCATGCTCCTAGGCACCGAGCGGGGAGGAAGAAAGGAAAGGACGTGAACGAGGAGAGAAATCAAAAATAGGTGACAGGGGGACCTAGCTAGCAATTTATAATCAGGTTATAATGAGTAAAGTAAGAAAGGAATATAACCTTCATTTATGTGAATACACATAAGACAAGGGATCTTCTACAAGGCTCCCATCGTATAAAATGTCCCATACCACTTTATACGTTGGGGTGTCGGTTATCACAAGCAGCATATAAATATTGAAATAACCTTAATTTATAAACTTGCCCATACAAGCTTATAGACCAAGGGGTCATTTTGTAGGGCCTAATGTATAAGCGTCTCATACCACTTATACTTTAGGTGTCAGGGTTAAATGAATCGATTATGCTATGACATGCAAGTGGGTATGATGGACATGAAAGTGCAACACACACACCCGACTCTGTGCACACAGACCTTTAGTTCCCCCTTTCGGAGCCGTTACCTCCCAGGATACCTCCGTAGTGGCAGACGGAAGCGGTGGGTTGGTCCTCGCCCACCTCAAAACCAGTAAAAGAACTACCGGTCTGACCTATCGTACGCCTCAATGCTTGGTGCACTAAGCGGACTACCGCGTACTCTTGCCGACAAGACCGCCGGACTTAAGTTTGGCGAAGTGTAAAACCACACTTTTCGAGTCATCGTATAGGCGTCGGTGCATCGACTAACCCATACCGAAGACCCACCATCTTAACTTTCTTTCCTTTCATGCACATGCAAATTTATCGTATCAGAACCGAGCCAAAGCTCCCCGGACCATCCCGTCCATCACAAGTATCAACCGAGCCAAAGCTCGCCGGACCGAAACGTCCGTCTCTTATTCCAAACCTCATCCCTTTGAACACCGCGGGATGGCGCCCCTTTGAACACCTCAGGACGACTTAACCATTTCCAATACTTATCCAACTAGTGAGTGCAGTGTGAAACCCTATTTACTAAATTACTCTTTCGATTTGTTCTTTAAGGTTTACGTTAACCCAGGACTGCCCCCGGTATTCCCTGTGAAGGGCTCTCAAGGGGCACTAGGAACTGTGTTGGGATTACGCCCAGCGTTCCCTTTCGCAAGGTACTTATTAATATTATTGGTTGATTTCCCTTACCCATTACCTTCTCATATTGCGATAGGCTAATGCTAGGGTAGTTTAGACCTTTCACTCTCGTAGGAACGACGATCTTTCGTCGAACTCACGTACCCTTTTAACACACATCAACTCGATTCCCACCACTCCTTAGAACTTTCTATGGTGACTCATCCACTTTCATTCAAACAATTCAACACGACTAACTCTACCCTATTCCAACTCTTATCCTAATGCAACTTTTCCCCAAATTACTATTTGCAGACCAACTTATACTAAGTGATGTTCATGATAGGATGTCCTTCGAGTTTTCATCCGAATGACCTAGGATTATTACTGGAGTCCTATCATGACATAAATGATTTAATTCCCGAATATTGTATTTTTCTCAATTAATCTTCTATTTAAATAATTTCTTACAAGAGCCAAATATAGACAAGTTGATCATGAAGTATACATTTTTGACATGATTAATGTTCCATAAATTCATGATAAAATTCCATATATCTAAAAGTGTCAATTTCCAAATTTGTCATTTTCTACAAACATTTATGGGGCCTAAAATTATTTTAGTAGTAAATTCCCATATTCCAAGATTTGTAAAACAACTACTTGAAATTATCATCCAAATAATTTGAGTAAACTATATTACACTACTACAGTCCTAAAATTATCACTAGCCAAACTTTCATGATTTTTCACAGAATATTTAATTCTAAATAAATTCAATACCAAAATCAACAAAGAGCATAATTGTGAATCAAGCACTATAAATATACTTCAAAAATTCCTAATTAAATTCCTAATAGTAGATATCATCCTAAAATCATCAGTGGCCCAACTTCACAGTTTTACATGTTAAATTATTCTTTAAATGATTTATTTATCAAATATGGCCATTACAATATTTATGAAGGAAGCAACCTATAAAATCCTTTAAAAATTATAATAAAAATTCAGAGACCTCTATTTAGGTCAAAAACCTCTACTGCCCAAATTTTACTAAATTCCATTTAAACTAAATGATCAAATTAAATCAAATACTAAATTGTGCATTTTGATAATTAACAAAGGAACTACCATGAATATAATCCATAGAATTCCACTAAAAATATCTAGGTGTTCAACTTACCCTAATATTCATTCTACCCTATTTTCACAATTTTTAGATGAGGTTACGTTACCATTTTGACATAGTAGTGCTTCTACCCTAAAACTACGGTTTGACTTTGGAGTTACTTAACTACTTCAAAATTCCCTAATATTTCAACCAGAGGCTTAAATATATCTAAACTAACTCTCTACTGATTTACAAGGCCATATAAGGGCATTTGCCCCTATGTCCTTCACAACCTCCTAAAGGTCCATCCTTAGGGTGTGAACTTGGGTCCAAGGGTAAGTCAACCCTAATTCATCTATTTTCCCCAAAGAGGGGAGGGTAATTAAAGTAATACTAAGTCAGTGGTCTAAAAAGGGCTGTGCCTTCAATATTTCATTTTTTTTCTTCTTTTGGCTATAAGCATACCAAGTCCTTTACAAGCCATCACATGCAAGGGGTTTCCCTAACTTGCTGTGATCCATATGGGCTGAATATTTAACCATGCCCTAATAATGTCCGCATGGACATGCCACCAAAATTTGGGGCATTTTGGAGTTGATATGCTCCAAGAATCACCTAAACAAGCCTAGGGGTAATTTGGTAATTCCACCCTAATTTTAATTCCAACTACTCCCATTTTTGGACAGGACCTAAATATGCCGTAAACCAGTTACTTCCCAAAATCTCAGGGCATTTGGGCCTCTGGATGGGCTTGGGCATCCCTTTCAAATTTCTGCATTTTGCTATTTGCAGCCCAAGGCCATTCAATTTTCTGATCTTGCAAGTGAGATATCTCAACATGCATAGGGCTAAATTGTCTAATTTTTCTACCATAGGTCTAATATACTCCTAATGGCAGGCCACCAAACTTTGGGGCATTTTGTAGTTGATATGCTCCAAAAATCAACAAAATGTAATTTATCATATTTGGACTAAAACTATAGAATTAGTTTCCCCAAAAATTCCCATTTTTTGGGGAGGGCCTAGATATTCCTAATTACGCCAAATGCCCAAACTTTCAGCCCATGTGGACGTAGGGTTTGGGCAGGGCACCCATTTTAGTTTCTGACCTATGCTAGGACCAGCCCTAGGCAAATGGCTCTATAGGGCAGTACACTTAACCAAAAATTATGTGTAACATATCAAATTAAAGGTGACTTCAAGACCTACAAATTTCATGTTGAGAACATTTTATGCAAAAGGCTGTAGGTGCCCTACAATTTGCATGCAAAGGTCGGTTATAAAAGTGAAAAATTTGACACTATTCATTCAATTAAATAATTCCTGGATTAATATATATGCATGGCACTAATCTTAAAGCAGATGGACGGCTCCTACTTTTCTTCTCCAAACCGCCTGCATGCAGCCTGAGTTTTCTCGGGGCTTTTCCCGGCCTCCTCCGGCGGTGCCATCACCGACGATCATCAGCTCCCCTCTCACGGTGGTGGGGGCAAGCTTCTGCCGGCGGCTAGGGAGGCCGGAGGTGGCGGCGCCACCTCACCCGAGAGCTCCAAACAAGCCATTAATGGCGGAAAAATAAGTGTTGGGCTCGGGATCATTCGATCCCGAACCCTAACCTAGGTATTCCTAAGATCTAAGCATGAAGAGAGAGGTGAGGGAGGACCTTCCCGGCAGCCTTGCGACGTGAGGAGCGGCGGGGAACCATGGCGGCGGTGGCGGCACTTCTCCTTCGGTTTTCACGGCTCTAGCTCAGGTTCTCTCTCACTCTCTGCTGCTCTCCTTGTCCTGAGAGAGATGAAACTAAAAGGAGAGAGGGGAAATGAGGAGATGAAGTATAGAGGTGGGTGGGTGATAATTCCTATGTGAGAGGTGGAGGGTTTGCCTTGTTTTTGTCACCATTCATGCATGGGTGGGCCCCACTCCATCCACCTCCTCCTCCATGACTCCATGGGTCGGCCAGCCCATGTGGGGGCTGATGGCATGGGTCCAAGTGGCTTATTCCACTAAATACCCTTAAATATACCCCCTTCTCTCTCCTAAATTATTCTTTAATTTTGAGATTCTCGCTCTCTCTCTCTCTCCTAGTCACTAAGTTGGCTGGTAAATCTCATATTGGCAGCCCACATGTTTATTTTATCCACCAAAATATGGTTAGCCCAAGTGAGTTGGGCTTGAGCTTGAGTTAGCCCATTTGGGCTAGCTTGACCCAAATCTGGGCTAGGGTTGACTTAGGTCAATTTGGTCTTTGAGGTTGGCCAAAATGGGTCCTTGGTGACCCATTGGCCTCCCATAAGGCCTAGGTAGGGTTGTATTGGCCCCTTGAATGTCACTTGACCCTTAGGCAGGGCACTTGACCACTTTAGGGCTAGAGTTGACTTTGGGTCAACTTAGCCTTTTTTATTGGCCCCAATGGGTCCTTGGTGACCCATTGGCCTCTCAGTAGGGTTATGAAGGTATGTGTGGGGTCCACTTGGCTAAGGGAACTTCAATTGGCCCTTGTGCAGGCCAGTTTGACCCAATGTAGGCTAGGTTGACCCATTTAGGGTTAGAGTTGACTTTGGTCAACGTAGCCTCTTGGGTGGACCCCAATGGGTCTTAGGTGACCCATTGACCTCACTCTAGGGTTAGGTGGGCTTGGGTGGGGTCCACTTGGCTTGGGGATGGTCAGTTGACCCTAAGTAGGTTAGTTTGACCATTTTAGGATTAAGGTTGACTCGGGTCAACTTAACCCCTTTGACTGACCTCCATGGGTCCTTATTGATCTAATGGATCTTACCATGGGTTGATGAGACCATGGTAGGGTTTTGAAGTCTTGGTGAAGCCCCATGGTTATCTTAAACTAAGGTTCAAGAATTTACTATTTGCAGACCATAGTGGTCTCACCCACATTCTTAGGTTTTCTTAGTCTTCTTGGGCTTCCTAGGGTTTGGTCATGACCTAGTCATGGCCAAAAACCACACTTAGGGGTATAGTTGGAAATGGGATGTTACACGTACTCACTCGAGAGAAGGGGAAAAACATCACAAACATCACAAACGACATCTTGCCGCAACGAATCTCTACGAATACTTAAAGCTCGTATGCAAAATCACCGAGTCGGACTAACGGTCGCGACAATGACTTCACCCACCATGACTAATCCACTAACGGAGCGGATCTCTAATGCAAAAATATGCCGGGGACGGACTCAATCGACCCGGATGTTCCTCTTGAACCTTGGCGACCCAAACCCCTCTCATTTGAGAGTTTGGTGCCCAAAAACTAGAAAGTAAAAGACGCTAAACATGCATCCTAAAACCAAGAGGAGAAGTGTCGTTACCTTCCGACCTCTCTTCCTAGCCATGGCAACATAGCTTGATGAAAACCTTTGCAACGGTCTTGCCTCCACGGATCTGGACTCGGCTCACGATTTGGAGCACCTAAGCTTCTCCGACAGCCGGATCTCTCCATCACCTTCTTCCTTGCTCTCCCTTCTCTCTAGATATTAGAAATAGAGTGTTTGTAGAAGAATGAGGGTTTCTATACCCTATTCCCGGACTTAACTCAGCAAGGGCAACCCTGGACCATCAGATCCCAAAAGAAGGAGATGAACAGCCACGATCCGAACTGAAAATCAAAACACATAGGCCGAACACGGCTTGTGACACGCCTGTGTCCAAGGCCGTGTTCCCCAACCGATGCCGAAACCGTCGCACCCAAAGCAGGACACGGGCTCTGAACATGCCCGTGTCAGAGCTGACACGCCCATGTCATGCAATACACACCTGTATGCCTGGGTGTGTTCCTCCGTCGATATAGGTCCAAACACAACCCGAGAAGGACATAGGTACCTGACATGCCCGTGTCACATTTGACACGGCCGTGTCCAACTCGAACACATCGGGGCTCCAGGCCGTATTCAATCCCCTTACATGGCCTGGCTCACAACCCGAGAAGGACACGGCCTGGGACACGCCCGTGTCTCATGCTGTGTTCGAAGTCTCGATGATCGTCGACTGCCTCTTCGTCGACTTCGCAGAAAAATTCGTCGAACATGCTCGATATGGCCTTGGACACGCCCGTGTCCCAGGCTGTTTTCACTGTCTCAACACATCATCGAGCGCAGTTTGTCGACCACCCGGGCTCTCGACGAACCCGACACGACACGGCCATGGACAAGCCCATGTCCTAGGCCGTGTTCCCTCTCTAGACACATCGTCGAGCGAAAATCATCGATTTCCGGGGCTCTCGACGAACCCGTCATGACACGGCCATGGACACGCCCGTGTCCTAGGCCGTGTGATCCTTACCAAGACCCAAACTTAGCTCTCGACGCTGCTCGTCCTTCTTTCAAATTTTGGGGTGTTACATCCAGGTCTCCTAGAAGATGGAGACCTGCCTCTAGGTCGCCCAGAAGATGGCGACCTGCCTCCAGGTCGCTAAGAGGATGATGACCTGCCTCCTTAGCCCGCCAACAATAGATTAGCTCCAGAAGACAAGTCCCTAACCGCGCGACCTGGCGCAGGCCCCGTGGACTCCTAGTTCTACTCGCACAAATCACCGACTCACTGGGGGTGATGTTACTAAGACCATTACCTCCTCGGGCCTATAAATTGCCCCCATACCTCTCATTCGAGAGGACATCCAGACAGGGGGGCAACCTCCGGTAAGGTCAAGCATCAGACCTTGCAGACCCCACTTTCCAGTCCGCGCGACCTCACCTGCCCTCTCTACCGACCTCACTTCTCAGTCCACGCGGCCTCCTCTGGCAACTTCTTTCCTTAGCCGCCAACTTCCCCCTATGTACCCTTTATTTTCTTTCCATGCAAAGGTGTAACTCAAGCTGTAATAACTGAATATTAATTAAAGGAAAGCCCGTCGCAAGAGTGGCATTTAAGCCGCGACGGGCGAAGTCTGCTGTTGCCGCTGCTAGCGGCCCTCTCTTCTTCCCAACTCACTTCTCTCGGCATCAACCTGCAAGCAAAACCATCAAAGTAACCATCTACTTGATAGTTCCTGATCAACCTCTCGACCATCTCCGCACTCGGATCAACATCCTCCTATCCTCTATGCCCGCAACCCATGATCAAGAGCTTGCTCCACTCTCGAGCACTCAGAAGCTTTTCCTTGCATCCTCAACAACCTCTCCGTTATCCCCGTAACCTTCTTCTCCAATCATACTCGCTTGTGAGACCGAACACACCCGTTAGCTGCTGGTGCTCGCGACAACCTTCTCCTCTCTCCGTTTTCGCGCATCAACAAATATATAAAGAATTTTTCAGAAGATTGTCAACAATAATAATCAATCAGAAGAATAAGAAAAGAACATCTGCAACCAGAGAACAAGAAACAGAGACAAAGAAACTTCTTGTTCATCATTCTTCTCTTCAAGCTTTTCTTCCAGCAACACAATATTCAATCTGAAACCAAAAAGCTCGTTCTCTCATAATTATTTACTGGAAGAAAAGTGTTCATATTTAAAGGCCTACACCCCGAAGCAAAGTTTCCTCTCCTGACCAGATTTCTATAACCCAGGGGGAGCTTTGACAACATCAACAAATCCCCTAGTATTCTTAGAGGATTGAGACAGAGAAGACACCATATTTTATTTTCTTTCACTATGTACAGGGTTATAGCTCCATTCAAAAGTTAGATCCTTTGGTTCTCAAGTCTCCTAATCAAAAGACTTGGTTTGGGTTTTGGGCACCTGATCAAAAGATCAAAGGGTTGCTAGATCTCCCTTAGAAAATAGATCTTGTGGTGACAGGGCACCTGAACAAAAACCTATGGTGACATGGCACCTGGACAAAAACCTGTGATGGCAGGGCACCTGATCAAAAACCTATAGTGCATTCCTACCAGGGTGGTAGAAGAGTGGATGTTCCCAGGTTTATTGGGGAACCACTATAAATTTCCTTGTGTCGTTTGGTTGTGCTCTACTTTTTATTTGCTGTGCTATAATATTTCTTTTCTTAAATTTATAAGTATCACCTATTTTAATATGATGTAAAAACAACTTAAAGTTTTTAAAATACTCTATTCACCACCTCTAGAGTTAGTTAGATCAATCCCTCACTTTTCATTAGTATCTGAGGTATCACTTTTAATTGGTATCAGAGGGATATATTACTTGGTTGTAGAGGCTAAGACCTGAACCAAAAGATCTTTGTTTGATCTTATATACTCTAGTTGTATTTTTATCATGACACAAAATAAGGAGTATTCAAGCACCAGACCTCCAGTGTGTAATCTTAATAAATTTGCACTTTGGAAGGCAAGGATTAGGATTTATATGAATTACATTGATGAAGACATATACGATTCTATTTTGACAGGTCCCCCACTTCCAGTAGCAATTACAAGCACAAGTACTGTTCCACCACCTGAGTGGATTGAAGCATAAAAGAAGGCAAAGATTGTAGATGCCAAGATAATGAATATACTGGCCCAAACTATGTCTGATGACATATTCCAGAAGGTTGCAGAATGCACTTCAGCAAAGACCATTTGTGACTCACTGAATGCTATGGTGGCAGGATCTGCTGAGTCTCTTAGCTAAGAGATTCTATAAGATGACAATGAAGAATTTCAGAAGAAGGTCTTCCAGAAAAGATGACAACCAAGGTATGATAAAACCCCCACTAAAGAAATAGTTTGTTATGGGCGCAGGAAACCTGGACACATACTACCATAATGTCCAAAAACACAGAAGAAAGATAAGAGAAAGGAGAAAGACTCCAGGAAGCAATCCAGCAAGCCATCCTCTAGCAAATACAAAAATAAGGAAAGAGGATTTGTTGCAGAGACTTGGAGTGAATCTGAGTCAGAATCTTCATCCAGCTCCAGTGAGGACGAAGAAGAAGCTAAAGCCAGAGACATATGCTTGATGGCAATCAATGCATCTTGCAGCAACTTTGATGCTGATGATTCAGAAGCAGACAATTCAGAAGATGAATTCATGTTAGAAGAAGATTAAGTAATCTCTTCTTTTGATTTTTCGTCTGATCAATTTAAAACTGATTTCAAATTATTATATAATGATTTAATTAAATCTGAGAAGGAAATCAAACTTCTCAGAGAGAAATTAATTGAATTTGAAAATGTTTCTTCTGAAAACTTAAAGCTTAAAGAAGAATTAAAAACTGCAAATGAACAAATACTTTCTTTAGAAAACAAATTAAAAGAGGCTAAGCAATTTGAAGAATCCGTTAATGGGAGAAGCATCAAATTGATGGACATCACAAGTACAGTGATTGCTAGACTTAATGGCAAGCTGGGCTTGAGAGCTTCATCTAATCAGCTTCCATCTCTTTAACAGAATAATATATTGTCTACCCCTATAAAATTTGTTTCTGAAAAAGGCAAATAAAAGGTAGAAGTTAATAATAAAGGAACACAAATTTTATCTAAGACTCAACCTAAGAAAAGGAAAAATTTTAACAAAAATTATGGTCAACATATTTTGTCAAACCAAGCTCGACGAAATGAATATTGTTCATCGAACTCAGATCGACGAACTATGAATGAAGATTTTAGGTGTAATTATTCATCTAACTGCGCTCGATGAACTCAACATGATTCGTCGAACCGCAATCGATGAACGAGGGGCTCAGAGAATGAACACTTTCATTCTGCGAGCGGAGTTCGATAAACTCATCCCTATTCATCGAACGCAGATCGATGAATCTATTATAATTCATCGAACCCAGTTTCTTATAACATAAATTTGAATTATTTTCAAAATTTTAAAACTAAAACATTTATCAATCCTTTTACTCAGTGGATTATTCCTCCTAGGAGATATCATCAACTTGGGTATAAGGACCAACCTGAATTTTCTTACATTTCCAGTTTTAAATTTGAAAGAACAAGTAATCTTGTTTGGTACAAGTAAAGAACTATCCTATCACAGAGCAACAATGGTATATGGATAGTGACTGTTCAAAACATATGACAGGAAGTAAGGGCAACCTGACTGATTTCAAAGCCAAGCTTGGACCAAAGGTGATATTTGGAGACTATAACTGTGGACAAACAGAAGGATATAGAAATGTCATAGTTGGAGCTATTACTTTCAGGAAGGTAGCAAATGTAAGTGGTCTCAAGTATAACATAGTGTCCATAAGCCAGTTATGTGATGAAGGTTATCAGGTATCATTCAATCAGTCATCATGTATTATTACTTCTGATAAAAATAAAATTGTTTTAACTGGAATTAAACAAGGAAACATATATGTAGTAAACTTTAAATCTGCTAATATAGAAATTTGTTTATTTAATCAAACTAGTTCAACTAATGATTTATGGCATAAGAGACTAGGCCATGTAAACTTTAGGAATATTGCTAAACTATATAGGGACAACCTTATTAGAGGACTGCCTTCTGGTTCTTACAAAAAGGAAGGACTCTATATGACCTGTCAATTAAGCAAGCAAACCAAAAATATTTTCAAATCCATAAATAAAAGTGATTCACCCAGAATTTTGTACCTACTACATATGGACCTATTTGGCCCTATTGCTGTACAAAGTTTGGGTGGAAAGTCATACACTCTAGTTATTATTGATGACTTCTCTAGATTCACTTGGGTGTTCTTTCTGAGAAACAAGTCAGATAACTTTAAAGTTATTACAGATTTTCTTAAGAACATACAGATTGAGTACTCTACTTAGGTTGCATTGATCAGAAGTGATCATGACACAGAGTTTGAATCTCTTCTCATGCAAGAATTCTGTGAGAAGGAAGGTATCAGGCATTGTTTTTCTGCTCCTAAAACTTCTCAACAAAATGGGGTAGCAGAAAGAAAAAATAGAACCCTTATTGAATCAGCTGGGACATTGCTTGTAGATGCTTATTTGCCCCTATCCTTTTGGGCAGAGGCTGTAAGCATAACAGATTATGTTCTTAACAGAAGTTTAATTTATAAAATAAAGGGTAAGTCTCCCTATGAATTACTTAAAGGGAAGCAACCTAAAGTAGATTACTTTAAAGTTTTTGGCTGTAAGTATTATATTCACAATAATAATAAGAAACACCTAAGAAAATTTGAAGCCAAGGCTACATAGAGAATTTTCCTTGGATATTCCCAAATCAGCAAAACTTATAGGGTATTTAATAAATCAACATTAAAAATAGAAGAATCTGTACATATATCTTTTGATGAAGCTAATATATTTTCCAAGGAGAAGGATTCTTCTACCATAGACAATTTACAGGTACCCTATTTGTATGAGAAGTTGGATGATTTAAACCTTACCCAAGAGGTTACATTTCATCCTTCTCCACAGATTGATGAAGAAAGTGAAGAAGAAAGTGCTGAAGCATTTGAACCAACAACAACAAATATAATTCCACAAGAGAAATTAATGCCACAAGCTGTTGATGAACCAACTCCTCCTGCTGATCTTGTCACACTTAGAGATCATCCCATATCTCAAGTGATTGGAGACATATCAGTTGGTGTGCAAACAAGGCATCAACTTAACCAAGATCCGTTGCATGCTTGCTTCATTTCTCAAATTGAACCTCAATCCATAAAAGATGCAGTGCAAGATCCTCATCGGATTATTGCAATGCAAGAGGAGCTCAATCAAGTTGAGAGGTGTAGAGTTTAGGATTTAGTTCCAAGACCCAAATACTACCCAGTCATTGGAACTAAATGGGTCTTCATGAAAAATTGGATGCACAAGGATCAATTATGAGGAACAAAGCAAGACTGGTAGCCCAAGGTTATTCAAAGGAAGAAGACATTGACTATGATCAAACCTTGGCTCCTGTTGCAAGACTTGAAGCCATCAGGATATTTCTTGCATATGCTGTCTATCAGAAGTTCAAAGTATACCAAATGGATCTCAAGAGTGCATTCCTCAATGGAGAATTAAAAGAGGAAGTTTATGTTGAACAACCTCAAGGTTTTATCTCCTCAACTCATCAATCTTATGTTTTTAAACTGCATAAAGCTCTTTATGGTTTAAAGCAAGCTCAAAGAGCTTGGTATGAGAACTTAGCTAGCTTTCTTTTAGAACATAAGTTTATTAGAGTGATGGAGACATTACTGACACGACCGCCATTGATACCTGTCTGAGAGAGTTCGTCGATTGGGACTGTTGGGTATTTTATCCACACTAACCCAGATTTGATGAAGTCACAATTGAACCAAGATGAATTAAGTTTTATTTGATGCTTGGCTTGAGTTATGTGTGTGCACGAATTCTTATGGGAAGTGTAGACCAATGTCAGTCTACAATGGGTCACCAAACACAGGACCATACAATGTAATCCCTCATTGTGTGTTCCAAAGTGTTGACTCATGTGTAGACTCTCTATTGGGATACACTTCATATTCAAGCTCTAGGACTATGTGAAAAGACTTAATGCTGATTTCACCTTAGAAGAAGAAATATTCTGTCAGAAAAATTTTCCTAAGTAAAGTACTCGAGTAGTTCCTTACTTTCTCGAGTAAGTTACTGAGTGTATACTCGAGTAGTAATTCACTTACTCGAGTAGCTAAGATATACTCAAGTAGTCCAATTATGCCTCTCGAGTAGTTCATCTTATATACTCGAGTAGTTTCCTTTTACCTCTCGAGTTTACAGAATTCTCTTCTAAAGTTTTTCTAAGTTATATACTCGAGTAGTACTATAGTGTACTCGAGTAGTTCTATCTTCTGTCTCGAGTTAATTGTATTCTGACTCTCATGTAGTTCCTACTTACTCGAGTAGTCTAAATCATATACTCGAGTAGTTCATCTACTACTCGAGTAGTCAAATGCTTTTAATCGTGTAATCCAAATTCCCCCTCTAGAAAATTTCTCTAAGTGAATTACTCGAGTAGTTCCTGTTATATACTCGAGTAGTTCTAATTGTCTCGAGTAATTCATCTTATATACTCGAGTAATTCCCTATGTCTCGAGTAGATTATCTTATATACTCGAGTAGTTCAGTTTTTCCTGTTCCAGAAATTTTATAAGTGTTTGTCTCGAGTAATCTCTATATACTAGAGTAGTTCATTCTTATATACTCGAGTAGTATTTATTATACTCGAGTAATTTACTCCATCTCTCGTGTAAGTACTTAAGTACTCGAGTAAGTCATTTTTGTTACTCGAGTAACTGAGTCTTTCTCATTCTTATTTACTCGAGTAGTTGACTCCATGTACTCGAGTAATGATTTCTTTTTCTCCCGAATAATTTTTCTCATGTACTCGAGTAGTCATCTTCTACCTACTCGAGTAGTGCTGCATATACTCGAGTAGTTCTGCTTGACTCGAGTAATTTACTTTGACTTTTCAGAAATTCTTTAAGTCCAGACTTAATGGCCATATTCTTAAACGATGACGTGATTGGTCCACGTGTATCTCTCATAATGACTAATTTAAGTCTAATCTTCTCCTCTCCTATAAAAGGTCTTGTCAAACCGACAAACCCTAATCCAAGTTTTCAAAGAAAATTATTCTAAGAAGTTTTTGCAGCCGTACTCTCTCTCTAAGAAGATTTCTGTCTCCTCTCTCTCTCTGCAAGAAATGGAAATCCGCCGCCGTCACTGTCTCTGATTTCCGACTGACTAGGGTTTCTTCTTTTCAGAGGATTCAGATTAAGGAGACTCTACAGATCGAGATCTCCGCTCAACGCTTCATCTTCTCATTTGATCGTGTAAACTCGAGAAGTTCCAGATCTGATATTGCCGAGATTCTTCTTCAATATTCTGATAAAGCCGCACGCCTAGAAGAAGGAATTTCTGATTTACTGTTGCAGATATGAACCAGAGAATTTACTGTTTGTATATCTGTACTACTTTATTTCATTATTATAGGAGAAGTTTTCTCCGAGTGTAGGAGTTTTCAACTCCGAGATTGTAGGAAGTTTTGCCTTCCGAGTGTAGATCCGTTTTGTGGATCGAGTTTGTAGGAACATTGTTCCGAGGGCAGGATTGTTTTCCAATCTGAGATAGTGGAGTAACCGAGTCTAGTGTATTTCTAGATCAGTGAGGGAAATTGGATGTACCCAAGGTTGGGGAACCACTATAAATCTTGCCTCGTCTGTGTTTGCTTGTTTAGTAGATAGATCTGTACTTTGGTTGAGATTTTTTTTATTCCGCAAAAAGACGCACATCTCACATATTCACCCCCCTCTAGGTGATTTAGGTTGGCAACTATTATCTTTCAATTGGTATCAGAGGGAGGTTGATCGTTAAAAGGTTAACACCTTGATCAGATCCTTAAATAGTTGTCATTTGAGATCTACCAAATGGACAAGGCTAAAGATTTTGCCAAGCTTCCATTGTGCAACAAAAATAATTTCCCTATGTGGAAAGAGAGAATCAAGTTCTTCATGGAAGCTGTGGATCCAAGGATCTTCATGATAGTTGAAGAAGGTCCTTATATTCCCATGACCGTCTCCACTATAGATCCAACTAAGAAAGTCCCCAAGAAACTTATGGATCTAGATAATGATGAGATTGCACTTGTCTCATTGGACAAAAAGGCGAAAAATATCATAGCAAGTGCAGTCGATGATTCAATGTTGCAAAATCTGATTCACTGCCAGTCTGCAAAGGAGATGTGGCAGTCTCTAGTTATCCTGATGGAAGGCACAGAAGACGTGAGGGATGATAGAAGATCCCTACTTAATCAGAAGTATGAGGCTTTCTGACAAGGAAACAAAGATACCATTGCTGACACCTTCGAGAATTTCTTCAAGATAGTGAATGAGCTAAGGGTCTATGACAAAGTCTTCACTAATGGAGAGCTAAATGATAAGTTCTTGATATCCCTGACTAAGGAATGGGATAACAAGGTCTGTGCTATAAGGGAGTTTGGAAAACTGGCCGAGACAGATCCTCAGAATCTCTTCGGGATGCTGATGTCGTATGAGCTCTAAATCAACACCAGGAAGGTTGAAGAAGAGAAAAACAGGTCTGCATTCAAAGAGAAGTCTGTTGCTTTAAAGGTAGACACCTCTAAGAAGTCCAAGGCTGTTCCCCCTACTCCAGCACCAGAAGTTAGTGAAGAAGAAACCTCAGAGCCAAGCACCTCAGGCTCTGAACTATCAGAAAGAGAGTTCTCACTACTCTCTCAACAGTTCAAGAAATTCTTTGAAAGTGGAGGATAAGATCTACCTTAACTCTAGAGGGGGGGGGGGGGGTGAATAGAGTATATTAAAATAATTTTCAAGTTAAAAATTATTTGTAGTGGAAGACTTAATTTAAGTATAGGTGTAAGGTGCTTGCAGTAACTAAAAGAAAATGAATGCAAGAAATAAAACAACACAGCACACAGCAAAACACAAAGAAGCAACCAGAGGATACAAGGAGCTATAGTGGCTCCCCAATCAATCTGAGTACATCCACTCTTCTACCACCCTAGGTAGGAATCCACTGCATGATGAGTTGATCAGGTGTCCTGGGCACCAATGAGCTTTTGATAAGGTGCTCAAAAACCAAACTAGATTTTTTGATCAGGTGTCTTGCCACCACTGAGTTTTGACAAGGTCTCAAAAACCAACACAAACATTTGAAGGGAGTTTGATAAACCCTTTACAGCAGAGAGTGAGAGAGAGAGAGAGGTGAGATGATCTTCTTTGTCAACAATCAGAGAGAAGATAGAGGATGTTGTCAAAGCTCCCCCTGAGATCTTGAGTTGTTCAGGAAGTGAAGCTTTGCAATAGGGTGATAGGCCTTCAGAAGATTTGATCTCCATCAAAAGATGATTCCAGCAGTTGCTGAAATGTGTGGTGTCTGGAGTCTTGAATGATAAGGCCTTTTAACACTGGAATCAAAAGGGATCTAGAAGTTTCAGTATATTGATCTCCTTCAGTGATGTGTGTTCCTGTAAGAATTCTATCTGTGTGTCTGTAACTGTTTTCTCTCCTTCTTCTTGTTGTTATTGTTTTTGTTGTTAACCAGCAGAATGAATAATCTTTTATTCCTTAGATCTGAATAGAATAATTCTCTGTCCAAGATAGCCGTTAGCCTGTCATAAATGACTTCCTTAAATGCATTTTGTCTTCTGGAGGAAAGTCCAATAAAACATTCCTTTAAAATCTCCTTGAAACTTGCTCCAGATTAATTGAAACAGCTACAAGATTCTTGAAATAAATGCTGGGAATAAATAGAAGGGAATACCAAAACTGACTGAATTTGAATCTTGAAAAATGTCGATCTCTCCAAAAAAACGTCGACCTGAGCTTAACTATCGTTGAACTGAGCTCAGCGACTGGACTTAGGCTGAAGCAGAAATCGTCGATCTGAGCTCAACTATCATCGAACTGAGCTCAGAGATAGGGAAACAAACTAGAGACAAGAACATCAATCTGAGCTTGAAGATCGTCGAACGGAGTTCGACGACTCGTTGAAGTGAGCTCAGAGATCGTCGAATGGAGTTTGACGATTCGTCGAAGTGAGCTCAGAGATCGTCGAATGGAGTTCGACGATTCGTCGACCTGAGCTCGACGAAATGACTTAGTCTCCTGAACTGAAATATCTGGTCTTGAGGGTCTTGAGGGCAGCTTTCAAACCTAAATACTAACCCTTAGACTCAATCTAATTGACCTTTAGATCTATACAAGGAGGTCAAAATAAATTTCCTAAAGGACATAGTGATCCTTGCCCAAATCAGTAATAGGGTGTTCCAACATTCTTGAAGAAGAAGAAGCAATGGAAAGGCAAGGATGCCTCTTATAGAAGATCACGACGCAATGGTGATCCGCAAAGAAAAGGCTCAAACAACCATGACAGGTATAATTCTAAACAGAACAAAAATATTTCGACTGACATTGTTTGTTATTGTTGTAATAAGCCAGGACACGTCATCGCTGACTACCCTCATAAGAAGAAGGAGGGTGGTAGAAGAGAGGAAAATAAGTCCTCGTACCACAAGAAGAGGACAGAGAAGAGCTTGATGGCCAAAAAGGGCAAAACTCTTAGTGACTCTGACTCATCTGAGTCGAGTGAAAAAGAAGAAGCCTATTTTGGACTCATGGCTCAAACTGATGATGAACAAGAGCCCAAGTTCATTAGGAAGGTAAACTCTCACACTCCTCTCTCTGATTCTGAAGTTTCTAAACATGATTGTGAGGATATCTCTTCTGATGATAAGTCAGAACTCATGGCCCAATATAAGGAGTTAATCATGGCTTATGACAAATGTCGTCGAGTCGTGAAAACTCAGGCTAAAAAGATAAAGTCTCTCAAAGCTGAAGAGAGCGTCTTGAGAGAGAAAGTCGTAAAGACTGACTCGCTCGAAGAGAACTTCAATAATGCTATTGAAGAATATAATAAGGCTCCTGAGCACCTTGACCTCAAAGGGACAATCATCAAGGAACTGGAAGCCCAACTTGCTGC
Organism: Platanthera guangdongensis; assembly: GCA_039583875.1. Classification (NCBI taxonomy): domain Eukaryota; kingdom Viridiplantae; phylum Streptophyta; class Magnoliopsida; order Asparagales; family Orchidaceae; genus Platanthera; species Platanthera guangdongensis. The sequence goes on from CM077150.1 coordinate 105,007,376, forward strand.
TGAAAAGAAACTTGTTGAAAGTTTCTCGAAGCCCAAGATAGTTCTTCCATTCGTTGCTGAATTCTCAGCCAAGGCCAATGGTGCTGGATTAGGCCATGAAGAAGCTCCTAGTAAATTCTCTAGGAGAAATAAGGCTCAACGAAAGAATAAGGCCGCCAAAAAGGCCTTAGCCAAAGAGAAGGGGAAAGCCCCTCATGATCAGACCACGTTCAAGAAGGTTATATTTCCTTCAAATGAGTTTGATTTTGACTCATCCTACGGGCACTTTGCTAGGCCTACCTATGTAGAGCCAAAGTCCCGTTATCAAGGATGGACTCGACCCAGAGACTTTGGCGAAAGTGTCTTTAAGGTACCTTATGAAGAAGTAATTCTTCAGAGCTATGGTCCTTTCAATCATGGCCATAACTTCAAGAAGGCACCAAAGGCAAAGCCTATTGTAGAAAAGCCTGTAAAGGAGAAGAAGCCATGTGATTGCCATCATCATGAGGCATCTTCCTCCAAGAATGCTGCCCCTGCTAGACCACAATTCCAAAAGGTCAAGCAGGAGAACTTAAGGCGAAGATACAACAGATTTGACTGTTGGTGTTATGGCAGAATTGGTCACTTTGACATTGATTGTTGGTTTAATCCTAGAAATGCTGCAACCCCATATGTTGGCAATATGAGGAAGACCACTCCTAATGCTAATATTCGTAGGGGGAGTGTTCTAACCCGAGACCAAAGACCCAAACGTATTTGGGTTCCTAAATCTAACTGATTGTGATTGCAGGAATGTCCAAAGGCCAACAAAATGCCAATCTGGTATTTGGAAAGTGGATGCTCTCGGCATATGAACGGGACAAGAAGCCTTATTCAGAATTTTACTCTAGTTGTGAAAGGACCGAAGGTCATCTTTGGAGTTTCAGACCGTGGAATTACTAAACGCTATGGTATGATTACTAACAGTAATGTATCCTTCTCAGATGTGGCTTATGTTGAAAGTTTGGAACATAACCTTATAAGCATAAGCCAACTCTGCGATAAAAGATACATAGTTGAGTTTCACGCTGACAAGTGCTTGATAAAATCTGTTGACAATATGGAAACGATTCTATCCGGCACTCGAAGCAGAAACATTTTCTGTTTGAATTTCATTTGCATAGATTCTTCGACACCGGTGTGCTTTTTAGCAAAAGATAGTGCATATCTTGGTGACCAATGACACAAGAGATTAGCACATATTAATTCCAAAACTATAAATAAATTATTTTCAATGAACATAGTACGTGATGCCCCAAATGTCAAGTACGTCAAAGATAGACCTTGTCATGCATGTGTAAAAGGCAAGCAAACAAGGGCTACCTTTAAAAGCGTTATTGGCAAGGATTCTAATAGATGTCTTCATCTACTGCATATGGACTTGTTTGGTCCACTGCAAATTAGAAGTTTGGGAGGTAAGGGTTATATGTTGGTAATTGTTGATGATTACTCGCGCTTTGCGTGGGTGTTCTTTCTGAAACACAAGTTAGATACCTTCGACATCTTTACTAATTTTGTCAGGCAAGTCCAGAATGAGTACAACTGCTCCATAGTCAAAATCAGAAGTGATAATGGAACAGAGTTTAAGTCTGGGGCCATGACAGAATTTTGTGAAAGCTTAGACATCTTTCATGAGTTTTCCTCTCCTCATACTCCACAACAAAATGGAGTGGCCAAGAGAAGGAATAGAACGCTCATAGAGGCCTACAGGACCATGTTGTGTGATGCTTCACTTCCAGAATATTTTTGGGCTGAAGCCGTCAACACTGCATGCCACGTGCAAAATCGAGCTCTCATAAACAAAAACCACGATAAGACACCTTACGAACTTCTGAAGGGCAGGAAACCAACAGTCTCATATTTTAGAATTTTTGGCTGTAAATGCTTCGTGCTAAACAATGACAAGTATCATACTACTAAGTTTAGCGAAAAGAGTTTTGAAGGTATTTTTGTAGGTTATAGTAGCCATAGTAAGGCAAATAGGATTTTTAATAAAAAAACCCTGGTGGTAGAATAATCGATACATGTTGTATTTGATGAGATGAGTTTGCTGCAAAGCAACTCTTCTAGTGTGCTTATTGAAGAGGTTGATGATTACTCGCTCTTCTAGTGTGCTTATCGAAGATGCAGGTGCAAAGCTGAAAGAAATTAGCTTGGATGAACCGTCCGAAGACAAAGGTGAAAAGTTCATCAAGATGACCACTCCAACCCCTATTGGAGAGGCTGATGATCAATATGAAGAAGTCATCCAAGATGAAGAAGTCACTCCGGTGATTGAAGATAATCCAAATACAAGGACTGTAGAGCTCAGACATTTGAAGGATCATCCCATGGACCAGATCATAGGATATCCCCGAGATGGTGTCAGAACTCGTAGAGCTACAACTAATGAGAATCTATATTTAAGTTTTCTCTCATAGGTTGAACCAAAGAATTCTGACGAAGCAAACTCAGATGCATCATGGATAATAGCAATGGAAGAAGAACTGAACCAGTTCAAGCGCTGCAAAGTATGGAAGCTTCTTCCAAGACCCAAAGGTAAGAACGTCATTGGGACAAAATGGGTCTACAGGAACAAGATGGACAAGGATGGAATGATAGTAAAGAACAAGGCCAGACTTGTCGCCAAAGGTTATTGTCAAGAAGAAGGAATCGAATTTGACCAAACGTACGCTCCAGTGGCAAGGCTGGAGGCTATAAGGTTATTCCTAGCATATGCTGCACTCAAAGGTTTCACTGTCTACCAGATGGATATGAAGTCTGCCTTCCTTAATGGTAATATAAAGGAAGAGGTGTATGTGGAACAACCTCCAGGTTTCGTTGATTCTAACTTTCCTGATTACGTTTATTTACTGCATAAAGCATTATATGGTCTGAAACAAGCTCCTCGAGCTTGGTATGAGACGCTGTCTAGCTTTCTACTTGAGAACAAGTTCACAAGGAGAAAGATAGACAAGACATTATTTCTTAGGGAAATTAAAGGCAAGATTTTGCTAGTGCAAATCTATATCAACGACATTATTTTAGGCTCTACTGATGACAACCTCTGCTGTTAAATTTTCTCAGCGTGGTCAGCAAGGTAGCCCAAACGCCAAATTAATATCTTCGGCACTGCCCAGTTCGCACGTTGAACCAGCGGAAAACCAAGGAACAAGGCTAATCCCAACAAACAATGGAAGCACAAGCAGATCTTATATACATTCACTTCTTTACAATGTGAGGTATACGTAGCGAGACATGATTTCGCTAGTATAAACAGCTATAAACATAAAGCACCAAAACACAAGCCGGGCGGACAGCACCGGAGTCCGCCGAGATCGCCGAGGTCGCCGAAGTACGCTGAGAGCGCCCGAACTTAAGCTGCAATCCGCCGAATAGCCACGGAGTCCGCCGAAGCCGCGAGGCCGCACCGACACACCGTTATTCATCTCCTGCTGAAGCTGAACTGAGGAACACCCCCCCTACCCGCCTGAAGTCGGCAGACAGGTTATTGAAGCTGGCAAAGATGAAACAGAGCTGACAAGCCACAGAGCGACCTCCTGCTGAATCCGCAGAGACTGCACACTTCCAAGTACTTGACCGAAGTCAAAGCCAAACTCCTGGCTCCTTGAAGCTACCCGCGCGACCTGCACACAGCAAACCGTCAGCCCTGAATCAATCCGCGTGGATAGACAAATTGAGACCACAACACCTCGTCGAACCCAACTTACTGTTCACTCAGTTACTGTAGACCTGCCAGAGGGGTCCTATTTATAGGCGAGGTGAGGAGTGTGGTCACCGCCATAGAGATAGAGACACCGCCCCAGCTCGCGCGATAGCAAAACACCGTCCTCCGAGTCCGCAAGGACTTAGCCGGATACCAAGGAAAACCGCCAGGAGCAAGGCAACATTGGCGAACCCTGATCAGTCCGCCCAGGCTATGCGGACAAGGCATCAGCCCGCAAAGCCTCCAACCACTGCAGGACAGCAACCCCCTTTAATGGTTGTCCGCACAAACCCGAGGCAGTACGTAAGACACAAGCCTCAATCCGCCACAAGTCCACGACCAAAGGCAGATAGCAAGTCCGCCCGGTCGACAACGGACTTGGCGGATACGGCGGACACCATGGTCTTGGCACAGAGTGTGACCAAGTCCAAAACCATCAAAGGCCAATGCGAGCATGACAGACATAAACTCCCGTCCGCCAAACACCCTAACACAGACCGCCAGCACTCGCACACCTGCCCAATGCAGCAGCTAACTCCCGGACTCCACACACCAGTCCGCCAACGACCTCCACAGTAAAGTACCTGCTGTACCACCAGAGCTCGACAAGGCCTCAGCTAAGCTCTAAGCCCACTCCGCAACAGCCCATACCGCGGACACACCAGTCCGCAAGCTTCCCGTGGACACGAGCCAAACCGCCAGTCAGCACAAGCTTGCATTACGGCCACTGAGCAATGTACCAGTCCGCAAGCCTCTATCCGCTCAGGCCGCTTCTTGGCTAAATCAACCAGCCAACGCCCTATCCGCAGATACCAGGCCGCACAGTCCGCAGACTTCACCCGTGCAACCCGCTCAGAAGAACAGCTGGCTTCCACTAGACTTTCCACTAGGCCGCACACAACAGTCCGCCTAGTCCGCCAATGCTGTCCGCCCAGGCCGCCCGACCTGTCCCGTCAACCACTTCCACTTCACAAATTTCAACACTCCCCCTTGAAGTGGGAAGTGGTGACCAAGCCTAGCAAGCTGCGCAAGCGCTCAAAGGGCCCCTTCGACAGTGGCTTCGTGAAGATGTCAGCAAGATTGTCTTCACTCCGAACATGCCCGACCAGCAGAGATCCTTACAACACCTTCTCCCTGATGAAATGGTGATCAATCTCTATATGCTTGATCCTAGCGTGACACACTGGATTGTTAACCAGTTTGAGAGCACTCTCATTGTCACCCCGGAGTAAAGTTGGCCCTTGCACTTCTTTATGAACATCCTCTATAAGCCTCCTCAACCAAACGGCTTCCCGAGCAGCCAAGGCCGAAGCCTTCTACTCCGCCTCCGTGGTTGAAACCGACACCGAGTCCTGCTTCTTGCTACACCACGAGATGCTAGCTGAACCGCAAGTGAACACATAACCTGAAGTAGACCTCCGATCATCCGAATCACCGCCATAGTCAGCATCCGTGTACCCGAGCAACACAAACTCTGAGTCCCTTCTTTAGAGGAGTCCCATGTCAGAAGTCACCTTGACATACTTCAGAATATCCTTCGCTGCCACTAGATGAGATTGCCTTGGTTCAGCCATATACCGACTTACTCGGCCAACAGCATAAGCAATGTCTGGCCTTGTAATCGTTAGGTAAATCAAGCTCCCTACAAGAGCCCTGAACACCAAGGGATCATGAAGAACCCTTCCCTCATCTCGTCGAAGCTTCCGCCCAGGTTTTAGTGGAGTAGAGCACTTCTTCCCTTCGCCCATGCCGAACCGCTTCACAATACGATCTGCATACCCTTTCTGGCAAATGAGAACCCCGCACTCCTTCCTCTCCACTTCCAGACCGAGAAAGTGATGAAGCTCTCCCAAGTATTTCATCTCGAAGCGTATAGCAAGCTCAGCCCTGAGCCTTGCTACTTCCCCCTCCGAATTCCCTGTGATGATCATGTCATCCACATACAGCAGGACCAAGACTTGTAGCTCCCCCTTCTTCTTGACGAACAAGCTTGAATCCGAGTTGGAAGCAAGGTATCCAAAGAATTGCAAGTACTCTGCAATCTTCCTATACCACGCTCTAGGAGCTTGCTTCAACCCGTAGAGAGCCTTCCTGAGTTTGCAGACATAGTCCGGATGCTTTTCAGAGACAAAACCAAGCGGCAGATCCATGAAGATGTCCTTGTCAATCTCTCCGTAAAGAAAGGCATTCTTCACATCGAGTTGCCACAACCTCCATCCCTTGCTAGCAGCCAAGGCGATCACCACTCTAACTGAAGTCATCTTCACAACTGGACTGAATGTCTCCTCATAGTCTTCTCCACACTGCTGTGAGAATCATCTAGCGACCAGGCGAGCTTTGAACCTATCAATGCTCCCATCAGCCTTCTTCTTCAACTTATACACCCACTTGCAAGTAACTGGAGTAATGCCAACAACCTTGGGCACAAGGTCCCAGGTTTCATTCTTCTTCAGAGCATCAATCTCTTCCTTCATGGCACCTTCACACTCCTTCACTCCAGTGGCCTCGTTGAAGTTTGCAGGCTCTCGCTCATCCAGAGGACCTGCAAAGAAACATGAGACAAAGCTCACTGCATTCCCATCACAGTACCGAGCCGGTGGCTTAACCACCCTCTTCGATCTCCGAAGGGTCGGCTCCTTGCTCACTGGTTCCGTTGCTTCTTCGGGCTCAACTCCTACCTGGGGCAAGTATTGAGCAGTGCTCCCCCTGCTTCCTGAGCCAGAAGGCTCAGCCTCGGAGTTAGAAGCAACAGGAGCTGCTGGTGAAACAACAAGCTACTCTTCCAAGCCTTCAGCAGCCACCACTGGTGCTTCATCAACCTTGCTACTTCCGATTAGCTCCACCGAGCCACCTCCATATGACGTCAGCTCGTCAAAGACAACGTCTCTTGATACCACAAACTTCTTCGTCACAGGGTCCATGCATTTCCATCCCTTCTTCCGCTCATCGTAGCCAACAAAGACAAGCTTCCTTGCCTTCGCATCCAGCTTAGTCCGTGAAGCATCCGGGACATGCACGTAGCAAGTTGAACCGAACACCCTAAGGTGTCCAACACTCGGCTTCTCCTTCAGCAACAGCTCAACAGGAGTCTTCATGTTGATAGGGCTGAGCGGCATCCGGTTGATGACATAAGCAGCACATGACATCCCCTCCGCCCAAAAGGACCTTGGGATATCTTTCGCATGAAGCCAGCATTTGCAGGTCTCCGTCAGATGATGGATCTTCCACTCCGCTACCCCATTTTATTATGGAGTGTGAGCACAAGTAAGCTCTCGTTGGATCCCGTACTTCCTGCAGAAGTTAGAAAACTCGGAGGAAACAAACTCACCCCCATTATCAGTTCTAAGCTTCTTAATCCACAAGCCAAGCCGGCCTTCTACCAACTCCTTGAACTCCACAAACAAACGAAAGGCTTCTGCCTTCTCCTTTAAGAAGTACACCCAAGTATACCTTGAGTAGTCATCAACCAAGACAAGCATGTATCTGCTTCCACCAAGGCAGGCAGTAACCGTTGGTCCCATCAGGTCGCCATGAATGCACTCCAATGGTTTCTTGCTCCTTGTTTGTGATTTATCAAACGGAAGGCGATGTGCCTTACCGTATTGACAGCCCGCGCAAACATGCCCGTCAACAAAGGAGGACAACTTAGACAACCCCCTCACCAAACTTCTACTAGCCATCGCCTTCAGCTTGCCCACGCCAACATGCCCCAGCCTTTCATGCCAGATAGCAGCGCTATCATTGGCCCTCATTCTATCAATGTAAGAGTTGGTGGCAATAACAAACAAGTTCTTCACCCTCCTTCCAACATGAGCAACATCAGCCTTAACCGCTGATACGTTGCGAAGGAACCTCACGTCTGTTGGCCCAAACAGAATGTGATACCCAGCGTCCACCGCATTGGTCACCGAGAAGAGGCTTTTCTTCATGCCCGACACGTGATACACACTCCTTAACGTGAGTGGCCCCTGATCACTACCCAAAGACACGACCCCCTCTTTCTCTACTGCATAAACAGTATTATCAGCAGTGATAATATCTTCTTTACCTGAGTAAGCTTGCATGGAGGTGAACTTCGACTTGTCTCCGGTGAGGTGATGACCACACCCGGAGTCCACGATCCACTCGTCGTTGAAGTCCTCAGCAGACAAGGCCCGGACACAAGTGCCCGTCATAAAAACTCCACCCCATTCTGCTTCTTCACTTCTCGAGCACGTTTCCTCCTTTCCTGCAGCATGCCCAGGCTGCAGTTTGACCTTGCAGTCCCTCTTGAAGTGCCCTCGCTGATGACACCGGTAGCACTTCAGGTTCTTCTTCCAGTCCTTAGGAGAATTGCTCCTCTCCGGCTGATATGAAGTTGAAGTCTCCTTCTCACCAGCGACCTGCACCTTCTTCTTCTTCTTCTTCTTCCCTTCCCATCCTTTCTTCTTTCCTGAGAAGAGAGCTTCGCTGCCTTCCTGATTCAGATTCACTCCAGCCATCTGCCTTGCTATTGGTTACATTGGAAAATATGTACCTGATTTGAAGAATCCTCACCCCACTCAATGATATACATCAAGATGTATTTGATGTATTTTGAGTTACCTTGTGCATGTTAAGTAATTGCAGGGAAAGCTTAAAAGTTTCTAAGTCCATGTGTCGACACCTAGAAGAAAAGTGTCGACACTTAAAAAGGCTTGTGTCGACACCCAGAGAAACAGTGTCGACACTTGGAGTAATTGTGTCGACACTAGGAATGCAGAGTCGACACCAGAAGGAAAGTGTCGACACTTACAGGCAGTGTCGACACATAATGAAGAAGTGTTTATATAATCAGTGTCGACACTTAGAAGCAGTGTCGACACATAGAGGAATTTTGTCGACATCAAAAGTGTCGACACTAGGAGGCTGTGTCGACACTCAGCAAAACTTCAACAAAGTTCAAGTACAAGTGTCGACACTAGGAGGCTGTGTCGACACTCAGCAAACTTCAACAGAGTTTAAGTACAAGTGTCGACATAATGAAGAATGTGTCGACACACAGCAAAAGTCTCAACACATGAAGAAAGAGTCGACATTAGGAGGCTGTGTCGACACTCAGCAAATTTCAATAAAGTCTAAGTACAAGTGTCGACACAACGGAGATGTGTCGACACTCAGCAAAAGTATCAACACAGAAGGCATGTGTCGACACCAAGAAGATGTGTCGACACTTAACAAGTTCAACACAAGAAGATGTGTCAACACAAAGGAGTTGTGTCGACACTTAGCAGAATTCAACTAAGTACTAAAGAACAAGGAGTTGTGTCGACACATTCTAAAGAAGCAGTGTCGAGAAGCAGATTCTACAACACAAGGAGTTGTGTCGACACCATGAAGGCTAGTGTTGACACTTAGTCTACTTGTGTCGACACTTGGCCTGTATGTGTCGACACTTAAAGACTGACTGTCTCGACACTTTCAGACAGTTACAGAAAATTCAAGAAGTGACTGGATGACTTGACAGCTGCCATTCCAGCCGGTCTACTGCCACTGTCAGAGCTGTCAGAAAGTTGTTGGAAACCGGATCAGCCGGTCACCATGAAGAAAGCCTATATAAAGGCTTATTCTGTCAACAGAAGATGATGATTAACAACAATCAATTGAAGTGATCAGAAGATCTAAGAAGTTGGAGAGAGAGAGCTCCTTCTAAGAAGACAGCTGTTGAACCAGGCTGTGAAGAAAGTTTCAGATTGAGATCTGATTCTTAAGTCAGCAGTGATTGAAGATCATCTGCATAGAGACTCAACCCTATTGTGTTCTAAATTCAAGAAGCTTTGAAGGAAGCCAAGGGAGGTTGATCTCAGCAAAGTTTTTCCAAGAACTCATCAAGAAACCTGTCAACTCTTCTCTCTCATTCTGAGTTGTGGGCATATACTTTGTAATTTTAATTTCTTGTAGGATCCTAAGGGATCTGAGTTGTAAGCCTGAAGTTATAAAAGCTGAGTGGTAGGGCCTGTGTGCCTGAGTGTAGGAGATTCATTTCTCTGAGTATAGGCCTTGTTGAGGGCTGAGTGTAGGCCTTGTTGATGGCTGAGTGTAGGTCTTGGTGAAGACTGAGTGGTAGGGCTTTGAGCCTGAGTTGTAGGAACCTGTTTGGGGTTCTGAGTGTAAGATCTGAGGATCTGAGGAATAGTGGAGAAGTTGGGCCGAATCTAGTACACTACTAGATAGGCGAAGGGGGAAAGTGGATGTACCCAAACCTTGGGGAACCACTATAAAACTGTGTGTATTCTGTGTGTGTCTGATTCTGTGTATGCTGTTTAAAGTTCTGTGAATGCTGTGATTAATTCTGCCTAAAAGTTTAAAAAGATTAAGGTCACCTATTCACCCCCTCTAGGTGATTAGGTATAATTTCTTTCAAGTGGTATCAGAGGGAGGTTACTCAAAAAGGACATAACAGTCTGAGTAAAAGATCCTGTAGGCAGACTCAGCATAATCAAGAAAATCAGGAAAAGGGTTCAACAGAGAATCATAAAGAACTAGGATCCATGAAGTTGCCAATCTGCAGAAAGGAGATCTTTGGCATTTGGAAAGAAAGGGTTAGACTATTTATGGAAGCCTCTGACCCCAGAATTTATATTACTGTCAAAGAAGGGCTATATGTGCCAATGAAAGTATCAGTTCTGGATGCAAACCAGAGAACTCCTAAGGACTATTTTGAAATGACCAAGGATGAGATTATTCTGGCCACTATGGACAAGAGGGCCCAGAATATAATTGTAAGTGCAATAGATGATGCCACATTCCAGAATTTAATTCACTGTAAAACAACAAAGGAAATGTGGGACACACTGATAGTGTACATGGAGGGCTCTGAAGAAGTTAGACAGGACAGAAAGTTTTTATTAAACCAAGAGTATGAGAGCTTCAGACAAGGAAGGTCTGATAGCATAACTGAGTGCTACAAGAAATTCTATAGGAAAGTTAATGAGTTAATGTCCTATGGAAGAGAATTCAGCAATTATGAGCTGAATGATAAGTTCTTGAGATCCCTAACTAAAGACTGGGATACTAAGATTTGTGCCATAAGGGAAATGGCCAAATTAGCAGACATTCCTCCTCCAACATTGTTTGGAAAACTGTTATCATATGAGATGCAGTTAATAGTAAGGAAGGAGGAAGAGAAGACTACCAGAGTTGAGCACAAAGAAAGAGTCGTGGATTTCAAGACAGAAGCCACTAGGAATTATAAAAGTAAGTCTACATCTCCACCTCCAAAAGTTGGTGAGACTGAGACAGATGAGTCAGAAAGCAAGAATTCTGAAAGCAGTGAGAGTGATGAAGATTTTGCATCTTTCACTAGACATTTTCAGAAGTTCCTAAAGAAGAAACAGTGGAGGTCTAGCCATCCACTTCACAGAAGTCATCAAAGAATGACAGGAGAAAGCAAGTAGAAAACTACATCTTCAAAGTAGTTTGTTATTGTTGTAACGCAGGGATTTGTTGCTGACTGTCCAGAGAAGAGGAAAGAGTCAACTGATAAGAAGAAGACCAATCAAGGGCAAAAAGGAAAGGTCCTTTGTTGCTAAGAGGACAAAAGTCTGTCTGACATGCTTCTTCAAAACTGATTCAGAAGCTGAAGCTTATATTGGACTGTTTGCTGAAGAAGAGGAAGAGGAGTTCATACAGTTAAAACTCTATATATGAGCATGAGGACAATAGTACAGGGACTAGGCCTTTCAGAAGGAGACAAAATCCAGTCAGCATACCAGTCAGGTACAAAATTGTTCTGTTAGTTCAATTTCTAGTACAGCAGATTCAGATACAAGCATCAAGATGTTAGTGGATCTGAATCTGAAGGAGACAATCAATTATTGATGATTAGAGTAGTGTTGCAAGCTTTGAAGAAAAGCAAATCCTTGGGTCAGGCTAAGTAGATTGCTAATCTTAAAGGTTAACTAATCTGTTTTGCAGGTGAGTCCAAGTGACCATGATAGATGAGTTCCCCATTGGGGTTTATAAACCTGGTACTTGGACAGTCAACAAGGCCTGCTGTATAAAACAGTTCCAAACAATGGCACATGAGTGCTGGTGTTGTGGCAAGGTAGGCTAGGGACGATTCAAGCCAAGGTGAAGCAATCTGCCTGCTAGAAAAGCTACAGGTAGTTTTGTTAAGAGGCACTAACAACCAAGGACCCAAGAATCTTTGGGTTCTAAGGAACTAATCTGTTTTGCAGGTGAGTCCTAATGCCCCAATATGTCTTGGACAGTGGATGTTCCAGGCACATTGGAACTGGTGGAAGGACTACACACCAATCAAGGATGGTCCTAAAACCTTTGGTGGTTCTGAGGAACATCAAAGGCTTTGGTAACATTTCTAGCAACCTTATTACAATTACTCAAGTGGCTTATGTTAAAGGTTTGAAACACAACCTCATTAGTATAAGTCAGCTGAGTGATTTAGGATATGACATCTCATTTGTCAAAGATGGTTGTCATATCAGGAGGTCAAATGATCAAAAGATCATTCTGACAGGTTATATGAAGAGAAATGTCTATTGTCTAGACATTATGTGTGAGAACAAGGTTTCTCCTGTGTGTCTTGTAGCTGATAAGAAAGTCTCTCATTGTGTCAAATGGCACAAGAGGCTAGCCCATCTTAACTATAAGACAATTGGTCAACTCTATAGTAAAGAGTTAGTGAGGAATGGTCCTCATGTTAAGTGTAAAAAGGTTGTGATATGCTCAGCTTGTCAAAAGGGCAAGCAGACCAAATCCACCTTTAATAGCATTGAGAACAAAGATGCTGTGAGGTGTTTATACCTCTTGCATATGGATCTATTTGGTCCTATGCCAGTTCACAACCTAGGTAGGAAGGTCTACACATTTGTAGTTGTAGATGACTACTCAAGGTTTTCCTGGGTGTTCTACCTTAGACAGAAATCTGAAACTCCAAGTATCTTATACAGTTTTGTTAAACAAATTCAGAATGAGTTGGACAGTACAGTGGTCAAAATCAGAAGTGACCATGGTACTGAATTTCAGTCTGACAGTATGACAAAACTGTGTGAAGAATTTGGAATTTTTCAGGAATTTTTCTTCACAAAGAACACCTCAGCAAAATGGCATTGCTGAAAGGAAAAATAGAACCTTGATTGAGGCTGGTAGAACCCTATTAAGTGACACATCTCTCCCTAAATATTTCTGGGCTGAGGCAGTTAATACTGCATGTCATGTGATTAATAGGGCTACTATCACTAAGAGCCACAATAAGACCCCCTATGAGATTGTGAAAGGCAGAAAACCAAATCTATCCTATTTCAGGATCTTTGGTTGTAAATGTTATATAATTAATAATGGTAAGTCTTACTTAACTAAGTTTGCTGCCAAATCCCAAGAGAGGATCTTTGTTGGGTACAACAACAACAGTAAGGCTTATAGGGTCTACAACGTGACTACTCAAGTTATAGAAGAGTCAGTACATGTAGTGTTTGATGAAGCTAGACTCATTAACAATGATTTGTCTAGAAGTGTTTGTAGCTCTACAGTTGTGACTGAGAAGATGGACAAGCTCACTATTGAAGAAGGATCTACTACAAGACAGCAAGTGGATGATAGTGGTTGTTGTCCAGGGGGAGTACTAGATACACCTGATGCAGAAGAAGACCAAGGAGTGCAGCAAGTTGAAGAAGCTGAAGGAGTATAACCTGAAGACAGGCTACCTCCAGCAAATAGACATCTAAAAGATCATCCAGCCAATCAAATTATTGGTGATCTCAGACAAGAGGTACAAACAAGGAGCAAAAATCTAAGTTCAGTACTCTACTCCAGCTTTCTATCCCAGGTAGTGCCAAATAAATTTGAAGAAGCCATCCTAGACCCTCATTGGATTGAGGCTATGCAAGAGGAGCTGAACCAGTTCAAAAGATGCAATATCTGGGAGCTAGTTCCTAAACCCAAGAACCACAACATTATAGGAACTTAATGGATCTTTAGGAACAAGTTGGATGAACATGGAGTTATTATAAAGAACAAAGCAAGACTGGTTGCTAAGGGATATATGCAGGAATAAGGTATTGACTTTGATCAAACTTTTGCTCCAGTAGCCAGACTGGAGGCAATAAGGATGTTCTTGGCCTATGCAACCTATCAAGGGTTTAAAGTATACCAAATGGATGTTAAGTCAGCTTTTCTGAATGGAAATCTGAAAGAAGAAGTCTATGTGGAACAACCATCAGGTTTTGTTAATTCTATCAAACCTAATTATGTCTATAGACTTAGGAAGGCTTTGTATGGGTTAAAACAAGCCCCTAGGGCTTGGTATGAAACCCTGTCTAGTTTACTCATTGAGAATAAATTCACAAGGGGGAAAATAGACAAGACTCTATTCCTTAGGGAATCCAGAGGCAAGATCATTCTAGTCCAAATATATGTAGATGACATCATATTTGGGTCTACTGAAAGTAGTCTTTGCAAAAAGTTTGCAAAACTAATGCAAGGACAATTTGAAATGAGCAGTATGGGGGAACTTAAGTTCTTCTTGGGTCTCCAAGTTAGACAGACTGAAGATGTTTTATCCATATGCCAGTCTAAGTTTACCCTAGAATTAATAAGGAAGTATGGTATGGAATCATCCAGTACCATGAAAACTCCTATGGGGTCAAGTATGTCTCTTAGCAAAGATGATGCAGGGAAACCTGTAGATGAGACTTTGTATAGAGGGATAGTTGGTTCCCTACTATATTTGACTGCAAGTAGACAAGATATCATGTATGCTATATATGTCTATGCTAGGTACCAAGCTTGCCCTAAAGAATCTCATTTGACAGTAGTAAAAAGAATTCTGAGATATCTTAAGGGCACTCCTTATCTAGGCCTTTGGTACCCTAGGAATGAAGACATTGAACTGACAGGTTATTCAGATACAGATTTTGCAGGCTGCAAGGAAAATAGGAAAAGTACAACTGGAACCTGTCAATTTCTAGGTGGAAGGCTGATATCATGGAGTAGCAACAAACAAACAAGTGTAGCTATCTCCACAGCAGAATCAGAGTATGTTGCTGCAAGAAGTTGCTGTGCTCAACTTCTATGGATTCAACATCAGCTAGAAGACTATTGTATTCAAGTAAGTAGAACACCTTTATTTTGTGATTCTACTAGTGCTATTTCTATTGCAAACAATCCTGTCTCCCATAGTAGGACTAAGCACATAGAAATAAAATACCATTTTCTAAGAGAACATGTGGAAAAGGGAGATATTTCACTAGAGTATATTAATACAGATAATCAGCTAGCTGACATATATACTAAGCCCTTAGATGAAACCAAATTCAATAAATTTAAAATTGAATTAGGTATGATAAACTTAGAATAAGTTTTCAAAATTGGCTAAGTAAAATGATGTCGACACACAGAGTTGTCTGTGTCGACACATAGAAGTGGTGTCGATATTTCAGAGAAATGGTGTCGACACATCTAGGAAGTTTGTGTCGACACTTCAGAGAATTAGTGTTGATACATGCAATGTAGGTGTCGACACATCCAAGGTGGTGTCGACACTTAGACTTTACTCAGAATTAGTCTAGTATAGTCTCGACTAAGTGTCGAGCTAAGCGGTGTCGACACATAAGTAAGTGTCGACACATATATTCTGTCGACTATACTTGTGTCGACACATAGTTGTCGAGACATTATAAGTAAGTGTCGACACTTTTCAAAAGTATCGACACAATTTAAGTATTTTGACGCGCCCTTTCATCTTCGATTCTAGAAAGGTATAAATATGTTTTCACCATTGTTTGTCGACACGCTCACCAAAGATTCGCGACCAAACTTGTGTGTCGACATCTCTCTTCTCTAAATTCAAATTTCTTCAAACCCTAATGGCGCCCAAGCTAGAAGAGAATGTAAACGAAGGATATGAACTCGTGCAACAAGCATTTGATGACGCGGAACCTGAGATCAAAGACGTGATAACCCTAATTGAAGAGACTGGGTTAGAATTTCTTGTTTCAGAACCGATCAAGATCTGGAAAAAGGAGGTCCTGGAGTTTCTGAATGCAGCAACACTAGATGAATCAGGACTCAAGATTAAGTCAAGAGTTCATGGGGCAAAGGTGAAGGTCTCTCCTAAGACTCTAAGAAAAGTACTTCAACTACCAAGGACAAAGGAAGAGGAAGATGTATCAGTTTCTAAGACTAGAGAGGCACTGAGATGGTGTGGACTTGATTCTAACCAGAAGATAGGATCTGTGTTCAATAGAAAGGGAATGAATATGCAAGGCAAGTTTCTATCTGAGATTGTGGGCAAAGTCATCCTGAGCAAGCCTGGAGGCCATGACAAAATCTCAGCTCATATGTTTAGTCTCATGACAAGGATAATATACAAACTAGATACAGACTGGTCTACAGTTGTGTTTGATAAAATTAAAGAAAGTATGAAGAAGCCCAATTTGGGTAGAATACTAAGTCTTTACCTAGTTGGTAGTATACCAGAGGTGATGAATCAAGCAGCTGGCTCTAAGATTAACCACATGAGGAAGATGGATATGAGAATCTTCTCTAGGTGGGATAGAGTACTGACCAAAGAACTGCCAACTCCTGTAAAAGACACACCACAGAAAAAGAAGAAGAAGACAGCCCCTGTGGCTCAAGAATCCTCAAGCAGCTCTGAAGAGCAAGTAGTCTTTACTCCTGATGAAGAAGACACGGGAAATGCTGGACAATCTCCAGCTAGACAAGAAGATACACAGAGGCAGGGGGAGCTACCCTCAGCAAGCCCAATTCACCAGGATTCAATCCAAGGGGAGCCTCTACTTGTGGCAGAGTCAACTCCACTAGAGAGTGAATAAGCTACTCAAACTATACTTGAGGTAATAACTGAAATCAACCAATTAGATTTCCCTTTTGAGAATGAAGTTATGACTAACACATTATCTGATATTAATCAGCAACCGCAGATTCTTAGTCAACCTCAGGATGTTGTCATGGAGGACACAACTGTTGCTGATCAAGTGATTAATGATATAAGAGAATCTTCACCCCATCCTCAACAGGAATTTACTTTAGAAGAACTGTTCCATGACCTTCTACAAACTGACTTTGAGAGAGAAAAAGCTGCTGCTGAGGGGAAGAAAGTAATTATTGAGGGGGAGCATGTAGAGATTGAAGAAGAAACTGCAGGCAAAGAAACTGAGAAGCCAAAGGATGCTGAGCAACCACCAAGGACTGAGAAGGATTCACATCCTAGTCCTAAAGAAAGAGTAGATATAGCTAGCACATCTGCTTTAGAGGATGAAGAGGCTGCAAGAGCCAAGAAGAGGAAATTTCAAGTCTTCAAGAGGAGGATCCAGACATATAAAAAGGCACTGCAGACCATTGCACCACAGCCTGCCCCATCTACAGATTTCAGTTCTCTGATGGTAGCATTGCAGATAAAGATGGATGAGCAAAGGCAAGCTATAGAAAAGTATATAGATGAAGGGCATAAGTCACTGCAGTTTGATCTGGCCCAAGACATTAAGTCAATCAGATTTGAAATGAATCTGAATAAGAAAGAAATGACTGACTGCTTCCATAAGGGAGGAAATGCAGTAGTCTATCTGGCCACACATCAAGAAAAAATAAAGACAAAACTTGATGATCTAGAAGTGAATCAAGGCTATGTCCTGGAGAATCAGATACGAATGAATGATAATTTGACAGCTTCACACAATGCCATTGTAACTGAACTGAAGAATATAGCAACTGCCCAGAATGCAGCCCTGACCACTGCCAAAGAAGAATTTGACAAACAATTGCAAGAGAGCCTAACTGCTGTTAAAACTGCTATTGAGGACTCTCAGAAGGCAATTACTGACAACCTTCAAAGATTAAAACCCTTCTATAAAGATGGAGTCAATTATCTGAATGCACAGATAAGGTTTCAGAAAGATGATCTGAGGGATCACATTGAAAGAGAAGTCATAAAGGGGGAGAGGGTGTTAGTCAAAGCCAGATCTGATCATGCCAAATGGATTTCAAATTCCATCAGAGCCACCCTTGGATATCCTCCATTATGTGATGATGACAATGTTGCAGAGTCTGGAATTAATCCTGCATATCTTGGAGGAGAGCAAGCTGAAGTAGCTCAAGTGATATACCCTCCACCAGACTTTGATATGATACATCAAGATATACAGTCATCATTGAGAAAGTGGTTCAGCCTGTGCCAGAGGCAATACTGAAAGAACAAGATGCCTTACTAAAAGAACAAGAGACTCAATTGTCTAAGAAAAGATTCAGAGAGCAAGCTGAACTAAGACTTGATTTTGAACAATGGAGCCCCACTTCCAGGAATATCATCTTGACTGCATGGAAGGCTGCCAAGAACAATATCCAGGATAGAAACAAGTGGTATTCTGAACTGGAGTGGAGGAAGCATGAGAACAGGCAACAGGCTATTGTTCAATATAGTAGAAAGGCTAAGATGGGAAAGCTACCTCCTACTGCACAGGAGCCTAGCAAGTACTTTCCAAAGCCTTATCATTACTTTGAAAGGCAAAAGATCAAGGCTGAAGAATTGAAAAAGAAAGATCTTAAAGGAAAGAAGCCTGCTGCTGCTGATGATACTGAAGCTCCTGTCCAAGCAAAGATACAATCATGAAAGGGCATTGTGATCAAGGAGCCTGAGCTGCCTTAGGATAGCATTTTCTTTAGTTTACAAATTGTAATCACTTGTATTAAAATTTCTGTAAACTTTTGAATAATGAAAATGTTGAAGTTGTTAGAACAATGTGATATGTGTTAAATCTATTACATTACTGTTCTGAGATATTTGTGTATACATGTTTTGTTTATACATGTTTATGTACTTACCCTATCATTTAATATTGTTTACATCATACTGTGAATTTGTTATGTATGGTGTATATCATTGACTAAGGGTTATGACTTCTCCAAATAGGGGGAGATTGTTGGGTACATTGGAAAATATGTACCTGATTTGAAGAAGCCTCACCCCACTCAATGATATACATCAAGATGTATTTGATGTATTTTGAGTTACCTTGTGCAGGTTAAGTAATTGCAGGGAAAGCTTAAAAGTTTCTAAGTCCATGTGTCGACACCTAGAAGAAAAGTGTCGACACTTAAGAAGGCTTGTGTCGACACCCAGAGAAGCAGTGTCGACACTTGGAGTAATTGTGTCGACACCAGGAATGCAGAGTCGACACCAGAAGGAAAGTGTCGACACTTACAGGCAGTGTCGACACACAATGAAGAAGTGTCTACATAATCAGTGTCGACACTTAGAAGCAGTGTCGACACCTAGAGGAACTTTGTCGACATCAAAAGTGTCGACACTAGGAGGCTGTGTCGACACTCAGCAAAACTTCAACAAAGTTCAAGTACAAGTGTCGACACTAGGAGGCTGTGTCGACACTCAGCAAACTTCAACAGAGTTTAAGTACAAGTGTCGACATAATGAAGAATGTGTCGACACACATCAAAAGTCTCAACACATGAAGAAAGAGTCGACACTAGGAGGCTGTGTCGACACTCAGCAAATTTCAATAAAGTCTAAGTACAAGTGTCGACACAACGGAGATGTGTCTACACTCAACAAAAGTATCAACACAGAAGGCATGTGTCGACACCAAGAAGATGTGTCGACACTTAACAAGTTCAACACAAGAAGATGTGTCGACACAAAGGAGTTGTGTCGACACACAATATCAGTGTCGACACATTCTGAAGAAGCAGTGTCGTGAAGCAGATTCTACAACATAAGGAGTTGTGTCGACACCATGAAGGCTAGTGTCGACACTTAGTCTACTTGTGTCGACACTTGACCTGTATGTGTCGACACTTAAAGACTGACTGTCTCGACACTTTCAGACAGTTACAAAAAATTCAAGAAGTGACTGGATGACTTGACAGCTGCCATTCCAGCCGGTCTACTGCAACTGTCAGAGCTGTCAGAAAGTTGTTAGAAACCGGATCAGCCGGTCACCATGAAGAAAGCCTATATAAAGGCTTATTCTGTCAACAGAAGATGATGATTAACAACAATCAATTGAAGTGATCAGAAGATCTAAAAAGTTGGAGAGAGAGAGCTCCTTCTAAGAAGACAGCTGTTGAACCAGGCTGTGAAGAAAGTTTCAGATTGAGATCTGATTCTTAAGTCAGCAGTGATTGAAGATCATCTGCATAGAGACTCAACCCTACTATGTTCTAAATTCAAGAAGCTTTGAAGGAAGCCAAGGGAGGTTGATCTAAGCGAAGTTCTTCCAAGAACTCATCAAGAAACCTGTCAACTCTTCTCTCTCATTCTGAGTTGTGGGCATATACTTTGTAATTTTAATTTCTTGTAGGATCCTAAGGGATCTGAGTTGTAAGTCTGAAGTTATAAAGGCTGAGTGGTAGGGACTGTGTACTTGAGTGTAGGAGATTCATTTCTCTGAGTGTAGGCCTTGTTGAGGGCTGAGTGTAGGCCTTGTTGAAGGCTGAGTGTAGGTCTTGGTGAAGACTGAGTGGTAGGGCTTTGAGCCTGAGTTGTAGGAACCTGTTTGGGGTTCTGAGTGTAAGATTTGAGGATCTGAGGAATAGTGGACAAGTTGGGCCGAATCTAGTACACTACTAGATAGGCGAAGGGGGAAAGTGGATGTACCCAAACCTTGGGGAACCACTATAAAACTTTGTGTATTCTGTGTGTGGCTGATTCTGTGTATGCTGTTTAAAGTTCTGTGAATGCTGTGATTAATTCTGCCTAAAAGTTTAAAAAGATTAAGGTCACCTATTTACCCCCTAGGTGATTAGGTACAATTTCTTTCACTTGCCAAGCTCTCCTGCGATGCAAGCAGATTCTCCAGCTCCAGTAAAGACGGCTGAGTAGCCCACCCTTGAACAGATGTCACAAAGGCCATATACTCCTTCCGCAAGCCGCAGATAATGTGCCTTTTCATGTTAGCCTCAGAGATAGGCTCATCAGGATCCAGTGCCGATAGCTCAGCACACAAGCTCTTCATCTTTAAGAAGTACTTCGAGATGGAAAGGTGTCCCTGAGTTGCCCTGGCCATCTCATTCTCCAGGAACTGAAGCCGCGCCACATTCTTCCTATTGAACAACTCATCAATGGTTGTCCAAATATCAGCAGCCGATTCACATCCAACGATGTGATCAAACAGTTCCGGAGACACGGCCCTCTTCAGAATGAACTCCGCCTTAGCATTTGTTCTTCTCCAGAGCCTAACCTGCTCAGTAGTACCGAATGCAGCAGTCACTTCCTGTCTGTCGTCACCACCGACGACTTCCCACAGCTCCTCGCCAAGAAGATAACTATTCATGCACGACTTCCACTTCTTGAAGTTAGTCGGCGTTAAGAGTTCAATGCCAAGACCCCTTTCAAAACTCCCTTCCATTGCAACACCTGTTGGCAACCTTTTAGATGCTCCGAGCAACAACACAGGTTGATCACCACTCAAGCCCTGAGTAACAACACTGGTTGACTACCACTCACGTAACTGAACCTGGCTCTGATACCATGTTAAAGTTTCTCAGCGTGGTCAGCAAGGTAGCCCAAATGCCAAATTAATATCTTCGGCACTACCCAGTTCGTACGTTGAACCAGCGGAAAACCAAGGAACAAGGCTAATCCCAACAAACAATAGAAGCACAAGCAGATCTTATATACATTCACTTCTTTACAATGCGAGGTATACGTAGCGAGACATGATTTCGCTAGTATAAACAGCTGTAAACAGAAAGCACCAAAACACAAGCCGGGCGGACAGCACCGGAGACCGCCGAGACCGCCGAGATCGCCGAGGTCACCGAAGTCCGCTGAGAGCGCCCGAACTTAAGCCACGGAGTCCGCCGAAGCCGCGAGGCCGCGCAGACACACCGTTATTCATCTCCTGCTAAAGCTGAACTGAGGAACACACCCCCTACCCACCTGAAGCCGACGGACAGGTTATTGAAGCTGACAAAGATGAAACAGAGCTGACAAGCCGTAGAGCGACCTCCTGCTGAATCCGCAGAGACCGCACACTTCCAAGTACTTGACCGAAGTCAAAGCCAAACTCCTGGTTCCTTGAAGCTACCCGCGCGACCTGCACACAGCAAACCGTCAGCCCTGAATCAATCCGTGCGGACAGAAAAACTGATACCGCAACACCTCGTCGAACCCAACTTACTGTTCACTGAGTTACTGTAGACCTGCCAGGGGGGTCCTATTTATAGGCGAGGTGAGTAGTGTAACACCCCCTATCCGTCGCATGGCATATAGCAGTAGGTCCGGCCGGGGCCCGACGCCATATACCACAGACAGACCGGGTGGTTACGTATGGAAACCATCCAACCAATCTCAACGTCCTACACAGAGCATTCTAGCGGAAGCAGTTTATAAAAGAGGTTGTAAACAAGAACCCAGCATTAGAGCACGAATGTCCACTAGTACGAAAATAGGAATGTTATTACAAAATACTCAAAACAAGCCTTAAGGCCATACAAAATGTTTCACTTGAATATTACATGTTTTACAAACCACGGCACGCAGGCCGGTCATACATGAATAAAGCAGTAAACACTTCTACTTGGGCCTTCGAGGGCCAGCTTCGCAAAAAGGGCTTTAGCCCGCTATTGACCGCTTGGTCCAGCTGCACCTGCAAGCAACAAACCACCGCATGGTGGCAAAACAAGGCAACGGTCAGCAATGCTGACCAAATTATAACGATCCCGCCCCCAACTCGGGGCGGCGATGCTCCTTCCCTGCATTTCATTAGCATAAGCGAGCCATATATATAACCATAGCCATTACATCACAGACGTTGGCTCGTACGGCCACACGTCCCGTGCACTCAGGGCACATTCTCGGTGAACCGGTCGATGTCACGTCAATTAAAGCCATTAACATTCCGGACTCACCACCGCCACTAAGACGGCCAAACCTATGAGCAATTTGTCTTCCTGGCCTGGGTCACGACAATTTAAGCCATTGACCGCCGAAGACTCACATCTATGCCAACGGCGAGTGCCATGTAACCTTAGGTCTCTCTAACCGAACGACATAAAGCGGGTACGGTTCCATCTAACCCGTGCTCACATCGCAACGACAATTTAAGCCATTTGCGCGGGTCAAACTTCCTCCGAGTCCCATTCTACCGCAAATCACATAACTCAGTTATGTTCGAGTTGGCTCTCAGGCCACCAAGTTGGCAAGATCTCGTATCCGCCCAGTTTTCCGGGTGCACCTTTGGGTTAGTACCCAAGGCTCCCTGCTGCAATCTACCGCGTAGAAAACCCGAAAAACAAACCATAGCACGGAGTCTCCTCCGGCCTTATGCAATGCAACATCACCGATCCAGACTAACATGTCCGGGTAGGCTTCACACAAAATGCCTACGTCCGTTCTCGCATACGGACTCTAAACAACGGGGACTTTACATATCTACCCGAAGGAACGCCTCCAACTCTCCGCAAACTCGCGAGAGCGGGCTTCCTATGCTAAGAAAGAGAGCGACTCATGCTCAAGATGAGGATCGTTACCCTTGAGTTCCTCTTTGGCGCCATCGAAAAGTAATCGGATAGAAATCACCGCACTTGCGTTGCCTCCGTGGATCCGGAGTCGGCTTGCGATTCGGAGCTCCGAAGCTCCTCCAATGGCGGATCTAGCTCTTCTTCTTCCCTTAGCTCTCCTCTCTCTCCAAGAACTTAGAAAGAGAATAAGTGAAGAAAAGTGAAGGTTTTCCAAGTCAACTCACGGGTATATCCCTTCAGGAACATCCCCCAGCCGTTGGATCTCAACCTAAGGAAACGAACGGCTTTGATTCGGGGCTGAAATGCCCAATCTGGGCCGAACACGGCCTGGCACACGCCCATGTCCAGGGCCGTGTGCCGCATTCGCCGTCAAAATCGAATCTCCTGGACCCTCACACGGGTATCGAACACGCCCGTGTTCTAGCTGACACGCCCGTGTTCCAGCTGACACGGTCGTGAGGACGGCCGTGTACCCCATGATTTTTCCCCCATTTTCAACCCGAGCACTGCACGGGTTCTAGGACATGCCCGTGTCCTTGCCCGTGTCACATTGACACGCCTGGACCCCAGGCCGTGTACACGGGACATTTCGTCGAGGGAAGATCGACGACTTGATGAGACGGCCTTGGACACGCCCGTGTCCTAGGCCGTGTTCCTTGTCTCGACGATCGTCGAGTGAATCTCGACGACTCCCCGGGACGATCGTCGACACGGGTCGACACGCCCTGCGACACGCCCATGTCGCAGGCCGTGTGCCCATTCTCGACAAATCGTCGAGTATAACTCGACGACTTCGCGGCTAAGTGTCGACACGGGTCGACACGACCTGCGACACGCCCGTGTCGCAGGCCGTGTGCCCATTCTCGACGAATCGTCGAGTATAACTCGACGACTTCGCGGCTAAGTGTCGACACACGCTTGACACGCCCTGGGACACGCCCGTGTCCCAGGCCGTGTGCCTTCTGCCAGAACCCATAATGGCCCAAAACGTCCCCCTTTGCTCCTTTGAGTTTCGGGGCGTTACAACTCTCCCCCTCTTAAAAGAATTTCGGCCACGAAATTAAATAAAGGAAAGACATGTACAAAACCAAAATTTGTACCTGAGCGGAACAACTCCGGATATTCGTCAAGCATTGTCTGCTCTCTCTCCCAGGAGAGCTCCTCACGACCGCAATTGTCCCACCAGACCTTGACCATCTTGATCTCTTTATTGCGTAGCCGCTTGACCTCCGAGTCCTCAATCCGCACGGGCTTGACTTTTGTCGTTAGCCCACTTTCCACCGGCACTTGATCGACCGCGATCACTTGCGTAGGCTCTTGCACCGCCTTCCGAAGCACCGAAATGTGGAATACATCGTGTAAACCACTAAGCTCCACTGAGAGCTTCAACCGATAGGCCGCTTCACCAACTCGCTCCAGAACCTCGAACGGTCCAAGGTATCTTGGGCTTAGCTTTTTCAATCGCCGCACCCGCGAGACACCCTTGAATGGCTTGATCTTCAAGTATACATAATCGCCCACAGCGAACTCCACGTTCCTGTGCTTGGCATTATAGTACTTTGCTTGCCGGTCCTGAGCGATGAGCAACCTCTCCCGAATCGTTCTCACCAAAGAAGTAGCATCCTCCACTTCCGATCGCTTATACAACTTTGACTCACCCGTTTCTAACCAAGACAACGGCGTGCGACATCTTCTACCATATAGGGCCTCGAAGGGCGCCATCTGAATACTCGCTTGGTAGTTTTTGTTGTATGCGAACTCCACCAAATAAAGGTGGTCTTCCCATTGCTTTCCAAAATCCAAGACACACATGCGAAGCATGTCTTCCATGGTTCTATTGACCCTCTCGGTCTGCCCATCCGTTTGCGGATGGAAGGCTGTGCTAAACTTCAGCTTTGTTCCCAACATTTGCTGCACCAGCCTCCAATCATTGGACGTGAACCGCCCATCTCGGTCACTCACGATGCTGCGGGGCACACCATGAAGCCGTACTATATTATCCACATAAAGCTTTGCCAGCTTCTCCACCGGATCGTCCTTCCTATGCGGAATAAAATGCGACACCTTCGTTAATCGATCAACCACCACCCAAATGGCGTCGTTCCCCTTTTGCGACCTTGGCAAACCGTGCACAAAGTCCATAGAGATGTCGTCAAATTTCCACTCCGGAATAGGCAAGGACTTAAGAAATCCTCCCGGCTTTTGACACTTTGCCTTTACCAAGGCGCAGGTTTGGCACTTCGCTACGTATAGCGCCACATCCTTTTTCAAACCCGGCCACCAAAATAGTTTCTTTACATCACGGTACATCTTCGTGCTCCCCGGGTGAATCGAGTACTTGGTATGGTGCGCCTCGTACAACAACTCCACCCGTAAATTGTCCACACTCGGGACGCACAGACGACCGTCTTTCCAAAGCAATCCGTCCTCCACGACGAATTGGGAATTTGACCCATCCAGGGCCTCTATCATGAACTACTTCATATGAGCATCCATATCCAAAGCCTGCCGAATCCGATCAGCCAGGTCATATTGGACTTCAGTCCAATTCAGCACTGCTTCAGCACTTGATTGTCTACCCACACAAACAATCTCCAACGCCTCCAACTCCCGCACCAACCGCTCATCATGCACCGATAGCCAATTGGCTTGAGCTGGGGCTCGGCGACTCAACGCGTCCGCAACCGCATTCCCTTTGCCAGGCACGTAGTGGATCTTGAATGTATAGTCCCCCAGGAACTCCATCCATCTACGCTGCCGCATATTCAGATCCTTCTGATCTAACAGGTACTTTAGGCTCTTGTGATCGGTGTAGATATCAATCTTCACACCGTACAAATAGTGTCTCCACAGCTTCAAGGCAAAAATCACGGCCGCCAACTCCAAGTCATGGACCGGATAATTCCTCTCGTGCACTTTTAGCTGTCTCGAGCCATAAGCTATCACGCTTCCGTGCTGCAATAGCACGCAACCCAAACCGCTGCCTGATGCATCGCTATATATCTCATAGCCTTCGGTTCCACATGGCGAACTCAGCACAGGCGCCGTGGTCAACCGACACTTCAATTCCTCAAAAGCTCGCGCGCACTCCGGCGTCCAAACGAACTTATGATCCTTCCTCGTCAAAGTAGTGAGAGGTAACGCTAACCGCGAGAAGTTCTCTACGAAGCGCCTATAATAGCCGGCAAGCCCCAAAAAGCTCCGGACTTCTGCTACCGTAGCAAGCTCAGGCCACTCCCGTATCGCAACAATCTTCGCCGGATCCACAGCAATACCCTCTCCACTCATTATATGCCCGAGGAACGCTACTGAGGATAGCCAAAACTCGCATTTCGAGAACTTGGCATACAACTGATTTCTCCTTAGCATCTCCAACACCAAATGAAGATGCTTGAAGTGATCTTCCTCACTTTGCGAGTACACCAAAATATCGTCGATGAAGACGATCACGAAATGGTCCAAGTACTCCCTGAACGTCCTGTTCATCAAATCCATGAATACTGACGGCGCATTAGTCAGCCCAAACGGCATGACCGTAAACTCATAATGCCCGTATCTCGTACTAAACGCTGTCTTCGGGATATCACTCTCCCTTATCCGCAGCTGATAGTACCCAGACTTGAGATCTAACTTCGAGTACACCGTCGACCCGACTAACTGATCAAAGAGATCATCAATCCTAGGGATCAGGTACTTGTTCTTCTCAGTCAGCTTGTTTAGCTCCCGATAATCAATACATAATCTCAAGCTTCCGTCCTTCTTCTTAACAAAGAGGACCGGTGCGCTCCAAGGCAAAGAACTCGGGCGCACATACCCTTGCTCCAACAACTCTTGCAGTTGAACTTTCAGCTCCGCCATTTCCTTAGGCGCTAGCCGATACGGAGATCGTGACACAGGCTTTGCACCTGGCACTAGCTCGATCGTAAAATCTATCTCCCGCTGAGGCGGGGCTCCAGGAAGATCTGCGGGGAACACATCAGGGTATTCCGATACCACTGAAATACAATCCAAAGCGGGCTTCGGCTTTGCAACCTCCACTAGTGTAAAGAACAGTTCTGCTCCGGCACGAACCGCCTTCACCACCTGAAGAGCAGACATCAATGTCTTGCTCGACCCCTTTAAGCCCGTAAAAGTCGTCTCACGACTTGCTCCCAGCTGGACTTCCTTGCTACCGCAATCTATATAGGCCTGCTGCTCCGAGAGCCAGTCCATGCCAAATATGACGTCGAACTCCACTAATGGAAGTAAAGACGCCTGCAGGTCGAACTCCTGCTCCCCAATACGAATCTTAACATCGCAGATCCTATCCGCTCGCATCGAACACCCGTTGGGCAACAACACATCCAACTTGTCCTTCGCCATCGAAGAAGGGACTCCGATGCGTGATATAAATCCTTCGGACAAGAAGGAGTGTGAAGCTCCCGTATCGAAGAGTGCTCGTGCCGGATTTTCACAAATCAATACAAATCCTAAACAAGTAGTGGTAAGGTAACATGTGCATAACAAGCATATAAAGAAATTGACTTGCTATAAATTAAATCGTACCTGTCACCACATCAGCTTGTTTAATGGCCTCCTGTTGGCCAAGATTGTAGACCCTTGGTTGGGCCGGAGCATAATGGGATGCGGTCGACTCCACCGCCTTTCCCTTCTCTTCATAAGTGGCTCCCGGCCTCCTCTCGGACTTAGGACGTCCGATCCAACAATCACAGGCAAAGTGTCCCGTCTTTCCACATGTAAAGCACGCGCCCGGGGTCCAACTCGTAGTCGCCCCAGAAGCGCCAGAAGGAGCTGGTCCCGAAGTCCTATGCTTCTTGAAAGCCATCCGATAGCCGGACTTTGAAGTAGTCGGCACTTTAAACTCAGATTTTCTATCACCCAAGCCTTTCTTCGCTTGCACGTTCTTCATGTCCTTCTCCAAGGACCGGGCAGTATTGACCAAGGTTAAGAAACCCTGCGTCATCGGCCCCGAGAGTAGCAACCTCAACTCGTCTCTCAACCCTTCGTAGAAGCGATTAGTCTTGCGCTCCTCATCCATGATGGTGGAGCTAGCATAACGACTCAACCGCGTAAACTCGTGGAGATATTCATCCACGCTCCTCTCACCCTGCACCAACTTCAGGAACTCATTCTCCATTGAAATCCTCTGAGTAGAAGGGAGGTATCTTGCTAAGAACAATCCCGAGAACTCTTCCATCGGAACGTCTATCAGTTGTCTACCTCTCAAATGATGCAGCTCCAATCCTTCCCACCACATCCTCGCTTCACCGTCCAGCAGGAACGTAGCGATGGTGGTCATTTGCCACTCCTCCGTCTCCGTCGCTGTCATGACTCTCTTCACCCTGGAGAGCCAGTCTTCAGCCTGAGATGGGGTTCCCAACCCCGAGAATAACGGAGGGTTAAAGCTCATTACATGCTTTAGCTGCCTCTCAGTTGCTCTCCTTGGCACTACCGGTTATATAACCACTTGCTCCACCCTCCTCGGCTCAGCCACTTGAAGAGGTACTTGCTCCATCACAGGAGCGGGCTGCTGCGCTTGCCTTCCAGGCTGCGCATTAATCACGGCCAACACCGCTTCAGCCACCAATCGTATATTTTCAGCCGACAGAGGTGTTGCAGGAGCAACATCCGGTGCACTACTAGCCTCAGAAACTCGGCGTTCTGACGGCCCAACACCACTTCTGGTCACCTATAGTGGTACAAAACACTGTTAAGCGACCAAATAGTATTGCAGACAGCAATTATAGGAACACGCAGGTTCCTCAAACACGAGTATTTTCATTCCTAAGTGGACATTCATGGGTTCTTTTACCATTATAACGATGACGCACGCAATGTGCTCACCACCCCTTAAAAAGAATTCGGCCACGAATTCAGTTTAAGCCCGACCAAAACCAGTAGTCTGATACCAAATTGTAACACCCCCTATCCGTCGCATGGCATATAGCAGTAGGTCCGGCCGGGGCCCGACGCCATATACCACAGACAGACCGGGTGGTTACGTATGGAAACCATCCAACTAATCTCAACGTCCTACACAGAGCATTCTAGCGGAAGCAGTTTATAAAAGAGGTTGTAAACAAGAACCCAGCATTAGAGCACGAATGTCCACTAGTACGAAAATAGGAATGTTATTACAAAATACTCAAAACAAGCCTTAAGGCCATACAAAATATTTCACTTGAATATTACATGTTTTACAAACCACGGCATGCAGGCCGGTCATACATGAATAAAGCAGTAAACACTTCTACTTGGGACTTCGAGGGCCAGCTTCGCAAAAAGGGCTTTAGCCCGCTATTGACCGCTTGGTCCAGCTGCACCTGCAAGCAACAAACCACCGCATGGTGGCAAAACAAGGCAACGATCAGCAATGCTGACCAAATTATAACGATCCCGCCCCCAACTCGGGGCGGCGATGTTCCTTCCCTGCATTTCATTAGCATAAGCGAGCCATACATATAACCATAGCCATTACATCACAGACGTTGGCTCGTACGGCCACACGTCCCGTGCACTCAGGGCACATTCTCGGTGAACCGGTCGATGTCACGTCAATTAAAGCCATTAACATTCCGGACTCACCACCGCCACTAAGACGGCCAAACCTATGAGCAATTTGTCTTCCTGGCCTGGGTCACGACAATTTAAGCCATTGACCGCCGAAGACTCACATCTATGCCAACGGCGAGTGCCACGTAACCTTAGGTCTCTCTAACCGAACGACATAAAGCGGGTACGGTTCCATCTAACCCGTGCTCACATCGCAACGACAATTTAAGCCATTTGCGCGGGTCAAACTTCCTCCGAGTCCCATTCTACCGCAAATCACATAACTCAGTTATGTTCGAGTTGGCTCTCAGGCCACCAAGTTGGCAAGATCTCGTATCCGCCCAGTTTTCCGGGTGCACCTTTGGGTTAGTCCCCAAGGCTCCCTGCTGCAATCTACCGCGTAGAAAACCCGAAAAACAAACCATAGCACGGAGTCTCCTCCGGCCTTATGCAATGCAACATCACCGATCCAGACTAACATGTCCGGGTAGGCTTCACACAAAATGCCTACGTCCGTTCTCGCATACGGACTCTAAACAACGGGGACTTTACATATCTACCCGAAGGAACGCCTCCAACTCTCCGCAAACTCGCGAGAGCGGGCTTCCTATGCTAAGAAAGAGAGCGACTCATGCTCAAGATGAGGATCGTTACCCTTGAGTTCCTCTTTGGCGCCATCGAAAAGTAATCGGATAGAAATCACCGCACTTGCGTTGCCTCCGTGGATCCGGAGTCGGCTTGCGATTCGGAGCTCCGAAGCTCCTCCAATGGCGGATCTAGCTCTTCTTCTTCCCTTAGCTCTCCTCTCTCTCCAAGAACTTAAAAAGAGAACAAGTGAAGAAAAGTGAAGGTTTTCCAAGTCAACTCACGGGTATATCCCTTCAGGAACATCCCCCAGCCGTTGGATCTCAACCTAAGGAAACAGACGGCTTTGATTCGGGGCTGAAATGCCCAATCTGGGCCGAACACGGCCTGGCACACGCCCGTGTCCAGGGCCGTGTGCCGCATTCGCCGTCAAAATCGAATCTCCTGGACCCTCACACGGGTATCGAACACGCCCGTGTTCTAGCTGACACGCCCGTGTTCCAGCTGACACGGTCGTGAGGCCGGCCGTGTACCCAATGATTTTTCCCCCATTTTCAACCCGAGCACTGCACGGGTTCTAGGACACGCCCGTGTCCTTGCCCGTGTCACATTGACACGCCTGGACCCCAGGCCGTGTACACGGGACATTTCGTCGAGGGAAGATCGACGACTTGACACGGCCTTGGACACGCCCGTGTCCTAGGCCGTGTTCCTTGTCTCGACGATCGTCGAGTGAATCTCGACGACTCCCTGGGACGATTGTCGACACGGGTCGACACGCCCTGCGACACGCCCGTGTCGCAGGCCGTGTGCCCATTCTCGACGAATCGTCGAGTATAACTCGACGACTTCGCGGCTAAGTGTCGACACGGGTCGACACGCCCTGCGACACGCCCGTGTCGAAGGCCGTGTGCCCATTCTCGACGAATCGTCGAGTATAACTCGACGACTTCGCGGCTAAGTGTCGACACACGCTTGACACACCCTGGGACACGCCCGTGTCCCAGGCCGTGTGCCTTCTGCCAGAACCCATACTGGCCCAAAACGTCCCCCTTTGCTCCTTTGATTTTCGGGGCGTTACAAGGAGTGTGGTCACCGCCCTAGAGATAGAGACACCGCCCCAGCTCGCGCGATAGCAAAACACCGTCCGCCGAGTCCGCAAGGACTTAGCCGGATACCAAGGAAAACCGCCAGGAACAAGGCAACATTGGCGAACCCTGATCAGTCCGCCCAGGCTATGCGGACAAGGCATCAACCCGCAAAGCCTCCAACCACTGCAGGACAGCAACCACCTTTAATGGTTGTCCGTACAAACCCGAGGCAGTCCGCAAGACACAAGCCTCAATCTGCCACAAGTCCACGACCAAAGGCAGATAGCAAGTCCGCCCGGTCAACAGCGGACTTGGCGGATACGGCGGACACCATGGTCTTGGCACAGAGTGTGACCAAGTCCAAAACCATCAAAGGCCAATGCGAGCATGACGGACATAAACTCCCGTCCTCCAAACACCCTAGCACAGACCGCCGACACTCGCACACCTGCCCAATGCAGCAGCCAACTCCCGGACTCCACACACCAGTCTGCCAACGACCTCCACAGCAAAGCACCTGCTGTACTACCAGAGCTCGACAAGGCCTCAGCTAAGCTCTAAGCCCAGTCCGCAACAACCCATACCGCGGACACACTAGTCCGCAAGCTTCCCGCGGACACGAGACAAACCGCCAATCAGCACAAGCTTGAATTACGGCCACTGAGCAATGCACCAGTCCGCAAGCCTCTATCCGCTCAGGCCACTTCTTGGCTAAATCAACCAGCCAACGCCCTATCTGCAGATACCAGGCCGCACAGTCCGCAGACTTTACCCGTGCAACCCGCTCAGAAGAACAACTGGCTTCCACTAGACTTTCCACCAGGCCGCACACAACAGTCCGCCCAGTCCGCCTCGTCCGCCAATGATGTCTGCCCAGGCCGCCCGGCCTGTCTCGTCAACCACTTCCACTTCATAAATTTCAACATCTGCAAGAAGTTTTCAAAACTTATGCAAGGGAAGTTTGAAATGAGAAATATGGGCGAGCTGAAGTATTTCTTAGGGCTTCAAGTGAAACAGTCTGAAGATGGAATTTTCATCTCACAGACCAAGTTCACCAAAAAGCTAATTAAGAAATTCGGAATGAAGAACGCAACCTCGATGAGGACTCCAATGAGTTCAACAATGTCTCTGGACAAGGATGAAAAAGGGAAACCTTTTGATGAAACCAAGTACAGAAGCATTATTGGATCCTTGCTCTACCTTACTGCAAGTAGACCTGACATAATGTTCTCAACATGTGTCTATGCTAGATTTCAGGTGAACTCTAAGGAATCTCACTACGCTGCTGCGAAGCAGATTTTGAGATACCTTAAAGGTACACCAAATCTTGGCTTATGGCACCCAAGAAGTAATGATAGCGAACTAATAGGTTTTTCAGATGCAGATTTTGCAGGTAGCAAAGACGACAGGAAAAGCACTTCAGGGACTTGCCAATTCCTTGGAATAAGGCTTATCTCCTGGAGTAGCAAGAAGCAAAACTATGTGCCAATCTCAACGGTCGAGTCAGAGTACATCTCTGCAGGCAGTTGCTGTGCACAGTTACTTTGGATAAAGAATCAGTTCGAAGACTACAACATGAAGTTTGAAAAGATTCCATTGTTTTGCGACTCCTCCAGCGCAATAACAATAGCCAACAACCCAGTCTCGCACAGCCGGACAAAGCATATAGAGCTAAGGATCACTTCATCCGGGAGCATGCGGAGCATGGGGACATAGACCTTCAATATGTCCCTACAGATAGGCAAATTGCAGATAGTTTCACAAAGCCGCTGGACGAGACCAAGTTCTCGTTCTTCAAAACAGAACTTGGGATGCTCAACAAAGAAGACTAGAAGAAGCTGGACTATCAAGAAGGCTCAAGGCTCAAAGGTTAGTCAAAAATTGGAGTTTTTCAAAAGTTTAAGAGGTTTGACTCGAGTAAGTAATAACATACTCGAGTAAGTATATGACCTACCCGAGTAATAGAATAACATACTTGAGTAGTCTACTTGACCTACTCAAGTAACAGCCTGATATACTCGAGTAGTCTACTTGACCTACTCGAGTAACTGCCTGACATACTCGAGTAGTCTACTTGACCTACTCGAGTAGCAGACTGACATACTAGAGTAGTCAACTTCACATACTCGAGTACCTCACTCATCTACTCGAGAACCTCTCTCACCTACTCGAGTACTTCTGTTTACCTACTCGAGTAACTCCTGATTCATCTACTCGTATATGTGCCAAGTCTTTTCTTATTCAAATTTTCTTATGCGCAAACCAAAGGCTTATGCCGCCTCTTCTATGGTTTACTTCAGTATTTTTTTTTCAAGTAATTAGACCTAAACCTAGGGTTATATAAATAAGAAAATCCGGAAATTTCATCTACACGAAATCATTTCCGTCTCTCGAGTACCCGGCTGGCTCTTCGCCTTCCTCCATCAGTTGCAGAGCCGCGCCAATTCCGTCTCCCCGTCGACACTTTCTAGGGTTTCGCCATCTCAAAGACTTCTGAATCATGGCCTCCTCATCTAAGATCGGTGTTGGTTCAGAATTAGTCACCGCCGGGATTGCAGACCTATCTGCCGATTTCCATAATCTCCTGATTTTGCTCTACACCATCGGCCTAACATTCGTTCTCCAAGGACCATGTCGTATCCTCTTCCCCGAAGTTACAGGGTTTTTTAGGAATGTCAAGGTCAAGCACCATGACACAATTTTGAAGTCTTCAGTCAAAGGTATCAACATTAAACTCACTCCAACTGCCAGCTCCATACTCTCAACTTCTCCGACTGCCAGCTCCAAATGTAGATGATTTTCTGAGTGATGAAGACTATTCCAGAACTTACTCATTCTGTGGACTTTCTCTGATGCTAAATACATCAATAGGTCTGATATGCATGCTGAAGGAAAATTCTTGGTTGATGTCATTGGTAAGATTCTTCTATGCAAAACCAACTCCATCAGGGACATACCCCTTTATATCTTTGAATTGATGCAAGCTATAGTCTGTAGAAAAGCCTTTCAGTTTGGCTTGTTGATTCTGAATAAGATTAAGGAGAGTATAAAGTCCCCCAAATATGCAAGGATAATTTCCCTGCTTCTCCATGAGATCAGTCAAGAGGTTTTCAGTTTCTCCAAGGGAAGTATCATTTACCATATGAAGAACGTCTCCATCTCCTCCATATAGAGATGGGAGTTAAAGTTGCAAAATCCCTCTCAAGCTGCCAAAGTTACTGAAGCTATAGACACAGAGGACATGACTCCATCTCCTTCTCCATCTCAGGTCCCCAACTCCTCTGGTGCACCTATTGAGGAGGAGCCTGCTCCTACTGTTCAAGCCAAGATGCCTCCTCCTCCTCCACCTACTCCTCCACCAGTCACTCCAGAAGATATCCTCTCAGATCAACAAGTTCAAGAAGCACTATTATCTATTGATGCTGCCATAAATGAAATGATAGAAGAACTAACTGCAGATGAACCACCTCCTCTTCTCTTTACAAATGCTCCAGTCATTGACATTCCCAAGGACATAACTCCTCTACAGTCTCCAGCAAAATCTCCAGTGCTGTCTCCAGCAAGGTCTCCAGACACTTCTCCAGCTAGAACTCCAGCAAAATCTCCTGATGCCCCCAAAGAACAGCCAAAAACAATTCTTATTTCTGATGAGCTCTCACCTGAGCCAGCTGAAGCTCCTCTCAGGAATTTGGATTTCACTATCCCTCAGATAATGGATGAAGAGGATGCCATGTTACCCACTACAAGAGCTCAGAGCTCAGTATGGGTGGCTCCCCCTATTCCTTCTGCTCCATCAACTTCTGCTCCTCCTGCTACTACAACTCCTGCCTCCTCAGACTTGATGTCTCAGATTGTACTTATTCTTCAAAACCAGAGATCATACTTTGATACTTGTATCAAAACCATAACTGATAAGGTAACTACTCTAAAACATGAGATGAGCAGAGGATTTGCTTGAATACAACATAATACTGATCAGCTCAGACATCTATTCCAAATGGGTGGAAAAGCCTTAGACCACACCATCACCAGTGTCGGATAGGTTATGGAGCAAGGTATGACTCTTGCTAATAATCAAATGGAACTGGACAAAAGAGCTGAGGCCACTAAGATGAAAATATGCGAAGAAGTTGGCACTTTCAAAGATGATGCCATCTCCCATCTATCCGTTGAAGTCAGAAAGGGGGAGAAGTTGGTAAAAGAATATTTAGAAAAATCTAATGCCCTCAAGAAAGAACTATGGGAAGCCAAATTTAAAGAGATCCATGATGATGTTCTAGCTCAGATACAGAGTGTCAAATTCCACACATATGACACTGCTGTTTGGATGCATAACTAGATCATTCCAGAATTTACTGCTGATCCTACCATTATCCCTCATCACCTGAACCCTCTAGCTGCTGCTGATGCTCCTGCTACTGCTCCTCCTCTGCAGCCTACCTTTTCTCCAAGGCCTGGAGACTCAGTTGCTCCTCCAGATTCATATGCTCAGGATTGGGAAGATGATCCTGCAGATATCTTTCTCAAAGCCCCTCCTGAGATACTGACTTATAAGAAGAAAATAAAATATGATGAAGGTCCTTCTGCCAGCAAGTCTATCCCTGCTAAAGCTCCTGAACATGCTGAGGTTTGGTCTCCCACTTCCAAGTCCCTCATCCTAGAAACTCTCAAATTAGTTTTGGATTTCCATGAGAGCAAAAATATCCACTACAGTTCCCATGAATGGGAGTTGTATGAGAAGTCCATGACCAAGAGAAGGATATATGATAGAGAATATGGAAGAAATAATCCAACTGCTCCTCCCAGACCCCCCAAGTATTATCCTAAACCTTACAGCTATCAAAGAAGACAGCAAGAGAAACATGACAAGCAAGATCATCAGAGCTAGCCCAAAGGACTCATGAGTTGTGGAAATGAATTTTTGTTGTTAATGTTATTTTTGGATAATCATATTTATATAATTCAAAGTTTTTGATCTTATTATCTTTTTCATAGTTCCTTGATTTCTTACACTGCTTGATTACTTAGCATTCTTTTTATATCGATAATTCACCTTAGTGTAAAGGGTTCTGACTTCTACAAATAGGGGGACATTGTTGGGTATTGCATCCACACTAACCCAGATTTAATGAATTCACCCTTGAACTAAAATGAATTAAGTTCTATTTGATGCTTGGTTTGAGTTATGTGTGTGCAGGAATTCTTATGGGAAGTGTAGACCAATGTCAGTCTACAATGGGTCACCAAACACAGGACCATACAATGTAATCCCTCATTGTGTGTTCCAAAGTGTTGACTCATGTGTAGCCTATCTATTGGGATACACTTAATATTCAAGCTCTATTGGAAAATACTTGATGCTGATTTCACCTTAGAAGAAGAAAAATTCTGTCAGAAAATTTTTCCTAAGTAAAGTACTCGAGTAGTTCCTTACTTACTCGAGTAGTAATTCACTTACTCGAGTAGCTAAGATATACTCGAGTAGTCTAATTATGGCTCTTGAGTAGTTCATCTTATATACTCGAGTAGTTTCCTTTTACCTCTCGAGTTTACAAAATTCTCTTCTAAAGTTTTTCTAAGTTATATACTCGAGTAGTACTATAGTGTACTCGAGTAGTTCTATCTTCTGTCTCGAGTTAATTGTATTCTGACTCTCGTGTAGTTCCTACTTACTCGAGTAGTCTAAATCATATACTCGAGTAGTTCATCTACTACTCGAGTAGTCAAATGCTTTTACTCGTGTAATCCAGATTCCCCCTCCAGAAAATTTCTCTAAGTGAATTACTCGAGTAGTTCCTGTTATATACTCGAGTAGTTCTAATTGTCTCGAGTAATTCATCTTATGTACTCGAGTAATTCCCTATGTCTCGAGTAGATTATCTTACATACTCGAGTAGTTCAGTTTTTCCTGTTCCAAAAATAAGTGTTTGTCTCGAGTAGTCTCTTATATACTCGAGCAGATCATTCTTATATACTCGAGTAGTATTTATTGTACTCGAGTAATTTACTACACCTCTCGTGTAAGTACTTAAGTACTCGAGTAAGTCATTTTTTTTACTCGAGTAACTGAGTCTTTCTCATTCTTATTTACTCGAGTAGTTGACTCCATGTACTCGAGTAATGATTTATTTTTCTCCCGAGTAATTTTTCTCATGTACTCGAGTAGTCATCTTCTACCTACTCGAGTAGTGCTACATATCCTCGAGTAGTTCTGCTTGACTCGAGTAATTTACTTTGACTTTTCAGAAATTCTTTAAGTCCAGACTTAACGGTCATATTCTTAAACGATGACGTGATTGGTCTACGTGTCTCTCTCATAATGACTAATTTAAGTCTAATCTTCTCCTGTCCTATAAAAGGTCTTGTCAAACCGACAAACCCTAATCCAAGTTTTTAAAGAAAATTATTCTAAGAAGTTTTTGCAGCCATACTATCTCTCTAAGAAGATTTCTATCTCCTCTCTCTGCAAGAAACGGAAATCCGCCGCCGTCGCTGTCTCTGATTTCCGACCGGCTAGGGTTTCTTCTTTTCAGAGGATTCAGATTAAGAAGATTCTACAGATCGAGATCTTCGCTCAACGCTTCATCTTCTCATTCGATTGTGTAAATCGAGAAGTTCCAGATCTGATATTGTCGAGGTTCTTCTTCAATATTCTGATAAAGCCGCACGCCTAGAAGAAGGAATTTCTGATTTACTATTGCAGATCTGAACCAGAGAATTTACTGTTTGTATTTCTGTACTACTTTATTTCATTATTGCAGGAGAAGTTTCTCCGAGTGTAGGAGTTTTCAACTCCGAGATTGTAGGAAGTTTTGCCTTCTGAGTGTAGATCCATTTTGTGGATCGAGTTTGTAGGAACATTGTTCCGAGGGTAGGATTGTTTTCCAATCCGAGATAGTGGAGTAGCCGAGTCTAGTGTATTGCTAGATCGGTGAGGTGAAGTGGATGTACCCAAGGTTGGGGAACCACTATAAATCTTGCCTCGTCTGTGTTTGCTTGTTTGGTAGATAGATCTGTGCTTTGGTTGAGATTTTTTTATTCCGCAAAAAGACGCACATCTCACCTATTCACCCCCCTCTTGGTGATTTAGGTTGGCAACTATTATCTTTCGGGGACGATCACTGCCGCAAGCTCGAGGATGGGAACGACGTCCGCCGCCATTATATAAAAATATATAATTATAAATTAAATAATTACAATTATATATTTTTAATAATTTTATTACTTTAGCAATTTTATTTTAAGTATTTATTTCATGTTTTAATTTTCATTTCATGTGAAATGATGAGTGCTTATAACCATCATGTGATGTTTTAATTATTTCATTTCATGTGCTATGATGGGTGCATATAACCATCATATTTTCAATTTTGAATTTTGAATTTTGAATGAAGGGTTGATTGAGTGGTGTAAGCCTATATATAGGCTATGATATTTGTCATATTGTTTTAGAGAGAAGAAGAATAAGAAAATAATCCCCCTAAAGTCTTTTTGAGATCCTCCTTCCCCCTTGGCAAAATTCGGCCACCTCCCTCCCCCTCCTCCTCTTGGCCGCCGACCTTCTTTCTCTCCCCCTTTTAGTGGCTCAGCCACCTTCCCCCTCCCCTCTTGCTCCTCCCTCTCTCTAAGGATATTCGAATATCCCTAAACCACCACCTTTTCTCTCACTTTCTCCCTCACGGTTTCTCCCTCCACAACCACCATCAAAGCCGCCTCATCTCCAACCCGATCACCTCCACTAAGCCCTAACCCGACCACCCTAGGCTACAACCGACCACCCTCCACAAAAACCATATAATCCGACCACCCCTCAATTTTAGTGGTTAGGCCAAATTGTTGGCAACAAGTTTTCATGGATCTCGGCCAAGGCGTGAAGAAACAAAGACAGACAAGTTTGCTCTCCTTCCGACGTGACTCCGACGGAGCCGTTGACATGTGATCCAAGTAAAGAAATCAGAATCATCCATTCCAGTTGGGTAACGAAAAATTTCTACTCTCGTGTGTCTCTTTTCCTAGATATTCTTGTGGTGAAAATTCTTGGCGTTGCATCTTGAAGCGTTGAATAATCGTGGTTTTCTTTCGATTGGTTTGTGATTATCTTGACTGATTTAATTTCGAAAAGGTTTGGCGAACCTTCATTTTCTTTTGTTGGGAGAGATCTACCTTTTCTGAATCGTTATTGTTGGTAGATCTCTTTTAGTACAACACCGCTCGTTCGGACCGGGTGGGTCCTTTTAGCCGGAAAGAACATTGGCTTTATAGCCCTTATTCGATCCTAATCGGTTTGGCTACCCATACACTAGCATATAATTGATAGAATTAATTAACGTGGTGCTGCGTAGAACGATTATGCGATTATAGTGTTGGATCTTAGAGAGGTATTCGTGCTAGTCGGTAGATCTATTCGGTGTCAACGTGCAAGCCTGCATCAATTTGGTATCAGAGGGAGATTCATGTCAATTTACTAATTGGCACCCTCCCACTCTTATTAGCACGTCGTCACGCACTTTGTATGCACGTTTATTTGCCAAAATGACAAAAATATTTTTTCCTGGTCTGCCAATAGCGGCCTAAATTTCTTATTTTTCAGCAAAAATCAAATTTTTTTTAATAATCTTCATATTATTTACAACAAGGAAAAAAATATATCTATTACCTTAAGTAATTAGCGGGAACAATTATATATTTGAAAATTAAATAGGGCCAGGTTATTCATTCATTGCTTGTGCACCAGTTCCGGGTGAGTTTTCTCTCCGATTCTCACTGAACATGACATTTGATGTTAATGTTTTCCTTTTAAACTATTGGTATGATAAAGCCATTGAAAGTGCAAGTTAGATCTGATATACTCTAGAGGGGGGTGAATAGAGTATGATGCTTGCTAAAAACTTTTTACAACAGTTGTTGTATTCCTAAGTGAACAGGGAAGCAAATAAAATAAAGCAAACACAGCAACTAACTAAACAAAAAGCAATCACAAACCACAGCCAGAAAACAAAAGAAAGAAAGCAAGCAGAAGACACAAGGAGCTATAGTGGTTCCCCAATCAATCTCGGTACATCCACTCTTCTACCACCCTAGGTAGGAATCCCCTGCAGGATGAGTTGATCAGGTGTCCTGGGCACCAATGAGCTTTTGATAAGGTGCTCAAAAACCAAACCAGATTTTTTGATCAGGTGTCTTGCCACCACTGAGTTTTGACAAGGTCTCAGAAACCAGCACAAACTTTTGAAGGGAGTTTGAAAAACACTTTACAGCAGAGTGAGAGAGAGAGAGAGAGAGAGGGATGAGATGATCTTCTCTGTCAACAATTAGAGAGAAGATAGTGGATGTTGTCAAAGCTCCCCCTGAGATCTTGAGTTGTTCAGGAAGTGAAGCTTTGCAGTAGGGTGATAGGCCTTCAGAAAATTTGATCTCCAGCAAAGGATGATTTCAGCAACAACTGAAATGTGTGATGTCTGGAGTCTTGAATGATGATGGCCTTTGGACATTGGAATCAGAAGGGATCTGAAAGTTTCAGTATGTTGATCTCCTTTTGTGATGTGTGTTCTTGTATGAGTTCTAAGACTGTGAATATCTGCAGCTCTTTTTATTGTTGTTATTCACTTGTTGATTATGTTCTCTGTTATCTGCAGGGATGATAAAAACTGATCTTTTATTCCTTAGATCTGAATGAATAATTCTCTGTCCAATACAGCCATTATCCTGTCATAAATGAATTCCTTAACTGCATTTTGTCTTCTGGAGGAA
Organism: Platanthera guangdongensis; assembly: GCA_039583875.1. NCBI lineage: Eukaryota > Viridiplantae > Streptophyta > Magnoliopsida > Asparagales > Orchidaceae > Platanthera > Platanthera guangdongensis. The sequence goes on from CM077150.1 coordinate 105,048,554, forward strand.
AGTCCAATAAAAACATTCCTTTGAAAATCCCTTGAAACTTGCTCCAGATTAATTGAAAACGGATACAAGATCCTTGAAATAAATGCTGAGAATAATTCCATAACTGTCTGAATTTGAATCTTGAAAAACGTCGATCTCACCAGAAAAATGTCAAACTGAGCTCCACTATCGTTGAACTGAGCTCCACTATCGTTGAACTGAGCTCAGAGACTGGTCTTAGACTGAAACAGAGATCGTCGATCTGAGGTCAACTATCGTCGAACTGAGCTCAGAGATAGAGAAACAAACTGGAGATAAGAGCGTCGATCTGAGCTCGAAGATTATCGAATGGAGTTCTACGACTCGTTGAAGTTGAGCTCAGAGATCATCGCATGGAGTTCGACGATTCGTCGAAGTGAGCTCAGCGATCTTCAAATGGAGTTCGACGATTCGTCGTACTGAGCTCGACCAAATGACTTAGTCTCCTGAACTGAAATATCTGGTCTTGAGGGCAGCTTTCAAACCTAAATACTAACCCTTACACTCAATTCTAATTGACCTTTAGATCTATACAAGGAGGTCAAAAAACTTTTCCTAAAAGACATAGTGATCCTTGCCCAAATCAGTAATAGGGTGTTCCAACAATCTCCCCCTATTTGGGTTAGGATTACTATTTACAGATATTGGAAAAATAAAAACATACAAAGCAGAGATATAACAAACAAGACATTGCAGAAACAAAGACATTATTTCAGATAGTTCAGAAAACAAAATATACTGTCATCTTACAGAATCATTCTTTTTCCTTGCTCTTTATAAGAACTATTTCTCTGTTGGGGTTGAGAGCTTCCTTCTTAGATCTTCTGTCATCAGCTGCACCTAGAGAGGTTTGATGCTTTGGCCTGGGCACTACAGCTTCTGGGTGCAACTTCATATAGCTTTCTGAATCAAAAAATTTACTGGAGGAGTATCTCTCAAGCTCTTTCTTTCTTTGATCTGATAAAGTAGTGATATTGGAAGTATCTCTTCCTTATTCTCTAGCTTTCTTGATTTGTTCCAAAGCAGCCAATTCTTTCATTCTTGCTGTCCATGAGGTGGGGTTATTTTCTGGATCTTCAAATGGAACAGGAGGCTCATATCTATTTGAAGAATTATCTGGAGGAGCTCTGGAAGAGACTAATTCTTTAAGCTTATAAGGGAAGGGACCAGAAGTTGTGTTAGATGGACCTTGTCCTTCCCTTGGATAAGGATGTTGCCTGGAATATCCTTTAGAGTACACTTTAAGTTCTCTCTGATTTCCTCTGTACTGTCATCTTCTGGACTGGTAACCTCTAGATTGATTACCTCTGTACTGGGTTCTACCTTGAGGTTGATATGAAGTTTGGCTTCTGGCAGAGGATTGGAAGGCAGAACTACCACCTGCACCTGCATCAGGTGAGGGAGGAGGAGGAGGATTGAAATGGGAAGATCCTTTGTCATACTTTCTTTTCTTCTTCATAGCTTTCAGTTGATTCCTGGAGTATTGCATCCAAGGTTCTGTGATAGGGCAATCATGCAGTATGTAGTAAGGAATGTCATTTGAATCTTTCACTTTTTCTAGAGGAACTCTCTTCATAGCCTTGCTTCTGGCTTTCCTTTTCCTTGTAATTGTAGCAGAGGAATCATCTGAGTCAGTCCTAAACGGATCACTGTATGAGCTTGGAGGATTATTATACACAACATCAATCCTTTTGAGATAATCTTTTTTGTTGTTGAGACTGAGCAGAAGAAGCACCAGAAACAGCAACAGTAGCAGCAACAACAACAGGAAGTGGAGTAGAAGCAACACTGGCAGAAGGAGTTATGACAGCAGATTCAAATACAGCAATTTCAGAAACAGAAGCTACAGCAGTAATGGAAGCAGTAGAAACAGATGAAACTGGAAAATCAACTTTAGAAGGAGCAATAGCAGTAGTAACAGCAGGCTCAAAAACAAATGCCTCTGTCATATGCATGTCCTCAAAAACAGTAATATCAGAACTGACTGAAACATCAATAACAGCAGTAGGAGCAGCAGCAGAAGCAGTGTTAACAGCCTTGAAAGAATTTATATAAGAGCTTATTAGGCTGGGGTCACATCTGGAAATAGGCACAATGGCCTTAGTAATATCTTCAGAATGCTGGACAGGAAGGTAGTTGAAGTACACAGAATCAAAAACTGAAAACAGTGACCTGAGGTCCACTGTGATGAATGCAACTGAAGCTACTGGAGCTTGAACTGAGGGTACAACAGCAGCTAATCTTTCAGCTTCATAAGGCATCTCCCCCTGCCTAGATTCAGTGAGAACTGGATTAAGGCACCCATAAGAAGGGATTGCCTGAGAAGGAAGAATGGAAGAAAGCCTGGCAGACAGCTCCTGAACTGTTTTTAGAAGTGGAGCCAAAGAGGTCTCCAGTAAGAGGGATAACCTTGGAGCTATCAGCTCATATAACCTGTCTGCAAGGGCTGGAAGATCTACTTGCTTAAGAGGGACTTGAGTAGAGGTAGGGATGGATGAGGTAGAAATGAAGGTTGGAGCAGCAGGAGATGTTGCTGGTGAACCTGTGGATGGTGGAAATGATGGTTGGGAAATTGGAATTGTGAAGATGGAAGAGAGTGGAATGGAAATGGATGGTGTGAAGGATGGTTGAGCAATTATGTCCTGAAGTAGTTGTTGATAAGAGGAGGATGATGATGGTGGCTCAGGAGGTGATTAAAGAGAATCATCCATATAGGAATCATCTATAAGAGTGAAAGATGGAATATGAGAGGATGAATCAATATCTAGGTGTGGGTAGTGATGTAGAGGATGGAAGATTTCTTCAGTGAGTGGTGGAGTTGGAGAAGGAATTGAAGTTGGAGATGGGGTGGAAATTGTGATGGTGGGTGTGACTGTGGTAGATGAAACAAGAGGTGGAGGAGGAGAAGAAGCAGGCAAGTCTTCTACAGGGGCAGAAACCTGAGGGGAAGAGACTGAAGCAGTCCTTGTGCCTGAAGATGAGATTGCAGAGGGTCTGTTGGGCTTGACAATCTGCCTGTACCATTTTCCAAATAGGGCACAGGTGTGCCTCTTGGAGGCATTGATGTGCATCCCACTGGAAACAAGCAGTGCAGGGCATCTGTGGCGAAGGAACAACCCTAAGATCCTCCCAAAATTAACAAAGTTCTTGTTAATCTTTTTCTTAATCGAATCAAAGAAAACTTCTCCTCAGTTGAGTTGCTTCTTGTCCACCAGGGCACCCATCAAGCAGAGCTGATACCTAGATATGGTATCATGAGCTGAGTGTTTGGCCAACAACACTTTTCCAACAACATCAGCTAGAAATCTGTACTCAACAGACTGATTTTTCTTAAGCAATTTGCTAGGGTTTACTTCTGAGTGTCCCATCCTTTCAAGCATATTAGAAAACTTCTCTCCAAAAAGCTCAACAGAATCTTCCCCAGATTTTAATTGAAAAACCTCTGTCAAAGTAGCAGGTGTTAGAGATACCTGGGTTCCTGAGATGGATCCAACCACTGCATTCTGATCCAGGTTATGGGCAGTATACACCCATTCCTTTATCTCATCTGCAGCTAATTTGATCCTTGTAGTCATTATAGTAACTAGCTGTTGTTCTTTGAAAAGTTCGAGAATCTCCTTGAAGATTTGATCGCTGTTGTTGAAAGAACCCATGTCGATATCAAATCCAGCGTCAAATTTCATTGCGGCCAAGATGGCGACTGATACTGTCATTGATTCCTTCAAAAATGAACAAACAAATGACCAAGTGTAGAGAAGTTTGGAGGGAAAGAGAAAATTTGCAGATAGTATGAAAGCGCAAAGGGAGAACGACGACCGAAAAATGAGTTTTATATTAGGGTTCGACGCAGAAAAGGAAAGATCGTTGAACTCTGTTCGACGATCTGGGCTTCTAAAGTAAACTGAAAGGTCATCAACATCGTCGATCTCCGTTCGACGATATTGGAGAGCGTCGAGCTCCGTTCGACGATCGCTGACCAGAAGAAAGATAGTTTAGCACTATCTGAGAAGCGCTGAACTCAGGTCGACGATTTCTGAAATCGTCGATCTCCGTTCGACGATCTGGGGGAAAATCGTCGAGCGCAGTTCAGAGATCAGAAACACTCTATACACTAGAAAAAGCACTTTGATTTGCCTAGTCTTGGTCATTTTTATAATTTTAAAATCTTGGATCTTATTTTAGACTTCCTCCATCTAACATTCCTAACTGATTCAGGAAGAATGTATGTTTCTTTTCATCCAAGGGTTTGGTGAAAATATCTCACCTTTGCAAATCAGTTGGGATATATTGAAGTTCAATTTTATTTTTCTCAACATTATCCCTTAGAAAGTGATGCCTAATTTCTATGTGTTTTGTCCTACTATGGAGGACTGGATTTTGTGCTATGAAAATAGCACTAGTATTATCACAAAATATTTTTGACTTCTCTAAGTTGTAGCCATAGTCTAGGAGTTGGTTTTGAATCCACAAGATTTGTGAACAACAACTACCTGCAGCCATATATTCAGCTTCAACAGTTGAAGTTGACACAGATGTTTGTTTCTTGCAAAACCAGGAGACAAGTCTGTTACCAAGAAACTGACAAGTTCCACTGGTGCTTTTCCTGTCTATTCTGCATCCAACATAATCAGCATCTAAAAATCCAGTTAAGTCAAATGCTGAATCTTTTGGATACCAGAGACCTAGATTTGGACAACTTTTTACATACCTAAGAATCCTTTTTACTAAGGTGAGGTGTGACTTTCTAGGGCTCACTTGGAATCTAGCACATATGCATGTAGCAAACATTATGTCAGGTCTACTATCTGTAAGGTACAATAAAGAGCCAATCATTGCTCTGTATGTTGTCTGATCAACAGGTTTCCCATGTTCATCAGCATCTAATACAGCATTAGTAGGCATAGGTGTTTTCATACATGATGCTTCAGACATACCAAATTTCTTAACCAATTCTTTTGCATACTTGGTTTGAGAAATAAATATGCCTTCAGCATGTTGTTTGATTTGCAATCCTAGAAAGAAGGATAGCTCACCCATGCTACTCATTTCAAATTTAGAATGCATTAGATTGGAGAACCTTTTGCACAAATTTGAATCAGTAGAACCAAATATAATATCATCTACATAGATTTGTACTAGTAGGGTATGAGACTTATGGGTTCTAATAAAAAGAGTTTGGTCTACTCTACCCCTTATAAACTCATTTTTCAGAAGAAAGCATGCTAGGGTCTCATACCATGCTCTAGGAGCTTATTTTAGACCATATAATGCTGTATGCAATTTGAAAACTTAATCAGCATGAGTTGAAGAGATAAAACCTGGGGGTTGTCTAACATAGACTTCTTCTTTGATATCTCCATTGAGAAAAGCACTCTTTACATCCATCTGGTATACTTTGAATCCTTTGTGTGCTGCATATGCTAAGAAGATTCTTATGCCCTCTAACCTTGCAACTGGTGCAAAGGTCTGGTCATAATCTATCCCTTCTTCTTGAGAGTACCCTTGAGCAACTAGCCTTGCCTTGTTCCTTATAATGACTCCTTGATCATCCAATTTATTTCTGAACACCCACTTTGTTCCAACAATGGAGTGATCCTTTGGCCTTGGTACTAGTTACCAAACTTTGTTCCTTTCAAATTGATGCAACTCTTCTTACATTATAATGATCCAGTGTGGATCTTGCTCTGCATCTTGAATGGATTGAGGTTCAATTTGAGAAAGGAAGCAAGTGTGCATCAGGTTTTGGTTGACCTGATTTTTGGTTTGCACACCAGCTGAGATGTCTCCAATCACTTGGGAGATTGGATGGTCTCTTAATGTTACTAAATCAACAGGAGATGTTGATTGTTCACCAACCTGTGTTGTTGTTTCCTCTTGTGGTACAACAACTGGCTCTTCAAGAAGTTTCTCTTCAAGGTGTTGAATGTCTTCTTCAACTTCACTGCTTTCCTCTTTTTGAATGATTTGTAACTTGTCCAAGTCTTCAGCAAGAGAGTGTACCTGCAAAGGTTCTATGGTAGAAGTATTCTTCTTCTTGAAAGACATGTTAGATTCATCAAAAGATATATGAACAGATTCTTCAATTTTGAGAGTTGATTTAATATATACCCTATAAGCTTTACTAATCATGGAGTATCCCAGAAACACTCCTTCATCAGCTTTAGCTTGAAATTTTGCTAAGTATTTCTTGTCATTATTATGAATGTAACAAATACAACCAAAAATTTTAAAGTAATCTACTTTAGGTTTCTTCCCTTTGAGTAATTCATAGGGAGTCTTGCTCTTCAGTTTATGTATTAAACTTCTATTCAACACATAGTTGGAGGTGTTCACTGCCTCTGCCCAAAAGGATAGAGGAAGTTGAGCATCTGACAACAATGTAGTAGCAGATTCAATAAGGGTTCTATTTTTCCTTTCAGCTACCCCATTTTGTTGAGGAGTTTTAGGAGCTGAGAAAGTGTGCCTGATCCCTTCACTCTGACAGAACTCTTACAAAAGCAGAGAATCAAACTCTGTCCCATAATCACTTCTGATCAGGGCAATATGAGTATTGAACTCAGTCTGTATGCATTTGAGAAACTCTATCAAACACTTAAAGTTATCAGACTTCTTGCTCAGAAAGAACACCCATGTGAATCAAGAGAAGTCATCTACAACCACTAAAGTATAAGATTTCCCTCCTAAGCTTTGTACTGTAATGGGTCCAAAAAGATCCATGTGTAACAGATACAAAATCCTAGGTGAATCACTCTTATTAAGTGACTTGAAATTAATAGGTGAATCACTCTTATTAATTGACAAGCCCTGCAGAGTCCTTCCTTCTTGTAGGGGCCAGAAGGTAGTCCTCTAACAAGGTTGTCCTTGGATAGCCTAGAAATAGTTCTAAGGTTTATATGTCCTAGTCTCTTATGCCATAGTTCATTAGGTCTACTAATAGAGTTAAACAAGTAAATATCTACCTTGGTTGAAAGAAAATCTACAAGATAGATGTTACCTTTCATTTTACCTGTCAACACAGTTGTGTTGTCCTCTGATTTGATCTTGCATAAGGATTTGCTGAAAGTCACTTGGTAGCCTTCATCACATAGTTGACTGATACTGATCAAGTTGTGCTTCAGTCCTTCCACATAGGCTACTTTCTTGAATGTGACTGTGCCAATCTGGACTGCACCATATCCTTTTGTTAGCCCAAAGTTTGAATCACCAAATATTACTTTAGGTCCAAGCTTGGCCTTGAAGGATGTGAAATTGTCCTTGTTCCCTGTCATGTGCTTTGAGCACCCACTATCCAGATACCATTGCTGGTTTGATGTTGGATAGGTCTTCACCTGCACATAAAACAATTTACTTGTTTTTGACCCAGTTTACCTTGGGCCTAGGTTGATAACCTTTGAATTCAGAAATAAAAGACATCCCTGGTTGACTCTTGTAGCCTTCAGGATGATATCTCCTTGGAGGTATTATCCATTCAGTATAAGGGTTAAATCTTTGGGATGAAGGACCCCTAGGTTTGGAATTTGATTTACCTTTGAAATTTTTTTCAAAACTCTGATCTCTGCTCGACGATCGCTGAGCTGAGTTTGACGATCTTGGGTTAGATCGTCGAGCTCCGTTCAAAGATCGACTGTGGCAGAGTTCAGGGTTTAGGGATCGTCGACCTGAGTTCGACGATTTAGCGTGAGATCGTTGATCTACATTCGACGATCGTCTAGCTTCGTTCGACGATTTCTGTTGAACTCTTGTTTTCTTAGGTAAGTCAGAATTCTTACTAGCTACCTATACAACTCCCTTGCCTTTATCAGAGATAAATTTAATTGGGGTTGTTAGTACTATAGGTTGGCTGGATGAAGCACCCAAGCCCAGTGTACTATTGAATCTTGAGTTCACTGTGCTTGTGATGTCCATTAGCTTGATGCTTCTACCATTAAGGGATTCTTCAAAATGCTTGGCCTTTGATAGTTCACTCTTTAGTGAGACTATCTGCTCCCTACAGCACTCCAACTCCTCAGAGAGTTTGAGGTTATCTGATTTTAAAGTATTGTATTCAGATAATTGATTTCTGAGAGAGATAATTTCTTTTTCAGATTTCAATAGATCTAAACAAAGTGCCTTAAACTCACATTTGAAGTCCTCAGAATTAAAATCAAAAGAACTTATTGCCTGGTCCTCTTCAGATTGAGTCTCTGATTCAGATTCTGACTCTTCTGCATCAGAACTTTGTTGTGAGGCATTGATAGCCATCATGTAGAATTCCTTCTCATCAGCAACATCTTCATCATCACTTAGGATGGATGAAGCTTCTGATTCTTCTTCTGTCTCACTCCAAGTTTCAGCAATAAATCCATTCCTTATATGTTTGTTCTTGCTGGAGGAGGGTTTGCCATTGTTGCTATTCTTGAAGTCCTTTTCTTTTCTCCTTTCTTTTCTGTCCTTTTTGTCCTTATTTTTATTTTCTAGACAGTCAGGCACAATGTGGCCTGGTTTCCTGCAACCAAAATAGATAATCTCTTTGTTATTTGATTTGTCATACCTTGGCTTGTCATGCTCTCTGTATGATCTTTTCCTGAAATCCTTCCTGGCCATTTTGTAAAATCTTTTGGCCAGTAGGCTTAGCAGCTCTTCATTGCCTGTGACCTTGTCTTCAGGCTGATCTTCAATGGCTTCGAAGGCTATTGATTTTTCCTTTCTTGTAGCTGGTGAGGCAGCCTTCTATTCTTCTTCTCTATTCTTGATGAGCAACTCATAAGACTTGAGCTTGCCCAAGAGAGCTTCAGTTGTGATCTCATTTAGGCTTCTGGCATCCTTGATTGGCCATATCCTTGAGTCCCAAGTGCTTGGGAAGCACATTAGGATTTTATCATTGAGCTCAGTCAATGAGATCTCCTTGTCCAAAGTTTTCAGCTCATTGACTATGAGACTGAGTCTATTATACATGTCTGCTACTGGCTCAGCTTCTCCTTTCTTGAAATTCTCATACTGGGTTATGAGATGAGATCTTCTATCTTTTCTCTCATCAGCAGATCCTGCGACTATCTCAGATAACTTGTCCCAGATGTCCTTTACTGAGTTGCATTCAGCTATCTTTTGGAATATCTCATCAGACATAGTCTGGGCTAGAATGTTCATAGCTTTTGCATCAGCCAATTTCCATTTCTTTATTTCTGCATCTGTTCCTGAAGGAGGTGGAACAACACTTGTACTTGTATTCTCTGGAGGTCTTGGACACACTGTCAAAACAGAATTGAAAATGTCCTCATCAATAGAGTTCATGTACAGTCTAATTCTTGCCTTCCAAAGTGCAAACTTGGATAGATTGCACACTGGAGGTCTGGTGCTAGCATAATCTTTGTTTTGGGCCATGTTTTGTGAAAAAATAATTCTAATAACAAAATCAAAACAAGCAGATCTAACTAGAGGGATCTTTGGGTTCAGGTGTTAGCCTGTGCAACCACTAAGGTGTGGTATTTTAACTAACCTGGCTCTGATACCAATTGAAAGTGCAAGTTAGATCTGATATACTCTAGAGGGGGGGTGAATAGAGTATGGTGCTTGTTAAAAACTTTTTACAACAGTTGTTGTATTCCTAAGTGAATAGGGAAGCAAATAAAATAAAGCAAATACAGCAACTAACTAAACAAAAAGCAATCACAAATCACAGCCAGAAAACAAAAGAAAGTAAGCAACCAGAAGACACAAGGAGCTATAGTGGTTCCCCAATCAATCTGGGTACATCCACTCTTCTACCACCCAAGGTAGGAATCCACTGCATGATGAGTTGATCAGGTGTCCTGGGCACCAATGAGCTTTTGATAAGGTGCTCAAAAAGCAAACCAGATTTTTTGATTAGGTGTCTTGCCACCACTGAGTTTTGACAAGGTCTCAGAAACCAGCACAAACTTTTGAAGGGAGTTTGAAAAACCCTTTATAGTAGAGAGAGAGAGAGGGATGAGATGATCTTCTCTGTCAACAATCAGAGAGAAGATAGTGGATGTTGTCAAAGCTCCCCCTGAGATCTTGAGTTGTTCAGGAAGTGAAGCTTTGCAGTAGGGTGATAGACCTTCAGAAAATTTGATCTCCAGCAAAGGATGATTTCAGCAACAACTGAAATGTGTCGTGTCTGGAGTCTTGAATGATGATGGCCTTTGAACACTGGAATCAGAAGGGATCTGAAAGTTTCAGTATGTTGATCTCCTTTTGTGATGTGTGTTCTTGAATGAGTTCTAAGACTGTGAATATCTGCAGCTCTTTTTCTTGTTGTTATTCACTTGTTGATTATGTTCTCTGTTATCTGCAGGGATGATAAAAACAGATCTTTTATTCCTTAGATCTGAATGAATAATTCTCTGTCCAATATTGCCGTTAGCCTGTCATAAATGACTTCCTTAACTGCATTTTTGTCTTCTGGAGGAAAGTCCAATAAAAACATTCCTTTGAAAATCTCTTGAAACTTGCTCCAGATTAATTGAAAACGGCTACAAGATCCTTGAAATAAATGCTGAGAATAATTCCATAACTGTCTGAATTTGAATCTTGAAAAACGTCGATCTCACCAGAAAAACATCGAACTGAGCTCCACTATCATTGAACTGAGCTCAGAGACTGGTCTTAGACTGAAACAGAGATCGTCGATCTGAGCTCAACTATTGTCGAACTGAGCTCAGAGATAGAGAAACAAACTGGAGACAAGAGCGTCGATCTGAGCTCGAAGATCGTCGAATGGAGTTCGACGACTCGTTGAAGTTAAGCTTAGAGATCGTCGCATGGAGTTCGACGATTCGTCGAAGTGAGTTCAGCGATCTTCGAATGGAGTTCGACGATTCGTCGTACTGAGCTCGACGAAATGACTTAGTCTCCTGAACTGAAATATTTGGTCTTGAGGGTAGCTTTCAAACCTAAATACTAACCCTTAGACTCAATTCTAATTGACCTTTAGATCTATACAAGGAGGTCAAAACAGATTTCCTAAAATACATAGTGATCCTTGCCCAAATCATTAATAGGGTGTTCCAACAGCCATGTATAAACACACTCCATCCTTGCTTTCCAACCATCCCCACACGTATTCTCACACTGAGAATGAGATACCAACATATGATGGTTATGAGAATTCACAAAAATTTAGGGACTGGCTTTAGTGGGTAGATATTTACTTTGATTGTCACGAATGGGATGACCACCAACAGGTGAACATCATCCGTGTACGATTAATAGGTCAAGCCCGCGTATTCAGGTACAATGAAGAGCTTCGTGTTTGTACAACCCCATATTCGCTAAGTCAGACCAGGAGGCACCAACAGTCACAATTAGGCTAGCCAGAGGAGCTCTTGCCCTAAACGAGTTCTCGCCCAAGTAGGCGGGAATGCTTGCGCTAGCATCAAGCTCCTATATTAAAGGAGCTCTCGCCTATAAGCAGGAGAGACCGCTTGCGCCGAGCTCTAGACAGAAGGCTCCCGGCTCAGAGCTCTCGCCGAGTGGGGGCCCAGGGCCTTGGGTAAAATGACCTAATTTCCCTCAGGTAAAATTACCCATATACCATCAGGATAAACCGCGGGTTTGGCTATTGACAGATCAACCAAGGGCATTTTAGTAATCTCAGGTTAGCAAAGGCTATAAATAGACCCATAAGGGCTCCTTAGAAAGCAAGCTTTCATTATCTTCCATCTTCCAGTGCTTTCTGAGGAGCTCCTAGCCCAGCTTTTGGCTTTGGAGGGGAAGCTGTCAGAGATCTTCTGGGTGTGAGGTGGGACCTCCCTGCTGAGGCTTTGGGTCAGTCCAGGGACCTTTGAATCTGGTTGAGGGTTGAGGCTTGAGAGAAGTAGGTGTTGGCTGCAACCCTATTTTGAACTCCCGTTGAGGTCATTTTTGGCTTCAACAGTTCTGGTGCGGTGAGCGTGGAAAGCAACTGATACAAGAAAGCCTTGAGTTTTGTCCCATGGCTGGAGGTGAAGGTGAAGGGTCTTTTTCTAGAGGCTCCCCACCAGGGGAGAGGAAGCGACGAAGAAGATGCTGAATGACTTCAGGCGAGAAGTCATGCAGACCATCAGCTTGGCCTTCTCAGCCCGAAGCGAGTGGGCCACCCCTCAGGTTCCGATAGAGGAGGTCCCACTCTTGGGCGAGAACGCCCCTGGACAGCGCCTGGGGAAGGAGGTCCCGGCTGAGACTGGCGAGAGAGACGTGGCGCCGCCGGATCTCTTCCCAGGCCAGCTCCCGGGCAAGGAGACTTTGACAGATCTGGGCGAGAGGGAAGCGACAGTGCGAGAGCTCTTCCCTGGGCACGGTCTCGCGGATTGGACCAGCCAGCCAAGGCCGCGGGACGTACCCTCTCGCCAGGCAGGAGGCGAGAGCCCATTCATCGAGCTCATCATCTCAGCTCTGGTACCGGAGGGGTTCCGGGAGCCAGACATGTCCTACTACTCAGGAAAGGATGACCCTGTACATCACGTGTAGTGGTTTGAAGATGTCGTTTAAATAAGGCAGATGACGGATTCCTTCAAGTGCCGGCTATTTGCCATCGCGTTGAAGGAGAAGACTCGGGACTTGTTCCACGAGTTGCCAGCAAGGTCGATCTACTGCTTTGAAGATCTGCGAAGAAGTTTTCTGTTGAGGTTCTCAACGTTGAAGAAGAGGAAGAAGGAGGCGGAGTGCCTGTTTGCGGTGAGGCAGAATCAGGATGAGACACTGGGTCACTATGTCGGCCGGTTTCAGGAAGAGATCCTCCTGGTCCAGGAGGTCCCAGGGTACGCGTTGGTGCTTGCCTTTACCATGGGGCTGAGGCCGGGATTTTTTAGTATGGAGTTGAAGAGAGTGCCCACCTGTCCTTTGAGGAGCTCATGGAGAGGGCGACAAAGGAGATAGACTTCGAGAGAGCAAACCCAGCATTCGTCAGGAAGTTGGCCAGGCTGGCGGAGGATGATGTGAAGGAACCTGCAGCAGGAAGGCAGAAGGAGCCGTGGGAGCAGAGGGAGCAGAGAGAAGAAAGGAGGAGGGAAGAGCCCCAAAGACAGGGGCAGTAGTAGGGATGGGGGGCCCGGGAGCCAAACAACCGGTTGGGTTGGAGGCCCCAGGAGGGTCGCCCCTAGGGCCAAGGAGGAGGCTACCAGGGAAGAGATAACCTACGGGAACCTAGGAGGTTCGACCAACAGGCATGGAGGTAGGAGCCAAGGGGTCGAGTCCCGCCGCCGCAAGAGGCCTTGGAGGTAGGCAGAGGAAGAGGAGCGAGGAGAGGAGTTCGAAGAGCTGGGAGAAGAGGAGGAGAAGAAGGAAGAAGGGGCAGGGTGGCGTTGCTCTTTTGTGACTTCCACCAGGAGGAAGGTCACGCAACGGCCACCTGCCCAGAGTTCTTAGAAATGAGGGAAGCAAGAGGAGCAGGGAGGCAGGATCCACCGGTTAGGATCGTAGAAGTATAGCAGGGGGAGATGGAAGATAGGTGTGAAGACCGGGTATACGTGGGGACCCGGGGCGGAATCAGGGTGATTCATGGAGGAGTGGGGATTGAGGCAACCCGCAAGGGGAGCCTACAAACCATGTACCGAAGGGGGGGTCGCCTCTACCTCCCAGGCTCCCCCACCGGGAAGAAAAAATCACCTTCTCGTCAGCAGACATGCCAGACTACGAAGATCCGTTCTGTGATGCCCTGGTGATCCAGATGGCGGTGGAGAACTTCATAGTCTCAAGGATACTGGTGGATAATGGGAGCTCGGTAAATGCCATCTTCAAGAAGGCCTTCGATGAGATGAGGATTGAAGGGAAGAGGATCTTTGCTTCGGATGGATCGCTGTTCGGGTTCTCCGGAGAGAGGAAGGAAGTAGAAGGAGGAGTAGGGCTGCATGTGAAGTTGGGTGGCGTGTCACGGAACTGCAGGTTCGTGATCGTGGACGCCCCAAGCAGCTATAATGCCATCTTTCGGCGCCCCCTCATCAGTGCCTTTCGCTGCGTCCCCTCCTCATTCCATCAGTGTCTCAAGTTCAACAGTGGAGGGGTGCAGGTCAGTGTAAGAGGGGACCCGAAGGTGGCGAGACAGTGCTACATTATGACAGTCAACACCATATCGTGGATGGTAGAGGCAGAGGAGTTGAAGAAGGAAATGGCGGTACATGAAGAGGTTATCGGAGAAGAGGAGATGAGCCTAGAGAAGGCGAGAGAGGTAGTTGAAGAGGAAGTCAGAGGGGAGGAGATTGAGGAGGAGCAGCAGGGAGGATATGTGCAGGAGGTCCAGGGGGATGAGGAGCAGGAGAGCCCGGAAGGGGCGATGGAGGTAGAAGAACAAGAAGCAGGAGGAGCTGAGGGAGAGGCCCGGAGGGGCGTGGAAGTCGAACAGCAGCAGGAGGGGATGAAGGAGGCAATGGAGATCGAGAAGGAGGTAGGAAGGGAGGAGCTGGAGCTGGAGGAAGAGACAAGGGATGGCTGGGAGCAGTCGCGGCTGGAGCCGGCCGAGGAAGTGGTGGAGATGGAGCTTTTCACCAGTGCAGGGCAGGTGCAAAAGGTGCGGGTCAGCGGGGGCTTGAGTCCCGAGGCTCGGGAGCGAGTGCGGGCCTGCATTCAAAGCAACATCGACATCTTCGCTTGGAGCACGACAGACAAGCCGTGCATCGACGTGGACGTGACCTGCCATCGCCTGAACCTAGACCCCCGCACACTCCCCATACGCCAAAAGATGAGAGCCATCACCACCAAGCTGGAGGAGCCCATCCGCGAAGAGGTCAGGAAGCTCCTGGAGGCCGACTTCATCTCAAAGATCTAGTATCCAGGCTGGATCTCGAATGTGGTAATGGTTAAAAAAGGGGGTGGTAAATGGAGAATGTGTATTGACTTTTCTTTGTTAAATAAATCATGCCCTAAGGATTGCTACCCCCTGCCTCAGATCGACGCGCTGGTTGATTCAGCCGTCGGTTTTTCTATCATGAGCGTTTGGATGCTTTTTCAGGTTATCACCAGATCCGGATGCACCCTCCCGATGTCAAGGATGTTTCCTTCATCACGAGGGAGGGGTGCTTCAGTTACAAAATGATGCCCTTTGGGCTGAAGAATGCATGGGCTACCTACCAACGCATGATGGATCGGGTCTTCCGAGATCAAGGAGGGAGAAACTTGGAGGTCTACGTCGACGACCTAATGATCAAAAGCAAATGCGTGGATTCGCACCTAAAAGATCTAGAGGAGACGTTTGCCACCCCGAGGAGGTTTAAGATGAGGCTGAACCCCTTGAAGTGTGTCTTCGGGGCCAACCGCGGGAAGTTCCTTGGGCATCTCTTGACTGCGGTAGGGGTGGAGCCTAACCCGGACAAGGTAAAGGCCATCCTGGATTTGGAATCACCTCGCGATGCCAAGGAGGTTCAGCGCTTGACAGGCAGGCAGGCGGGGCTAAGTAGGTTCCTCTCCAGGTCAGGAGACAAGTGTTCTTCGTTCTTCAAGGTGCTGAGAGGGAATCAAAGGTTCGAGTGGACCGCCGAGTGCGAAGAAGCCTTCCAAGGGCTGAAGAGACAACTCTCTCAAGCTCCTCTGCTTCAGTGCCCAAAAGAAGGGGAGGACCTAATCTTGTACCTTGGAGTAGGAGCAGAGGCGGTGAGCTCCATCCTAGTAAGGGAAGAAGGAAAGAAGCAACTGCCCATCTACTACGTCAGCCGGATATTGAAGAAAGCAGAGCTCCGCTACCCCATCCTCGAAAAGCTAGCTTACGCCTTGGTCATCTCTACAAGGAAACTCCGGACATACTTTCAAGCACATTCGATTAGGGTGGTGACCGACCATTCTCTTCGCAAGATCTTCGAAGGAGTAGAGCACTCGGGGGGACTTGCTAAGTGGTCTATTGAGCTAAGCGAGTTTGACATCTCTTTCGTTCCGAGACTCTCCATCAAGGCGCAAGCGGTGGCGGACTTCCTGACAGATTATGTTGTTGAAGTCGAGGAGGGAGAGCAGCATCCACAGGAAGCGTGGAATATGATGGTCGACGGGGCCTCGGGAAAACATTCCCTTGGGGGAGGAGTGGTGCTGATCAGCCCCCAGGGAGTCGCGATAGAGCAAGCGGTGGCTTACCACTTTCCAGTAACCAACAACCAAGCGGAGTATGAGGCCGTGATCGCCGGCCTTCGCTTGGCAAAGGAGCTTGAGATTCAGGATGTGGAGGCCTTCACTGATTCAAAGGTAGTAGCGTCACAGATCCGGGGAGAGTTTGAAGCTCGGGAGCCTACCCTCATAAAATACCTCTCCAAGGTAAGGGCGATCATCGGTGGGTTCTGGTCATTCTCAATCCAACATGTTCCAAGGGAAGAAAGTATAGCTGCCAATCGATTGGCTATGTTTGGACCTCGGGGATGAGGGACCTTGAAGGAGCTATTTCGACCGGCCATCGAGGAAGGAGAGTTGATGGTGGTGGATCGGCGACCCTCGTGGGTGGACCCATTGGTGACCTTCCTAACCATCGGTGAACTTCCTGAGGGGATCAAGGACGGGAAAAGCTTCAGGTGCAAGGTAGCTCACTACCTGATGATAGAAGGGGGCCTGCATCGTAAGGTGTTATCAGGGCTCCTAGCTAGATGTGTGATCGAAGAAGAGATCCCAAGGATCTTGGGAGAGGTACACTCGGGAAAGTGCGGCAGTCATTCTGGAGGGAGGATGTTGGAGGCAAGGGTGGTCAGGCAGGTGTACTTTTGGCCCACCCTAAGGAAGGATACCGCGGAGTTTGCAAAGAGATGTCAAAGGTGTCAGCTCTGCGCCCCCCTTCAGCTCTTGGCGGCTCAAAGACTCCGAAGCATCACGTCACCGTGGCCATTCTCCATCTGGGGGATGGATTTAGTTGGACCTTTTCCTCCGGCTAGTGGACAGAGGAGGTTCCTCTTGGTCATGGTCGATTATTTCTCAAAGTGGCTGGAGGTTAAGGCCTTAGCCAAGGTCACCTCACAAGTCATAAGGAACTTCATCTAGGGGGAGATCATATGCAGACACGGGCTGCCTCAAGCAATAGTGATAGATAACGACCCCCAATTTGCCAGTGAAGAATTCATCAGCTTCTGCGCCCAATTGGGGATAGACATAAGATTTGCCTCTGTCCACCACCCCCGGAGAAACGGCCAGGTGGAAGCGGCAAACAAAATCATTGTAAACCTGCTCAAAAAGAAGGTGGAGAACTTAAAGGGAAATTGGGTGGAGCAGCTCCCCTCAGTCCTATGGGCCTTGCGAACGACCCCGAACACGGCCACCGGTGAGACCCCCTTCAGGCTTTCTCACGGGTGTGAGGCGGTCCTACCAGTGGAGTTCGAGGTTCGGTCCCCGCGGGTCACAGCCGCGGGCGAAGGAGATGAGACTTGGAGATTGGAAAATGAAGAAAGGCTGCGCCTCTCGCTATATGTGGTGGAAAAACTGCGGGATGTGGCAGCTATCAGGCATGAAGAGATTAAGCGGCGGATGGCCAAATATTTTGATAAGCATGTCAGGGTCAAGCAGTACACCAAAGGAGATCTGGTGCTGAGAAAGGTTGACGCGGCAGGAGGGTCGGCTCCCGTGGGCAAGCTCAACCCGAACTGGGAAGGACCATATATAGTAAAGGAAGTCCTTGGAATAGGAGGATACTATCTCCAGGACATGGAGGGGAGGGCCTTAAGCCACACTTGGAGCGGTGATGACCTGAAACGCTTCTACCCATGAAATGGGAAGGATGTAATTATGTATCTCAAAATTAAACTTATTATACTGCATCAGTTGACTTGATTTTCTCTTACTTATTGTGAAATTTTTATAATAGGACGTAATTGTATGTTTTATAATACCCCGAGCTCGGCTCGGCCCCAGGTAGACCCGCTGCACATGCTCTCATCTAGCTGGCAGGTCCGAAGGCTCACCTGTGGGGGATAGATTTGGTTTAAAAACTTCATCGGCACCCCGAACTCGGCTCGGCCCCAGGTAGACCCGCTGCGCAGGCTCTCATCTAGATGACAGGTCTGAAGGCTCACCTGTGGGGGATAGGTTTGGTTTGAGGAAACTTCATCGGCACCCCGAGCTTGGCTCGGCCCAAGGTAGACCCGCTGCGCAGGTTCTCATCTAGCTGGTAGGACCAAAGGCTCGCCTGTGGGGGATAGGTTTGGTTTGAAAATTTATCGGCACCCCGAGCTCGGCTCGGCCCCAGGTAGACCCACTGCGTAGGCTCTCATCTAGCTGGCAGGTCCGAAGGCTCGCCTGTGGGGGATAGGTTTGGTTTGAGAACTTCATCGGCACCCCGAGCTCAGCTCGGCCCCAGGTAGACCCGCTGCGCAAGCTCTCATCTAGCTGGCAGGTCCGAAGGCTCGCCTGTGGGGGATAGGTTTGGTTTGAAAACTTCATCAGCACCCCGAGCTCGGCTCGACCCCAGGTAGACCCGCTCTGCAGGCTCTCATCTAGCTGGCATGTCCGAAGCCTCGCCTATGGGGGATAGGTTTGGTTTGAAAACTTCATCGGCACCCCGAGCTCGGCTCGACCCCAGGTAGACCCACTACGCAGGCTCTCATCTAGCTGGCAGGTCTGTAGGCTCGCCTGTGGGGGATAGGTTTGGTTTGAGGAAACTTCATCGGCACCACGAGCTCGGCTCGGCCCCAGGTAGACCCGCTACGCAGGCTCTCATCTAGCTGGCAGGTCCGAAGGCTCACCTGTGGGGGATAGGTTTGGTTTGAAAACTTCATCGGCACCCCAAGCTCAGCTCGGCCCCAGGTAGACCCTCTGCGCAGGCTCTCATCTAGCTGGCAGGTCCGAAGGCTCGCCTGTGGGGTATAGGTTTGGTTTGAGAACTTCATCGGCACCCCAAGCTCGGCTCGGCCCCAGGTAGACCCGCTGTGCAGGCTCTCATCTAGCTGGCAGCTCTGAAGGCTCGCCTGTGGGGGATACGTTTGGTTTGAAAACTTTATCGGTACCCCGAGCTCGGCTCGGCTCCAGGTAGACCCGCTGCGCAGGCTCTCATCTAGCTGGCAGGTCCGAAGGCTCGCCTGTGGGGGATAGGTTTGGTTTGAAAACTTCATCGACACCCCGAGCTCGGCTCGGCCCCAGGTAGACCCGCTGCGCAGGCTCTCATCTAGCTGACAGGTCTGAAGGCTCGCCTGTGGGGGATAGGTTTGGTTTGAGGAAATTTCATCGGCACCCCGAGCTCGGCTCGGCCCCAGGTAGACCCGCTGTGCATGCTCTCATCTAGCTGGCAGGTCCGAAGGCTCTCCTGTGGGGGATATGTTTGGTTTGAAAACTTCATCGGCACCCCGAGCTCGGCTCGGCCCTAGGTAGACCTGCTGCACAGGCTCCCATCTAGCTGGCAGGTCCGAAGGCTCGCCTGTGGGGGATAGGTTTGGTTTGAGAACTTCATAGGCACCCCGAGCTCGGCTCGGCCCCAGGTAGACCCGCTACGAAGGCTCTCATCTAGCTGGCAGGTCAGAAGGCTCGCCTGTGGGGGATAAGTTTGGTTTGAAAACTTCATCGGCACCCCGAGCTCGGCTCAGACCCAGGTAGACCCGCTGCGCAGGCTCTCATCTAGCTGGCAGGTCCGAAGGCTCGCCTGTGGGGGATAGGTTTGGTTTGAAAACTTCATCGGCACCCCGAGCTCGGCTCGGCCCCAGGTAGACCCGCTGCGCAGGATCTCATCTAGCTGGCAGGTCCGAAGGCTCGCATGTGGGGGATAGGTTTGGTTTGAGGAAACTTCATCGGCACACCGAGCTCGGCTCGGCCCCAGGTAGACCCACAGCGCAGGCTCTCATCGAGCTGGCAGGTCCGAAAGCTCGCCTGTGGGGGATAGGTTTGGTTTGAGAACTTCATCAGCACCCAGAGCTCAGCTCGGCCCCAGTTAGACCCACTGCGCAGGCTCTCATCTAGCTAGCAGGTCCGAGGGCTCACCTGGGGAGGGAAGTTCTTGATCCTAGGAGACACTCCAACTCGGATGCTCTGAGCAAGGCAAGAAACGCACCACAGAATGAAATAGAGGCAAGGGCAGGATAGGTCTCGGCCAGAGAAGGTCTCGATTGGGGAGGTCCCTATCAAGGAGATCTCGCCGAAGGAGATTCTCGGTGGAAGGCTCCTGACAAGATTTTCTTAGTCCGACGGCGAGTGGTATTTGGCGAAAGCTTCAGACAGTTTGCACAAGATAAAGGGGGACGGCCTCGCCTTAAAGGGCCCGCGAGCCATGTTCCCAGCAGACGGTTTTCAGCTGAACGCGGGAACGAAATGTCCAAGCCCTGGGTTCTTTCGACAGGTCCCGCCTATCTGTCACTAAGGGAGACTACCCTAAGGAGGCCAAGGGCCCCGGCGGAAGCACGCTTTAGAAGCACTCGGCCACAACAATTGTATCAAGCACATTTGCAATAAAAAGAAAAGGACAATACATACAACATTTACAATGTATTTTATATATAGTTACAGATCTAGAGTGTTCTCGCTCAGAACAACAAAAAGGAAAGAAGAAAAGGGGAGCCCCTCATGGAGACAAGCTGTACCCCTCAGAGCTCCCGCTGGAGCTCTCGCCTGAGCTCTCCCCGGATATCTCGCCACCAGTGGCAGGGGATTTCAAGACATCCGAGGGCGGGGAATCAGGCGCGCCTGGGGGATTCGGGACAGGCTAGAAGAGCCAGGGGACGAGCTGTTGGGCAGAAATGGTCTTGCCCCTCCCGTCCAAGCAACCAACATCCCGCAGCGTCTCCAGGGTCAGCTTGACAGTGGCTTGCGCGTTGGCCTGAAGGAGCTTGTCGATGTCATAGACGGAGTAGTAGCGGCTCTTCAACCTTTCGTCCAAGGGAGGAGGTGCATTCGCCTCCAGACGCTGGATCTGGTCCCTCAACAGGACGTTCTCGTATCGCGCCTGGGCCAGCTCCGCATGAAGCACCGCGACTTGAGAGGAATCCTGTATAGCGAGAGATTAGCAAGAAAGGAAAAGAATGAAGTTGAAATCTGTAGTGGCGAGAGCGAGTGCCGAGAAAGGTCTCGCTTACCTCTTCCGCCCGGCGCGAAGACAACTGCTGCTTGGCGTCTTCTAGCTCCTTCTTCAAGGTAGCCGCCTCAGCCACCGCACCCTCCCTGGCCTTGAACATATCCTGGAAGTTGCGGTCGATGGTGATGCTCCGGAGAGCACACATATGCGCAAGCTCCAGCCCGCGCATCAGAGCCCGGGTGGAGTCATAAGCCAGGAGCCTGGTGGTCATCCTGTCATAGACGCTGGCATTCTCCCGGCTGTAGAGGAAGTAGCCCAAGGTGAAGGCCTCGCTGGTGACCTCATCTCGCTCTGCCCAGCTAGGCAGAAGAGACGAGATTGAGACCCTATTGATGTCAAGGTCCCACTGAAGCACAGGCTTATTTTCCGCGTCCAGGCACTTCATGCCGAGACCAAAATTGCGGTGGCCTCGTGGCACCTCTCCAGGCGAAGGCTGGCCGGAGGTCTCGGCGGCGGCTCCCTCGCCATCTGCTCCACCTAGGGCCGGGGGGTTCTCGGCAGGGGCCTCAGCGCCACCCCTGGTGGCCGCGATCTCATTGACGTCCTGCAAGATCTCATCAAAGGAGCGGCCTGCAGCGAGAGGTTGGGAGAGCAGCACCACAATGGCTTTACTCTTCTCGGCGTCAGTTATCTTGGGCCTCTTGATCGGTGGGGGTAGAGGGGTGCCGGGCTTTCGCTTCCCGGTGCCAGTCGAAGGGAGCGAGGCCGGCTCGTCCTGACAAGCTTGAGCTGCAGCCTTTGCGAGAGCCAGCGGGTCTCTCGTAGATTGGCTCTCAGTAGCGCGAGCCTCGTCAAAGGGTTGGTGCACGGGGATCTCGCGCTCTCCTACGGAAGTGACAACACTCAGTTCTAACCTTAAAAAGGAAGGGAATAACGAGACAAGGGCGAGACCTTACCTTCGCCCGGAGGCACAGGGAGGAGTGAATCAACGTCTCGCCGGAGGAGTTGGACGTCGAAGTCCTTGGTTCTGAAGAACTCAAGGAGGGTGCTCTCGCGCGAGCCCAAGGAGGGCGGCTTATAAGCGTCATCCTCATATTGAATAGGTGCGAGAGGCACGTTCCCGAAATCACCGGAAACGAAGATGAACCTCTCGCCCCAGTGGTGGTGTTTGTTGGCGAGGCCGGTGGTCTTGAGCAGCTGCCCTGAAAAGAAGACCACCCCTCCTTTGGCGCGGAAGGTGAACAGCTTTTGGAAGATTGGAAGGCTGAACTCGATCCTCTCAGATCGCATATAGCAGATGAAGGCCACCAGAATCGCGACCAAGTTTGGATTCAGTTGCGCGGGAACCACTCCGTAATACCGGAGGGCCTGGCGCATCTCGGGCCACAGCGGGAGGCGGAAGCCCACCTCAAAGTGCTCAAGGGGGATGGCGAGCTCCCCCTCTCCCGTGCTGTTTACCTTATCGTGGTTGCCGGGGTTCCGCGCGGTGAAGCCGGCGGGAACGTAGCGAGTTTGGGTCAGGTTGAACTCGTCCATAGTAAGGGTGCAGGAGGGAAACATGTGCTTCTAGAAGGCTTCCGCGCAATTTGAACGACCCTCGCTTCCGCCCGGCATCGTGTTGGAGAGGTTGTAGGCGAGGAGGGAGGCGAGAGCGAGAACTATGCGAGAACGGGAAGAGAAGGCGAAAGCGAGCGAGAGCTCTTGGCAAGCCGTGAGTGCGACAAGGGAAAAGAGAGGATTTGGGTCGGAGAAATGAATATGGTAGGTGAACTTCTCTATTTATAGAAAACCGTGATCATCATGACTGTTTTCAAAAAGGCGGCGGGGGTACAGCCGTCATGCCCTAAGTCGGCGGTGCTTCATTTTCCCGCTCAAGTTTGATTGACTGACAGGTGATTGGCGTAAGTATTGAGAGATGACATTCAACAAATGAGTGGAAGCAGATTTGATCTCACCGAGCGAGAGCTGAATAGAAAGTAACAATAATAATAGCAACGAAATCGGGAGTTACTCGCGCCGAGAGAAAGATAAATAAAAGGTAAAGATGATAGTAGCAAAATTATTAGTTACAGACTGATGAAAATAAATATGGGTATATTTGGGAAGGGGAAGGCCGGGGGCAAGGAAGGGCGAGATCTCGCGAATCAGTAGGGCTCCCACCGCCATCTCCTCGCTCCCGCTGCCTAGTCCTTGGTGGCGCCTGCGGGTTGTAGTAGGATGACATGACAGTGCATCCTAGGTTGATCCGGTGAGACAGGTCCCGGATCCGCGCGATGCACCTTTTAGGAGAAGACCCGGCGGTAGGCCCACCTGGCCGATCCATCTCGCCGATGAGGTAGTCTCGCTCTAGAGCCTCCAACCTCTTCTCCACCGATTGGCTAAACTCTCTCGCCGCGAAGTCATGGGCCCGCTCCCGCAAGATAAGCTTCGACAGGACGGCGACAACCTTCTTCCTCCGCCTCTTAGCGCTTCTGGCAATGGTCAAGATCTCCTCCATCTCGTCAGATGAAGGCAAGGGGGAGCTCTCGCCGTCTTCCCCCTCTCTGTCTTCATCTTCTTCTTCTTCTTCTTCCTCTGCGTCGGCTCCCGACTGCGAGCCCGGATCCCCTGGCAAAAGAATTCCCCAGTCATGACGAGAGTTAAGCGAGACCGTTATGGACATACCGCATACCTGCAGTATGACGAGGACCCCTGGTCGACGACAGGCAAGAAGGCCCAGCCCCCCTCAGCTCCAAAGAGTAGGTGTATTGGTTTCCCTTTTCCCGGGGGAAGATTGTGCGAGTGGTGATCCCGGCTTGGCCGGAAGCAGGGGTGGAGTTATCCACTCCCGCGAGATGGCTGGCATCCTGGGGAGCTGTGGAAGATTCGGCAGCCATTCCTCCCGCCGGTAGGGAGGAATCAACCGCAAGGGCAGGCTGATTTGCAGCCCTTGCTTCGTTCTCCCGGGTAGCGAGACTCGGCTGGGCGGAAGCTAGCACTGCAGGAAGACAATTCAGCGTTCTGAGATTTGAGTTAAGAGCGAGAGTGTAAAAGTTACATACAGTTCTCGGGTCAGGCGGAGGAGCCACCTCCGAGACCCGTGGTTGGTCCTCAAGAGGACGAGATGAGGGATCCAAGGGTTCCCGCGGGGACCTGGCGATGTCGGGAACCGTTTCCTGCGAGGAGTATCGCGTCAGCTACAAGTCCTCCCGCATAAGCAACTAGTAGTTTCAATGATCAGCGAGTCAGACATACCTTCTGCGGAGAGGGATCATCCGCACGGCTTGGGGTCGGGGTAGGCGGGCTCCTGTTCTCGTGGGGCAGGTCTCGCTGGACCGCCTTCGTCTTCTTCTTTTTCTTCTTGGGCTGAGAAGGCTCATCAGCTGACGACTTTCTCGCCAACTAGGGGGCAACCAAGGCGCTGTTAGCCTTGGTTCGCACCTGTGCTGCATCGATGCGGTCTTGAAGATCCTGCGGAAGCGGTTTGTTAGCGTGCTTGGAAGGCATCACGAGACGAGGCGAGAACTCAGGCGAAGAATGAAGATTCGAGGGAAGAATTATGGCCGTCTATTAGCACATATATTTATAGCGACGGTATGGCCCACCAAAAGATTCCATTATGTTGACACGTGCTCAGCGAATATTTATGGGTTGGATGTGTCTTTTCGAGCGCAGAGCTAGCTTAAAAAGAGCGGGGATTGTGTACAACCCCATATTCGCTAAGTCAGACCAGGAGGCACCAACGGTTACAATTAGGCTAGCTAGAGGAGCTCTCGGCCTAAAGAAGTTCTTGCCCTAGTAGGCGGGAACGCTTGCGCTAGCATCAAGCTCCTGTATTAAAGGAGCTCTCGCCTATAAGCAAGCGAGACTGCTTTCGCCGGGCTCTGGACAGAAGGCTCCCGGCTCAGATCTCTCGCTGAGTGGGGGCCCAAGGCCTTGGGTAAAATGACCTAATTGCCCTTAGGTAAAATTACCCCTATACCCTCAGGATAAACAGCGGATTTGGCTATTGGCAGATCAACTAAGGGCATTTCAGTAATCTTAGGTTAGTAAAGGCTATAAATAGACCCATAAGGGCTCCTTAGAAAGCAAGCTTTCATTATCTTCCAACTTCCAGTGCTTTCTGAGGAGCTCCTAGCCCAGCTTTTGGCTTTGGAGGGGAAGCTCTCAGAGATCTTCCAGGTGTGAGATGGGACCTCCCTGCTGAGGCTTTTGGTCAGTCCAGGGACCTTTGAATCTGGTCGATGGTTGAGGCTTGAGAGAAGTAGGTGTTGGCTGCACCCCTATTTTGAACTCCCGTTGAGGTCATTTTTTGGCTTCAACAGTGTTGGTAGCAAAACACATTCTTGGACGCAAATGCGTAGGCTGCTCTCGGATCGATTTGATTCCGCCTACCTTCGCCATGCTAACACCAAGACTATGAGTGAGTATAGTTCTGGTACTAGATCCATACCTGCCTTTAGGAATGATTATAAATCAAACGCCCAGACCAAGCGACAGATAACTGATGAATTGACTAACCTTAAAGAAGGGAACAAGTCAGTCTCAGACTATATGCGTCTTTTTAAGGATATGATGGTTAGAAGTGGTGTGAAGGAGTTGCCAGAGATCACCCTCTCTAGGTTTTGTAAGGGGTTACACCCGACATCCAGGGTAAATAACCGCGTTATTGTCACACCGATCTAGACACCACTTTTAATATGACATTAGAAATTGAGAAGCACCACCTTCCTAGGAATAAAGCTCACTTTGTCAGACCAAAAAGGCTGTATTAGGACGACCACCCCCGTCAGGGGAACCTCTCCTAATAGGGCATTTGCTGTGGATTCGATAGATGTTACTCATGCTTCAGCCAAGACGTACTGATGACACATCGGTGTGTGTATGAAATGATACTAGACAACTTACGCTAATCGAATTAATAGTATTTTGATCAATTGCCAAACAACCTATTTCCTCGATATTAACAGTCACTACCTCAGTAGATCTTCTTAAGTTCTAATGGTCCTTTCAGACCGACCATCTGTCTCAGGATGAACAGTTGTGCTGAAGGTAAGGCGAGAGCCCAAGTATACATGCACTACCCTAATCTAATCTTGACCATCATAGATTATACTCATGACAGCCAAATAATTTGTATACTTTTCAGTATGTTCCTTACATATCAACATGATCACCATCTCTTCTAGTACTCGCACCCATTACATACTCATCATCCGAGTCACGAGACTTGACTCAGGTACTTTTCTACTCAACGCATCAGCCACGGAGTTTGCTTTACCGGGGTGGTAGTTCAAGGTAAACTCGTAATCACATAAACATTTTAACCACTGCCGCTGCCTCAAATTCAATTCCCCGAGTATGGCCATACTAAAAAAAATTATTGTCTCAAAAGATCTCACAGTGGATGCCATGTAGATAGTGTCTCCAAACCTTCAAGGCGAACACCACTGCTCCTAATTCTAAATCATGTACTGGATAGTTGACTTCATGCTTCTTCAGTTGCCACGAAGCATAAACAATCACATGCCTGTGTTGTTCGTTTCCAAATGATATCCGACATATTGCTATTATCTAACACACCTTTATTAATTCTCGTAGTTAAGTCATTCGTATGATTCCAAATTCATCAAACCATTCACTCATTAACCTCCACCAAATCCTTTCATTCAAGTATGTTTCACTACTCCATTTGTTTGCTAAGGATCTATCCAATAATTTCATCAATCAATGAATTATCACGGTTAGCCATAAAAAGAATTCACCCGACCTCAATGTCAATTTCCTACAATGTTTCAACTGAGTCCAAACCCGATTCTACACCAACCCAAGAACTTTAAGTGCAAGATACCTTCTCTATGCGGGGGGTAATCTTGGTAATTTCTTGAGAAGGACCTCAGAGAAAATCCCGCACTATTCGCACATCCTTCAAATCAACTGCCATCTATTTTAGTTCAAAGCAGATCATATATACACATATCCTCTCATATGAGCCATAAGGATCTGAATCGAAGATAACAACACACGAGGTGCAAATGTAATACCTTGGAAAACTAACTTTTTGCCTCCATGCCTCAAAATGATTTGCTTTGCCGTGCAATCAATCCTGGCATGATGACAATCCAAGCATGTCATGCCCAAGTTGAGGTGAATTCTGATATTCTCAATACCATTACAGGGGTTTCAGAGATCTTTCCACCAATATATACTACTAAGTCATATTTTGCGGATGTAGTCACCTCTGAGCCATCCGGGAGGCGTACTCTCTGAGTGATTCTGAAGACGTATTACACTCTTTATATATTCTACAAGGTCTGTCAACACCAACGAGTGTGTGGCACCAGTATCGAATAGATTGTGGGTTCGTTTCCCACCAACTATCGCAGTATCTAAGTATCTATTACCAAAACTCAAAATTAGACTCCTATCATAGCTTTGGCAAATTAAGGATGAATGCTTAATATGAATTGATCAAGTCACCATATACCTGCAGTCATGTCCCGGGTATTCCTTCCTCGTGGTCCTCATCCTCGACCACGCTTTTTTCCTCGACCACGTGGAGCTGCCGGAGGAAAAATAGGGGGACCATTTTCTCTTAGTTGCGGGCAGTAGCATCTAATATGGTCCGACTTGTTACACTGGTATCAAGCTCGATCATTTTGATATATTTGTCGAGGTGGTGGTGGTGCTGGCTGCGGGGCCAGACGTTCCATCCTCAATTTCCGACGAAAGCAACCACCACCACTTTGATTTCTTTTACCTTTATTGCCCTGCCTCCTTCTATAGCTGGGACGTGCTCCCATTGCTCCCTCAGCGGGTCTCTTATCGCCGACATGGACTGTCAAGTGATTCGCCTCTAGCCCTTTCATTGGGTCCACTATCTCTATCTGGTTCGCGCCCGCTATAAATAAAAGTGCTTGCCTTAGGGGGTCTCGCAAGTCCGGGGTCTGTTGGGATCTAAGAGTATCCAAAATAGCCATGAGCATTTGTCCCAGCTCTGACTGCTGGAACTGAGTGATTGTGGAAGGAGTGGGAGTGCCCCCAACTGATTCTACACGTGTTGGAATCTACACATAAGGTACAAACCTATGGTCAGGTTGGATAATCGTGGGGTAAAGATTGGACATACTTAGTGTGAATTACATATGGGCACACCAATGCTTCCGCTATGTCAGTTTGTCCCCAAACTAACCAATTAAACGGGGGTGGCACCATTGTTCGATGACTTCTTTAGTTCATGATCGTAGCAAGTTTGATACCATTTTTAAGACCCCCCCTCCCGGAACACAAAACATGGCACGTGGCGAGTCTTATGCCCAGAAAAACTATCTTGCGGTAGAGTCAACACACGATCTAACCTGTACTACAAGATGCCTATCCTGTCAGCTATAATCAATATCATTCATTGCCAACCCAACCAAGAATATAAAATAGAAGTCAAATCCACACATAAGTAAAATAGTCCAAAATAAGTACATCAAATAATAGAAGCATCAACAAGCTTCTATAATATCAGAGTACAAGTACAAAATCTCCCAAAGGATATAACTGAAATCTCTCAAAGACTCACATCGATAACGTATGACAGCAATGGTACCGTCACATTAGGCATTGATCAACAAGTATCACATTAAGACTCCCTATGAACTAATGAAAGACAGAAAACCAAATCTGTCATACTTCAAAATTTTTGGAAGCAAGTGCTATGTCTTGGACAATGGGAAAACTTATCTAACCAAGTTCTCAGAGAAGTCCTATGAAGGAATCTTTGTAGGGTATAGTCTTCATAGCAAAGCATACAAGATCTACAACTTGAAACATCAAGTTGTAGAAGAATCTATTAATTTAGTATTTGATGAATCATCTATTTTATGTAATGATATCTCTAACAGTTCTAGTCTAGGTAGTGTAAAGTCTAGTATGGAAAAAACTAAATATAAGTGACTCACCTAAAATAGAGTTAGACATTAGGGACAACATAGAAGTTCTTATAGAAGATACTGCATCAGCTCAGGGGGAGGAAGATAATCACCCTAATCCTCAAGCAGTACTAGGTGATAATAGACACCTTCCTGTAGCTGTTAGACACCTTAGAGATCATCCTATAGATCAAATAATAGGTGATGCCATATTGGGTGTGACTACTAGAAGTTGACATCACAATGAGGTCCTATACTCCAATTTTCTCTCACAGGTAGAACCTAAAAGGTTTGAAGATGCCAATTCAGATCCCAACTGGATTATGGCTATGCAAGAAGAGTTAAATCAATTTGAGAGATGCAAAGTCTGGTGTCTAGTTCTTAAACCTAGTGATCACAATAGTATATGCACTAAGTGGATCTATAGAAATAAATTAGATGAGTATGGGGATATAGTTAAGAACAAAGCTAGATTAGTGGCTAAAGGATATAGACAAGAGGAAGGATTAGATTATGACCAAACTTTTGCACATGTAGTTAAGCTAGAAGCCATTAGATTGTTTAGCCCATACATCATTCAAAGGATACAAAGTCTACCAAATGGATGTAAAGTCAACATTCCAAAATGGTACACTGAATGAAGAAGTCTATGTAGAACAGCCAATAGGTTTTGTTGACCCTAAATACAAAAACTATGTTTTCAGATTACACAAGGCCTTGTATGGGTTAAAACAGGCACTTAAAGCCTGGTATGAAACCCTCTCTACCTTTCTTATAGAGAACAAGTTCTCTGGAGGAAAGATAGACAAGAAACTATTCCTTAGGAGCATCAAAGGTTCAAGCGTATTAGTCTAGATTTATGTAGATGACATAATTTTTAGGTCTACCAATGAGATGCTGTGTAGAAAATTTGCAAGTCTTATGCAAGGCAAGTTTGAGATGAGTAGCATGGGTGAGCTAAAGTTTTTCTTGGGATTTCAAGTTAGACAATCTGAGGATGGAATATCCATCTCTCAATCTAAGTTCACTAAGGAGTTGATTAAGAGATATGGTATGAAGAATTCTTCTACCATGAGAACTCCAATGGGTTCTACAGTGTCACTACACAAGAATGAATCTGGAAAACCAGTTGATAAAACCTTGTATAGAGGCATAATTGGATCACTCCGGTATTTAACTGCTAGTAGTCCAGATATTATGTTCTCAACATATGTCTGTGCTAGGTACCAAGCATGCCCCAAAGAGTCTCATTATACTGCTGTTAAGAGAATACTGAGATATCTTAAGGGCATACCCAATCTTGGGCTTTGGTATCCTGGGGATAGTGATTTTGAACTTACCGGGTACACATATGCAGATTTTGCAGGGTGTAAAGAAGACAGAAAAAACACTTCTGGAACTTGCCAGTTTCTAGGGAAAAGACTTATCAGTTGGAGTAGTAAGAAGAAAATAAGTGTTGCTATCTCTATAACAGAATCAGAGTACATATCTGCTGGAAGTTGCTGTGCACAGCTATTGTGGATTCAACATCAACTACTGGACTATAATATTCAGCTAAGTAAATCTATTATGTTCTGTGATTCTACTAGTGCAATTTCTATTGCTAATAATCCTGTTTTGCAAAGTAGAACTAAACATATAGAAATTAGATATCACTTTTTCAGAGAGAATGTAGAAAAAAATATTAGCTTACAACATATTCCAACTGAAAGGCAAGTTGCTGATATCTTTACAAAAACCCTAGATGAAAGTAAGTTCAATTATTTTAAGTTTGAACTAGGCATGTTGAATATTAAATAAATAATTACACTTAAAAAGAATGACTAATTATGAATACAAATATTTTAAAATTTTTTTACTTTAATTAGTCAGGAAATATAAGTCAGAACACAAAATTTGTCTAAGTCACTGAATTGTGTCGAGACACCAGGGTGTGTGTCGACACTATTAGTACAGGTGTGTCGAGACACTACAGCATGTGTCGACACTAGTAGAAAAGGTATGTCGAGACACGTGACTGTGTGTCGACACTGATTAGCGGATGTGTGTCGACACTAGTAAGAGGATGTGTGTCGAGACATTACAAGTTTGTGTCGAGAAACATAAACCTTGTGTCGACACGTGTCGACACATCTCGACAGCTTAGGTTTTCTTTGTCGACTCCAGAAATTTCCCAATATTGAGAAAATCACTAAATGCAGCGCGCCTTTTCACCTTCAAAAGACTGATGCTATAAATAGTAGATGTTAGGTTTTGTCGACTTAACTCGCAGTAATCTTGAGAGACTAATCGTTGTGTGTCGAGACCTAGAAATCCATAGTTGACACCCTTCTAACTCAAGATCTTTCAACTATAATGGCACCAAAGATGGACGATCACATCAACGAGGGATATGAACTGGTGCGCAACACATTCGACACAGCTTCTGAAGATATAAGGAAAGTGATTGTCCTTGTGAATGTGGCAGGGTTGGAGTATCTTCTTTCAGTACCAACCAAGATCTCGAAGAGAGAGATATCTGAATTGTTGAAATTTGTGAAGTGGAAGTGGGTGACGGGACAGGCCGCGCGGCCTGTGGCGGACAGCCTTGGCGGACTGGGCGGACTGAGGTTTGCGGCCTGGTGAGAAGTCTGGTGGAAGCCGGCTGTGTTCTGAGCGGGTTGTTGCATGGAGTCTGCGGTTTGGTGCGGCCTGGTATCTGCGGATAGAGAGGCTTGCGGACTGGTGCTTTGCTCAGTGGTCGCGGATGCAAGCTTGTGCTGAAAGGCGGGTTGGCTCTTGTCCGCGGGAAGCTTGCGGACTGATGTGTCCGCGGTATTGGCTGTTGCGGACTAAGCTTAGAGCTTGGCTGAGGCCTTGTCGAGCTCTGGTGGCACAACAGGGAGTTGCTGTAGAGATCGTTGTGGCGGCCTGAGTTTGGAGTCCGGTAGGAAGCTGCTGCATTGGACAAGTGCGAGGAGCTCGCGGACTGGTTGCGGTCTGTGCTAGGGTGTTTGGCAGACGGGACTTTGTGTCCGCCATGCTCGCACTAGCCCTTGATGGTTTTGGACTTGGTCACACATTGTGCCAAGTTCATGGTGTCCGCCGTATCCGCCAAGTCCGCTGTGACCGGGCGGACTGTTGCTGTTTGCCTTTGGTCGTGGACTTGTGGCGGATTGAGGTGTGAGTCTTGCGGACTGCCTCGGGTTGGTGCGGACAGCCATTGAAGAGGGTTTGCTGTCCTGAAGCAGTTGGAGCTTTGCGGGCTGGTGCCTTGTCCGCTTAGCTTGGGCGGACTGGAGAGGGTTCGTCAATGGTTGCCTTGCTCCTGGCGGTTTCCTTGGTATCCGGCTAAGTCCATG
Organism: Platanthera guangdongensis; assembly: GCA_039583875.1. Lineage (NCBI taxonomy): Eukaryota > Viridiplantae > Streptophyta > Magnoliopsida > Asparagales > Orchidaceae > Platanthera > Platanthera guangdongensis. The sequence goes on from CM077150.1 coordinate 105,080,677, forward strand.
CGGACTCAGCGGACGGTGGTTGTATTCGCGCGGACTGAGGGTGGTGTCGCTATCTCTTGGGCGGTAACCACACTCCTCACCTTGCCTATAAATAGGACCCCCCTGGCACATCTACAGAAACCTAAGTAACTTGAGTGAACAGTAAGTTGGGGTGTGCGAAGTGCTGCGGTCTGTGTTTGCCAGTCCGCGCGGATTGTTTCAGGCTGACGGTTTGCTGTGTGCAGGTCGCGCGGATAACTTCAAGGAGCCAGGAGTTTGGCTGTGACTTCGGTCAAGTGCTTGGAAGTGTGCGGTCTCTGCGGACTCAGCAGGAGGTCGCTCTGCGGCTTGTCAGTTCTGTTTCAACTTTGCTAGCTTCAATAACCTGTCCGCCAGCTTCAGGCGGGTAGGGGAGTTCCTCAGTTCGGGTTCAGCAGGAGGCGAATAACGGTCTGTCCGCGCGGCCTCGCGGCTTCGGCGGACTCCGTGGTATTCGGCGGATTGCAGCATAGCTTGGGCGAGCTCAGCGGTCTCGGCGGTCTCGGCGACCTCGCGGTCTCGGCGGACTCCGGTGCTGTCCGCCCGGCTTGTTTTTTGGTTCTTTCTGTTTTCAGCTGTAATACTAGCGAAATCATGTCTCGCTATGTATGCCTCGGATTGTAAAGAAGTGAATGCATAATAAGACCTTCTTGTGCCTCCATTGTTTTGTTGGGTGCAACCTCTAGTCCTTGGGCTTTCCGCAGGTTCAGCGTGCGAACTGGGTAGTTCCGAAGATATTAATTTGGCGTTTGGGCTATCTTGCTGACCACGTTGAGAAAATTTAACATGAATTTTTCTCTAATGCCTCCTTAAACTCTAACTCTGACAAGATAAAATCCACTGTTAATGGAGTAAGGATAAAGGTAAGTACCAAAAGACTGGCTAAATTCTTTAAGATTCCAAGAATTTCACAAGATAATGAACTGGATTCAACCAAGACAGCTGAGGCACTAGTTTGGTGTAGACTACCTCCAACCACTAGTTTTGGGCATTCCTTCAACAGAAAGGGAATGAATTCCCAAGGTAAATTACTGTCAGAAATAGTAGGAAAGGCGCTCCTCTGCAAGACTGGAGCACGTTACAGAATTTCTAATGTCATGTTTAATCTGATGACTAGAATTATCTTCAAAATCAATACTTACTGGAATAGAGTACTGTTTGATAAGATTGTAGAAGGAATTCAGATGCCCAATATGGGCAGAATAATTAGTTTGTATCTGGTAAAGGTCATTCCAGATTGCATCAATCAGAAACATGACACTAAGATCGATCATATGAGGAGAATGAACCTAAGAATCCTGTCTAGGTGGGACACAGTCTTGATTAAGGAAACTCCAGCACCTAAGCATTCAAAGGAAATAAAAGGTACGAAATCAGTTCTAGAGGAAGTAGTATCCTCTAGTGATTCTGAAGAAGAGGTGAACTTCAATTTAGATGAAAATCCAGAGAAAGTCCAAGGCAGGTCTCCTAGGCAATTCCTTGAGACCAGTGCATAAGTGCAGGGGGAGGTCATCCCAGAAAGAGAATTAGATGAGGGGGAGAACCTCATAGAATTGCCAATGGATACAGCAACAACCATCATAATGGATGTGGTACAAGACCTAGAAAAGACATAAGCTCCTGCACATGAAATCTCTGATCAAGTGATGGAAGAAACAACTCTACAAGAGACTGAAGAAGAAGTTCCAATGACGAAGGATACAAATATTCAGGAAGAGAGAATTACAGATTCTCAGATTGAGATACCTGATGCTGAAATTCAGCATGCAGATATTACTGTGGATAATATCCCTAATAATCAAGAAGGTACTTGGATTGAGGGGTAGTTGGCCCCATGTTACTGAAAAATCTAAAGAGATACCTCAAGTTAAAGAGGTTAGTTCTTCTAAATCTGAGGATGCAGATGCTTCTCAATAGAAGAAATGAAAACTTTCTGAAATGAAGAAGAAGAGTAAGAGATACAAGCAATATATTCAGTCTGGACTGTAATGCCCCGTATTTCTCGTCGAATGATTGCATACGCTTGATGGGCGTTACGTTGGCTTTGGCCGTTGTTCGAGCATGGTTTTTAAGCGGGCTTTCGAGTGGCTATTTTGGTAGCCTAGTTGCACAATTCCCCAGCAAGCCGGAGTCCAATTGTGGGGACTCGGTGAGGCCTTTTAGGAAATGCTTGCACTTTTTCGAGCCCGGGTAATATGGCTCAAAACGGGTTGCTTGTATGGAAGATGTGCACAGCAAACAAAAAGGGGCAAAAAGTCCTTAAGGAAGAAATGGTCTAGGACGAAACAGAAACACTTTTCAAAACAGTGAAAAATGGTCATTTTTTGAGTGACACGGCCTGGGACACGGGCGTGTCCCAGGGCGTGTCTAGCGCGGGATGCGGTTTGGCTTTGTGGTCGTCGAACTTCGTTCGACGAAGTTGTAGGAGGAACACGCCCCCCAACACGGGCATGTCGGGGCGTGACCCAGGGCGTAACCTGGGGCGTGACCTCCTTGACTAGACGAATTTTTCTTGCCGCGAGTTGAGCTCGACGAATGGGGTACACGCCCCTTGACACGGGCGTGTCACGGGCCGTGTCCCGCTATGTCGAGTGTCGAGTGTCGAGTGTCGAGTGTCGAGTGTCGGGTGTCGAGAGAGGGGACACGGCCTGTGATATGGGCGTGTCACAGGGCGTGTCTAGCTTTGTCGAAGTGTCGACACTTTTGGTCGACGAGATGTCGAGACACGGGTTACACGCCCTAGGTCACGGGCGTGACCTACAGGTCACGGGCGTGTACCCGGCCGTGTACCCGGCCGTGTACCTTGTGGATAAACTGGAAATTGTCGGATTCTGCGCCGCTTAAGGTACACGCCCCGTGACACGCCCGAAAAATCAATTTTCTCCCATTTTTTGTGCCATTCATTTCATTGATTCTAGATCAAATGGTCCAGCTCTGTTCTGGAGGAAATAAGGCCGAAAAAGAGATTCCTCCTCCTAATTTCACCTTCTTCTTCATTCTCAAAGTGAAAGCAAGGGAGAAAAGCTAAGGAAAGGGAAGGAGAAAAAGAGGAGCAGCCATCGCGGTGTCATCTTGATTCAGGCAAGCGGTGTTCTTCACCCTTGCCAATCTTGTTTTCTTGTTCCTTGATTATGCAAGTTTAGCTAGCTTTCCCCTTTCAATTTTAATAGCCCGTGTCCCAGGCCGTGTCACTCAAAAAAATGACCATATCTAGACTGCATATAGGAGATCGTCATAAGTAAACTAAAGTATTTTCCGCCGCGTACAAACACACGTTTTGATCCATAAGGCTGAGGGATACGACCATCAAACTAAACGGTTTTCTTGCATATAGCTGATGGATTGCAACTACTAAGTAAGCGTCGAGGTTTTGCCTGCGTGTGTGCAGTTATCCCCTGCACGACGTGGCATCATAACCCGTAGTTCCTCTTACTCTGATACGATGTACTCGTTGAGGAAACGTGGGTTGTGACATGGACCACCATCTACTACTACAATAGATCATAGCTCTTTGCTAGTGCAACTAAAGCTAATGCTTGATAAGCAAAGTCAAGATTTAGAGAAATATGTGGATGAAGCAACAAGGAGTTGCAATTTCAGCTAGCCCAAGAGATCAAGTCAATAAGATTTGAAGTAAATCTTTTGAAAACTGAAATGACTTCTTTCTTTGAGAAAGGGTCTCATGCAGTTGTTTATCTGGCAAAGCAACAACAGGATGCCAAGCAAATACAGGATGATGTGGTAATAAAGCAAGGCCGTGTCCTTGAAAATCAGAAGACTGAATGAGAATCTGATAGTGATGTATGAAACTACCTTGGGAGAAATTAAGACTCAAACTACTACTTTGGAAAGCAAAATTGATTCTACTGGCATAGATATTAATACCAAACTACAAAGTCATTTTGAATCTCTCCTTAAGGATATCAAAGATTCCTACAAAACATTAGACAACAATTTACTAAGGGTTAAGAATACCGTGACTACATGTATCAATTATGTTGATGGACATGTCAGATTTCAAAAGAATGATCTGAGAGATTATATTGAGAGAGAAGTTATAAAGGAGGAGAGAGTCATGATTAAGACAAGTGCTGAACAAGCTACTTGGATTGCAAACAATATCAGAGATACTTTAGGATTTCCTCCCCTATGGTATGAGGGTGATCAAACTGCTGAATCTGGTTGTCAACAACCACCTCTACTTCATGCACCTAATGCTGAATTATTTCCTCCTACAGCCCCAGCCAATTTTGAGTCTGTTCAAGCAGCTGTTCAACACATATATAGTCCTTCTCAAGGCATAGATAAGAATGTAATATTTGAGAAAGTGGACAGGCTTGCTACTGCTCCAGAGACTGAGGCTCAATTATTAAAGAAAAGGTTTAGAGAACAAGCTGAGACTAAACCTGATTTTGAGCAATGGAGTCCAACCTCTAGATCAATCATTCTTACTGCATGGAAAGCTTTGAATGCTAATATTACTGACAGAGGGAAATGGTATTCTGAACAAGAATAGGCTAAAACCTGAAACAATAAGATGTGATTCAGAAATTTAGGCAAGATTTGAAGAGAGGAAAGCTTCCTGCTAAATCCATAGAGCCTAGCAAGTATTTCCCAAAGCTATATCATTATTTTGAGAGACAAAGGCTGAAGGAAGAAGCAATAGCAAAAGCTAATGCTAAGGAAGCCAAAGGTAAGGCAGTTGCTGAGGACAAGGAGCCTGAAATGAAAGCCAAGATACAATCAGGGAAAGACATAGTTATTAAGGAACCTGAGCTGCCTTATGATTTTCTAAGTTTTATATTTCATATGAACATTTTGATCTGTAACTATTCTGAAAAAACTTATATCAGTAAATTCTAAGATAAACGATTAATGGAAATTATGGCTTATTGTACATTTCATGTGTTGATTAAATATGACTGAAATTGTTTGTCTTATGTTATACTCAGCATTATTATTAAGTTCGTGTGTTTATATGTGATAATTCACTTACTGGACTGCACTGTATGTTTAAATGTCTTTATCTTATTTTTGTGGTATTTTGTTGTATATCATTGTATTGGGGTTATGACTTCTCCAAATAGGTGGAGATTGTTGAGTACATTGGTCTCAATGTTCTTGATTTGAAGAAGTCTTCTCAGCTCAATGATATACACATTGTTGTATTTGATGGATGTTAAGTTTATATATGTAGGTTAAAAAAGATAAGTACAAAGTGTCGACACTCAGGACTAGTGTCAACACACACTGAACAAGTTGTGTCGAGACAAAAAAAAGCTGTGTCGACACTAAGGACAACTGTGTCGACACACTGTGTCGAGACTAAAGACAACTATGTCGACACTCAGGACTAGTGTCGACACACTCTATACACATTATACCAGACTGAAGACAACTGTGTCGACACTCAGGACTAGTGTCGACACACTCTATTCAAGCTGAGTCGAGACTAAAGACAATTGTGTCAACACTCAGAACTAGTGTCGACACACTATAATCAAGCTGTAATGAGACTGAAGATAATTGTGTCTACACACAGGAATTGTATCGACACATTCCACAAAAGTTGTGTCGAGATAAGTTGAAGAGCTTTGTCGACACATTCAGAAGTGTTTCGACACTACTACAGGAGCTGTGTTGACACCCAGGAGTTGTGTCAACACATTTCACAACCAAGTCTCAATACTTCAGCAGACTTATTTCCTAAGTATATATATCAAGACTGAGGTGCTGACAGCTGACAAAACTGTCAGTTATTAAGCTGATAAGTCGGTTACTCCTGTCAGAGCCTATTTAAAGGGATGCGGTCTTCAGAAGAAAAAGAATAGAGAAAGAGAAAAAAAAGAACAAAAAAATAAAGAAGAAGCAGCACAACTTTGAAGCTGCAGCTACAATTTAGAAGGTGGAGAGAGGTCTAATTTAAAATCATATACAATATCTCTCCAGCCTAGATCAACCATAATTTATACTTCAAGAAGCTTTGAAAAGCTAAGAAGGGTTTGATCAGATCTATCTTGTCAGAATCAAAGGAAGCACAATCATCAAGATCAGATCAAGAAGCAGTTACTCAAATCTTATACTAGGTGACATTTTCTGATTCATTTCTCTATTATTTTCAGTTTGTAAGATCTGTCTGTAGATCTGAGTGGAGGAGATTTATTCTCTTGTTGTTGTAAGCTTGTGTTATAAAGGCTGAGGTAGGGCTAGGATTGCCTGAGGTAGGAGAAGTTGAAAATTCTCTGAGTTGTTGGGCATTTGTTGCCTGAGAAGTAGGAGTGAGGATTCATTCTGAGGTAGAGTTCTTGGGAAGAACTTGAGGTGTTGGATCATGGTGATCTGAGTGGTAAGACTTGTGAAGTCTGAGTAGTAGGAGCCGAGTGGGCTCTGAGGTATTCTGAGTAAAGGAAAGAGGAGGAGTTTGGACGAATCTAGTTCATTGCTAGATAGGCAAAAGGGGAAAGTGGATGTACCCATAAATTGGGGAACCACTATAAATCTATGTGCATTGTGCTATGTGTGCTGATGTGTTGTGTTGTGTTAATTCTGTTGATTGCTATTTAGTTTATGTTAATTATCTGACTGAGTAAATCACTTTATTTAAAGTAGTATTCTGATCAAAGAAAAGGGGAGCCATAATTAAATTGGACCTATTCACCTCTCTCTAGGTCATTTTCAATCCAAAAGTAAATATTTACACATTACAGCCGGCCATGCTGCATACCTAAACAGGATTATAGTCATTGTAGATGCTAAGATATAAAAGCTAAGTGTGTGGGGATTTTACAAGAACTTTTTTGGGAATACTTTCTAAAACCCTAATTCGTAAAAAAGTCGCTGCCAATAGAGTTAGAATTATTTTTCAATGTATTCAAGCTTGGTAGTCTACACAATAATCTTTCTAAAGCTTTAAAAAGAAGAAGATCTCTGTAAGTATTCAACACAAAACAATCTGTCTTTAATCTGAAGATCATTTCCTATTATTGTGGTGAAGAGAAGTTGTCTGGTGATACAGTTAAAGAAGAGGGATCCATAGCTTTTGTTCTTGAGTCATTGTAAATCAAATACTCTTCAAAATTTATGTTGTAAGATCTCTCTAAGATCTGAGTATAGACCTAAGTTATAAAGGCTAAGAGTAAGACTTTTTCTAAAGTCTGAGGGAGGATTTTTGTAGAGAATCTGAGGTAGACCTAAGTTATAAAAGCTGAGAGTAGGACTTTTTCCGAAGTCTGAGGTAGGATTCTTATAGAGAATCTGAGGTAGGCCAATGTTATAAAGGCTGAGGTAGAGATTGCTTGTGAGCCTAAGGTAGGAGACTTGCTGCTGTGTCTAAGGTATGACTGGGATAAGTCTGAGTTATATGAGTGCTAACCACTCTTAGGTGTAAGATCCAAGGAGGGATCTGAGCTATAAGATCTATTGATCTATGTTTTGGAGGAGTTGGCAGAATATATCTCTCTACTAGATAGGTGAACGGGAAAGTGGATGTACCCTAGATATGGGGACCACTATAAACTACTTGTGTGTTTTCTGTGTTCTTGAAAGCTACTAATCAACTTTAACACACCAAGTAAAAATCAAGAAACATAAAAAGTATCAAAGAAACCTATTCACCCTCCCTCTAGATGTTAAACTATGCTTATAAAGTTTTTTAAGTGGTATCAAAGCGAGGTTGTTCAATAAAGACCTAACAGTCTGAACAAGATCTCCAAGGGTAGTAAAAGTTAATCACCATGATTTCTGGCAAGAACCACAAAGAGCTGAGTTGTATGAAGCTTCCAATTTATAGGAATGAGAACTTTGGAATATGGAAGGAAAGAGTGAAGTTATTCATGGAAGCCTCAGACCATAGGATCTTTATAATAGTGGAAGAGGGACCTTTCATCCCCATGAAGGTCTCAACAATAGATGCCAACATCAAGACCCCCAAAAATACTTAGAAATGACAAAAGATGAGGTGGTTCTGGCCACTATGGATAAGAGGACCCAGAATATTATAGTTAGTACTATTGATGACTCGACCTTTTAGAACCATGTTCACTGCAAGACTGTAAAGAAAACGTGGGACTCTCTAATTGTCTACATGGAGGGGACTGAGGAAGTGAGGGATGACATAAAATTACTTCTAAATCAAGAGTATGAGGCTTTCAGATAAGACAAGAAGGATTCCATAGCTGAGTGTTATGAGAAGTTCTTTAAAATTGTGAATGGTCTGAAAACTTTTGGCAGATAATTCTCCAACTATAAACTAAATGACAAGTTCTTTTGTCCCCTCAACAAAGAATATGACATCAAAATTTGTGCCATAAGGGAGTGGGCAACTTGGCCAATATTCTGCCACAGAATTTATTTGGCAAGCTGCTATCACATGAGCTTCAACTGAAGTGCAGTAAAGCTGAAGAAGAATTTGCTAAGTCTCTTAATAGAGAGAAGTCAGTGGCCTTCAAAGATGAGTCATCTAGGAGGATCAGAGAGAAGAATCCTCCCCAAGAAGAGCTACGAAGTCAGAAAGCTCTTCACCTAGCTCATTTGAAGCTGAATTGTCTGATGAAGAGCTAACTTTGTTCTCCAAGCAATTCAAGAAGATGTTGAGCCGAAGGAGGCAATTGAAAAACAAGGCCCTTGCAGGTTCCAGCTCAAGGAAGACCCAAGCCACCTTTGACACATCCAAAAAGGACCCCACTAGGGAAAGGTATGCTTCTAAATAGAAAAAAACTTTAAAACTGATGTACTTTGTTATTGCTGCAATAGGTCAGGGCATGTTATTACTGTCTGTCCTGTCGAAAGAAAAGAAAATAAGAAATCTGATGTCAAGAATTACCACAAGGAGAAAAAGGCTGACAAGAGCTTCTTGGCTAAGAAGCACTTAAGCCTATCTAATAATGATCCCGAGATTTCAGAATCTGAAGAAGAAAATGCTTACATTAGGTTGATCTCCATGGAAGAAAATACAGATCACCCAGCAGCCAAGGTGGGCATAAGGGCACCACTATCCTCTACTAACAGTGACTTTGAAGATGAAGAAGACTGCAACCTCATGGCCATGACTGAAGAAAATCAGGATAAATTTGATCCTGTTGAGGTAACCATGTCTAACATGTCTACTTCAGACTCTGATTATGAAATTGGCTAAGATTCTGAGGCATCCCCTTCATTTAATGGGGAGGATGGATCAGAACCTGAAGAGGATGTCAATCAATTGATTGACAGATATGGTGTTCTCCTGGAAGCTCTGAAGAAGAGCAAAAAGTTTGTCAAGAGGCAAGCTGAAGAGAATGCTTCTCTACAACAGGCTAAATCCATGCAATATGATTCAGCTTCCCAGCTAGATTAGATGAGCAGAGAACTAAGTCAGCTGAAAATAATCACAATCATCCAAGTTAACACCATAAACAAAATGAGCAAGATCATTAAGGATCTTGAAGAGAATCTCCTCAAAGAAAGGAAGCTAGTGGAGAAATTCTCCAAGCCCAAGACTATGCTATCACTTATTGATACCTTCTCCTTCCAAAATAATAGAAGAGGATTGGGGTTCAAGTGGAAAATTGGATCAGCTAATTCTAAGGGGAAAGGCAAGGCTCTAATTATGCCACAAAGCACCTTTCAGAAAGTAGTGTTTCCTTCTAACATGTATGACCATGATAGTATATATAGTCACTGGAAGAATGAAAGTTCCTCAAGTAAAGGCAATAGTGCATCTTACAATGGGAGGAGAAAGAGCACGGAGTTGAGTTATTTGAAAGCTCCTCATAAAAAAATCCAAATGACCCATCATGGACTATTTGTGTTTAGGGGTATAACCCTTACACTCAAGGGTAAGGCAGTAGCCTCTTCCCAAAACCCTCCAACAAAGAAGCTGACAAATGGCAAGACTGTAATCAATTCTCACTTGACCATTTCTGATTCCATCAACACCATGTCAGTTGCAAAGCAGACACATGTTGCTGTCAAACAGATTCAGTCAAGAGATCCATCTTACCGTCAAATATTCAGCCAAATTCTAGCTTAGAGAAACAAGAAGAATGTTGTTGTCTTCTCTGCTGAACAAAAATATTATGATTCTCCTTCCACTTTTAGGAATGTTTAGAAGAGAAGGTAAAACACCCATGAATGTTGGTGCCGTGGTAAAGTGGGGCACTTTTCCATTGATTGTTTGGACAACCCTAATGTGTCAAATACAAAGATGAGCTTTCCTGCCAAGGCTGTTGTTGGAAGAAACATTTCTTATTGTGCTAACAAGAACCCAGGGCCCAAATTTCTTTGGCTGCCTTTTAGTCTTTTTGTAGGTATGTCCAAGAACCAATCAAATACCTATCTAGTACTTGGACAATGGGTGTTCAAGGTGTGACGCTCAAAAAATGCGCCAACTAAATTTAATTTTTTCCTCGATGATAAATAAGAGGCAAATCGAATTTTTACGAACAATTTTCGTGTTTTCCCGTTCATTTTATTTGTTAAATTTGTTTTAATTTATTATTATCGGTGCCAATAGTCAAAAATTGTGATAATGTGGGCTTGTTAAGTAGGCTTCCATTTAAAATTGTCTTGGTAAGTGGGCTGGCTGGATGTTTATGCTGGATGAATGGCTTTGGGGGCTGTATTAGTGACACCTCTTCTATTATAACCGGTGGGTTTATCCTCTGGCTGCTTATCCCTTGTTATAAATCATGCCCGAGCCCTTTTCTTTTTTCCCGCACCTGTCTCTGTGCCTTCTCTCTGCCGCTGCTCTGATGTTACTTTGCTGCTATTGATTTCTATTTCTGGCTTCTTCTTCTTCTTCCTGGCTGATGGTTCTCTACTCTCCTCCTCTGTGCTTCTGTGCCGACATTTCTGTTGTGCCGCTATTTTTCGGCCTACTGCTGCTCTCTCTGCTGCTCCTGAGATGCTACTGCTTTCTCTCTATTGCTCTCGAGCTTCTGCTACTCTCTCTACTACTCCTGAGGTACTGCTGCTCTCTCTACTACTCCCGAGCTACTGCTGCTCCCATACTGCTGCTGGTTACCCTACTGTGCTGCCTCCTATATAGATGTTATGGTTAATGTGCACTGCCCTTCTCCCTTTCTCTCCAGCTGTAAGGATGTTGTCCTCCATTCTACTATGCACTTACTATAATTGTGGCTTGCTGAAATTTGGTTTTGTGTCTATTTTGGTAGGCTGTTTGGCTACTTAGTATTATTTTTATAAGTTTATTATGCAGATTTTGATGCTTTCATATTAGTGGGTTATTTTATGGAAATTTTGGGACTGATTTCCATGTTGGAACTATTTTGTGCTATTTTAAGAGCTGTTTTTGGCTATTTTATGCCGTTTGGCAGCTGAGTTCGAGATTCGCAGTCTCGGTTGAGGATTGTTTCAGTTAGACAGCTCGTATAAGCATTTCTTTTGTCATTTATTTTGGCTTTCATATTTTGACGGATTGTAAACGCCTATTAGTTAATATTTTAAAACATTAACGCTACGAATATCAAGTGACGCAACCCAAATAAAAGTATGGACTATTTCAGTGGTTTCTGAGGCCCAATAAAAAGAGGATGGCATCACAAGATAATCGTGACAATAATGTGAACGAAAGTACTGATAAAGGCAAGAACTTGTTGAGTTTCTAATTTCTTGGATTATGTTTTGTTCACGTAATTTCATATTCCTATTTTATCTTTTTAAATACACAGTGCATGTGCATATGAGTTTAACTCAATGATATATCACTATTGAATAAATATGGGCGAGGGAAAAGCATGAAAGCGATACATATTTCTGAGGGGAATGCTTTGATTTAAAACTCCCATTTTAACAAAAAATTACGATAAAGATAAGAATCAATTTAATACTCTGCATAAGGAAAAATAAAGGATTCGAATCCTATGATGTTGAGGCATCTACTGATGGATTTACCAACAGTGGTGAGCCAACAATTTTTGCCCTAAAGGGGTGTGACCAATTTAAGTTGCATACCTAAATATTTCTTATTTGATGTAATTAAAAATGGGGGGTGGGGGTCAGGAAACTATTTTGTGAATAAACATTTAAGTAATTATTGTTTAATGTGATGCATGCATATTGCTATCTCCCCTTGTTTGCATGTATAACTATTCAAGAAATATTTTTCTCACATAGTCATAATTTTTATGACTAACCCATTGTGGATTCCTTATTTAGGCAACATGAGCGACTCCAAGTTCACCAAAGAGGATTCCGCCAAAAGAGTTGCAAAGATATGGTTGAAGATATTTATAGGGATCGAAGAAGCCCAGGAAAGGCATAAAGCCTCTTGTACTGATCCTAATTTTGATTTTTGTATTGAGTACAGTTAAGTACTTTAAATTTTCTGTAGCAACTATTGTAAATAAATAATTTAATGAATAACAATTCTAGTGTTTATAATCTTTGTACCGTTGTTTTTATGCTGCGACCTATTTATTGAAAATATGTTTGATCCTTGAAATCTTTTGGGAAGACCATAATAAAGGGTCTTCATACCAGGCACATGACTAGAACAAGGAGCCATCTAAAAAATTTCACTCCAGTAAAGAATGGACTTAAAGTTATATTTAGTGGCTCGGATAGAGGAGTGACAAAAGCTATGATATGATCACTAATGACATAGTCACCATCACAAAAGTGGCTTATTGATGAGTCTGATATTTATATTGTTTTTCGGACTCATCTGGGTTAGTTTTCATGCTCTTGAACTTCACGTTTAATATGTTTTCATTGAAATTTAATTTATTCTGCTTTCCACGCTAAGTGCACCATTTTAGCCCAAGGGTGTGAAACGCCGTTATGCGATTGTCGGGGGTAAGCGCCAGGTGCTCCCCGTTGCTCTTTCTGTTGATGCTGTTTGTATTTTATTGCTGGGATCTTGTGCTCTAGCCTGGTTGCATTATTGTGCAGGTGGTCAGGATGTCCCGAATTCCATTTTCAATTCTGTGTAAAACGCACGGTCGTGCGCTTTTGCCGTGCACAGTTCCAGTTCAATCGTGCATTTCACACAGCAATTCTGGGGACATCTGTTTCTACCCGTGCATTTTGTTCCCGCATGGTTTCAGCCAAACCGTGCATGAAGGAATCGCACGGCCAACACCTTTTGCCAAGCTTTCCAGTGATCTGTGGTTAATCGTGCGTTTCCTTCACGCACGGGAAACAGCGCCCGTGCACGAGTAAAACACACGGTTCTACTGATTTTTCCTGCATTCCTGCGCTCTGTGTTTACCCGTGCGATTTCCTTCACGCACGGGCGGAATCGCCTGTGCGTGAGTAAAATGCATGGGTCAACGCTTCTTCTTCCTCGATCCTTATCTGGGCGCGAATATTATACGGTTCACGCACGGTCGTGTGATAGACCGTGCGTGACCAATTTTCTGATCTTTTTCAATTTAAGAGCAGGTTTTCAACCATTTAGAGGAGATCCGTATTCTGGACATTCCAGCCGTCTTTTAGGGTAAAGTTCCGCCCTTACACCTCCGCCCTTCATCTTCCACCAAGGGGAGAAGCTCCGACGATGCTCGCAAAGCCTATACCTTGCCGGTGCTAGCTCTCGGCCTTCTCCTTCATCTTCTAAGCTCCATTCATGGTTTGATGCCAGAGCCAACAAGCAAAGGAAAGCTTGCAACTTTCTTCCGGATCGTGACACAAAAAAGACGGGTTCATTGGGAGTTAGTGACAGCCTCCTCTACCATGGACGTACTTGAGGACCGAGCTTGGATGCGGATTGACAACCCGACGATTCATTCCACGACCCCTTGATGAGAATTCGGATTTAGTTGATCTCTTGCCTTGTTCTTGCTTTCTTGTTGAATATTGGTGTTAAAACTTCATTTATATTGATGATGTGCTCTTAGTCGTAAACATTATTAGTTTCATGTCTATGTGAACTTGTATTGTTTATGCTTAAGTTGCTTGAGTTGCGCCATCCTTCCATCCGCCATCCATCTGTTCTTGCCGTTCTAGCAATTGCTAGAAGCGTGCGTAGCAAAGAGGTGCTTACGACCCTCAAATCCTAGTTCTTACACTTACCTACTCGTCTATCCGCCCAGTGATTCGGTGCATAGCGGCCCGTGTAGTCTTCCATCCCGCCTGGCGAAGCTTCGCATAGTGGCGTTGCATAGGAGTAGTTGTTAGTGTTTTGCTTTAGTTTTATCGCAACCATCAAAACCCCCTTGTTAACTCCAACGTAAGGACTTCAATCTCAAGTCCTTCTCTATATTAACTCCCCCCTTACTATGTTCCTTGAAGAGATCGATACTTGGGGACATCCCATTTTATATTACTTGTGCGACCGGTACACTTGCCATTCAAACGCATCAAGTTTTTGGCGCCATTGCCGGGGAACACAGTCGTGTGAGTTTTTGGAGAGGGAGATAGGAGATAGAAGCCCTTTTCCATTTGTATATTTCATGTTTCTTCTTTGCTTTACTTTTTAGAATCTGTTTCTTGTTTTTATTTGTTCCTCTTCTAGTTTTAATTTTTCTATAGCAGGGTTTCCTATTCTTTTATCTGTAGTGTGTAGTTATTTGTTGCTTAGAAACTTTCTGTTGGGGAATTATTCTTGTTGCACCATATATTCTTATACGAATATCCGTTGCCGATGGTGTGGTGATTATATGCATGGTAGTGATGAGTGCCCTACTGAAGATTGGGAGAATAATTCTCGTGGTTCTTTATGTGGAGCACCGTCTTCCTATGGTACTTTATACACCCAACCCAGGTCTTATGGTCACTCCTCTTCTACGCATTCATCTTTTTCTTATTCCTCTCCAGTCTCACATGGACCGAGGAGTAATGGAAAATGATGTTTATGTTGTCGTAGCTCCGACCACACGTTGAAAGATTGCGCAGAATTTCAGCGCCAGTTGGAGGAGGATAAAGAACCGGGTATCCGATTCACTCTATCACCCTCTCAAATGGCCTCCCCTTCTGATTCTGATGATATATTCGCAGCACCACCTTGTCTATGGGGGACTGCTGCAGATATGCCCATCAGACTTTCTGTTGATCGGTGTGACGACATTGTGGCGCTGTCTCTCCCCATGCACTCTTCCCCTCTTATTGATTCACCCCCGGAGGAACCCGCACAAATTTTCTCTGATGCTGTTGTTCCTCCGCCTTCTTTGCAAGAATTATCTATCCCTATTTTTAGTGAGTCGGTTGATGATGTTAGGCCGGATTGTGATCCTGACACTGAGGATGTGCCCATATGTGACGAGGATATTATTTTCATTAATGGAAAATATTACACCTTGGAACATGATGACACACCGAAGTGGGATGATGAGGAGATCCTTTCTGATGAGGATGTTTTCACTTCCTTATTAGATGAGGAGGTCCAAACCACCAACGAGGACCTCGAGCTCTCGAATTCCCCTTGCTATGACTCATATCACACAGACGGTGATCTATTTTTGGATCCTGCTGGGAGTGAGACCGGGACCACTCCCCCTTTTTCTAATTATTTAAGTTTTTCTTCTCCTTTATTTCTTGATCCCCTTTCTGCATCTGAGCCTGTGCGGGTTGAGTCTTCGCAGGTACTTCAGGAGGACTTGGAGCTTTTAGCTCGAGTCATGGATGATGGCATCCTCTTTCACGAGGAGGTTGATTCATCCTCTGTTGAGGAAGCTCCATTTATTATTCTCTCCTCCTGCCGTCTCCCTGTACTGGACGATACCTTGCTGGGCAAGGATTTTTTGTGTGATAAGATGAGCGAGGACCAACGCTCCTTATCTTCTTATTTCTTATTGCCTCTACCTATATTGGGCAGGTATTCTTATTTAGGTAGAGGGGTAACTATTTTATCACCGTATCGGTACCCGTTACCGCAACGGATAATGGAACAGTTACCCGTGCATTTTTCTTTTCATAGAACCATTAGCTAGAACCTTTTCCTTATTTAATAAGTCGTGCTGGGAAGATAGTAACCCCAGTACTTATCTTATTTTCCTGCATTTTTATTTTTCATGTCTATCTTAGCTTAGTATTTCTTTATATATTGTATATATTTCTTTTGTTTTTGCAGAACTCACCCTGCAGGTATTCATGGCAAACTCGCATTGGCAGGGTTGTGATTCTTCGTTTGGCAGAACTGCTTCTGAGCTTTCTTGCATCTTCTGGTATGCTCATTGGCTGAGCATTGGGTAACCTCTTCCCTTATCTCTATCTGATTTTAATTTCAATATCATTTGCTGTGTAGCTTAGTTTAAGTCTGGTGGGGGAAAGTCACGCGTTACCTGTGCACAAGCACTACTTTTACTTGCATATCTCAAGAGAATTTTCACTTTATGTTTTTTTTTATATTATCATGTCCGCATTATGCACCTACACCGCATGAGCGTGCACTTAAGCACATGCTCGACCCAAGTTTGATTTATTTATTTTGTGTTAACTTTAAGATAGTGGTGTTGGCTTAGGATTTTAGGGTAGAGTAGTGTGAAACTCCTGCAGTGCTCCTAATCGAGTACTCAAGGTTTGTGTAGAAATAGTATAGATTCAATTTTTCTGTATGCTCGTAGATTTATACTTTTCTGCATTTGTAAATAGTGTTTGTACTACTCAAAATTGCTGAAGTTGGAGTAATCAAACGGTAGAGTAGGAATGTGTTTAGCCGCCACTAGCCTCGTATTGCTCGAGTCGGGAGGATGTATAGTCTTTCTCGGGGGCTAAGAACTTGCCCCAAGCTACTCTCGAAGTATTGGTGCTTGGTTAGTCTAGCGTGAGTGTGATGTAGGCCATCATTTTGGCCAGGTTGAGCTTTATACCCGTTCCTAACATCTTATCCTTGTTATCCAATTTTGAGCCTACTCCTCCTGTTGATTTAGCCCCACTTTGCAATCACCAAAGCCTAAAAGCCTATCCCAGTTGCACGCCCCTATCACGAGCTATTAGTATATTACTTCTTACATTTGGTGTTGTTACCGTGGTGCAGTTTTGTGTTTGTGAGCTGGAGTTTTCATGATATTATGTGGCTGAGGTGATATAAAAATAAAATTTTGTAAAAGAAAAGAAAAAGAGAAAAAGAAAAAAGTTGGATATGAAAGAAGAAAAAGTTTAAAAGAAAATTCCAGTTGAGTTTTGTGCTGGTAGGCGGTGCTCTCACCCATATGTCAAGTCCAAGTCTGGTAGTGTGGTGCACCTGCTTGTTTTGTTGGCGAGATGATAGTCCTTTGTATGAGCTCATTTGGGTTGTGCGTGGCCATCATGTGTATCCTTTTGTATCCTTACCTACGCTTATACCAAAGCCCCATTATTTTCCTAAAGTCCTACGGATTCACGCTTGAGTCGAACTAGCGCTGTGGAGAGAGTGTGAACGAGCGAGCGTATGGTTCCCGACATTGGTGGATTCCTTTGGAGGTGATCTTGAGCCCCAGTCTTTGGCAATGCTCACCTTAGTGGCTTGCCTACTTTCTTCCTACGTGAGACCGGACGGTGCTCTAGCATTCCTATTTTGAGTAGCTACAATATTTATTTATGCCTGTCGAAAGCTATAGACTTTGTAGCATAGTTAAAAAGTTTATCTATTATATTTTCTATGCCCATGAGTATTTGATTTCTCGCTTTACTTTATTTTGAAATTTCTAAGCTAGCTCGTTTTTTTCGAGTCCACAGAGAGATGATTTGCTCGGGATGAGCAAATGTTTAAGTCTGGTGGTGTGATGAGTCCGATATTTATAGTGTTTTTCAGACTCACCTGGGTTAGTTTTCATGCTCTTGCACTTCACTTTTAGTATGTTTTCGTTGATATTTCATTTATTCTGCTTTCCACGCTAAGTGCACCATTTTGGCCCAACGGTGTGCAACGCCGCTATGTTTATAGTGTTTTTCTGTTGATGTTCTTTTTATTTTGTTGCTGGGTGCTTACGCTCCAGCATGGTTGCATTGTTGTGCAGGTGGTCGGGATGTCCCGAATTCCATTTTCAATTCTGTGTAAAACGCACGGTCGTGCGCTTTTGCCGCACACTGTTCCAGTTCAATTGTGTATTTCACACAACAATTCTGGGGACATCTATTTCTACTCGTGCGTTTTGTTCCCGCACGGTTTAGGCCAAACCGTGCGTGAAGAAATCGCACGGCCTCCACCTTTTGCCAAACTTTCCAGTGATCTGCGGTTAATCGTGCGTTTCCTTCACGCACGGGCAACAGCGCCCGTGCGCGAGTAAAACACACGGTTCCACTGATTTCTCCTGCATTCCTACGCTCTGTGTTTACCCGTGCGATTTCCTTCACGCACGGGCGGAATTGCCCGTGCGCGAGTAAAACGCATGGGTCAACACTTCTTCTTCCTCGATCCTTATCTGCGTGCGAATATTGCATGGTTCACGCACGGTCGTGCTACAGACCGTACGTGACCAATTTTTTGATCTTTTTCTATTTAAGTGCAAGTTTTCAACCATTTAGAGGAGATCCGTTTTCTGGACATTCCAGCCGTCTTTTAGGGCAAAGTTTCGCCCTTCCACCTCTGCCCTTCATCTTCCACCAAGGGGAGAAGCTCCGAGCATGCTCGCGAAGCCTATACCTTGCCGGTGCTTGCTCTCGGCCTTCTCCTTCATCTTCTAAGCTCCATTCATGGTTTGATGCCATAGCCAACATGCAAAGGAAATCTTGCAACTTTCTTCCGGATCGTGACACAAATAATACGTGTTCATTGGGAGTTAGTGACAGCCTCCTCTACCCCGGACGTACTTGAGGACCAAGCTTGGATGCGGATTGACAACCCGGCGATTCCTTCCGCGACCCCTCGACGAGCCTTCAGATTCAGTTGATCTCTTGCCTTGTTCTTGCCTTCTTGTTGAATATTGGTGTTAAAACTTCATTTATATTGATGGTGTGCTCTTAGTTGTAAAAATTATTAGTTTCATGTCTATGTGAACTTGTATTGTTTATGCTTAAGTTGCTTGAGTTGCGCCATCCTTCCATCCTCCATCCATCCATTCTTGCCATTCTAGCAATTGCTAGAAGCGTGCGTAGCGAAGAGGTGCTTACGACCCTCAAATCCTGGTTCTTACTCTTGCCTACTCGTCCATCCGCCCAGCGATTCGGTGCATAGCGGCCCGTGTAGTCTTCCATCTCGCCTGACGAAGCTTCGCATAGCGGCGTTGCATAGGAGTAGTTGTTAGTGTTTTGATTTAGTTTTCTTGCAACCATCAAAACCCCCATAGTTAACTCCGACGTAAGGACTTCAATATCAAGTCCTTCTCGATATTAACTCCCCCTTACTTTGTTCCTTGAAGAGATCGATACTTGGGGACATCCCATTTTATATTACTTGTGCGACCGGTACACTTGTCGTTCAAATGCATCACTTATGTGGAAGGATTGCAACACAATCTAATTAGCATAAGCCAACTCCGTGATCTAGGCTGTCATTATTTTCCACATGAATAAGTGCCTAATCAAAATGTCAACTGACTAAGAAACCATTCTGACTGGAACTAGGAGTGGGAATATTTATTATCTTAATTTTTTTGTATAGATTCTAACTCTCCAGTTTACCTTGTAGCAAATAATAAAGACTCTTAATGTGTGAAATGACATAAGAGGCTTGCTCACTTGAACTACAAGTCTATCAACAAGCTATTCACTGAAGGGCTGGTTTGAAATATACCTAACTTGAAATGCACCAAAGAGGGCATTTGTTTTGCATGCCAAAAGGGCAAGCAAACAAAGGCATCCTTCAAAAGCATTGGGTCCAAGGATTCTGAGAGGTGTCTTTACCTTCTTTATATAAACTTATTTGGTCCTATGTGAATTCATAGTATAGGTATGAAAGTCTATACTTTTGTGATGGTTGATGATTACTCCAGATTTGCTTGGGTATTCTTTATTAAAATAAAGTCTGATACTTTAGATAGCTTTGTGAGCTTTGTCAAGCAAATTCAGAATGAAAAGGGTTACACTGTGGTCAAAATCAAAAGTGACTATGACACAAAATTTTAGTTTAAAAGCATGACAAACTGCTGCAAAGAGCAAGGTATCTTTCAGGAAATATCCTCTCTAAGAACACCCCAGCAAAATGGTATTGCTGAGAGGAAAAATAGGACTCTCATTGAGGCTGGAAGAACCATACCGAGTGACACTTCTCTCTCAGAATATTTTCAGGTTGTGGTAGTAAACACAATATGTCATGTCCAAATTAGGGCCTCTATCAATAAATATCACAAGAAGACTCCCTATGAGCTAATGAAGGAAAGAAAACCAAATTTAGCATATTTTAGAATTTTTGGAAGCAAGTGCTATTTGCTTAATAATAGAAAGTCTTACTTGACCAAATTAGGTTGTAGAAGAGTCTATAAATATTATATTTGATGAAACTTCCATGATTCACAATAAGCTGTCAAGATTTTCTAGTGCTGCAGGCGCAGAATTGAGATTAAAAAAAGCTGAGCATAGAAGACACACTTCCATCAGAATAAGAAAAGGATGATGGTATGCTCATCTTAGAAGAAGGACCAGTTGGAATGCAGATAGAGGAAGAAACCCAACCCACTGAAGCTAAAATTTAAGGAGCTGGAGATAGTCTACCAGTAACTATTAGTCATTTAAGAAACCACCCCAGAGAATTGATATTTGGGGATGCATGCCAATGTGTGAGCACAAGGAGCAGATATCTCAATATAGTTATATACTCCAGTTTCCTGTCTTAGATAGAGTCCACAAAGTTTGAAGAAGCCAACACTGACCCATTCTGGATAGTTGATATGCAAAAAGAATTGAACCAGTTCAAAATGTGTAATGTCTGAAAGCTGGTTCCCAGAGCTCATGGATATAACATCATAGGGACTAAATGGATATACAGAAGCAAGCTAGATGAAAATGGTGTTATAGTTAAGAAAAAAGCTAGACTGATTACTAAAGGGTACATGCAAGAAAATGGTATTGACCTTAATCAAACCTTTGCACCAATAGCTAGACTTAAAACTACAAGACAATTTCTTGCATATGATGCTTACAAAGGATTGAAGATCTACCAAATGGATGTGATGCCAGCTTTCCTGAATGGTGACCTAAAAGAAGAGCTCTATGTTGAGCAACCACCAGGTTTTATCAATCCTTCTTTTCCTAATCATGTATTTCATTTAAGAAAAGCTTTGTATGAGTTAAAATAAGCCCTAGGGGATTGGTTTGAAACCATGTCTAACTTTCTCATAGAGAACATATTCTCAAGGAGAAAGATAGACAAGACATTAATCCTAAGGAAAGTCAAGGGTAAGATTATCCTAATCCAAATTTATGTTGATGACAAAATTTTTGGGTCTACTGATGATGGCCTATGCAAAACGTTTGCTAAACTTATACAATTTGAGATGAGCAGTATGAGTGAACTCAAGTATTTCTTAGGTCTCCAAGTTAAGCAATCTGAGGATGGATTTTTTTATCTCTCAGACAAAGTTCACCAAGGAGTTAATCAAGAAATTTGGAATGGAGAGTACCTGCACCATAAAAACTCCTATGGGGTCAAGTATGTCACTAGATAAGGATGAGAGTGACAAGCTAACTGATGAAACTTTGTATAGAGGCGTAATTGGATCCCACCTATATTTGACTGCTAGTAGACCAAACATCATGTTTGCAACATATGTTTGTACTAGGTACCAGGCTTGCCCTAAAGAATCTCACTATTCAGCTACAAAGAGGATTATGAGATATCTTAATGGCACACCATATCTTAGACTTTGGTACCATAGGAATTATTATTTTAAACTAACAGCTATTCAGATGGAGATTTTGTAGGTTGCAATGAGGATAAAAAAAAGAACTTCTGGTACTTGCCAATTTCTAAGGAGAAGGTTGGTATCCTGAAGCAGTAAAAAACAAACAACTGTATCAATCTCCATTACAAAGTCTGAATAAATCTCAGTAGGGAGTTGCTGCGTACAACTCCTATGGATCCAGCATCAACTTCATGATTATAATATTCAGCTAAGTAAAACCCCTATATTTTGTGACTCTTCCAGTGCTATTTCAATTTCTAAGAATCTTGTATCACACAGCAGGAGCAAACATATTGAAATAAGATATCACTTCATAAGAGAGCATGTTGAGAAAGAAGATATCAGCCTTGAGTTTGTCCATACAGACAGAAGTGACTGACATCTTCACTAAGCCTCTTAATGAAGCCAAGTTCAATTTTTTCAAGTTTGAATCAAGAATGTTAAATATGAAGTAACTAGAAAATTTTAATGACTATAAGCTTTTATTGCCATTAAATATAGAAATTTTTATATGTGCATTTGGAGGCTAATCGTTTTACAGGTGAACATAAAGAAGAAAAAAAGGTCAACTGACTTGGCGCCGAATAAATTGTTTGGCACCAAGTGAGAAATACTGGCGTCGAGTAAGACGTGTAGGCGTCGAGTGGACACCTCTAACGTCAAATGGGCTCGACGCAAATATTCTTGCAGGTTGGAAATAATCAAATTTATCAGGTTAAATCACAACCATCCAACAAAATTGTAAATCATGCCAAGGTACGCGCCTTTCCGCCTTCTCTAATATAGTTGGCTATAAATAGAAATCGTGCCTAGAATAAACTGTACAATTCCATTTCCCTTTCGAAATTCTGCTTCCCATACCCAATATTAAAGCTGATATCGAGTCGAGTTCGAGCGATTTTGGCTCGGCTCGAAATCAAAATTTTCGACTCGAACTCGGCTCGAACTCGAATCGAAATTGATTTCGAGTCGAGTCGGCCCGACTCGAAATGACTCGATTCTGAGTCGGCTCGAAATCGAATCGAGTTGGCTCGAAATCGAATCAGATCGACTCAAAATGGAATTAAGTCTGCTTGAAAGTGAGCAATTTTTTGTGTTATTTCTAGTTCGCTCTAAATTAAATCGGGCAACTTATAAATTTAGCAAATGAAACACTTAAAGTCTTCATTCTTTTTATTTACATTTAAATTTTGTTATTTTTAATCTTAAATAAGAATATATTAATAAGTACATAATTTTTTTAATTAATTCGAGTTGATTCGAATCATATTTCGAGCAATTCAGGGCTGACTCAAAATCGACACAAAATTAGATTCGAGTCAAATTCAATCGACTCAAATTGAGTCAAATCAATTTTAACCGATTCTGATCCGACTCAATTTTCAAACAATTTTCGAGCGACTTTCGAGTTTCGAATAATATGCTCAGCCCTACCCAAGATTTCTCGCACCGTCTTCTCCTCCTCGCTCAATCTCTCTGATTCAATGCCACCCAAGGGTGTTGACTTCATGTTTGAGGGATATGAACTTGTGTGAAATGGATTCAGAGATGCTCCAAAAGAGATTCAATCTATTATTCATCTTTTATCAGCCACTGAACTGGAATTTATGCTTTCAGAACCCTGTGCTATTTGGAAAAAAAGTGGTACTAGAACTATTTGCAAATGCCAAAGTGGACTCATCCTCCACCAAAATCAAGACCTCCATTAATGGAGAAAAGCTTAAAATCACAGCAAGGAAGATATGCAAGACATTGAAGTTCCCCAAGCTCAGCTCTAGTGAAGTGGAAGATAAGTTGTTTTAAGAAGATATAAAGTTTGCCTTCAAATGGTGTGGTATTTTCAAACATACCAGTGGATCTATAATAAGGAAAGACATGAATATGGAGGGTAAGTTCTTGAAAGATGTCATTGGAAAAGCCTTGATATGCAAGACAGGGTCTCATGACAAAATCTCAAGGAAGATGTTTGTATTAATGGCTAGAGTGATTCTCTCTAAGAAAACCAATTGGGGAAAGATGGTGTTTGATAAGGTAATTGAGTGCATCCCTGAGCTCAATATGGGAATGATTCTTTCTCTGTTCCTCCACAACACTGTTCCAAAAATTCTAAATATAAGGCTAGGTGCAAAGATCCATCATACGAGAAAGATGGACATCAAGATGTTTGAAAGATGGGATTGGGTGCTGAAAAATCACCCTCAGCAGTCTGAAGAGGAAAAGAAAAAGGAAGCTAAATCAGTTGTAGAAAAAAAGCATAATTAGTATCTCTTCTGACAACAGGAGTACTGAACCCCATTACGCAAACTTATTCAGTTCAAGTGATTTTGAGAGAAGGTATGTGAGTGCTCAAGTTTCAATTTCATCTGATCTTGCTACCAAGGATGTTACTAAGAGAGTGTCTCCTACTATTTCTGAAGGGACTAAAAGTCTTTTCTAAGGGTAGCTAAACTCCTAGAGGGGGTGAATAGGACTATTTTGACTCTTATTGTAACTTTGAATTTATAAGCTTAGTATGAGTAAATGTTAGTTTCTAGCTTTCAAGAATACACAACAACACACAAGAATTATAGTGGTTCCCCTATCTAGGGTACATCCACTTTCTCCCTCTACCTTCATAGCAGTGTACTAGATTTAGCTAACTTCTCCTATTTACCCAGCTCCTTGAGCTTACACCTCAGATCCCTTAGGATCTTACACCTTAGAATGAGACTCACTCCCACAGCTCAGACTAAAGATAGTCATACCTCAGGCTCAGCAGCCCTACCTCAGAGATTAACCCAATCTCCAACCTCAGATCCCTTAGGATCCTACCTTAAATCCACTCTTGGATCCTACCCGCTCAAATCTACTCCTGGATCCTATAACTCAGCCTTTATAAAATAGGCTTACAGCTCAGATCCCTCAATGATCCTATAGTTTGAATAATATTTTGTTGAGATTGACTCCAGGGAAGTAAGTCTTTGAGTCAGCTTCTTGGACCGTGTATAACCAGCCCTAACTCTTCACAACAATAAGAATGTGGATCTTCAAGTTTGTTTTGCTTGTGCTGAGAAGATCTGTTGAAGAGCTCTGTTCTTTCAAGCTTGAATATGTTCTGAGTTGAAAGTAGCAACCTTGAAGAAGAAGAATAACTTTTTTGAGTGCTCTGCTAACTAACCATTTCAGAAAATTAAGGTTTAAGTTCTTGCTGAAGACTCCTTAGAGTTTTTCAATTTCATTAACGTTTTCGGCCAGAACGATGATTTTTCTTCAAAACTATTTTTAATTTCTCTGCAAAGACATTTTATATCTCGTAGTTCAATGACTATTTGTTTTGTGTGAGCATGCCGAATAGGCAGCTGTAAAGTTACTTTAGCTTTAACTGCTTAGTAGAAAGTATACAACGCCATTTGGCTTCTAGTGCGCAAATTACACTTCATTTGAATTTGGATGATGTCAGCATGACTCAACATTTATGGACTTAGCAACTTTCACAAACAATCTGCACAGGCGTTGAGTGAAGTCTTGTGACTCAACGCATAGAGGCGTTGAGTGCTGTCTTGAGACTGAAAGTCTTTGATTACAAGGGTAGCTAATCACCTAGAGGG
Organism: Platanthera guangdongensis; assembly: GCA_039583875.1. Classification (NCBI taxonomy): domain Eukaryota; kingdom Viridiplantae; phylum Streptophyta; class Magnoliopsida; order Asparagales; family Orchidaceae; genus Platanthera; species Platanthera guangdongensis. The sequence goes on from CM077150.1 coordinate 105,105,980, forward strand.
GAGGGGGGTGAATAGGTTATTGTAGTCTTTTTAAGATTCCTTAAAATATTATATGACTTCAGCTTTTAAGAACACAATACTCAGCATAGAAAAACACAATACACAACTCACCAGATTTTTATAGAGGTTCCCCAGTGTATGAGTACATCTACTGTCCCTCTCCACCTTTCTAACAGTATGTTAGACAAGGCTCTTCTCCAAACACTATGGCTCCTAAGAGATTACAGCACGATCAAACCGGACCAGTCAGTCTCCACTGAGACATACAACACTGGCTCACAGCCCTCCACACAGTAATCTCCTCAACCACACACATACACAAATTCCCTTTACACAGGCTGGGAGATACAGCCCCACATTGATCCACACAGGAATCCAATCATAAGGCCCTCGGCCCTAACACAGATCTCACAGATTTTTCTCACAGTCTTTATAATTTAGGCTTTACAATAAGATCTCACAGATCTCTCACATAGCCTAATCAATCTAGGACTCAACACAGATCTTTCACAGATCCACTAATTTTGAAAGATTCGTTGATTTGACTCAAGAGAAATTATTCTCTGAGTCAATTTCTTCCTGGGCTAAGTAAATCTCAGCCCTATCTGCTTCACAACAACAAGAATGACAATCTTCGTCTATCTGTGACATGTGCTAGATGTTCCTCAAGACCTTGATCTTGTTCTTACTGATGAAGGGGGAAGATTAAGAATGAATGTCTTCAATCAGCTAACATTTATTGGTAGGAAATGAATTGCTCTGCCTCTCCTTCTGTCCAGAGAAAACTCGGTACAGATATCTTCTTCTTCAACGATCCATAGAAAGATCTTCAGATTTGGCTCGACTTGCATCATGAATCAACTTCAGCTAGGGCTTGCCGAGACTGATTCGTCTTCCTTAGAGAGATCCTCTGTTCTTGCTATAGTAGATTTTGATTGCACCAGCGAACTCGGAAACCCTTTAGATTTATCAATTGAAGCTCTTGTTTCTGTAACAATGGCGAATGAAGACGACAAACTCCCACTACTCGTTTTCAGAATGTTAATCAAAAAAACTTGTTTAATCTTGATCTCTGTTATTATTTATAATCCCGTCGATTTGTGGGATGATTGGCACGTGTCTCAGTTTTAACGTTTGCTAAAAGCTCAGCTTAATCAAATTGAGATTCACTGTAGACTAATGATGACGTTAATGTCAATTTGCAGCATTTAAATAATGAATCAGAAAATCGTTGATTTTTTGACTTTGCTGATGTCAGCATCATTCTGGACTTAGCAAAATCAAGTAACATTTCAAAAATTCTCAGTTCGACGAACTCAAAACTCAGATCGACGAACCCAGGGTTCAGCTCGACGAAATCAAGCATCATTTCAAAACTCTTTAGTTCGATAAACTCAAAACTTAGTTCGACGAACCAAGAGCTCAACTCGATGAAATCAAGCATCATTCCAGAAATCCTCAGGTTGATGAACAGGTGAAAGCTGAGTTCGACGAAATCTGAACTCAGTTCGACGAAATCAAAGCTCAGCTCGACGAAAAATGGATAAGCAAAACTTTGATGATTCTGGACTTAGAATTTTCTTCAGCTCTGCTAGGCGTTGAGTGACGTTTAATGAATAGGCCATACTTAATGAATCTGGACATAGAAATATTTCAGCTCTGCTAGGCGTTGAGAGTGTTGAGTGTATATGCCTCTCTCAACACTTTTTGCCTTGGCCACATTCTTCTTCCCTTTCGGCTTAAAAGTGTTCAGAGCATTGAGTGTATATGCCTCAGTTAATGCTTTTTACCTTGGCCACATTCTTCTACCCTTTCTAATTAAAAGCGTTTAGAGCGTTGAGTGTATATGCCTCACTCAATGCTTTTTTACTTAGCCTGATTTTCTGCAATCTTGCCTTTTGGGTGAAGTTTGGCATTGACAAACTCAGCATGGCATTGAGTGATGAAGCTTCACTCAACGCTTCTGAACTTGGTCGATTTTCTGACTTCCACTGCTTATGCTTTGGCATGATATCCTTGACTCAACGATTCTGGCCATATATTGTTGAGTGAGTTGATCTCATTCAACGGCTTTGGACTTAGTCACATTTCTGCCTTTTCAATACTGTAAGCTTTGACTGTCAACCTTCTCTCAGCATTATTAGTTTTATGGTGTTTAGTGAGCTTGCCTCACTCAATGCTTCTGGACTTGGGCATTTTCCTGAATTTCCAGCCTATCACTTTGAGTCCACCTGTCACTGTCTCTTGAACTATATGTCCAATCATTGTGACAAAGACCAACCTGTATGCATTAAATAAAATATATATTAAATATAACTATGTGTATAACATTGACTTGTTTTACTTCTTACAATTCTAGGAAATTGGGATCAATGAACCCAACAGTCTCCCCTATTTGTAAGAAGTGAAAACACCACTTGAGAATTCTTTGTCAATGATATACACTAACATAGTAGCAAAAATATTAATATTGTATTAATCTAAGAGCAACAAGAGTTACCACATTTTCCCTTATGCTCCCCCTGCTTTGTTTTATCCTGCTGCTACAAGCTGCTTCACCTGTAAAGTCTTTCCTGTAGCTGCTACTCTCCCTTGCTACTTTGTTCTTGTACTACTCCCCCGTTTTGACTTTTTGTGAAATAGCTTCGGAGAAGTATGCTATCTACTCCCCCTACTTGAGAGCAGAGAAACACCTATAGCAGAATTTTCTCCCCCTCAATAAGAACAACTGAAGCTATACTAAATTCAACATACCTAATTCAAATTTGAAGGTGTTGAACTTTGCTTCATCGAGTGGTTTGGTGAAAATATCAGCCACTTGCTTGTCTGTTCGGACAAACTTAAGACAAATATCCTCACATTCCACATGCTCTCTTATAAAATGATATCCAATCTCTATGTGCTTAGTTCTGCTATGTGATACATGATTACTAGCTATAAAGATTGCATTTCTAGAGTCACAAAACAAAGGGCTTTTACTTATCTGGAGGTTATGATCCTGAATTTGATGCTGAATCCACAGTATCTATGCACAACAGCTTCCTACAACTATGTATTCTGATTCTGCAGTAGAAATAGATACACTAGTTTACTTCTTAATGCTCCAGGACACTAGCCTTCTACTCAGAAACTGACAGGAACCTGATGTACTTTTTCTGTCCTCTCTGCAGCCTGCAAAGTCTGCATCTGAATAGCCAATTAGCTCAAAATCCCTATTCCTAGGATACCATAAGCTAAGATTTGGTGTGCCCTTTAGTTATCTTAAAATTCTCTTAACAGCCAAGAAATGAGTCTCTTTAGGGCATGCCTGATATCTAGCACAGACACATGTAGCATACATGATGTCTGGCCTGCTAGCAGTGAGGTATAAAAGAGAACCAATTATCCCTCTATACAAAGTTTGATCAATAGGTTTCCCTGCCTCATCTTTGTATAAAGACATATTCAATCCCTTGTGAGTTTTCATGGAGGAAGCATTCTCCATCCCAAATTTCTTAAGTAACTTCCTGGTAAACTTAGACTGTGATATGGATATTCCATTATAAGTCTGTCTTACTTGGAGACCCAAGAAGAACTTAAGTTCACCCATGCTACTCATCTCAATCTTTCCTTGCATAAGTTTGACAAACTTCCTGCAAAGGTTATCATCAGTAGACCCAAAGATAATGTCATTAACATATATCTGGACTAGGATGATCTTGCCCTTAGATTTCCTAAGGAAAAGAGTCTTGTTTATCTTCCCCCTTAAGAATTTATTTTTAATGAGGAAGCTAGACAATGTTTCATACCAAGTTCCAGGGGCTTGCTTTAGCCCATATAAAGCTTTCCTTTGTCTATAAACAAAATTAGTATGGTAAGGAACAACAAAATATGGAGGTTGTTCCACACAAACTTCTTACAAATCTCCATTCAGAAATGCTGATTTCACATCATCTAATAGACTCTGAACCCTTGTAATGCGGCATATGAAAGGAATAACCTGATAGCTTCTAGTCTTGCTACATGGAAAAAGGTTTGATCAAAGTCAACACCTTCCTCTTGTCTATACGCCTGAGCCACAAGTCTAGCTTTATTCTTAACTACAATGTCATTTTCATCAAGTTTATTCTTGTAGATCCACTTAGTTCCAATGGTATTATGTCCTTGAGGTCAGGGAGCCGGCTCCAAACCTTGCATCTTTTAAACTGGTTCAATTCCTATTGCATAGCTCCAAACAAAAACTGGTCTTTGTTAGTCTCTTCAAATTTCTTAGGTTTCGCCTGTGATAGGAAGTAAGAGTACATTGCTGTGTTGAGAAATCTGCTCCTTGTTATTACTCCTTGTCTTGCATCACCAATAATCTAATGGTCATGATGATCCCTCAGATGTCTTACTGCTAGAGGCAGTATTGCTTCAACATCATGTTCTTCATGATGTTGATCTCATCCACTTCCTATGACCCTTTTGCTTCCTCTAGAATGCACACACCCTCTTCTTGGTCTTGTATTGTTGGAGCATCTTCTTCATTTCTCTTGAGAGTGAGCATTTTCAACACTAGTTCAGTACCTGTAGAACTAGAAGATGAACTTGACAGCTCATTGTTAATCATATTTGTTTCATCAAACACTACATTAACTGACTCCTCTACAACTTGGCTTATCAAGTTATAGATCCTATAATCCTTACTATAATTGTTGTACCCAAAAAATATCCCCTTATAGGCTTTGGCAATAAACTTAGTTTTATAACATTTCCCATTATTGAGTACAAAGCACTTGCTCCCAGAAATTCTGAGATATGCAAGGTTTGGTTTCATGCCTTTTATAATCTCATAAGGAGTCTTATTGTGAATCTTGGTGATAGAAGCCCTGTTAAGGACATGACAAGCTTTATTTATAGCATCAGCCCATAAATATTCTGGGAGAGAAGTATCATTTAGTAGTGTTCTACCAGCCTTTATGAGAGTTCTATTCTTCCTCTGCTATACCATTTTGCTGGGGTGTTCCTGGAGAGGAAAACCCTTTCTGAATCCCATGATGTTCACAGATTCTTGTCATGCATTCAGACTGAAACGCAGTACCATAGTCACTTCTGATTTTGACCATAGTACTGTTCAACTCATTCTGTATTTGTATGACCAATATCTTGAAGACATTTGGGGTTTCAGACTTTTCTTCAAAAAAAAAAATACCCAAACAAATCTGGAAAAGTTATCAACCACCAGAAAGGTGTAGACCTTCCTACCTACACTATGAACTGACATTGGACCAAACAATTCCATATACAAGAGGTATAAACACCTCACAAAATCTTTAGTCTCAATGCTTTTGAAGGAAGTTTTTGTCTTCTTACCATTTTGGCATGCAGAGCAGATACCTTCCTTAGAGCATTTCATGTTAGGACCATTCCTAACTAACTCTTAACTATGGAGCTTTCCTATAGTCTTATAATTAAAATGAGCTGGCCTCTTCTCCCATTTGACACAATATGAGGCTTTCTCATTTACAACTGGACAAATGGGAGAGTCTGATGATAAATAAAGAAAATTAAGATAATAAATATTCCCACTCCTAATGCCAATCAAAGTGACCTCTTGGTCACTTGATCTTCTTATATGACACTTATCCTTGTGGAAAGAAATGACATAGCCAAGATCACAAAGTTGGCTTATGCTTATAAGGTTGTGTTGCAACCCTTCCACATAATCCACTTTTGTGAAAATGATTAAGCCATTAGTGATCTTACCATAACCTTTGGTGATCCATTTATCTAATCCATCAAATATCACCTTAGGTCTATCCTTTACTGGAATGAAATCCTTCAGGATGCACTTTGTTCCATTCATGTGCCTGGAACAACTAGTGTCCAAGTACCATATTGGGGTATGGCAACTTGAACTCACCTGCAAGAAATAAATCACTTATCCATAGCACCCCAATTATCATTGGGTCCTAGGTGCATGTTAGGCTGAAAATGAACATGCCTTCCTGCAGCTCTTCTAACAGGTAAGCTTGTATTAGCTCTTTGTTCATTATTATTGTGTTAGCAATCAATGGTATAGTGTCCCACTTTGCCACAACACCAACACTCATAGATGTTGTACCTACTTTTAAGGGCTGGATTAACATCATTGCTATCAGTAGCTCTCAGTCCAGCATGTACAACAACAGATTTTTTCTTGAGTGTTAGGGCTGGTACTGTAACACCCCGGATTTTTGATTGCGTACGCTTGATGGGCGTGACATTGGCTTTGACCGTTGTTTGAGCATGGTTTTTCCCGCGGGCTTGCGAGTGGCTGTTTTGGTAGCCGAGTTGCACGATTCCCCAGCAAACCGGAGTCCAAATTGGGGACTCGGTGAGGCCTCTTAGGGAATGCTTGCACGTTTTCGCGCCCCGGTAATGTTGCTCAAAATGGGTTGCTTGGACAACAAACAAAAAAATGGTAAAAAGTTCTTAAGGCAAAAATTGTCTAGGACGACACAAAAACACTTTTCAAAACAGGGAAAAATGGTCGTTTTTGTGCGTGACACGCCCCCCGACACAGCCGTGACCCAGGGCGTGACCTGGGCGTGACCTCCTTGACTCGACGAATTTTCTTGCGTCGAGTTGAGCTCGATGAATGGGGTACACGCCCCGTGACACGGGCGTGTCACGGGCCGTGTCCCGCAGTGTCGAGTGTCGAGTGTCGAGTGTCGAGTGTTGAGTGTCGAGTGTCGGGTGTCGAGAGGGGGGACACGGCCTGTGACACAGGCGTGTCACAGGGTGTGTCCAGCTTTGTCGAGTGTCGACACTTTGAGTCGACAAAATGTCGAGACACAGGTTACACGCCCTAGGTCACGGTCGTGACCGACCCGTCATGGGCGTGTACCCGGCCGTGTACCGTGTGGATAAACCTGGATTTGCCGACTTCCGGCGCCGCTTCAGGTACACGCCCTGTGACACGGGCGTGTCACAGGGCGTGACAGGGCCGAAAATCGATTTTTTCCAGTTTATTTGTGCCGTTCATTTCCCTGATTCTGCATCTAACGGTCCAGCTCGGTTCTGGAGGAAATAAGGCCGAAACAGAGATTTCTCCTCCTCAGTTCACCTTCTTCTTCATCTTCTTCCTCATTCCAAAAGGAACTCAAGGGAGCAAGGCTAAAGCAAGGCAAGGAAAGAGAGGAGCAGCCATCGCGGCGTCGTCTCGGTTCAGGCAAGCGGTGTTCTTCACCCTTGCCAATCTTCTTTCTTGTTCTTTGCTTGTGCAACATAGCTAGTTTTCCTCTTTCACTTTTCCTAGTTTGTTCTTCTTGTTTTGTGTTATCCCTCACTAGCCTTATGATGCTCTTGAATTTCCCTATGCTCAATGAATTTGATTTTCCAAGCTTAGTTTTGTTTAGTTATCAAGTCTATGCTAGGTTGATTCATGTAGTTTATCTTGTTCATGTGATTCATGTAACTAAGTTGATTCATGTTCATGTAGCCTTTCTTATTCATGTGATTCTTCCTTGATCAAAAACATGTGATTCTTTCTTGTTCCAAACATGTGATTCATGAACTTAGGTAATCAAACTCTACGTTGGCAATTTGTAGTCATGTGTGAGGATGAAGGAAGGGAACGTGTGTACTTGGGTTATGGTGAGATTTGCTTGTGGTGTTAAGCTTAGGTTCATTTATGGTGAGTTTTTCGAGGCGAATTGTGAACCATGGCAGAAGCGTTTGTGTGAGGAGTCGGTAAGGGGTGGTGGGGTTTAAGCCTTTGTGTCCACCGGGTTTGGATTTGTGGTGTAGAGCACCATTTTGGCCCGATTTGGGCTGGCTTTTATTGGTGCGTTCCACTTTAGGGCTGCCACCAAAAGACCCTTGCTGAATCGCATTTAACCACTGCTTATGTTTCACTCGTATAGTTGTTTCTTGTACTAAGGATGCTGGAATGGGCATGTGTTTTGCCTTTGTGCTCCTGCGGGTTGAGCAGGACTTGATGAAAATTGTACGCACTTGGTGCGTTTGGCATTTTGGATTGACAGTATTTAATACTTGTTTTCCACCTATTTTTGTTCACTCATTTTACTTACATGAAACATTGCTACGGGGTCGGTAAGCTCCTTCGTCATATTTTCTGAACTTCCTACTATATTTTGTAGCTTTGATGATTGCTGAGGTGTTCTTTCTTGAATGCCTCAGGTGCAGGTTGTAGCCGGTTGAGCGGCTAGTGCTTGGATAGAGTGTCTTGGGAGCTAGCCGAGCTTACTTAGCGAGGTAGTTCATTTCTTTGTTGTACAGACATACTTGCACCCCAATGGGTTCGTGTCAGCTTGTTGGCGCCCATTGGTGGTTTTCTTTACTTGTGATATATATATATGAATGCTAGACTGCTAATGTGACTCATTTGGATGAGATGATGTCTTCTTACTCTTGGGAAGGATTTATGGTAGGTTGCATTAGGTATTTTTAAGCTAAACAAAACTATTATTGTATCCATGCATAACATGTTTTGTTCACCGAACCTGTATTTTCCAAATGACGTAAACAAAGATGATTTCTTATAGTAGTATCAATATAGACTGCATATAGGAGATCGTCATAAGTAAACAAAGTGTTTCCGCCGCGTACAAATACACATTTTGATGCCTAAGGCCGAGGGATACGACCATTAAATTCAAAGGTTTTCTTGTATTTAACGGATGGATTTCAACTCATAAAGTAAGCGTCAAGGGTTGCCTGAGCGTGTGTAGTTATCCCCTGCACGACGTGGCATCATAACCCGTAGTTCCTCTTGCTCTGATACGATGTACTTGTTGAGGAAATGCGTGTTGTGACAGTTGGTATCAGAGGGAGGTTTGCGTGACAATTGGTCGGGCAAACTTTCTTTTTTGGTTGTAAGCATCATATCATACACACACCGAGGTGCCATCAGTATGTCTTGGCCGAAGCACGTAGACTACACTCATGGCATGAACAGAAGTATACGGGGCATATTATGTAGTATGAGATGCATAATATGTGGTTGTATATGGATCCACCATAGGGGCAACATGTGCGGGTTATGTAGTATGGGATGCATAACCTTACCACATGGATGCGACTAACACGTTTTCTTTTCTTCGTTGCATGCAATGATATGTAGTATGGGATGCATAGTATTATGATGCATACGACCGCTCATGGCATGCATTAAGGCCCTTTCTAGATTGCATAGCACAACACGCATAACATAACATTGCATGAGCACAACGTGCCAAGCTAAAGATGTACATGATGACACCTGTACACTCATGGTTTTGGGTCAAATAAAGTCATGCATTCATCGGTTAGGCACAAGTTAGTGGGATGACGGTGAGTCATCTGGAGGCTAGGCATACCATCATTCTCAAACTCCCAGAGCAAGTGAGCAGTTGATGTTCATATTTATATATGTATGGTCTGTACATAGCCGTTGTGTGTTTTGTTGGGTTTGAGCTTGATAAGGGTGAACGTGTTTATAGGATGTCGAAGCGTCCAGTGACAAGGCAAACTCCCCAATCCGAGGGCGAGTCTTCGGGCGCGCAGAATAATGCCCTGATGGATAGTCTACGCCAAAGTAATGAGGCTTTGCCGAGGCAGGTGCAGGAAGTGCAGTCCCAGCTCCAAGCTATGTCATCAGCGATGTCTGGGCCGGCACCAATAGTGCAAGAGACTGTCAGAGGCCCAACCATTTCAACTCCTTCCGTGGCAGTGATACCCCCAGTTGTGGTTCCTCCTACGATGACTTTCAGCTCGCAGTTTCAGCGACTTGGACCACCGACTTATGATGGAAAAGCGGACTTTGTGATCTTGGATGATTGGGTGATCACGTTGGAAGAAATGTTTGTTTATTATGGTGTTACCGAGGACCAGAAGCTGATGCTTGCCGCCTATCAACTAAAAGGGTTGGCTAAAGGTTGGTGGTTGCGAGAAAAGGAAAGCCTAGGGGCGGGATGTTCGTGGGAAGCCTTCAAAGAAATGTTACGGCGCAAGTTTCTGCCGTCAGTGGAAAGGGACCGCCTGATGAATGACTTCTTGTACCTGAAGCAGAGGAAACTCACAGTTAGTGAGTATGAAATTGAGTTTAGCAAGTTAAGTCGGTTCGCTCCGAGCTTGGTGACTACGAAAGCTGACCGAGTAAAGAGATTTCTTGGCGAATTCCGCAGCGACGTGTAGCAGTTCGCAAGTGCTTATGGAGCGACGAGTTACACCACTGTGGTTAAGGCTGCTTTGAAGGTTGAAGCTATCGAAAATGCAAAACAAAGAGGACAACTGATGAGGAAGGATAAGAGGAAGCTGGTGGGAGGGAAAAGCTCCCAAGACTCAGACGTAAGGAAGAAGAACAAGGAGACGTGTAGCTTCTGTGGCCGGTCAGGCCACCCATTTGAGAAATGTTTCAAGCGGTTGGGGCTGCAGAAGAAGGAGCAGGTGCACGCCATTCAGAGTTCGCCAACCAGAGACTTGGAGTGTACAACTTGTGGGGGAAGAGGTCATGATATGAGCCGCTGCTGGGTCAAGGACAAGGTGTGCTTCCAGTGTGGCAAACATGGACATCTCAAGGCAAGGTGCCCACAAAACCAGCCCGTGCTGCATCCAATGCCACTCCAGGATTTGCCTCCGCCTCAGCGTTTGGACAAAGGAAAAGGGAAGTTAAATGTGATTTCCTCAGAGGAAGCTCAGATGTCACCCCAGGTTATCTCAGGTTCGATTCATTCCTCTGGTTCATGTTTTGTTTATGCCTCTTATGCGTAGTGCTTAGCGACATATGTACCCTTATAGGACACTTTAAGGTAAAGAACCGTTGGGCACGTGTTCTCTTCGATTCTGGTGCGACCCATTCATTTGTGGCTCGAACCTTTCTGGATCGGTATCATTTGACACCAGATCGAGTGGGGAATGCCTTTTTGGTGAAGTTTCCTTCCGGTGCTTCTGTGGTAGCAGATTGGGGTCTTCTTGATTGTCCTATTTTGTTGGGGGATTTCTTAGCGAAGGCTGATTTCAAGGTGATCGATTTGGAGGATTTTGACGTCATTTTGGGCATGGACTGGTTATCCCGCTATGACGCCGTCATCCAGTGCAAAGGAAAGCGCTTGGATTTTATCAAGGATAATGGTCAGCCGGGAAGTGTTTATGGTGATTCATGCCAGGATACTCCAGGGATTTTGGCAGTATGTGTTCGGACGTTGTTTGTTTCCGACTGTTTTGCTTGTCGAGTCTCAGTTGTGGGGACTAGTGCTGTTTTGCCGCATTTGAAGGAGATTCCTGTTGTGCGTGAATTTCCAGATGTTTTTCATACTGATCTTCCTGGTCTTCCCCCTGATCGTGATGTCGATTTCGTTATTGATTTGGAACCGGGGACGCAGCCTATTGCGAAAGTGCCGTACAAAATGGCCCTGCGTGAGCTATCAGAGTTGCGTACCCAGCTGGATGACTTATTGGCAAAAGGGTTTATCAGGCCGAGTTCATCACCTTGGGGTGCACCAGTGTTATTTGTGAAGAAGAAAGATGGGTCGATGCAGCTTTGCATCGATTACCGGGAGTTGAACAAGGTGACCATTAAAAACAAGTACCAACTGCCAAGAATTGATGATTTGTTTGATCAACTGCGTGGCAGTTCAGTATTTTCGAAGATTGATCTCCGCTCGGGCTATCATCAGCTCAAGGTCCGGGAGTCTGATATTCCGCGGACTGCATTTCGATCAAGACATGACCATTTTGAATTTCTGGTGATGTCGTTTGGTTTGACCAACGCACCATCAGCCTTCATGGATATGATGAACCGGGTGTTCAAGGAATACTTGGATAAGTTTGTGGTAGTTTTTATTGATGACGTTCTTGTCTACTCGCGTAGTGCTGAGGAGCATGAACAGCATCTGTGATTGGTATTGGCCACTTTGCGAGACCAACGGTTATTCGCCAAGCTAAGCAAATGCGAGTTTTGGTTGCCTCAAGTTGCCTTTCTGGGTCATGTCATTAATCAACATGGAATTTCAGTGGATCCCGAAAAGATTGCTGCAGTCATGGAGTGGAGGAGACCGGAGACACCCAAGGAGATTCGAAGCTTCTTGGGATTGGCCGGCTATTATCGCAGATTTGTCGAAGGTTTTGCTACGTTGGCTGCACCTTTGACTCGCTTAACCCATAATAATGTGGCGTTTGAGTGAAATGACAAGTGTGAGGCCTCATTCCTTGAACTCAAGAACAGATTACGCACCGCTCTTGTGTTGATCTTGCCGACAGAAGGGATCGATTATGACGTTTTTGTGGATGCATCGCACGTTGGACTTGGATGTGTATTAATGCAAGACAGAAAGGTGATTGCGTATGGGTCTCGGTAGTTGAAAAGTCATGAAAAAAACTACCCAATGCATGATTTGGAGTTCGCAGCGGTGATATTTGCATTGAAGTTGTGGAGACACTTACTTTACGGCGCGCAGTGTAAAATTTTTACGGATCATAAAAGTTTGAAGTACGTCTTCACGCAAAAAGAACTGAATCTGCGCCAACGGCGATGGCTTGAATATGTAGCTGATTATGATGTGGACATTCAGTATCATCCCGGGAAAGCTCGTGTTGTGGCCGATGCTTTGAGTCGGAACACGGGGAAATTATTTCATCTTTCAGTCGACCGTCTAGTGGAGGAATTTCTATTGATGGATATTTCCGTGGGAAAATATGACCCGCAAAGTCAGTCGACAGTAGAAGAACCTTCATGGCTGGTGCTTGCAAGACAACAACAAAAGGATGATCCTGATCTTTTACATTTATTTCTTCGGACTGAAAAGGGGGAATTACCAGATTTTTATATTGATGAGGGGGGCACGTTAAAGTATCGTGGTCGATTTTGTATTCCCGCAGTTGGAGACATTCGCGAGAGGGTGTGTCGGGAAGCACATGGCTCAAGTATGGCCTACCATCCAGGCTCAACAAAAATGTACCGTGATTTGAAACAAATTGTCTGGTGGTATGGAATGAAAAGAGATATAGCGCAATTTGTATCTGCATGTCATAACTGCAAGTGGGTGAAAGCTGATCATGGGAGGCCTGGTGGCAAGTTGACACCATTGGAGATTCCAACATGGAAGTGGGAAAGTATCTCAATGTATTTTATTACAGGCCTACCAAGATCTCCATGAGGACATGACTCTGTGTGGGTGATCGTGGATAGATTGACCAAGTGTGCTCATTTCATACCATTTAAGGTCAACTACCCGATGAAGACAATAGCGGAGCTATATTTGAACGAGATCATCCGACTGCATGGTGTGCCAGTCAATATCATATCAGACAGGGATTCCCGATTTACTTCTCGTTTCTGGAAGAGTCTACAAGAGGGTTTGGGAACGGATTTGCGATATTCCACTGCTTACCACCCTCAGACGAATGGCCAAACGGAACGAGTAAATCAAATCGTGGAAGATATGATTCGATGCTATATTCTTGAGTATGGCGGAGCATGGGATGAACGTTTGCGTCTTATGGAATTCACATATAATAACAGCTATCAAGAAAGCTTGCAAATGGCTCCGTTCGAAGCTTTATATGGACGTCGATGTCGGACTCCCCTCTTTTGGACTGAGGTTGGCGAGCGGCCTTTGTTGGGCCCAGAGGCGCTCGAGGCCATGGAAGTTGCCGTATGACTTATTCGGGAGAAGCTCCGAATCGCCCAAGAGCGATATGAAAAGTACGTCAACCGACGAAGGTCGGAATTAGAGTTTGCGGTGGGGGATTCCGTTTTCTTGAAAGTCTCCCCAATGGTTGGAATTAAAAGGTTTGGAAAAGAGCGCATATTAGACCCAAGGTTTGTGGGTCCCTTCAAGATTCTTGCGCGAGTTGGTGCATCCGCTTACAAAATCGAATTACCCGTGAACTTTCCTGGTGTTCACGATGTGTTTCATGTCAGCCAACTTCGCAAGTGTGTGCGACATGACACGCAAGTGTTGGACGTGGTGCCGCAATTGGCGCCCAACCTTTCTTATGTAGAGATGCCCATCCTGATATTGGACTCCCAAGATCGCGTGTTGCGGAAAAAGAAGATTCCTATGGTCAAGGTGCTATGGAAAAATCAAAATGTGGAAAGCGTGACGTGGGAGCTCGAGTCAGCGATGAGGGCGGCTCACCCTCATTTATTCCCGTAAATAAGCTAGTATGTGAACTAGTGTTTTTTGTTGCATTAGTGTTTTTGGTTTGCTACCTTATTTGATTGAGATCAAAATGATTGAAAAGTTTCGAGGCAAAACTTTTTGTTAGGGGGAGTGACTGTAACACCCCGGATTTTTGATTGCGTACGCTTGATGGGCGTGACGTTGGCTTTGACCGTTGTTCGAGCATGGTTTTTCCCGTGGGCTTGCGAGTGGCTGTTTTGGTAGCCGAGTTGCACGATTCCCCAGCAAACCGGAGTCCAAATTGGGGACTCGGTGAGGCCTCTTAGGGAATGCTTGCACGTTTTCGCACCCCGGTAATGTTGCTCAAAATGGGTTGCTTGTATAGCAAACAAAAAAATGGTAAAAAGTTCTTAAGGCAATAATGGTCTAGGACGACACAGAAACACTTTTTAAAACAGGGAAAAATGGTCGTTTTTATGCGTGACACGACCCCCGACACGGCCGTGACCCAGGGCGTGACCTGGGCGTGACTTCCTTGACTCGATGAATTTTCTTGCGTCGAGTTGAGCTCGACGAATGGGGTACACGCCCCGTGACACGGGCGTGTCACGGGCCGTGTCCCGCAGTGTCGAGTGTCGAGTGTCGAGTGTCGAGTGTCGAGTGTCGGGTGTCGAGAGGGGGGACACGGCCTGTGACACGGGCATGTCACAGGGCGTGTCCAGCTTTGTCGAGTGTCGACACTTTGAGTCGACAAGATGTCGAGACACGGGTTACACGCCCTAGGTCACGGGCGTGACCGACCCGTCACGGGCGTGTACCCGGCCGTGTACCGTGTGGATAAACCTGGATTTGCCGACTTCCGGCGCCGCTTCAGGTACACGCCCTATGACACGGGCGTGTCACAGGGCGTGACAGGGCCGAAAATCGATTTTTTCCAGTTTTTTTGTGCCGTTCATTTCCCTGATTCTGCATCTAACGGTCCAGCTCGGTTCTGGAGGAAATAAGGCCGAAACAGAGATTTCTCCTCCTCATTTCACCTTCTTCTTCATCTTCTTCCTCATTCCAAAAGGAACTCAAGGGAGCAAGGCTAAAGCAAGGCAAGGAAAGAGAGGAGCAGCCATCGCGGCATCGTCTCGGTTCAGGCAAGAAGTGTTCTTCACGCTTGCCAATCTTCTTTCTTGTTCTTTTCTTGTGCAACATAGATAGTTTTCCTCTTTCACTTTTCCTAGTTTGTTCTTCTTGTTTTGTGTTATCCCTCACTAGCCTTATGATGCTCTTGAATTTCCCTATGCTCAATGAATTCGATTTTCCATTCTTAGTTTTGTTTAGTTATCAAGTCTATGCTAGGTTGATTCATGTAGTTTTTCTTGTTCATGTGATTCATGTAACTAAGTTGATTCATGTTCATGTAGCCTTTCTTATTCATGTGATTCTTCCTTGATCAAAAACATGTGATTCTTTCTTGTTCCAAACATGTGATTCATGATCTTAGTTAATCAAACTCTACGTTGGCAATTTGTAGTCATGTGTGAGGATGATGGAAGGAAACGTGTGTACTTGGGTTATGGTGAGATTTGCTTGTGGTGTTAAGCTTTGGTTCGTTTATGGTGAGTTTTGCTAGGCGAATTGTGAACCATGGCAGAAGCGTTTCTGTGAGGAGTCGGTAAGGGGTGGTGGGGTTTAAGCCTTTGTGGCCACCGAGTTTGGATTTGTGGTGTAGAGCACCATTTTGGCCCGATTTGGGCTGGCTTTTATTGGTGCGTTCCACTTTAGGGCTGCCACCAAAAGACCCTTGCTGAATTGCATTTAACCACTGCTTATGTTTCACTCGTATAGTTGTTTCTTGTACTAAGGATGCTGGAATGGGCATGCGTTTTGCCTTTGTGCTCCTGCGGGTTGAGCAGGACTTGATGAAAATTGTACGCACTTGGTGCGTTTGGCACTTTGGATTGACAGTATTTAATACTTGTTTTCCACCTGTTTTTGTTCACTCATTTTACTTACATGAACATTGCTACGGGGTCGGTAAGCCCCTTCGTCATATTTTCTGAACTTCCTACTATATTTTGTAGCTTTGATGATTGCTGAGGTGTTCTTTCTTGATTGTCTTAGGTGAAGGTTGTAGCCGGTTGAGCGGCTAGTGCTTGGATAGAGTGTCTTGGGAGCTAGCCGAGCTTACTTAGCGAGGTAGTTCATTTCTTTGTTGTACAGACATACTTGCACCCCAATGGGTTCGTGTCAGCTTGTTGGCGCCCATTGGTGGTTTTCTTTACTTGTGATATATATATATATATGAATGCTAGACTGCTAATGTGACTCATTTGGATGAGATGATGTCTTCTTGCTCTTGGGAAGGATTTATGGTAGGTTGCATTAGGTATTTTTAAGATAAACAAAACTATTATTGTATCCATGCATAACATGTTTTGGTCACCGAACCTGTATTTTCCAAATGACGCAAACAAAGATGATTTCTTATAGTAGTATCAATATAGACTGCATATAGGAGATCGTCATAAGTAAACAAAGTGTTTCTGCCGCGTACAAATACACATTTTGATGCCTAAGGCCGAGGGATACGGCCATTAAATTCAAAGGTTTTCTTGTATTTAACGGATGGATTTCAACTCATAAAGTAAGCGTCAAGGGTTGCCTGAGCGTGTGCAGTTATCCCCTGCACGACGTGGCATCATAACCCATAGTTCCTCTTGCTCTGATACGATGTACTTGTTGAGGAAATGCGGGTTGTGACAGGTACACCAAACCTAAATGGTCCAGGATGGGCCATTTGAACCTCCTCATGGGCTGCCTTGTAGCCAATAGCACCCTTGCCATTCCCACCACCATAGTGGTGAACAACTTTGTTCTTCCTTTTGGAATTACCAACTATAGTGTTCCCTTTGAAGCGTATCCCTTTCTTATTCTTTGGGAGGAGAAGGAATCTATCAAAGGCAACATAGTACATGCCTTTGAAAACTTAGCCACTAGCTCCTCCTTTTGGAATTTACCTTCTAGATTCCTGATAAGATCATTCTTAAAAGTTATGGTGCCCATCTGAATAACAGTAATGTTCTTCAGCTGCCTAACTTCCCTAATTTTTTGCTCTAGCAAAGTTGCTATTTCAGAATGCTGGGAAGCAACAAGCTTCAGAGATGCAATCTCCTGAGCTTGCTTTTTGGTTAGCAGCTTACTCCTTCTGAATGCTTCCAAAAGTTCACCATATCATTCAATCATTTGATTTCTGTCTTCCTCAGATTCAGATCAATCTTCATCTCTTGATGAAGAAGCACTTGAATCTGGACCAGTCACATACTTGTACTTGGATGAAGAGTGTACCTTAGATGATCCAGGCTGATCCTGGCAGGATTCCTCATGTGATCTTGCCATCAGCCAAATGTAGGCTTCATCATCCTCTTCTGATTCTGATGAGGAAGACTCAATCCAGCTTTTCTCCCTCTTAACAATGAAGGTTTTCTCCTTCTTGCTTCTCTTATGGTGATGATTCTTTTAACCAACTTCTTCTTCTCATGACAATCAGCCGCAACATGACCTGGCTTGATGCAACAGAAATAAACAACCTTTTTAGAAAAATGTTTACCAGGTTTTAGATCATACCTGCCCTCTTTGGAGGGTTTCTTCTTTTTTTCTGTAGTAGTCCTCTTTGTGCTGTAAGGAAGAGGTAGGTTTGCTCCTCCACCCCTTCTTTTTCATTAGCCTCATAAACTGCTTTGAGAAAGCAGCAAACTCCTCATCAGACATATTACAGCCTGGTTCTTCTTGATCTAAATCTTCTGACTCAACTGGCCTTCTTAGGGGAGAAGGATTCTTCTCCTTGCTCCTCTTGGAGATATTTGCTTTGAAGGACACAGTAGTTTCTTTAGCATGGCCTCTGCTAGTCTTCTCTTCCTCCTTCCTTGCTGTCAGCTGCATCTCATATGAAAGCAGCTTACCAAACAGTATGGATGGTGGAGTATTTTCCAGCTTTGCCACTTCTTTAATGACACATATCTTAGTGTCCAAGTCTCTAGCAAGAGACCTAAAAACTTATCATTTAACTCATAATTACTAAAGGCCCTGCCATAGGTCTTTAACTCATTAATTGTCCTGAAGAACCTTTCATAACAGCTAGTTATGGTCTCTTCCCTGATCTGTCTGAAAGCTTCATACTCTTGATTTAACATTGACTTTCTATCATCTCACACTTCCTCAGTGCCTTACAAATACACTATCAAGGTGTCCCACATTTCCTTTGAGGTCTTGTAGTGCACAAAGTTTTGAAAGGTGGAGTCATTTATGGAACTAACTATGATGTTTTGTGCCCTCTTATCCATTATTGCTAAGATGACTTCATCCTTATTAATTTTAGTGTATTTCTTTGGAGTCTGAAGATTTGAATCAAGGATAGATATCTTTATTAGGATGAAGGGTCCTTCTTGAACTATGATATAGATCATAGGATCAGATGCTTCCAAGAACAATCTGACCCTTTCTTTCCATATGCCAAAATTCTCATTCCTGTAGAGAGGAAGTTTCATGGATCCAAGCTCTTTATGATTCTCTCCTGAACCCATCTTAACCTTCTAACAGCTACCTTGGAGATCTACTCAGACTGTTAAGTCTTTTCTTGAGTAACCTCCCTCTAATACCACTTGAAAGTCTTTGAATATAAGGGTAGATAATCACCTAGAGGGTGGGGGGGATAGTTTATTGCAATCTTTTTAAGATTCTTTAAAATCTTCTTTGACTTCAGCTTTCAAGAACACAATACTCACCACAACAAAACACAATACACAGCTCTCCAGAATTTTATAGTGGTTCCCCAGTATATGGGTACATCCACTATCCCTCTCCACCTTTCTAATGGTATGCTAGAAAAGGCTCTTCTCCAAACACTATGTCTCCTAAGAGATTATAGCACGATCTTACCGGATCAGTCAGTCTCCATTGAGACATACAACACTGGCTCACAGCCCTCCATACAGTAATCTCCTCAACCACACACAGACACAAATGCCCTTTACACAGGCTGGGAGAAACAACTCGACACTGATCCACACAGGAATCCAATCACAGGCCCACATCCCTAACATAGATCTTACAGATTTTTCTCAGAGCCTTTATAATTTAGGCTTTATAATACGATCTCACAGATCTCTCACACAGCCTAATCAATCTATGGCTCAACATAGATCTTTAATAGATCCACTTATTTTGAAAGAGTTATTTATTTGACTCAAGAGAAATTATTCTCTGTGTCAATTTCTTCCGGGGCTAAGTAAATCTTAGCCCTATCTGCTTCCTAGTAACAAGAATGACAATCTTCGACTATCTGCGGCTTGTGCTGAAAGTTTCTTAGGACCTTGATCCTATTCATACTAATGAAGGGGGAAGATTAAGAATGAATGTCTTCAATCAGATAACCTTTATTGGTAGGAAACAAATTGCTCTGCCTCTCCTTCTGTCCAGAGAAAACTCTACACAGATATCTTCTTCTTCTTTAACGATCCAGAGAAAGATCTTCAGATTTGGCTCAACTTGGATCGTGAATAAACTTCAGCTTGAGCTTATCTAGATTGATTCGTCTTTCTCAGAGAGATCCTCTATTCTTGCTATAGCAGATGTTGATTGCACCAGCGAACTCAGGAACACTTCAGATTTATCAATTGAAGCTCTTGGTGCTGTAATAATGGCGAATGAAGACGACGAACTCCCGCCACTCATTTTCAGAATGTTAATCAGAAAAACTTGTTTGATCTTGATCTCAGCTGTTATTTATAATCACGTCGATTTGTGGGATGATTGACACATGTCTCTACTTAAACGGTGGTGAAAACCTCAGCTTAATCAAATTGAGATTCACTGTAGACTGACGACGACGTTAATGTCGATTTGTAGCATTTAAATAACGAATCAGAAAATCGTTGACTTGTTGACTTTGCTGACATCAACATCATTTTGGACTTAGCAAAATTAAGCAACATTTTAAAAGTACTCAGTTCGACGAACTCAAAACTCAGTTCGACGAATCCAGTGCTCAGCTCGACGAAATCAGGCATCATTTCAAAAATCTTCAGTTCGATGAACTCAAAACTTAGTTCGACGAACCCAAAGCTCAGCTTGACAAAATCAATCATCATTCCAAAAGTCATCAGGTCGACGAACAGGTGAAAGATGAGTTCGACGAAATTTGAACTCAATTCGACGAAATCAAAGCTCAGCTCGACGAAAAATGGATAAGCAAAACTTTAATGATTCTGGACTTAGAATTTTCTTCAGCTCTGCTAGTCATTGAGTGACATTGAGTGAATAAGCCATACTCAATGAATCTAGACTTAGAAATATTTCTACTCTGCTAGCCGTTGAGAGCGTTGAGTGTATATGCCTCTCTCAATGCTTTTTGCCTTGGCCACATTCTTCTGCCATTTCTGCTTAAAATCGTTGAGAGCGTTGAGTGTACATGCCTCACTCAATTCTTTTTGCCTTGGCCACATTCTTCTGTCTTTTCTGCTTAAAAGCGTTGAGAGCGTTGAGTGTATATACCTCACTCAACACTTTTATACTTAGCCTGATTTTCTGAAATCTTGCCTTCTTGCTGAAGTTTGGCATTTACAGAGTCAGCATGGCATTGAGTGATGAAGCTTCACTCAACGCTTCTGGACTTAGTCAATTTTCTGGCATCCACTGCTTAGGCTCTGACATGATATCCTTGACTTAATGATTCTGGCCATATGGCGTTGAGTGAGTTGAGCTCATTTAACGCCAGTGGACTTAGCCACATTTCTGCCTTTTCAATAATGTAAGCTTTGACTGCCAACCTTCTCTTAGCGCTATTAGCTGTATGGCATTGAGTGAGCTTGCCTCACTCAACGGTTTTGTACTTAGGCATTTTCCTGAATTTCTAGACTATCACTTTGAGTCCACATGTCATTGTCTCTTGAACTATATGTCCAATCATTGTGACAAAGACCAACCTTTATGCATAAACTAAAACATACAGCAAATACAACTATGTGTATACCATTGAATTGTTTGACTTCTTACAAATCTAGGACATTGGGATCAATGGACCCAACAGAGACTCAATGCATCTGGACTTAATAGAATTCTTCTGGTAGAAAGCATTGAGTAAACCTCATTCATTCAATGCTCCAGAACTTAGCAGTTATTTTGACTGAAGGCATTGAGTGAACCTTCTACACTCAACACTTCTGGACTAGCACATAATTTCTAAATGAAGGCGTTGAGTGATCCTTCTACACCCAATACTTCTAGACTTTGCTGAATATTTGATAAAGCATTGAGTAAACCTTCTTCACTCAGCACTTCTGTACTTGGATAGATTTCCTTTAAGTAGGAATTGAGTAAAAGGCCTTCACTCAATGCTTCCGAACATAGCCAGATTTGAGTCCAGCACCACTGAGGGTCTGAATGCCTGAGCTTCTGTCAACGCTTCTAGGCCTCTAGCACTGAGTGAAGTGTACTCTCTCGATGTATATAGACTTAGACAAATTTTTGCCTCTCTATTGTGCCCTATCTTGAGTCCAACTAAAGTTTTGACTGAATCAATATATCTAATCATGGAACAGTTGACAACCTGCATATATTGAACTTGAACATATATCAAATACAAACATGTGTATACTGTTGAATTTTGGGCCTTCTTTCAATCCGGGACATTGTGATCAATGGATCCAACAATCTCCCCCTATTTGAAGAAGTCAGAACCCTTGTGAATGATATACCCAAACTCACAGATAAGATAAACTTCGTAGAATTTAAGTGCAAACAACGACACACAACTAAGATTATATTAACACAAAATGTGATAAATATAAACAAAATATGTGCCAATCAATAATGTTCCATATTCCTCAAACCCTAAGGAACCTATTACATAAAATAGTTTAGGTTTCTAGTCCCTTAATTACTATACCCCTGCCAGGCCTCTTAGAAACCTTTTCATTAGCTTGTCCTTAAGGAGCAAGAATATCATCATATGCATACTGTTCTATACCAAATGATCCCGTAATAACATTTGTGGTCCAAATAACATTGTCTGAATCTGCCTTGATTAATGATTTCTCCCCCTTTATCACTTTTTCTATGATGACTGTATTCAGGGAGTTGTATATGAAATCTTGTCAGCAAAATAATTTACTCCTTTGGTAAAATTATTCTTGACTTCCAGCAAGTGCTCATCTAGGAGCTGTGTACAAGCATCCATCCTTATTTCTAGAGCGATTTTATTGGCTTCCATTATTTTCTTTTGTACATTGTGTACCATTTCCATATTGATTGAGGTGATGTTTTGATTTTCTATAATGTCATTTTGCTTTTGCCTGATATCCTCAAGGTTTCCTTCAGTAAAAGTCACAACAGGTGCAGCTCAGTTACCCATATTCGAGTAGATGGAGAGGCACATACCTGACGTGATTTACATGATTTGATCAATGGATGAAATTAATCCTTAGAGTTAGCTGAGATCTGAACCGTCAGAATAAATGTATTGAGTGCACTCGATGCTCTTGACACTTTCGATGCCTGAAGTTGTCTCAATGTTCTCGACACTTTCTATGCATGAAGTTGTCTCAACGCTCTTGACCCTTGGACAGTTAGTCCATATCTTATTAATTACTTACAAAAGGTTAATACCTCCAAATGCATATATGCAAGTAAAGATAATGATTCTACTCCAAGTTCAACATACCCAACTCAAATTTGAAGGTGTTTAAAATGGCTTTATCTAGTGGCTTAGTGAAGATATCAACCACTTGTTTGTCTGTGGGGGCAAACTCAAGACTGATGTCCTCCTTCTCAACATGCTCTCTAATGAAATGATATCTAATCTCAATGTTCTTGTTCCTGCTGTGAGAGACAGGATTCTTAGCAATTGAGATAACACTAGATGAATTATAATACATTAGAGGTTTACTTAACTGAAGATTGTAATCCTAGAGTTGATGCTGAATCCATAGAAGTTGTGCACAACAACTCCCAGTTGAAATGTACTATAATTCTATAGTGGAGATGGATACACTGGTCTGCTTATTACTAATCTAAGATACTAGTCTTCTCCCTAGAAACTGACAGGTGCTAGAGGTGCTTTTCCTGTCTTCTCTACATCATGCAAAATCTGCATCTGTGTTGGAAACCTATTACTAATTTGGGCTAGGATCACTATCATTTATTTTAGGATGATTAGTTTGACCCAATGTGTATAGTCTAGGGTCATAGGTTTATTTTAAGGCTTGCTCCTTTAGAAGAATTCCAGAGAAGTGTTGTTCGACAAACACAGAATTCAGATCGACGAAAGGCTAGCCCAGTTCGACGAAAAGCATGCTCAGTTCAACGAACTCAGGTTACTAACTCTGAGTTTAGCTTGACGAATGCTGAGCTCCGTTTGACGAACTCTGATCTGAACTCAAAAGCTCTATTCGACGAACTCCGGGCTCAGTTCGACGAATTCCATACTCAGTTCGACGAATTTCTTGTTGTGTTCAACATTCAGGCAGTTTCCATATTCAGAGGCAGAATGATTTCAAAAGCTTAATTACAATCAGTTACAACTTTGATATTTTATGCTAAATATTCTAAATGAATATATCCGTTTAAGGCAACATTAAATATGGATTTATCATAGAGTTTTAATTCTAATTTATTAACTCAAGGGCAGTTACAAATCTCAAGGATTCATCAAGCATTTTAGAATGGTTTTAATTCAAATGTTTGAATTCTTCTTAGAGATTATATATTCAGATTATTGCTGCTTCAAATGGACACTCTTACAGATTTAGGTGTCACTGACTTAGACACACACAGATATTTTGGATAATCTGCTTCAAACTCTCCAAGAGACATTCTATTTCATATCTGTCTAAAAGATCTTCTCGAGAGGAATAACAAGAAGGCCCACACCCTAAAGAAATGATCCTCTCCCTTGATCCCAAATTCTATTCAACTCAGGGGGAGCTTTTTTGCATCTTTATTCACTAAAGTCTTATCAGATATATTTGATAGAGAAGACATCAACAACTCTCTTAGTTTACTTCTTAAACAGTGTATATGGTTATAACTCCCTTCAAAAGTAAACTCTTGGTTCATAAGTCACCTGATCAAAACACTTAAGTTGGTTTTTAGGAACCTGATCAAAAGCTTAAAGGGTTCCTAGATCTCCCTTAGAAAATAGATCTTCTGGTGACAGGGCACCTGATCAAAAACCTATAGTGGATTCCTACCAGGGTGGTAGAAGAGTAGACATACCCAGATTTATTGGGGAACTACTATAAAATTTACTTGTCATCTGTGATTGCTTTACTTTCTATTGTGTGCTCTGATTTTCTTATATATATATATCACTTACTTTAAATCAGCTTTAAAATTAATTAAAGTTTTTAATATACACTATTCACCCCCTCTAGTGTAAATCAGATCTATCCCTCACTTTCAATTGGTATCAGAGGGAGGTTGGTTATTTTACATGCTAACACCTGAACCAACAAGATCCTAATAAATCTTATATTACTTAGAGTTTATTTCTGTCATTGCACAAAATAAAGAGTATGCAAGGACTAGACCTCCTATTTATAATCTTAATAAGTTTGCATTATGGAAAGCAAGAATTAGGTTATATATGAATTCTATTGATGAAGATATCTACAATTCTATTTTGACAGGTCCACCTCTACCAATAGCAGCAATAAGTACCAGTGCTGCACCACCACCAGAATGGACAGAAGCTCAAAAAAGGCAAAGATTGTCTGATGCAAAGGCCATGAACATTCTAGCCAAAATAATGTCTGATGACATTTTTCAGAAAGTGGCTGAATGCACTTCAACAAAAGACATCTGGGACTCCCTCACAATAATGGTAGCTGGATCAGCAGATGAGAGAAAAGATAGAAGATCTCACCTGATTTCTCAATATGAGAATTTCAAAAAGGGTGAAATTAAATCTGTTACTGAAATGTACACAATAATTGGTCTTATAATCAATTAGCTGAAGACCTTAGAGAAAGACATTACATTGACAGAAGTCAATGACAAGATTCTTATGTGTTTCTCAAGCAAATGAGATTCAAGAATCTGGCCAATTAGAGAAGCCAGAAGTGTAAATGAAATCTTAACTGAAACTTTGTTGGGCAAGCTAAAATCCTATGAGCAGCTCATGAAAACAAGGGAAGCTGAACTAGTAACCCTATCTTCAGTAAAGAAGGAAAATAATATTGATTTTCAAGCAACTGAAGAGGAAGAACAAATTCCAGAGAATGAAGAGCTCATGATTCTTCTAGCCAAAAGATTCTACAAAATGACAAAGAAAGACTTCAGGAGAAAATTTTCAAGATACAAGAACAAGCCAAGGTATGACAAAACACCAACTAAAGAAATTATCTCTTATGATTACAGGAAAACAGGACATATTCTTCCAGAATGTCCTGAGAATCAGAAAAAGGATAAGAAGAAGGAGAAGGACTCCAAGAAGCATTCAAGCAAACACTCTAAACACAGACAGAAGGGGAAAGATTTTGTTGCTGAAACATGGTGTGATACCGAAACTGAATCTTCATCCAGTTCAAGTGAGGATGAAGAAGAAGAAAAGGCTAAAGAAGTCCGTTTGATGGCAATCAATGCAGCATACAGCAATTCTGATGCTGAATATGAGTTTGAAGAAGGCCAGGTATTTTTTACCTTTGATTTTACTTCAGAACAGTTTAAAATAGATTTTAAATTGCTCTGTAAAGACTTAATATAATTTGAGAAGGAAATAAAATTTCTCAGAGAAAAATTAATTGAATTAAATAGATTATCTTCAGAAAATATAAAACTTGAAGAAGAATTGAAAAAATTTCAGGAACAAGTAATTTCACTAGAAAACAAATTATCTGAGGCAAAGAAGTTTGAATAGTCTCTTAATGAGAGAAATATCAAACTGATGAATATCATAAGCACAGTCAATACCAGACTAAATAGTAAACTTGGCTTGGGAGATTCATCCAGTCAACCTCAACTCATTCAGAAAAATATTTTAACTACACCTATAAAATTTATTTTTGCCAAAGGAAAAGAAAAATTAGAAGATTTAGATAAAGCTACTAAAGTTTTATAAAAGATAAGCCTAAATAAAATAAAAAATTTTAGAAAAACCATGTTCAACAAAATTCATCGAACCGAGATCGACGAAATCAATACTATTCGTCGAACAGAGCTTGACGAACTCGGAACACAGGATTTGAGTATTACTATTGAACAAATGGTGCTCGATGAAATCTATATGATTCGTCGAATAGAGATCAACGAATGTGGAACACAGAAAGTGAATATTATTCTGTGAATGGAGCTCGACGAACTCACCACAATTCGTCGAACGCAGCTCGACGAAATCACTATCATTCGTCAACCTCGAATTTTTTAAACAGAAATTTTTATTCTTTTCAAAAGTATACTCAAACACAATAATTGAAAAATCCTCTTACATAGTGGATCATTCCTCTTAGGAGATATCATCAACTTGGTTATAAGGATCAACCTGAATATTCTTATATTTCAAATTATTATGAAAGAAAATTAGGACCCAAGGTAACCTGGGTCAAGAACACATAATTTGTTCTGTTCAGGAAAAAAACTATCCTACCACAAAGGAATAGTGGTATTTGGATAGTGGATGTTCAAAACATATGACAGGAAGAAAGTCTAATCTAAAAAAGTTTAATGCAAAGCTTGGACCTAAAGTCATCTTTGGAGACTCCAACCGTGGATAGACAGAAGGCTATGGTAATATCAAGGTTGGAGTTGTTACCTTCAGGAAGGTAGCTTATGCAAAAGGTCTCAAGCATAACCTTATTTCTATCAGTCAATTATGTGATGAAGGTTATCAGATATCTTTTAATAAAGCTTTATGTTTTACTACATCTGATAAAAATAAAATTGTTTTAACTGGAGTTAGATAAGGTAACATTTACTCAGTTAATTTTTAGTCTGCAAAATCTGGAATCTGTTTATTTAATCAGATAAGTAAAACTAATGAACTATGACATAAAAGATTAGGACATATAAACCTTAGAACTATAGCTAAATTATATAAGGACAACCTTGTTAGAGAACTACATTCTGGTTCTTACAAGAAGGAATGACTTTACAGGGATTGTCAATTAGGCAAGCAAACCAAAAATAGTTTTAAACCCATTTCTAAAAGTGATTCACCCAGAATTTTGTATTTACTATATATGGACCTCTTTGGACCTATTGCAATACAAATTTTGGGAGGAAAGTCTTGCACCCTAGTTACTGTTGTTGATTTCTCAAGCTTCATTTGAGTGTTCTTTCTTAGAAACAAGTCAGATAACTTTAAAGTTCTTACAGGCTTTCTTAGGAACATCAAGATTGAGTACTCTACTCAGATTGCAATGATCAGAAGTGATCATGACACTGAGTTTGAATCTCTTCTAATGAAAGAATTCTATGAGAAAGAAGGTATCAGGCATTATTTTCTGCTCCTAGAACTTCTCAACAAAATGGGATAGTTTAAAGAAAAAATAGAACCCTAATTGAATATGCTGGAACATTACTTGCAGATGCTTATTTACCCTTATCCTTTTGGGTAGAGGCAGTAAGCACAACAAACTATGTTCTTAACAGAAGTCGTATACATAAACTGAAGGGTAAGACTCCCTATGAATTACTTAAAAATAAGAAACCTAAAGTGAGTTATTTTAAAGTTTTTGGGTGTAGATGTTATATTCACAATAATGATAAGAAAGACTTAAGAAAATTCGAAGCCAAAGCTACAAAATAAATATTTCTTAGATATTCTCAAGTCAGCAAGGCTTATAGGGTCTTTAATAAATCTACCCTTAAGATATAAGAGTCTGTACATGTCTCTTTTGATGAAACTAACATATTTTATAAGGAGAAGAACACTTCTACCATAGACTCTTTTCAGGTACCAATTTTGTGTGAGAATTTAGATGAATTAAACCTTAAACAAGAGGATACATTGCATCCTTGTCAACAAAATGCTGAAGACAATAAAGAAGATAATTTAGAAATTTATGTTGAAAACATTATAGCAAATGAAGTTCCACAAGAGGAATTAAATACACAAGTTATTGAAGAACCAACTCCCCCTGTTGATTATGTCACTCTAAGAGATCACCCTAGATCTCAAGTGATTGGAGACATATCAGCTGTTGTGCAAATAAGGCATAAACTTAATCAAGATCAGATGCATACATGCTTTTTTTGTCAGATTGAACCTCTATCCATAAAAGATGCAAAACAAGATCCTCATTGGATCATTGCAATGTAAGAGGAACTCAAACAGTTTGAGATATGTAGAGTTTGAGACTTAGTTCCAAGACCCAAAGACTATCCAGTTATTTGAATCAAATGGGTCTTCAGAAATAAGTTGAATGCTCAAGGAGTTATAGTGAGAAATAAAGCTAGATTGGTAGCTTAAAGATATTCACAGGAGGAAGGAATAGACTATGATTAGACTTTTGCTCCTATTGAAAGATTAGAAGCTATCAGAATATTTCTTGCATTTGCAGCATTCAAGAAATTCAAGGTATATTAGATGGATGCGAAGAGTGTATTTCTGAATGGAGAACTCAAAGAGGAAGTTTATGTTGAATAACCTCCAGGTTTTATCTCTTCAACTCATTTTACTCATGTCTTTAAACTTAATAAAGCTCTTTATGGTCTTAAACAAGCTCCAAGAAACTGGTATGAGAGTCTTAATAGTTTTCTTTTAGAAAATAAATTTAATAGAGGCATGATAGATAAAACATTGTTTTTTAGACATCATAAAACCAAAATTTTACTAGTTCAAATATATGTTGACGATATAATTTTTGGTTCTACTGATTCCAAACTTTGCAAAAGGTTTTCTGATCTAATGCATTCAAAGTTTGAAATGAGGAGCATGGGTGCATTATCCTACTTCCTTGGTTTACAAGTGAAGCAAACACCTGATGGTATTTTCATATCCCAATCTAAATATGCTAAAGATGTGATTAAAATATTTGCGATGTCAGATGCCTCCTCTATGAAAACACCTATGCCTACTAATGTTGTTGTTCAAAATGATGAACATGGAAAACATGTTGATCAGAAAACATATATGACTATCATTGGGTCTGTGTTATATTTAACAGTAAGTAGAACAGACATTATGTTTGCAACCTATATTTGTGTAACATCTCTCAGACCTTTAGACCCTTAGGATGGTTTTGTCATGACTAGACCATTTCAAAACCCTAGGAAGCACTAAAGGGTTTGGGTGAACATGGGAATTAGGGTGTGAACCACCTTGGTCTGCAAATAGCAAAATTTCAAACACTAGCTTAGGGTTGACCCTAGGGATTCACCATGACTCCATGACCCCACCAGAACAGCTCTAATCCATTAGAGGGTCCATTAGGGCCATAAAGACCCATTGGAGTCAACAAAAGAGGCAAAGTTGACCAAGGTCAACCTTAAGCCTAAGAAAGTCAACTTAGCTCAATTTGGGTCAATTGACCACCTAAGTGTCAAATGACCTCACCTTTAGTCTCTTGGCATCATGAGGGACCCAATGACCCCAAAAGCCCATGCCTAAGTCACCCAAGTGGCTAATTTGGACAAACTTAACCCATAGCTTAATTTGGCCAATTTGGGCTAACCTCGCCCAATCCAAGTGGGCTAAGCCCAAATTAGTGTGTCCCATTGGTCTAGGAGGTGGAGAGGCACCTTTGGGGCCCACCAATTTCAGATATTGGTGACTAGGAGAGAGATAATGAGAGTTTCCCCAATTTGGAGGAGAGAGAAAGCTAAGGATTAATGGCCATCATGGCCATGGAGGCTCCATAACCCCCACTTTTATGGTGATTTTACTCCTCTGTGGGAGAGGAGAAGATTTCAAGAGGTGGCCGGTCATTGGGGTGGCTCAGCCCCCTTAATTGGGCTAAAATCAAAAAATGGAGTTTATGGCCATTAATAGAGTTTTGATGAATTGGGGAGTTACATGCCTTCTCTCCAAAATTCCTTCTTTAAGGACCTTCACCAGAGTAAGGGCAAGCATTTACCCAGATTACTTTTCAAATCCATTGAGGTATGTGTAGAGGTTGCAGAGGAGCCAAAGCTCGGTGGCCGGAAATGGTGAGGAGGCAAAGCACACATATTCAACCAGATCCTTCTCTACTCCTTCATGGGTTAGATCTTATGATTCATTAGAGATAAGAATCAGGATCAATTGAGCACGATCCAGTGGAATTTTTCTTCTAGTTTTTTTCGTAAAAATGATGTGTCGGGTTCGCCGGAATCTGCGATCTCCGACGGCCAAACCACCTCCGGTCGATAGCCCTCACCTCAACGAAGGTGGTGGTGGTTGGCCGGGGAGGTGGCCGGAGCGCCGACAATTGGTCTTGGAGTTTGCTCCAGGTCGAGTAGATCTAGGTCGTTGGATGGAGGAAGAAGAAAGCCAGGGCCCGTCCGATCTGCTTTAAGATCCGTGCAGATCTATATATAATAAATTTAATTTATGTATATTCTGTCACATAATTTCACCTGTTTTTGAATTTAAATTAAAAATACTTAGGTGCATTTTTAGAAAAGGTGGTCAACATGAAACTTGTAGCCTATGGGTCTAGTTTATTGTAAAATTGATTTGAACCAATTTAGAGTTCAAGTAAGACCACAACAGTCATTTTGGTGACGTTTATACTTAGGGTTGATTAGAGATTTTTTGTGGTGCCCCCATCAATCCTCACCTCCAAATGACTTGAAATTTGGAGAATGAGTCATTCATGTCAAGATATATAATATATCCAAAATTGGGAATTTTTGGAGAACCTTTTTCCTAAGTTTTGGAAATCATTTCATTTTTAATGTAAATTTTAATTAAAGTGTCTAATGACCTCAAAACCCTCGCAAATTTTGGTGAGTGGTCCTTGGGGTCAATATAGGACTCTGTATAAAATATCATCCCATTTGGAGATGATTTGGTTTGGAATTTGGTAAAACATAGCCTAGGCCAAAAAGGGTTAATTAGGTTAAGGTGTCACTTGTGGGTACTGAGTGACCAAATCATCTCAACAGAGGTTGAAACTTGGGCCACTGATTTGATGTGACATTAAATACCCTTACATGGAGTTTTAGGTGGATTAGGGTGGATTTGCCCTAAGACCCTTGTTCAAATCCTTAGGATAAACTTTGGGGGTTTGTGAAGGACATGGGGTGATATGCCCTTGTATGGACTTGGTGTTTAGTCCATGTGAGCTTAGGTGGTGAAATGCCCTAGGAGGGAATTTGGTGATATTTGGACACATGCACCCCACTTTAATCACTTGGAAATTATTTAGGTCTATACACCTTATGGAATAATTAAGGGGTCCTATGGCTTTGGATCTTCATGAGATTTTGGTAGGGGTATATTTATAGTAATATTAACCTCTGATATTTATTATAGGATGTTTAGATAACAGTAGCTCATACTTGTAGATATAACCTTTACCTTGCCCCTTTTTAATGATATTGAAGTAACTATGGTTTAATTGTCTTGGAATGAAATGAAACTCTGGAAAAGTTAATAAAATATCATTTGTATGCACTGATAAATGTTCGATCTTACGACGCCCTTAGGGGGGGTGAATAAGGGTACTTTTAAATTTTCCTTAAAAATTAAGCAAACTTGACTTGATGAATAACAACAATATAATTGAAAAATGCAAATATATGCTAGCTAAAACAATAATGATATATTTCAAAAGAGATAAATTTAATATAATGTGTCTCTATAGAGCTAGAGACAAAGGCTCATGGAATAAATAATTTGCTTGTGTTTTTGTCGGTTCTTCTACCAAGAACCGGCAGGCTAAAGCGTATCTCTTACTAGATCTTGCTACTAACCTCACCCTACATCTAACCACAATCTAGACGCTGCACACAAGGCAACGATTTCTCCCTATGCCGCACAAGGACTTGGATGCCACTCACAAGGCGGCAATTCTCTCCTAAGCCACACAAGGACCTAGACGCCACGCACAAGGCAGCAATTTCTCTACCGATTACAGTGATAAAGTAAAAGAAAGAACAAAAATAAATTGAACACTTTAGGTTAGACACTCCCTTCAAACAATATGCTGAAGATGCCGTTGAATCCTTGCTAGAGTTGCTTCGAATACTGCGAACGTGCGGTCAATCGTTTGCTCTTTGGCCTTCTTGAGAGTATGGAGTTTCTCTAAGATCTGGAGCCCTCTGAATCGTCTATGCAAGAAAGTACACTCCAGGTAACTAAATTCGTGATTTCCACAAGAAATGGAAGGCTTTTATATTCTGGCGCTATCGCCTGGCGATACTGGGTATCGCCACCCAGCGATAGCGGTAACCGCTGCCACATTGCCCATGAACTCCTCATTTTCACATCGCACCTACGTCGAGCGCCGAATCGTGCACTATCGCCTGGCGATACTGGATATTGCCGTATGGCGATAGCAATGTAATGGAGGCCATGTTTTCATCGAGCGTCGAACGGAAATGCGTCAAGTGGCGCTATCGCCTGTCAGCGATACTCAATATCACCTGGCGATATCTCTAGAGCTCAATTCTTATCTGATTCAGCACCATAAAGATATTAGAGATAGACCTGTATTATCTGCACACCAAAAACACCCAAAAATAAAATAAAAACAGGATTTATTATTAGCAAACCAGGAAGCGTGCAAGGCATGCTCCAACAATCTCCCCCTTTTGATAATAACAAATTTATTAAGAAAGAAATCATGAATGTTATTAGGTCCACCCAATTGGAGTATCAAGGCGAAGCATGTGTATGTGCACAAATTGCTTTTGGATGAAACACTCTCAATACATGTGATCTCTCCCTAAAGTGACGCATAGTGAACTTTTAATATAAGGATTATGAGTGTATATGATAATGCTTATGAGTGTATATGAATGATTTCCTTTGAAATGTTTCTCCCCCTTTGGTATTGTCAAAAGATAGATAAGAGTGTGGCAGAAGCGAAAGAAGGAAAAACACAAAGGAGAAACTCTAGATAGGACATGTGAACAATGTATAGTAAAGAAAGAAATGAGTAAGCATTAACATTTGCAATGTTCAGCGAACTATATCACAAATACATACACTAGTGAATAATAGTTTGGAAAAAGTTTTCAGTCCAATTCTAATAAGAAGAATGTTTAGAGAGTATAATGTTGTGTACAGGGATTTGGTGTCGGAAACACTTATGCAGACTCTTAAAAATACATGAACACGAGAATGTTAAAAAACAACATAACATAGAGTTGGACATGCGGAGCGATACTCGTACCCAAGAGTTCAGAGCACACAATAAAGAAATTATCCTGTTAAAACGGTGCACAAGACACTTTACAATTCTTTACAAGGTGCTTAACCTCATAATGCTTATGAAGACTTATCAGGAGGGTAAGTAGTGCTTGGTGGAGGTTCCTTGTCAGTCGTTTATTATTTGTTAGTTTTTTTTATTTTGTGTGAAACATATCACCAAAGATTGGCACTTTTGGGATCATACAATTTTTTGATCACATTTTTTTGTTTGGCTAGACAAAGGAGTCCAAATTCACTTGTGAGAGCATACAATATAATTAAATATTAATGGTGCATTGTACAAACTCGAATAAAGCATTAGCAGGAACATGCAATACTAGCGGTTATGGTAGAACATTCACAATTCACACATGTAGTAGATGAATGCATATGAAGTTTTGCACAACCGTGAGTGAAAAAAAATATTATCATAACTAAAAGATTTCTTATACTTTGAGGCATGCAAAAACAATTTCACATAATTTAAGAACACTAGCACTGAAGTATGTAGAACGGATATATGAATGTTGAACTATGGAACCAAGTTATTGGGAACTCAAAAAAACATTACACCATGCCTAAATATTAGTCACGAAGAAAAAAATGGAGGAATAGTGAATTTTCACTGTTGCCGGGCGATACCGGGTATCGCCGATCGGCGATAGTGACAAAAAATATAAAAACGGGCGCATTCAGTCAAAGGCATCAAAACTAGTACTTTTTCCTGAAGCCAGGTCGCGGAAGTCGGAGCAGAAGGCGGTGAAAACCTAAGACCTAGGTAAGAAACTTGGATTTTTTTCTTTAATTCTTTGGATTTTTGAGGATCAAAGTGTTAGGATAGTGTAGCATGTAACCTTAGATGAGAAATTTCCAAGTTTTAAAGTGCATAGATTGTGTTTATGGATCATAAGAAATTATGATTTTGTAAGTGAAAAATGTGCATAGATTGTTGGATCTAAGATCATGTAAATGAGTTTTGTTAAAACAAATGTGCAGATCTGGTATTTTGGATGAGGGGAAAACCAGATCTGAAGTCGGAAATGGAGGAAAAATATTTTCCACTATCGCCCGATGATAGTGGGTGTCGCCGGATGGCGATATCAAAAAAACTTTTTTTTTGTTTCTGAAAAAACAAATTTTGATATGCAGCAATGGCTTCCAGTTCCAAAGCATGAAGAAGCACAGGGAGTGATTCATATTCTTCTTATCAAACATTTACGGGAATTGAAAATGCTAACATAGGAATCAGACGGGTGATCGAATTCGACCCGGCCCGTCATGCATATATCCATGATTTGTTAGCAATGGCGGGAATAATGTCGATTATTATTCCAGACACATTTTCCTCCATACTGATTAGAGAGTTTTATAATTATCATAAAGATCCGCGATTCATGGAACTGAATGGCGGAGTACGATCTAAGATACAAGGGAAGGCAGTATAAATAACCCACTACGACCTTAGAGATGAGTTTGGGTTAATCGAGCATGAGAACACCTTAGATGTAGTAGAGAACTATCAGAAGGATAGAGATTGGACACTATTGAATTTGGTTTTGTATGGAAATTCCATCAAAACACTCATTCAATCTATGGCCACGCTCACTGAGGATGCACGATTAGTGCAAGAAATATTGAGGCATACTGTCCTACTGAAATCTGGAGATACATGGAAAATAACGGCTCAACTGAGTTATGTGACATACATGATTTTGGAACGGGAGCCGTTTGACATGGCAGATTTTATCCTTTCGATAATACGCTATTCATTTATATTAAAATGTACTAATTGGAAGAAACTAAACACACTAACACTTGGAGCCGTCATCCAACGTATTTTATATAAGAAATACACTTGGACAGACCCGAATTTGTATTCCTTCCATATATTCGATGAGTGGAACACCTTCCATCGGCTGATCAACATGAGGTGGGTCATCAAGGAGGAGTGAACTTGTGTCTACTCTCCGAAACCCGCCAATTCCAAGATGTGGATCGTTGCGAGAAGGGTTGGATGACTTGCGAGAGTTGTTCGAAGAACACAAGAAGGAAGTGAAGAAAAACTTCTTGGGAATTCAGAAATTTTTAAATTTCTGACAAAAAGTCTGAAGTTGAAGCCCACTCCATCAGAGGCGATAGAATGGGAGAATCCGGTCATGGAGCTTCCCACCCATACATCTACTTGCCGAGCATGCCAGACGAGGAGCAGTGAGTACAGTTCTGTAGATGACCAAGGGGAGACAAGTGTAGGTGACAGCAGAAATTTCTGAAGAGTTTTTGGATGGCTGGACAAGTTAGCGCTATCGCCCGGTGATAGTCACTGTTGCCGGCGACAGTGAATTTTCTAAATTTTCAAAAATAATTTATGCTGTAATATTATGTTGGACTTAGTATATGATATTGTGCTACTGTAACAATATAAGACTCAGTATGTGATGTTTACATTCATGGTTTACGTGATTTTATTTTGGTTTAATGTTCATGTTTTTAACAATTTAATTATTTTCCTTTTTTGTAGCTTGCTATGACAATTTATTAGTTTGAAATGTCTCGGATTCCTAGTTCTAACCTTAATAATGAAAATGCGAATCTAGAAGTGGTTTCGTGAAAATATCCGCAAGCTGTGAATCAATGCTTATAAAATTGACTTTGATCATATTTTGTTTTATGTGGTCTCTTATGAAATGGTGGCGTACGTCAATGTGTTTGGACCTAGAATGATGAACTGGATTATATGTTAAGTCAATTGCACTTTTATTATCACACTTTAATTCAATTATTTCATGAACTATTCCAAAATCTTCTAAAGTTTGCTTCATCCATAAAGCTTGTACACAACAACTGCCTAGTGCCATGTACTTGGCCTCAGTGGTAGATAAGGCAATAGAATTCTGTTTCCTACTCGACCATGAAATAAGTGAAGGGAAAAGAAAATGACAGGTGCCACTAGTGCTTTTACGATCTAATGAACAACCAGTATAATCAGAATCAGAAAAGCCATGTAATATAAATGTATCGTTATGAGGATACCACAAACCTAATTTAGATGTGCCAATAAGATATCTAAAAATGCGATTAACTGCTTTTAAATGAGACTCTTTGGGATTAGCTTAAAATCTAGCACATAAAAATACAACAAACATAATGTCAGCCCTAGAGGCAGTCAAATACAATAATGATCCTATCATTCCTCTATAAAGTGTTTGATCTATGAATATTCCACTTTCATCCTTTCCTAACTTTAATGAGACACTCATAGGGGTATTTGCTTGTTTTAGATTTTCAAACCCAAATCTTTTTAAAACATCATAAATATATTTAGATTGACAAATAAAAATTTCATCATGCTTTTGGGTAATTTGAAAACCAAGAAAATAAGTGAGTTCGCCTACCATGCTCATTTCAAATTAATTCTTCATAATTTTAATAACACTATCACATAATTTTTCATTTGTAGATCTAAAAATAATATCATCAACATATATTTGTAAAATGATAAGATCATCATTAATATGTTTAATAAATAAAGTACAATCAACACTGCCCATTTTGTAATCATTATTTAATAAATAAACAGTCAATCTATCATACCATGCTCGAGGTGCTTATTTCAAACCATAAAGGGATTTTTCTAATTTAAAAATATGATCAGGAAATCTAACATCAACAAAGCCTGGAGGTTGTTCTACATAGACCTCCTCCTTAATCTACCCATTAAGAAAAACAGTTTTAACATCCATTTGAAATAATTTAAACTTTTTAAAACTAGCAAATGCAAGAAATATTCTAAATGCTTCTAAACGTGCTACGAGTGCAAATGTTTCATCAAAATCTATTCCTTCTATTTTTGAATAACCTTTGGCTACGAGTCTAGCTTTGTTCCTAGTGACCCTAGATTCACTATCTAGTTTATTTTTAAAAATACACTTAACCCCTACAACATGATGATTTGATGGTCTTTCTACTAACTTCCAAACCTTATTGCGTTCAAATTGATTAAGCTTGTCATTCATAGCTAAAAACCAAGAATTATCATTTAAAACAGCTTCAATGCCTTTAGGTTCTATATTAGAAATAAAGCACATATTAGAAAATAACTCACGTACGGATGAACGAGTATTTACCCCTCTTGATGGTTCTCCAATAACCAAATCTTGGGGATGATCTTTTGAGAATCTTAGTTCGCTTGGAGGCACGTATCCTTGCTCTTTTTCTTCTTCTTCTTGTTCGACTCCTTTTTCTTCATCTCTGTCTCTAAGGACTTCATCATCATCCAACCTTTGTAGAGGGGAGAACTCTTCATCTTTACCTGTATTATTAGCTTCTACACAAGGGAAAAACTTATCAAATTTAACATGTACAGATTCTTCAATAATTTTAGTCCTCTTAGTGTAAACTCTATAAGCTTTACTAGTAGAAGAATAACCAATAAAAATGCCTTCATCACACTTTTCATCAAATTTGCCTAAATTATCCTTAGTGTTCAAAACAAAATATTTACAACCAAAAACTTTAAAATACGATACATTTGGTTTCTTTTGAAAATATAGCTCAAAAGGTGTTAATTTTAAGAGAGGTCGAAGCATAACACGATTAATAACATAACAAGCAGTACTAACAGCTTCGAACCAAAATGATTGAGGTAATTTGTATTCAGATAGCCTAGTGCGCGCTAGTTCTTGCAAAGTTATATTTTTTCTCTCTACCATAACATTTTGTTGAGGTGTACGAGGAGCGAAAAATTCATGTTTAATTCCTAACTCATTGCAAAAAGAAACAAATTTCTCATTATCAAATTCACCTCCATGATCTGAATGAATGCATTTTATTTTCAACTCTACTTCATTTTGAACACGTAAACATAATTTAGAAAATTCTAAAAATGCATCAGATTAAAACGTTAAGAAAATTGTCCAACTAAAGCGAGAGAAATCATCAATCAAAACAAAAGTGTATTTTCTACCACCTAGACTCAGTATATATGTAACAACCCCATCCGTTCATATGATATATACTAGAAGGTCCGGCCGGGGCCCTACAGTATATATCACAAAACAAACGGTGAAGATACATGATGATACCAGAGTAGCACATCGCACCTATCACAAAGCATTCTAGCGGAAGCCTATCCTACAACTTGAACTCCTCGTGAATGTCCAAATATAAAACTCCACATTTTATATGACATAAGAATGTCTTACAACCAGTAAAAAGAGTTGGCCTTATGGCCTTACATGGTTGTCACACAGTGGCTTCAACTATAGGCGCGCAGGCCGGCCACAAGAAAAGAAAACATAACAAGTAACATAAGCCTTAGAGGGCTAGCTAGCAGCAGCAGCAACGGCAGCAGGGACATCAACCTTTACGCATCCCGCTTGGCTCTCCAGCACCTGTAAAGGGACAATCCACCCAACAGTGGCAAACAAAAGCAACGGTCAGCATTCAGCTGACCAAATTATAACGACCCTACCCCTTTTTTCGGGGCAGCGGTAATCTTCCCTGCAGGCATATCATATCACAGTATGGAAATATATCTCATCAAAATGTGCTTTCACGCACACAAGCCATCACAACCGTTCGCCACCCAGCCCAACGGTCCGTGCACTCAGGGCACATTCTTGGTGTTCTGGTAAAGCTCTTGCCCACCACCGTATCAGGGTCACAACCCAACAGTAAATCTCTTGAGAATTTTGGAACGCGTTACGGGCACTATGAGTTCACCGTCATGCCATTTGGACTGTGCAATGCGCCCTCGGTGTTTATGGATTTGATGCACCATATTTTTCGCAAGTACCTGGATCTGTTTGTGATTGTGTTCATTGATAACATCCTGGTGTACTCGAAGTCAAAAGCTGAGCATGAGATTCACTTGCGGTTGGTGTTGAACATGTTGAGGCAAAAGCAGCTCTATGCCAAGTTCTCGAAGTACGAGTTTTGGCTATCGTCGGTGGCATTCCTAGGCCATGTGGTGAGTGGAGCGGGCATTGCAGTGGATCCAGCGAAGATAAGGGCCATACAGGAGTGGCCAATCTTGTCTTCCGTGGCCGAAGTCAGGAGTTTTCTTGGACTTGCGGGCTACTGTAGACGATTTGTGGAAATCTTCTCGCGGATCACTTTGCCGCTAACCACATTGACGCGAAAAGATCAAAAGTTCATTTGGACACCAGAGTGAGCACGAGCTTTTGAAGAGCTGAAGATTCGGTTGACCACGGCGTCGGTGTTGTCTTCGCCAAGTGCGACCGACGGATTGGTGATTTATAGTGATGCCTCAGGGAGAGGCTTAGGCTGCGTTCTTCTGCAGAATGGAAAAGGTTATTGCTTATGGCTCACGCCAGCTGAAGGTGCACGAGCGAAATTATCCCATCCATGATTTGGAACTAGCGGTGGTGATTTTTGCACTCAAGTTGTGGCGACACTACCTTTATGGAGTGAAGGTGGATATCTATACAGATCATAAGAGCCTAAAGTACCTATTGGAGTAGAAAGATTTGAATATGCGACAACGAAGGTGGTTGGAGTTCCTTGGGGACTACACTTTTGAGATTCACTATACGCCCGGGAAGGGGAATGTTGTCGCAGATGCCTTGAGTCAGCGGGTTCTGGCTAGAGCAAATTGGTTACAAAGGCATGATGAACGTCTTATCCAGGAGCTGGCGGTTTATGAGTTTCCATCCGCCTACGTTCTTGGGAGCGGGAACTCCGACGCAGGCTGAGGATTGGCTATCGCGCGTCAAGCGAGTGATGACGGCGATTGGAACGACGGAGCATCAGAAAGTTACCTTAGCTACCTTCTTGCTTGAAGGAGAAGCTCGATTGTGGTGGGATGAGATGGAGTTGTATCACTTGGCGGGTCGTTCTTTAACCCAAGTATCGATGGAAGAATTCTCCCGACTCTTCCTAGCAAAGCACCTTTGTTGGGTACTGTATCCACAATTACCTGGATTTGAGGAAGCCACCTGTCAAGCTAAGATGAATTCACAATGTATTTGATGAATCCTCTTAAGTTGTGCTTGCAGTTCCTCCACGCTAAGTGCACACCAATGTCAGGGTGCAGTAGGTCAATATACACGGGTCTGCACGACGTAATCCCTCGTTGAGCAGATCAGTTTGTTGGCCTACGTGTACTCTCTCTATTGGAGTGCACTTACTTTCAAGTACAGGGCCGTTCATATGCAAGAGAAGACAAGGAGCATGGATGGGTCAAGGAGCAGCTCCTGGGTGGAAGACGAAAATTCGTCCAAGGAAAATTCGACGAGAATCACCTCAAAACGGTGCCAAGTAAGATTCGGCGAGAATCACTAGTGATTCTCGCCGAACCAGTGGTTAAGCAGCTCATGAATACCAAGTGAAAATCATTGAGAATAAATAAGTGATTCGGCGAGAATCACTAGCGATTCTCGATGAATCGTCGAGAATCACTTGGTGATTCTCGCCGATTCGTCGAGAATCACCTGCGATTCTCGCCGATTTTCACTTAGCGATTTCTCGGGATGCTGCTGGACCGGATTCTGCCGCTGGACTAGTTTGAACCGGATTTCGGGGTTATACGTGTGGGACCCACAACGGTCATATTGTATGGTCTACAGTGTATAAATACATGGGTATTTGGAACAGTAAAAAAAAATAATCAGAAACCGAGCCGCGACGTAACCCTAAAATCGCGATTCCTCTATGCCGCCGCCGTCGCGCTCGGGCAAGTTGGTCGCCGCTGCTGATCGATTTTCTTCCCGATCTCCGGCGACAGAAGCTTAGCCAGGCTCAGAGTCTCACGCGTCTATCAAGAGATCTCTTGTCTCTCGATTTGTTGATCGGGAAAAACTTCCCCATCCGAATCGATCGAGACGACCGATCCTCGTGTGACCGTTGGTAAACCTAGCTAGCTTCGCTACGAAGTTTGGATCTCCAAGTTCAGCAGCCGCTCATCATCATAGCCGCCGATCCCGAAGCAAGCCGCCGCTTGTCTTGCCGCCGCCCGCTCCGGGGAGATCCTCTCCAAGAGAGCTAGGGTTGTAGACTCGTCGTTGACCTCACGAACACGTCGTCACACGAAGAGGAACACCGTAGTCTCCAAACGAAGTTTGTATCTCGTGTACATTCTATTTTACTTTTGTTGTAAAGGAACGATTGTTCCGTGGTGTAAGGGTTGGGTGCAACCCAGTTTGTGGGAGTGTTGACTCCTACGTGTGGAAGGGTTCCTTCCGTTAGTGCAGGGATTGGATTTCAATCCTGTTGGAGAAGAGACCGAGTCGTCCCTTGTCGGGAGATAGGTCGAAGGGGGAAAGTGGATGTACCCAAGTCAGGGAACCACTATAAATTGCCTGTGTATTCTGTGTGCTGTGCTTTTTATTTTTATTGTGCAGGTACCGTTATAAATTCCGCAAAAGCGCTACACGTCACCTATTCCCCCCCCCCCCATAGGTGCACTTTGTTGACACTAGGTGGAATTTCAAGTGGTATCAAAGCGAGGTTGCTCATCAAAAAGGTTAACACCTTGAGTAGAATCCTGCCACCAGTGTCAGAAGCATGGAGCTGGATTATGAGATACCGCCACTCAAACTCCCCGCATGCACAAAGGATTATTATCCCATCTGGAGAATGAGAGTGTCATTTCACCTTGATGCTATCGATCCTCGAGCATCCTTCATCCTGGAAGAGGGTCCGTTTATTCCCATGAAGACCTCCGACTCTGGGATCCAAGTGCCCATGGGCATTGCTGAGATGTCAGAGACGGAACTATCACTATTTCACTTGGACGAGAGGATTCGTCAAATTATTATGGATATCTGGTCTGGAGCCTCTCGCTCTAGATTGGAAAAATGTAGGATGGCTAAATCCATGTGGGTGATGATATCAGAGTTGATGGGGGAGTCAGAGAAAGCTGGAATATGTTGTCAACCAGACGAGGAAGCCTATGTGGGG
This sequence comes from Platanthera guangdongensis, assembly GCA_039583875.1. Lineage (NCBI taxonomy): Eukaryota > Viridiplantae > Streptophyta > Magnoliopsida > Asparagales > Orchidaceae > Platanthera > Platanthera guangdongensis. The sequence goes on from CM077150.1 coordinate 105,148,286, forward strand.
GTCCTCACCTCTGAAGATGAAGGCAAGCATCACTCAGACAACATCAGAGCTCCAGTGTCCGTATTAGAGACTGACGAGACCAGTGAGGAAAGCAGCTCTGACGAGGATGAAATAATGGTCACTGACTCTAATGACAATAACAAAGATGAGCAGGTAACATCTTCATCATGCCCCATATCTTTTGACCTTTCTGAAGACAGAAACTGCTCTCCTCCAGAAAATTCTGATTCCCTGAAGAGAGCCCTTCAGGAAAGCAACCTACTTGCTGAGGAGCAAGCTCGAGAGATTGCTCGATTGAAGATCTTGTTGGTTCTCCAATTGGCATCCAACAAGGTCAAGGACTCTAAGATCTCAGCTCTAAAGAGTAGTCTAGATAATGAGAAACGTATAGTATCAAACTTTTCCAAAGTTGATGCTATAAAGAGAAAGCAAGAAACCGGGTGGATCTCCCGGATTATCAAGGCATGGAGAAATGGGGAAACGGTATTCCGACCCCCCACTCCAAGCAGGAAGGCAACTCATCATGCCTTCAGGTATGACCACAGGAATAGTCGTGGTCACTGCAAGGGTGATCTGTCCCCATGTGGAAACGTCCATAGTGCAAGGGCTGTCATGGCCACCCATGAGGAAATACCTAAGGCTCATTCTGAGCCCTTTGTATTCACTGCCACTGCCTCAACACAGTGTGGATCTGCATGTCCCAGCTCACAGAAGACTTCTCACCACTCGAGGACACGGGATAGAGAGGATAGAAGTCATGATGTCAGGTTCCATGGGGCCTCTGTAAGGGAGATGCCTGAAAGAATGGCACCACCTTCCCGGCCTCATAACGCTCACAACATGCATTCTTTCCACCCTTCCACGTGTCACGATGGAAGAGGAATTTTTGTGACAAGATCATGCCCTATCCCGTTTAGACCTAGGACCGTGACTACATCAGTCACGAGATCAGGTCGGAAACGGCGATACAACATTCACCCATGTTGGTGCTGCGGCAAAGTGGGGCACTTTGCCATCGACTGTTGGCACAACCCCTCTGTGCCCACGGCAAGGGCTTATCCACATTCTCGGGACAGAGGTAGTCTTCCAGACAGGTTTTCTGAAGGAAGGCAGTTGCGTGCTTATGCTAACAGGAACCTAGGACCCAATATGATTTGGGTTCCTAAGGTAAAGTAATTCTTTCTTGCAGGGTAGTCTAGGTTCCCGTGAATATGATGGGAATTAGACAGTAGGTGGCTCAAGACTAAATTGGAACAAGCGTCTGCAATAACAGATGTGATATCTACTTGAGAATACTCACATTGAGCGTCTAATATGTTCTACCTGTGGGACTTAAACGATGACTCTCAAAATCCCAGGTACTCATGATCAGTTCCAAGACTTGAGTCATTTTCAATTGACAATTACATATATATATATATATATCCTTATATACAGATACATCTTTGTATATTAGTGTATGTATGCACATCTAAGGATAGGTTAACTCGACACATGCAAACCTTTATACATCAATAAAGAGTTAACGAAGATATGTCACTGTGAATCTCGACAACTCACAATGGACATCAAGAAGTGTTTGGAAAAGCCTCGTTCAAACCCAAATAGATTGGCTTTAAAATATATATGTATTTATCATTTTTATATTGACTTGACATCAGAAGAATTCGAAAATGTTGAAATGCTTCTTAACGTGAAAATTCCTAGTAAAGAAAACCATTCAATTTCATTTTTATACTTGAATTCTCGCCGACCCTTCACCTTCCTTAAGAATCCCGCCGAAGAATCCCGCCGAATTCCGCCGAAAGGGCTCGTCGACCATTCACCTTCCTTAAGAACCCCGCCAAAGAAGCAAGGTCTCTTCCGCAAGGTCTCATCGCTACACGAATCCCGCCGACCTTCGCAGAAAACACGCCGAATCGCAAGGTCTCTTCCGCCGACCCGCAGGAAGCTCGTCGCACCGCCTTCGCAAACTCCCGTCGATTCCCGCCGAACCTTGCAGGAAGCTCATCGCTACACGTATCCTGCTCTCCATCTTCTTCCCGTAAGATTCTCGCAAGGTTCTCGTCGAATCGCAACGTGTCACTGTGACCGCCAGGTTCTCGCAAGGTTCTCGCAAGGCCGAACCCCACAGGACACTCTCCTATCCTCCGAAGGTCTTCCCGATTCGCAGGAAGCCCACCAACTCATTTCCGTCTAAACCTTTAGGTAACCTCTTCCTCACCCATACTTGGACGTTATCACTTGTGACGCATTCCTTTTGATTGATCATTATAGCTTAGAGTAGGGCTTCTCTCTCTAGATCTGCAATGGCTCCAAGGACAACTGCTGGGTTGGTCACCGGTTGCGAGCTTGTTCGGACTGGGTTCTCTCACGCCTCGGACGAATTCCGCAACATCATTCTGATGCTGGAAGAGGCTGGGCTAACATTCGTCCTGGAGCACCCTTGCAAAATCCTGGACAAAGAGGTGCTGGAGTTCTTCGCTACCGCAAGACTCCGAAATGGCGACTCCCTAATCAAAAGCAAGGTGGCTGGGGCAAAGGTTAAGATGTCTGCCAGCAAGCTGACTCGCTTTCTGCAGCTTTCTAGCTCGGAGCATGAAGACTATCTGGAGGACGATGACAAAGCCAGAACTCTCTCATTCTGCGGTCTCCCACGAGGAACTAAGTCCATAAAGAGAAAGGATATGAATGAAGAAGGGAAGCTCCTGTCTGACATCATTGGAAAGGTGCTCATCTGCAAGCCGGGCTCTCACGACCATATCTCAGCGGATATGTTCAAGATCCTGATCGCTGTCGTCTGCCGTAAGAGGTTTAACTGGGGGGAGTTGCTGTTCGAGAAGATCAAGGACACCTTGGGCACTCCGAGTTTTGGCCGCATCATAAGTCTATATCTAAACCAGCTAAATGGAGACAAGTTTGACATGAGTAAAGGTGTCCCTCTCCACTACTTGAAGAAGATGGATGCATGTGTGTTTGATCGTTGGGAGAGGCGTGTTGGGCAGCCTGCAGTAGAAGAGCAACATGGAGTATCTTCAGCAGTCACCCCCAATGAAGTTCCTGATACCTTGACTGCAGGAATCGAGGGGGAGCCTCTACCCCCTCATACTGAGGTAGTATCTGACATCTCCCAGGTGGCCAGGGATGGGGTGGCCGAAATTCAAGAAGAAAGTGACACTGTATTGGAGACTGCTGACAAAGAATTGGAAGAGACTGCTGCCAAAGAATTGGAAGAGGCTGCTGATGAAGATGAGTTCATGGATGATGACGAAGAGGATGAAGGGCATGAGGGACATGAAGTATTTGAGGCTCCGGCTCCTGTTGAACCTCCATCTGACAAGCATGCACCAGTGGAGGGGGAGTCAGATAAATCTCCAGAGGCCGCCAGCATTCCTCCATTAGAGACTGTGCTTGTATCCAGCTCTACAGATGCGTCTGCTGAAGGGCAAGGCCCACAAGTGCCTCCGGCTATTCCGTTACGAGATGAGCTAGCCACTCACACTGTCAATGTCATTCAGGGCATTGTGAATGAACTTAAAGCCTCTTTTAATAAAGCTCAGAAAACACTGCTGAAAAGAATCAAGACATCTGAAAATCTCATGCTCAAGAATATGGTGGAGATCAACCATAAACTGGACATGATGGAGAAGAAATTCGAAGAAAAGTACACCGCGGCCGGCGAAGCTGTCACACTTCTTATGGACGGCTTGAAGAAGAACACTGACACTCTTGCTATAGTCAATCAGAATGCTCATGTTGTAGCCAACAACATTCAAAAGTTTGACGGTAACATGGTCACTCTCAATGCCAATCAGCAGACCTTGGTCACTGAGTTCTCCCGGACCACCAAGCATATTGATGACTCCCTGCACTCCTATGCAAACTGCATCGCTGTCGAAGCCAAAAAGGGGGAGAAGGACTACATAGCTAAGATGGCTGAGCTCCGAGAAGTCATGATCAAAAACTTCGAACAGTCCAACAAATACGTTTATGACAGCTGCTGGTGGATGCTCCACCAGGCGTTAGGCGTCGCGTTGCCTGAAAAGCCTGCGGATATTCATGCTCCTGAGACATCTATGGCCGCTGAGGGAGTAAGTGCTGCTGAGGGAATAAGTGCAAGTGCTGCAGATGTTCCCATAAGTGAAGCTGATGCTAGGGCTCTCTCCAAAGCTAAACTGAGGAGCATGTTTGATCAAGAGGCCCTAGAAAAGCCAAGGCCAAGAGAAAAGCTCAGGAAGGGACCTCCAAGGAGACACTAGCTGAAAAGAGGATCAGAATGAGTGAGGAGGACGTACGAAAAGAAAAATGGAGTCCAGTTTCAAGGAACATCATCTTAGACACCTTCTGGCTGCAAGAAAGAGGAGAGATCAATCGAAACAAAGTATATAGCCAGTATGAGTGGGAAATGCACAAAACGTTTGAAGCGAAACGCAACATCTTTTTCAGAAACAACACGGATGCAGATAAAGTTCCTCCTCCTAGGTATTACCTGAAGCCCAAAGAATACATGGAAAGGCAAAGCAAGAAGTACTTGGCTCAAAATTTTAAGGGTGACTTAGCTAAGGAAAAATAGTCAATAATTTATAGCTTGTCACTTTGTCTTAAGAACATTTAATGATTATTGTTATCATATGAACAATTCTGAGATTATATGTGTATATATATATATTGGTATATATATTTGAATTTGTGAATGACTCAAGTCCTGATCTGGTTGCTCATACTCTCTTGTGCTGTATGTTTAGATTCTGAATGCTATTTTTATTATTTGATTGGTGTTATTCATCTTAGCTAGTAGGGTTTTGGCTTCGTCAAATAGGGGGAGATTGTTGGGTACTGTATCCACAATTACCTGGATTTGAGGAAGCCACCTGTCAAGCTAAGATGAATTCACAATGTATTTGATGAATCCTCTTAAGTTATGCTTGCAGTTCCTCCACGCTAAGTGCACACCAATGTCAGGGTGCAGTAGGTCAATATACACGGGTCTGCACGACGTAATCCCTCGTTGAGCAGATCAGTGTGTTGGCCTACGTGTACTCTCTCTATTGGAGTGCACTTACTTTCAAGTACAGGGCCGTTCATATGCAAGAGAAGACAAGGAGCATGGATGGGTCAAGGAGCAGCTCCTGGGTGGAAGACGAAAATTCGTCCAAGGAAAATTCGACAAGAATCACCAAGTGATTCTCGCCGATTCGGCGAGAATCACTAGCGATTCTCGCCGAATCGACGAGAATCATTAGTGATTCTCGCCGACCCCTTCAGGCTACCTCAAAACGGTGCAAGTAAGATTCGGCGAGAATCACTAGTGATTCTCGCCGAACCAGTGGTTAAGCAGCTCATGAATACCAAGTGAAAATCGTTGAGAATCAATAAGTGATTCGGCGAGAATCACTAGCGATTCTCGACGAATCGTCGAGAATCACTTGGTGATTCTCGCCGATTCGTCGAGAATCACCTGCGATTCTCGCCGATTTTCACTTAGCGATTTCTCGGGATGCTGCTGGACCGGATTCTGCCGCTGGACTAGTTTGAACCGGATTTCGGGGTTATACGTGTGGGACCCACAACGGTCATATTGTATGGTCTACAGTGTATAAATACATGGGTATTTGGAACAGTAAAAAAAATAATCAGAAACCGAGCCGCGACGTAACCCTAAAATCGCGATTCCTCTCCGCCGCCGCCGTCGCGCTCGGGCAAGTTGGTCGCCGCTGCTGATCGATTTTCTTCCCGATCTCCGGCGACAGAAGCTTAGCCAGGCTCAGAGTCTCACGCGTCTATCAAGAGATCTCTTGTCTCTCGATTTGTTGATCGGGAAAAACTTCCCCATCCGAATCGATCGAGACGACCGATCCTCGTGTGACCGTTGGTAGACCTAGCTAGCTTCGCTACGAAGTTTGGATCTCCAAGTTCAGCAGCCGCTCATCATCATAGCCGCCGATCCCGAAGCAAGCCGCCGCTTGTCTTGCCGCCGCCGGCTCCGGGGAGATCCTCTCCAAGAGAGCTAGGGTTGTAGACTCGTCGTTGACCTCACGAACACGTCATCACACGAAGAGGAACACCGTAGTCTCCAAATGAAGTTTGTATCTCGTGTACATTCTATTTTACTTTTGTTGTAAAGGAACGATTGTTCCGTGGTGTAAGGGTTGGGTGCAACCCGGTTTGTGGGAGTGTTGACTCCTACGTGTGGAAGGGTTCCTTCCGTTAGTGCAGGGATTGGATTTCAATCCTGTTAGAGAAGAGACCGAGTCGTCCCTTGTCGGGAGATAGGTCGAAGGTGGAAAGTGGATGTACCCAAGTCCGGGAACCACTATAAATTGCCTGTGTATTCTGTGTGCTGTGTTTTTTATTTTTATTGTGCAGGTACCGTTATAAATTCCGCAAAAGCGCTACACGTCACCTATTCCCCCCCCATAGGTGCACTTTGTTGACACTAGGTGGACTTTCAACCTTCCTGCGGCTCAGCGGATAGCCATGGAAAATGAATTCCAAAGGCTGACTCAATGTGATGGCAGTGTTGATGCGTACCTGCATGAATTTACTCGCTTGGGGCGGTATGCGGGTTGTATATTTGCGGATGAGCAGAGGAAGACCAATCAGTTCTATGAAGGACTGAGGGACGAGCTGAGGTTCCTTGTGTCAAGTTCGGTGAACCAAGGTTTCCAAGCGTTGGTGGACACTGCGAGCGCACTGGAGAAGGATATGAAGAGGGTGCAAGGGAAGAGAGCTTTGGCTGTGTCACAACCGGAGTGGAAGGCGCCCCGATCGGGGAAACCATTTAATAAAAAGAGATGGGGCAAGAAGTCCAAGACAAGTGGACAAGCTCCTTCATCAGTTGCAATGGGAGCAACGTCAGGGGCTACCTCCAAGCCAGATACTCCATGGCGTGCAGCCGGAGTTAGTCTTCTCCGGTTCATATGCAACATCACCAATCCAGACCAACCTGTCCAGATGGGCTTCACACAACATGCCTATTCCGTACTCCATTTCCTGATCTATATACCAACAAAGGGGATTTCATGAATCACCCAAACGACTCCCAAAATCAGCCACCTCTTGGTGGGGAAATCACAAAGATATGCTAAAAGGAAGCCTTCACATGGCTAGGAAGAAAAGTCATTACCCTTGACGACCGCTTCGGTTCCATGAACTCAAAGCTAGCTTGAAAGAATCGTACGAGCTTTTCCTCCGCAACGCCGGCTTCGGCTTTCTCGTCGGAAAACTACAGCACCACTGGTGACCAGCCCCCTTTCCTCATCCTCCTTCTTCCTCTCTCTTTCTCTCTCTAAGCTTGTAGAAAGATGAAGGCCAACTTGACACGCCCTGGGACACGCCCGTGTCCCAGGCCGTGTCACCCAAAAATTTCCTGTTTGCAAAATTTGGGCTGTTACAGTATAAACATGACCAAACAAATCCATATGTATCAATTCTAAAGGCCTAGTGGTGGAAATGATATTTTTGCTTTTAAATGATGACTTTGAAATTTTTTCTTTTTGACATGGTGAACATAAAGACGATAAATTTCCATGCAAAGAAGGTAAACCTTTAACAAGCTTATTTTGAGACAATTTTAAAATTAGCTTAGAACTAGATTGTCCAAGACGTCCATGCCACAAATCTAACTCCTCATTTTTAGAAATAAAACACTTTAATGAAGAATGTGGCAAATCATCAAATCTAATCATGTAGACATTTTGAAACCTAGGAGCAGTAATAACAATATCATTTGTTTTGGAGTTAATAATTTTGCATAAGTTTGAAGATGAGTCAAACAAGACATTTAAGCCAACATCACATAACTGACTTATCGAGATTAAATTATGCTTCAAACCTTTAACATACAAAATGTTTGAGATAGTGAATGTTTTGTTACCTACTACTCAATGCAGATGAATTTTCCTTTCCCATTGTCACCAAAAGTAACCACTCCTCCTTTATTCATCTGCAGGCTAAAGAACTTTGATTTATTGCTTGTCATGTGCATGGAACACCCTAAGTCCAAGTACCGCACGTCTTCTTTGTCCTTAGCCTGCCAACACACCTAGAAAGAGGATGAGTGTAAAGATCCAGTTACCCAAGTGGTTCCTCCCGTAGAATAGGTGGAAGCCTTAGGTTCCCAGATTTGTTTAACAGAATAGTGTCCCGTCTTCTTACAAGTGTGTGTTGTGTGACCAAACTTATAACATTTGGCACACTTGATGAAAGAAGTTGACGGGTTTTTTAAAATAACTTTTGATCCTTTACTGGAAGCTACAGGGACAAGAGGTTTATTGTTTTTAATCTGAAAGACAGATTTTCTGGACTTTTTCTTATCACCGGCGACAGTGGATGTTGCCGGACGATATTGTTCAGGTGAGTATCTATGTCCGAATTTTTCAGAACCATAGTACTGGTTTCCCAAAATCATATTTAGAGATTTTTGGCCCACTCCAAAATTATTAGTGGCCATTTCTAAATTACGGACTTGTCCCCTTAATACATTATTTTCGGCAACTATGGTGCCGCATCGGTTTGCGAAGGACTTCTTGCTGCCTTCCACTTGTGATTGAGAAAACTTTAGAGATCTCTCTAAGGTCTCTTTCTCTCTTGTAAGAGTTTCAACCCGAGTCTGAGTCTTAGAGAGATCTTTCTCAAGCTCTAGTAACTTTGTGAAAGAGGGACAATCCTCTTGACATGTCGCTTTCTCTTTTCCAAGTACTTTTACTTCATTTTTTAATTTTTAGTTTTCTTTTACTAATAATTTATTTTCAGATTTAATCAATTGATTTTCATTCAGTTTTTTATCTAAATACTTGCACATTCTCAAAAATTTAAAATATAAATTATCATAAGTTTCAGGAGTTACCTCAGTGTCGCTCTGGACACTGCTTCCTTCATCATGTGATGAAGCGCTCTTTCCCATCAAGCGCATGTTGGCCTCCTCTTCTATTTTTGACCTTGAACTGCTTGACTCCTCAGAAGTGGCTTCATCCCATGTCTCTGCCTTCAGAACTTTCTTCTTCTCTTTCTTTCTGTGCCGCTTCTCCTTCAGCTCTTTTAGATACTTTGGGCACTTGCTCTTTATGTGGCCAATTCTCCTGCAGTGATAGCACTTAGGTGGTGGTCTATCTTCGTCATCCTCTCCATAAGCTTGGGCTTTTCCTTTCCTATTCCCTGATTCTTGGTTTTTGAAAAATTTCCTGAAAGAATTTCTTCTTTTAGGATTTCTCATGAATCTCCTGCATTTCTTCACAAACAAGCTTTCTTCATATCCACCGTCACTTTCATTGGACTCGCTTTCCTCCTCCTTCTTGGACTTCAATGCCAAAGCTTTCTTCCTTGGCTCCAGGCTATACTCTTGTTGTTGAATCCTGAACTCTACTTCATGGGTTTTTAAGTTACATATTAGATTCTTAATTTGGAGAGACTTTAGATCGTGTGACTCTGAGATGACAGTCACTTTTGGATTAATCTTCGGGGGAAGCGATCTAAGTATTTTCCTCACCAAATATCCATTTGAGAAATTCTTCCCTAGAATCCTTGAGTCATTCACTATCTTGCTGAACCTTCTATACATGCAGTATACATTCTCATCAACCTCCATTTTGAACTTCTCAAACTCTGATTCTAACTAGAAAAGCTTTGAGTCCTTTACCTGCGATGTACCTTCATGTGTAACTTCAAGAAGATTCCATATATCATATGCAGTATCACATGCACAAACACGGTTAAATTCAGTCCTATCTAATGCATAAAATAAAGCATTCATTGTCTTAGCGTTATTCTTACAGCGAAGCTTATCTGCTTCATCCCATTTATCCTTGGGTTTTTCCATAGAGACACATCCTACTATAGTTATAGGAGCAGTGTAGCATGTTTCTACCATGCCCCCAAACTTCGATGTCTAGTGCTATTAGAAAGCATCGCATTCGTACTTCCCAATAGTTGTAGTCGTTGCCTGTGAATAAGGGAGGTCTACTAATACCTTGCCACTCAGAAAACGTGTGAGTGTTTTGCGCCATTACTTCCGGTGGTGAAACAGAATTTGGAGGAACCTGGCTCTGATACCAAGTGTTGGATCTTACGACACCATTAGAGGGGGGGGGGGGTGAATAAGGGTACTTTTAAATTTTCGTAAAAAATTAAGCAAACTTGACTTGATGAATAACAACAATATAATTGAAAAATGCAAATATATACTTTGATAATACAATTGCAATTTCTATTGCACAGAATCCAGTCCTTCATAGTAGGACTGAGCGTATAGAAATTAGACATCATTTTATAAGAGACAATATAGACAAGAATAAAATTAAACTAAAATTTATTTATACCGATTTTCAAAGAGATGATATTTTCACTAAACCTTTACATGAAAAGAAACATAAATTCTTCTTAAATCAGTTAGGAATGATTAATGGTGATTCTATACTTTGATTTTTTTGTTCTTTGATGGACGAATTGTACACCTTTCGTCGAACGGAGCTCGACGAACTGTGAAATTTTCGTGAAACATTCGTCGAACGGAGATCGACGAACTTTCTTTGTGAAACTTTCGTCGACTAGAGGTCGACGTTTTAGTTTCAAGTACCTTTCGTCGAATGGAGCTCGACAAAATGTAATTCTTTCGCAAAACTTTCGTCGACCGGAGTTTGACGAAATGTATTTATTGTGTGAAAATTTTCATCAAACAGAGTTCGATGCTTTGTTTTTTGTAGGATGGAGTTCGCCTTTTCAACTTCTGAAAACCTATAATTAGGCCTTCATCGAACTCAATCCTGCGCATTTCCCATTTCCCTTGCACTTGATCTCTATGTTTTGCAGGCTAATGTCGATTTCTCAGGCAATCCTCTCTGCAATGAAATTCGATGCCGGATTCGACATCGATATGGACTCATTTCACCATTCAAATCAAGTCTTCCAGGATATTTTGCAACTGTTTGAGGCTCAGCAACTGCGTAACTTTATGTCAACCAGAATTAAACTCCCCGTCATGGAAATTAAGGAATGGGTCTATACTGCAAAGATTCTATACCTTACAACTATTACTAGATCAGTTGCGCGACATCAGGTTTCTCTAACACTTGAAATTTTATCTGAAATTTTGGGTTTCGTCAATGGAGAAGATGATATATGTAAGACCCCCCTCCCGAATCCCAAAACATGGCACGAAGGGGGGTCTTATACCCGGAACAACCATCTTGCGGTAGCATTTTCACACGGGCTAACCTGTACCACAAGACGCCTATTCCGCCGGCTACAACCAATATCAATATAAACATGCCAACCCAACCAAAATATAAGAAAGAAGAAGTCAAATCCACACTAAGTAAATAGTCCAAGTACAATAAAAGAGAGATGCTAAAACATGCTTCTACAATATCAGAGTACATCAGAGTCGCTCAACACTCACATCCGTAACCGACAGTAGCGACGACACCGTCACATCAGGCTCTATCGTCCTGGCCTGGCTGTCCTGCTGCAAAGTCTGCGGATGATCTACCTGCGGGGTGACCTCCTAAAAAGGAACACGTAGCAACCGTTAGTCGAAAAGACTAAGTGGCTTCACATCCGCTCCCCCGGCGACTCCTCGGCATCGGGCGAAGAAGGGAATAAGGGTACAAGTATAATAAATAGTATAATAGGTACAAGCAGGTGGTAATGGTATAATAAGATTAATAGCATTATATTCTAGCAACTCTACATAAACAATAACAAACTATCAAGTGCAAGTATCCACAACAGGAAAATAACTTAACTTATAAGGATGCCCATACAAGCTTATAAGTTAAGGATCGGGTTACATAAAAGTAACTCATCGTATAAGAGTGCCCATACAAACTTATACGATGAGGATCTTGTTGTGCAATGCTATGTAATGGTATGTATGCTATGCAATGACTCGCTCAGGATCACACCATGCAAACGCTATGTCAACATAGACTAGTAGTTCCCACTATTCGAGCAGGTAGCTAACCTCTCAGGCATCAACCGCCATGGCCAGGCGGTGACAGTAGAGCAGGCATCTCTACTACTAGGCGGGTATCCACACTACTTCACCTAGGCCTCCATACGCGTCAACGCTAAGAACACAATAGCGGAGCCCATGCGTACTATGGCCCAGCGGGGTCTCGGGTAGATGTGCACCGAGAACACAGCCCGAACTGGCCTGGTGTGACCCGGAAGGGGCCTCGGAAGAAAGCATGAGGACACAGCTCAATCGTTCACTTGACACGGAAGGGGCCTCGGGACGTGAACACCGAGGACACAGCCCAACCGCCCAAAGTCTAACTATCAACTCCCGTCGGTGTGACGATCGGCGAGCCCGTAGACCTGCCACACTATCCTTAACCCAGGATTATGACACCACGTATCGACTCACACCTCATGCAAATTCCACATCACCGTGGTATGGAAGGGGCCTCAAAAGTAAGCACGAGGACACAGCCCAACCATCCTTCTATACCTCATCTCAACTCGAACCCAACTAGTGACGGTCAACACACACTTACATCCCTCCGCAATACTACCTGTAGGGAGACTACGCTCTAAGTATTGGACTACTAAATTTCATTCCAACCCTCAAATATACTCATGGCCATAGTTTATCTTACTATATGTCATTCCAAATGATTTCAACATAATATAACATAATGCGCATAAATAATAGTCTACCAATTTCTAACAAGTCACTTTGTTCAAATAAGCTTGCTTCACAATTCAGTTATATGAAATCCAATTAGTAATCTTCATCATTCATAGCACTAAGATGGTTAACATAAAATAGTTCACCAAAATCTCGAGTTAAATTTGGAACATTAATTCCACCGAATCCAAATTCTTATTATATAAAAACCCAAAATTTAAGTGCAGAATAAATCTGGATAGCATCTTCAACCGGAGATTTCCGAAGCTACAAGAAACCGGTGAAGACGGGTAACCCCTCGATGGAAAGGTCTTGCCATGGGCTCCAAATTTTTAAGTTCAGACCACAACCCAGATTCAAGAGTATCAAACTTAAAAACAGCCTTGAAGTCCGCTGCGTACATAACACAATTTTTGCATGCAGGATTTAGCAGACGTCATGTTCGTTCAGACTTTCCTGTGGCTAAAGACTTCGTATGAAGACATGAAACCACTCGTTGGAAAGGTAGTTTCAAGGGCTTCAACTTTCATGTTTAGTCAAAAGTCCAAATCTAGCCATATCAGATCAGAAAATGGCCAATACGATTACTACGCTCAGAACACAGATTCTGCACGCATCTTAAGGAGGAATGAACGACATCAGTTCATCTTCCTCCTCAAGTCGATCCTCCAAAATCACCTCCAGAAATTCCTCCACCCTTATTCACCCTCATGAGGCCTTACTCTTCACGAAGCCATCCCCCATCTTCGCATAGAAGGTTGGAGAGGTTGAAGACACGACTAGCCTTAGAGCTCAAGCCCTAGGACGACCTCTTCCTAGGGAAATCACCATCTCGCAAGTCTAAACTCTTTTGAGTCGACATCATGCCTAGGTAACTATAGATCTACCACCAAGGGAGAGGGGAGGAAGCTCACCTCATTTCCGGCATTTCCACTATTTTTGGCCATGGATCGTGTAACTCTTCTCGGTGGCATCTTCTCCTTCACGGCGGCGGCGGATCTCCTCCTCTAGAATTAGCTACAGCAACTTCCTTCTCTCAACAGGAGATTCTCTCAGAAAATAGGGGATGAAATGAGAATGAAAACGATTAGGGTTTTCATTTCCCTTTATATATGAAAAGTGATACGGGTAGGGACATGCCCGTGTCCTTACCCGTGTCCTGCTTAGGCGAAACGACAACGACGATTTCCGTGTCGGTTCAATACTCGACACGGGTAGGGACACGCCCGTGTCCCGAACCATGTCCACATGATACGAACATGTTACCTGGTCGTGTCCTTTTCTGGATACATTTCAACGAACTCAACTCGACATGACAGCACACGGGTAGGGACACACACGTGTCGCTACCCATGTCATACAATTCGTCGATCTCGACACGTAGTTCGTCGATCTCAACACGCTCTGTCGAGTGTAACTCGACACACACGGGTAGGGACACGCCCGTGTCGCTACCCGTGTCATACGATGTCGACACACCTCGTCGATCTCGACACGCCTCGTTGAGTTCAACTCGACGCACACGCACACGGGTAGAGACGCGCCCGTGTCTCTACCTGTGTCACTTCACAGGGGTAGTGAAACGCCCGTGTCACTACCCGTGTACTTCTTTGGACATACTCGAGTCTTCAACTCGAGTGCTGGCCACTCCCACACAGGTAGGGACACGCCCGTGTCTCTACCCGTGTACTATGCTTGACTGATTTCTCCTCCTGTCCACATGTGCTGCACAGTTGTCAACACTCCCCATGAACCCTAGTCAGCTCTCCAGACTCAAAAACACGCACGAGGGGACTATTGCGGTTCGGGATGTTAGAAATCCTATAAAAAAATAAAAGATTTCGTCCCCGAAATCAGGCTTAGTGTAACGCCCCGAAACTCAAAGGAGCGAAGGGGGACGTTTTGGGACAGTTTTGGTTTCTGGCTAAAGGCACACGGACTGGGACACGGGCGTGTCTCAGGGCGTGTCAAGCGCGTGTCGGCACTTAGCCGCGAAGTCGTCGAGTTACACTCGACGATTCGTCGAGAGTGGGCACACGGCCTGCGACACGGGCGTGTCGCAGGGCGTGTCGACCCGTGTCGACACTTAGCCGAGAAATCCTCGAGATATACTCGACGATTCGTCGAGAATGGGCACACGGCCCGCGACACGGGCGTGTCGCCGGGCGTGTCGACCCGTGTCGACGATCGTCCCTGGGAATTCGTCGAGATTCGCTCGACGATCGTCAAGACAAGGCACACGGCCTAGGACACGGGCGTGTCCAAGGCCGTGTCATCGAGTCGTCGATCTGCACGCGACGAATTGTCGAGACCTTGTACACGGCTTGGGGCCCAGGCGTGTCAAGGTGACACGGGCAAGGACACGGGCGTGTCCGAGGACCCGTGTAGTGCTCGGGTTGAAAACGGGGGAAAATCATGGGGTACACGGCCGGCGACACGGTCGTGTCAGCTGGAACACGGGCATGTCAGCTCGAACACGGGCGTGTTCGATACCCGTGTGAGGGTCCAGGAGATTCGATTTTGACGGCGAATGCGGCACACGGCCCTGGACACGGGCATGTGCCAGGCCGTGTTCGGTCCAGATTGGGCATTTCAGCACCGAATCAAAGTCGTTCGTTTTCTTAGGTTGAGATCCAACGGCTGGGGGTTGTTCCTGAGAGGATATACCCGGGTTTTGACTTAGAAAATCCATCACTTTCTTCACTTGTTCTCTTTCTAAACCCTTGGAGAGAGGAGAGCTAAGACAAGAAGAAGAAGAGCTAGATCCGCCATTGGAGGAGCTTCGGAGCTCCGAATCGCAAGCCGACTCCGGATCCACGGAGGCAACGCAAGTGCGGTGATTTCTATCCGATTACTTTTCAATGGCGCCAAAGAGGAACTCAAGGGTAACGATCCTCATCTTGAGCATGAATCGCTCCTTTTCTTAGCATAGGAAGCCCGCTCTCGCAAGTTTGCGGAGAGTTGGAGGCGTTCCTTCGGGTAGATATGTAAAGTCCCCGTTGTTTAGAGTCCGTATGCGAGAACGGACGTAGGCATTTTGTGTGAAGCCTACCCGGACATGTTAGTCTGGATCGGTGATGTTGCATTGCATAAGGCCGGAGAAGACTCCGTGCTATTGGGTGTTTTTCGGGTTTTCTACGCGGTAGATTGCAGCAGGGAGCCTTGGGGACTAACCCAAAGGTGCACCCGGAAAACTGGGCGGATACGAGATCTTGCCAACTTGGTGGCCTGAGAGCCAACTCGAACATAACTGGGTTATGTGTCTTGCGGTAGAATGGGACTCGGTGAAAGTTTGACCTGCGCAAATAGCTTAAATTGTCGTTGCGAAGTGAGCACGGGTTAGATGGAGCCGTACCCGCTTTATGTCGTTCGGTTAGAGAGACCTAAGGTTACGTGGCACTCGCCGTTGGCATAGATGGGAGTCTTCGGCGGTCTATGGCTTTAATTGACGTGACCCAGGCCAGGAAGACGAATTGCTCATAGGTTTGGCCGTCTAAGTGGCGGTGGTGAGTCCGGAATGTTAATGGCTTTAATTGACGTGACATCGACCGGTTCACCGAGAATGTGCCCTGAGTGCACGGGATGTGTGGCCGTACGAGCCAATGTCTGTGATGAAATGGCTATGGTTATATGCATTGCTCGCTTGTGCTAATGAAATGCAGGGAAGGAGCATCGCCGCCCCGAGTTGGGGGCGGGATCGTTATAATTTGGTCAGCATTGCTGACCGTTGCCTTGTTTGCCACCGTGCGGTGGTTTGTTGCTTGCAGGTGCAGCTGGACCAAGCGGTCAATAGCGGGCTAAAGCCCTTTTTGCGAAGCTGGCCCTCGAAGGCCCAAGTGGAAATGTTTTCTGTTTTATTCGTGTATGACCGGCCTGCGTGCCGAGGTTTGTAAATCATGTATTATTCAAGTGAAACATCCTGTAAGGCCTTAAGGCCGATTTTGGGTATTTTGTATACATTCCTAATTTTGTACTAGTGGACATTCGTGCTCTAATGCTGGGTTCTTGTTTACAACTTATATAAACTGCTTCCGCTAGAATGCTCTGTGTAGGACGTTGAGATTGGTTGGATGGTTTCCATACGTAACCACCCGGTCTGTCTGTGGTATATGGCGTCGGGCCCCGGCCGGACCTACTGCTATATGCTATGTGACGGATAGGGGGTGTTACAATTTGGTATCAGACTACTGGTTTTGGTCGGGCTTAAACTGAATTCGTGGACGAATTCTTTTTAAGGGGTGGTGACCACATTGCGTGCGTCATCGTTATAATGGTAAAAGAACCCATGAATGTCCACTTAGGAATGAAAATACTCATGTTTGAGGAATCTGCGTGTTCCTATAATTGCTGTTTGCAATACTATTTGGTCGCTTAACGGTGTTTTGTACCACTATAGGTGACCAGAAGTGGTGTTGGGCCGTCAGAACGCCGAGTTTCTGAGGCTAGTAGTGCACCGGATGTTGCTCCTGCAACACCTCTGTCGGCTGAAAATATACGATTGGTGGCTGAAGCGGTGTTGGCCGTGATTAATGCGCAGCCTGGAAGGCAAGCGCAGCAGCCCGCTCCCGTGATGGAGCAAGAACCTCTGCGAGAGGCTGAGCCGAGGAGGGTGGAGCAAGTGGTTGCGGAACCAATAGTGCCAAGGAGGGCAACTGAGAGGCAGTTGAAGCATGTAATGAGCTTTAACCCTCCGTTATTCTCGGGGTTGGGAACCCCATCTCAGGCTGAAGACTGACTCTCCAGGGTGAAGAGAGTCATGACAGCGACGGAGACGGAGGAGTGGCAAATGACCACCATCGCTACGTTCCTGCTGGACGGTGAAGCGAGGATGTGGTGGGAAGGTTTGGAGCTGCACTTACTGAGAGGTAGGCAACTTTGTGATGTCTCGATAGAGGAGTTCTCGAGATTATTCTTGGCAAGATACCTCCCTTCTACTCAGAGGATTTCAATGGAGAATGAGTTCCTGAGGTTGGTGCAGGGTGAGCGGAGCGTGGATGAATATCTCCACGAGTTTACGCGGTTGAGTCGTTATGCTAGCTCCACCATCATGGATGAGGGGCGCAAGACTAATCGTTTTTATGAAGGCTTGAGGGATGAGCTGAGACTATTACTGTCAGGGCCGATGACGCAGGGTTTCTTAACCTTGGTCAATACTGCCCGGTCCTTGGAGAAGGACATGAAGAACGTGCAAGCGAAGAAAAGCTTGGGTGAAAAGAAATCTGAGTTCAGAGTGCCGACTACTTCAAAGTCCGGCTATCGGAGGTCTTTCAAGAAGCATAGGACTTCGGGTCCAGCTCCTTCTGGCGCTTCTGGGGCGACTACGAGTCGGACCCCGGGCGCGTGTTTTACATGCGGAAAGACGGGGCACTTTGCCCGTGATTGTTGGAGCGGACGTCCTAAGTCCGAGAGGAGGCCGGGAGCCACTTATGAAGAGAAGGGAAAGGCGGTGGAGTCGACCGCATCCCACTATGCTCCGGCCCAACCAAGGGTCTACAATCTTGGCCAGCAGGAGGCCATTAAACAAGCTGATGTGGTGACAGGTACGGTTTAATTTATAGCAAGTCAATTTTCTTTATATGCTTGTTATGCACATGTTACCTTACCACTACTTGTTTAGGATTTGTATTGATTTGTGAAAATCCGGCACGAGCACTCTTCGATACGGGAGCTTCACACTCCTTGTCCGAAGGATTTATATTACGCATCGGGGTCCCTTCCTCGATGGCAAAGGATAAGTTGGATGTGTTGTTGCCCAATGGGTGTTCGATGCGAGCAGATAGGATCTGCGATGTTAAGATTCGTATTGGGGAGCAGGAGTTCGACCTGCGAGCGTCTTTACTTCCGTTAGTGGAGTTCGATGTCATATTTGGCATGGACTGGCTCTCGGAGCAGCAGGCCCATATAGATTGCGGTAGCAAGGAAGTTAAGCTGGGAGTGAGTCGTGAGACGACGTTTACGGGCTTAAAGGGGTCGAGCAAGACGTTGATGTCTGCTCTTCAGGTGGTGAAGGCGGTTCGTGCTGGAGCAGAACTGTTCTTTACACTAGTGGAGGTTGCAAAGCCGAAGCCCGCGTTGGATTGTATTTCAGTGGTATCGGAATACCCTGATGTGTTCCCCGCAGATCTTCCTGGAGCCCCGCCTCAACGGGAGATAGATTTTACGATCGAGCTAGTGCCAGGTGCAAAGCCTGTGTCACGATCTCCGTATCGGCTAGCGCCTAAGGAAATGGCGGAGCTGAAAGTTCAACTGCAAGAGTTGTTGGAGCAAGGGTATGTGCGCCCGAGTTCTTCGCCTTGGAGCGCACCGGTCCTCTTTGTTAAGAAGAAGGACGGAAGCTTGAGGCTATGTATTGATTATCGGGAGCTAAACAAGCTGACGGAGAAGAACAAGTACCCGATCCCTAGGATTGATGATCTCTTTGATCAGTTAGTCGGGTCGACGGTGTACTCGAAGTTAGATCTCAAGGCTGGGTACTATCAGCTGCGGATAAGGGAGAGTGATATCCCGAAGACAGCATTTAGTACGAGGTACGGGCATTATGAGTTTACGGTCATGCCGTTTGGGCTGACTAATGCGCCGTCAGTATTCATGGATTTGATGAACAGGACGTTCAGGGAGTACTTGGACCATTTCGTGATCGTCTTCATCGACGATATTTTGGTGTACTCTCAAAGTGAGGAAGATCACTTCAAGCATCTTCATTTGGTGTTGGAGACGCTAAGGAGAAATCAGTTGTATGCCAAGTTCTCGAAGTGCGAGTTTTGGCTATCCTCAGTGGCGTTCCTCGGGCATATAGTGAGTGGAGAGGGTATTGCGGTGGATCCGGCGAAGATTGTTGCGATACGGGAGTGGCCTGAGCTTGCTACGGTAGCAGAAGTCTGGAGCTTTTTGGGGCTTGCCGGTTATTATAGGCGCTTCGTAGAGAACTTCTCGCGGATAGCGCTACCTCTCACTACTTTGACGAGGAAGGAGCATAAGTTCGTTTGGACGCCGGAGTGCGCGCGAGCTTTTGAGGAATTGAAGTGTCGGTTGACCACGGCGCCTATGCTGAGTTCGCCATGTGGAACCGAAGGCTATGAGATATATAGCGATGCTTCGGGCAGCGATTTGGGTTGCGTGCTACTGCAGCACGGAAGCGTGATAGCTTATGGCTCGAGACAGCTAAAAGTGCACGAGAGGAATTATCCGGTCCATGACTTGGAGTTAGCGGCCGTGATTTTTGCCTTGAAGCTGTGGAGACACTATTTGTACGGTGTGAAGATTGATATCTACACCGATCACAAGAGCCTAAAGTACCTGATAGATCAGAAGGATCTGAATATGCGGCAGCATAGGTGGATGGAGTTCCTGGGGGACTATACATTCAAAATCCACTACGTGCCTGGCAAAGGGAATGCGGTTGTGGACGCGTTGAGTCGCCGAGCCCCAGCTCAAGCCAATTGGCTATCGGTGCATGATGAGCGGTTGGTGCGGGAGTTGGAGGCGTTGGAGATTGTTTGCGTGGATAGACAATCTAGTGTTGAAGCAGTTCTGAATTGGACTGAAGTCCAATATGACCTGGCTGATCGGATTCGGCAGGCTTTGGATATGGATGCTCATATGAAGCAGTTCATGATAGAGGCTCTGGATGGGTCAAATTCCCAATTCGTCGTGGAGGACGGATTGCTTTGGAAAGACGGTCGTTTGTGCGTCCCAAGTGTGGGCAATTTACGGGTGGAGTTGTTGTACGAGGCGCACCATACCAAGTACTCAATTCACCCGGGGAGCACGAAGATGTACCGTGATATAAAGAAACTATTTTGGTGGCCGGGTTTGAAAAAGGATGTGGCGCTATACATAGCGAAGTGCCAAACCTGCGCCTTGGTAAAGGCGGAGTGCCAAAAGCCGGGAGGATTTCTTAAGTCCTTGCCTATTCCGGAGTGGAAATTTGACGACATCTCTATGGACTTTGTGCACGGTTTGCCAAGGTCGCAAAAGGGGAACGACGCCATTTGGGTGGTTGTTGATCGATTAACGAAGGTGTCGCATTTTATTCCGCATAGGAAGGACGATCCGGTGGAGAAGCTGGCAAAGCTTTATGTGGATAATATAGTACGGCTTCATGGTGTGCCCCGCAGCATCGTGAGTGACCGAGATGGGCGGTTCACGTCCAATGATTGGAGGCTGGTGCAGCAAATGTTGGGAACAAAGTTGAAATTCAGCACAGCCTTCCACCCACAAACGGATGGGCAGACCGAGAGGGTCAATAGAACCATGGAAGATATGCTTCGCATGTGTGTCTTGGATTTCGGAAAGCAATGGGAAGACCACCTTTATTTGGTGCAGTTCGCATACAACAACAGCTACCAAGCGAGTATTCAGATGGCGCCTTTCGAGGCCCTATATGGTAGGAAATGTCGCACGCCGTTGTCTTGGTTAGAAACGGGTGAGTCAAAGTTGTATAAGCGATCGGAAGTGGAGGACGCTACTTCTTTGGTGAGAACCATTCGGGAGAGGTTGCTTATCGCTCAGGACCGGCAAGCAAAGTACTATAATGCCAAGCACAGGAACGTGGAGTTCGCTGTGGGCGATTATGTATACTTGAAGATAAAGCCATTCAAGGGTGTCTCGCGGGTGCGGCGATTGAAAAAGCTAAGCCCGAGGTACCTTGGACCGTTCGAGGTTCTGGAGCGAGTTGGAGAAGCGGCCTATAGATTGAAGCTTTCAGTGGAGCTAAGTGGTTTACACGATGTATTCCATATTTCGGTGCTTCGGAAGGCGGTGCAAGAGCCTACGCAAGTGATCGCGGTCGATCAAGTGCCGGTGGAAAGTGGGCTAACGACAAAGGTCAAGCCCGTGGGGATTGAGGACTCGGAGGTCAAGCGGCTACGCAATAAAGAGATCAGGATGGTCAAGGTCCGGTGGGACAATTGCGGTCGTGAGGAGCTCTCCTGGGAGAGAGAGCAGACTATGCTTGACGAATATCCGGAGTTGTTCCGCTCAGGTACAAATTTTGGTTTTGTACATGTCTTTCCTTTATGTAATTTCGTGGGCGAAATTCTTTTAAGAGGGGGAGAGTTGTAACGCCCCGAAACTCAAAGGAGCGAAGGGGGACGTTTTGGGCCAGTTTTGGTTTCTGGCTGAAGACACACGGCCTGGGACACGGGCATGTCCCAGGGCATGTCAAGCGCGTGTCGGCACTTAGCCGCGAAGTCGTCGAGTTATACTCGACGATTCGTCGAGAGTGGGCACACGGCCTGCGACACGGGCGTGTCGCAGGGCGTGTCGACCCGTGTCGACACTTAGCCGAGAAATCGTCGAGATATACTCGACGATTCGTCGAGAATGGGCACACGGCCTGCGACACGGGCGTGTCGCCGGGCGTGTCGACCCGTGTCGACGATCGTCCCGGGGAATTCGTCGAGATTCGCTCGACGATCGTCAAGACAAGGCACACGGCCTAGGACACGGGCGTGTCCAAGGCCGTGTCATCGAGTCGTCGATCTGCACGCGACGAATTGTCGAGACCTTGTACACGGCCTGGGGCCCAGGCGTGTCAAGGTGACACGGGCAAGGACACGGGCGTGTCCTAGGACCCGTGCAGTGCTCGGGTTGAAAACGGGTGAAAATCATGGGGTACACGGCCGGCGACACGGCCGTGTCAGCTGGAACACGGGCGTGTCAGCTCGAACACGGGCGTGTTCGATACCCGTGTGAGGGTCCAGGAGATTCGATTTTGACGGCGAATGCGGCACACGGCCCTGGACACGGGCGTGTGCCAGGCCGTGTTCGGTCCAGATTGGGCATTTCAGCCCCGAATCAAAGCCGTTCGTTTTCTTAGGTTGAGATCCAACGGCTGGGGATTGTTCCTGAGAGGATATACCCGGGTTTTGACTTAGAAAATCCATCACTTTCTTCACTTGTTCTCTTTCTAAACCCTTGGAGAGAGGAGAGCTAAGGCAAGAAGAAGAAGAGCTAGATCCGCCATTGGAGGAGCTTCGGAGCTCCGAATCGCAAGCCGACTCCGGATCCACGGAGGCAACGCAAGTGCGGTGATTTCTATCCGATTACTTTTCGATGGCGCCAAAGAGGAACTCAAGGGTAACGATCCTCATCTTGAGCATGAATCGCTCCTTTTCTTAGCATAGGAAGCCCGCTCTCGCAAGTTTGCGGAGAGTTGGAGGCGTTCCTTCGGGTAGATATATAAAGTCCCCGTTGTTTAGAGTCCGTATGCGAGAACGGACGTAGGCATTTTGTGTGAAGCCTACCCGGACATGTTAGTCTGGATCGGTGATGTTGCATTGCATAAGGCCGGAGAAGACTCCGTGCTATTGGGTGTTTTTCGGGTTTTCTACGCGGTAGATTGCAGCAGGGAGCCTTGGGGACTAACCCAAAGGTGCACCCGGAAAACTGGGCGGATACGAGATCTTGCCAACTTGGTGGACTGAGAGCCAACTCGAACATAACTAGGTTATGTGTCTTGCGGTAGAATGGGACTCGGTGAAAGTTTGACCAGCGCAAATGGCTTAAATTGTCGTTGCGAAGTGAGCACGGGTTAGATGGAGCCGTACCCGCTTTATGTCGTTCGGTTAGAGAGACCTAAGGTTACGTGGCACTCGCCGTTGGCATAGATGGGAGTCTTCGGCGGTCTATGGCTTTAATTGACGTGACCCAGGCCAGGAAGACGAATTGCTCATAGGTTTGGCCGTCTAAGTGGCGGTGGTGAGTCCGGAATGTTAATGGCTTTAATTGACGTGACATCGACCGGTTCACCGAGAATGTGCCCTGAGTGCATGGGACGTGTGGCCGTACGAGCCAACGTCTGTGATGAAATGGCTATGGTTATATGCATTGCTCGCTTGTGCTAATGAAATGCAGGGAAGGAGCATCGCCGCCCCGAGTTGGGGGCGGGATCGTTATAATTTGGTCAGCATTGCTGACCGTTGCCTTGTTTGCCACCGTGCGGTGGTTTGTTGCTTGCAGGTGCAGCTGGACCAAGCGGTCAATAGCGGGCTAAAGCCCTTTTTGCGAAGCTGGCCCTCGAAGGCCCAAGTGGAAATGTTTTCTGTTTTATTCGTGTATGACCGGCCTGCGTGCCGAGGTTTGTAAATCATGTATTATTCAAGTGAAACATCCTGTAAGGCCTTAAGGCCGATTTTGGGTATTTTGTATACATTCCTAATTTTGTACTAGTGGACATTCGTGCTCTAATGCTGGGTTCTTGTTTACAACTTATATAAACTGCTTCCGCTAGAATGCTCTGTGTAGGACGTTGAGATTGGTTGGATGGTTTCCATACGTAACCACCCGGTCTGTCTGTGGTATATGGCGTCGGGCCCCGGCCGGACCTACTGCTATATGTTATGCGACGGATAGGGGGTGTTACACTTAGGCTATGGGGAGAAAAGCATAACAGAAAATATAATATGCTTTTAAATAAAATTACCTTGAGCAAACAACTCCGGGTAGTGTTTTTGCATCAAATCCATCGGCTCCCATGTATATTCCTCCTTCCCATGATTAGTCCATAACACCTTCACCAAGGAAACACTTTTGTGGCCCAACATTCTTGTCTCGTTATCTACGATCCGTACCGGTTCTAGTCGTACAGACCTATCCGACGCCACAACACTATCAGTTGTGGGGATGTATTGATCGGGCCGCAACAACGCCTTCCGAAGCGACGACACATGGAACACGTCGTGGAGGTTCTCTAGCTCGGACGGTAACTCCAACCGATAGGCCAATGAGTCAATCCTTTCCAATATAGTATAAGGCCCAACATACCTTGGGCTGAGCTTTTTCACACCACGCACACGGGACACTCCATGCATCGGTCGGATTTTCAGGAACACCCTATCACCCACTTGAAACTCCACCATCCGTTGTCTTGCATTATAATACTTCGCCTGCCGACTTTGAGCCTCCAACATGCGATCCCGTATCAGTCTAACCGCCGCATCGGTATCATCAATATATTTAACACCCAAACCCTTCGGGCCTTCATTGTAATGCCCCGAAACTCAAAGGAGCAAAGGGGGACGTTTTGGGCCAGTTTGGGTTCTGGCAGAAGGCACACGGCCTGGGACACGGGCGTGTCCCAGGGCGTGTCAAGCGTGTGTCGACCCGTGTCGACACTTAGCCGTGAAGTCGTCGAGTTATACTCGACGATTCGTCGAGAATGGGCACACGGCCTGCGACACGGGCGTGTCGCAGGGCGTGTCGACCCGTGTCGACGATCGTCCCGGGGAGTCGTCGAGATTCACTCGACGATCGTCGAGGCAAGGAACACGGCCTAGGACACGGGCGTGTCCAAGGACGTATCATCAAGTCGTCGATCTTCCCTCGACGAAATGTCCCGTGTACATGGCCTGGGGTCCAGGAGTGTCAATGTGACACGGGCAAGGACACGGGCGTGTCCTAGAACCCGTGCAGTGCTCGGGTTGAAAATGGGGGAAAAATCATGGTGTACACGGCCGGCTACACGGCCGTGTCAGGTGGAACACGGGCGTGTCAGCTCGAACACGGGCGTGTTCGATACCCGTGTGAGGTTCCAGGTGATTCGATTTTGACGGCGAATGCGGCACACGACCCTGGACACGGGCGTGTGCCAGGCCGTGTTCGGCCCAGATTGGGCATTTCAGCCCCGAATCAAAGTCGTTCGTTTCCTTAGGTTGAGATCCGACGGCTGGGGGTTGTTCCTGAGAGGATATACCCGTGATTTGACTTGGAAAACCTCACTTTTCTTCACTTGTTCTCTTTCTAAATCCTTGGAGAGAGGAGAGCTAAGGCAAGAAGAAGAAGAGCTAGATCCGCCATTGGAGGAGCTTCGGAGCTCCGAATCGCAAGCCGACTCCGGATCCACGGAGGCAACACAAGTGCGGTGATTTCCATCCGATTACTTTTCAATGGCGTCAAAGAGGAACTCAAGGGTAACGATCCTCATCTTGAGCATGAGTCGCTCTCTTTCTTAGCATAGGAAGCCCGCTCTCGCGAGTTTGCGGAGAGTTGGAGGCGTTCCTTCGGGTAGATATGTAAAGTCCCCGTTGTTTAGAGTCCGTATGCGAGAACGGACGTAGGCATGATGTGTGAAGCCTACCCGGACATGTTAGTCTGGATCGGTGATGTTGCATTGCATAATGCCGGAGAAGACTCCGTGCTATTGGTTGTTTTTCGGGTTTTCTACGCGGTAGATTGCAGCAGGGAGCCTTGGGGACTAACCCAAAGGTGCACCCGGAAAACTGGGCGGATACGAGATCTTGCCAACTTGGTGGCCTGAGTGCCAACTTGAACATAACGTGGTTATGTGACTTGCGGTAAAATGGGACTCGGTGGAAGTTTGACCCGCGCAAATGGCTTAAATTGTCGTTGCGATGTGAGCACGGGTTAGATGGAACCGTACCCGCTCTATGTCGTTCGGGCTAGAGAGACCTAAGGTTACGTGGCACTCGCCGTTGGCATAGATGTGAGTCTTCGGCGGTCTATGGCTTTAATTGACGTGACCCAGGCCAGGAAGACAAATTGCTCATAGGTTTGGCCGTCTAAGTGGCGGTGGTGAGTCCGGAATGTTAATGGCTTTAATTGACGTGACATCGACCGGTTCACCGAGAATGTGCCCTGAGTGCACGGGGCGTGTGGCCGTGCGAGCCAATGCCTGTGATGAAATGGCTATGGTTATATAAATTGCTCGCTTATGCTAATGAAATGCAGGGAAGGAGCATCGCCGCCCCGAGTTGGGGGCGGGATCGTTATAATTTGGTCAGCATTGCTGACCGTTGCCTTGTTTTGCCACTGTGCGGTGGTTTGTTGCTTGCAGGTGCAGCTGGACCAAGCGGTCAATAGCGGGCTAAAGCCCTTTTTGCGAAGCTGGCCCTCGAAGGCCCAAGTGGAAATGTTTCTGTTTTATTCGTGTATGACCGGCCTGCGTGCCGAGGTTTGTAAATCATGTATTATTCAAGTGAAACACTCTGTAAGGCCTTAAGGCCGATTTTGGGTATTTTGTATAACATTCCTAATTATGTAATAGTGGACATTCGTGCTCTAATGCTGGGTTCTTGTTTACAACTTATCTAAACTGCTTCCGCTAGAATGCTCTGTGTAGGACGTTGAGATTGGTTGGATGGTTTCCATAAGTAACCACCCGGTCTGTCTATGGTATATGGCGTCGGGCCCCGGCCGGACCTACTGCTATATGCTATGTGACGGATAGGGGGTGTTACAATTTGGTATCAGACTACTGGTTTTGGTCGGGCTTAAACTGAATTCGTGGGCGAATTCTTTTTAAGGGGTGGTGAGCACATTGCGTGCGTCATCGTTATAATGGTAAAAGAACCCATGAATGTCCACTTAGAAATGAAAATACTCGTGTTTGAGGAACCTGCGTGTTCCTATAATTGCTGTTTGCAATACAATTTGGTCGCTTAACGGTGTTTTGTACCACTATAGGTGACCAGAAGTGGTGTTGGGCCGTCAGAACGCCGAGTTTCTGAGGCTAGTAGTGCACCGGATGTTGCTCCTGCAACACCTCTGTCGGCTGAAAATATACGATTGGTGGCTGAAGCGGTGTTGGCCGTGATTAATGCGCAGCCTGGAAGGCAAGCGCAACAGCCCGCTCCCGTGATGGAGCAAGTACCTCTTCAAGAGGCTGAGCCGAGGAGGGTGGAGCAAGTGTTTGTAGAACCGATAGTGCCAAGGAGGGCAACTGAGAGGCAGCTAAAGCATGTAATGAGCTTTAACCCTCCGTTATTCTCGGGGTTGGGAACCCCATCTCAGGCTGAAGACTGGCTCTCCAGGGTGAAGAGAGTCATGACAGCGACGGAGACGGAGGAGTGGCAAATGACCACCATCGCTACGTTCCTTTTGGACGGTGAAGCAAGAATGTGGTGGGAAGGATTGGAGCTGCATCATTTGAGAGGTAGACAACTGATAGACGTTCCGATGGAAGAGTTCTCGGGATTGTTCTTAGCAAGATACCTCCCTTCTACTCAGAGGATTTCAATGGAGAATGAGTTCCTGAAGTTGGTGCAGGGTGAGAGGAGCGTGGATGAATATCTCAACGAGTTTACGCGGTTGAGTCGTTATGCTAGCTCCACCATCATGGATGAGGAGCGCAAGACTAATCGATTCTACGAAGGCTCGAGAGACGAGTTGAGGTTGCTACTCTCGGGGCCGATGACGCAGGGTTTCTTAACCTTGGTCAATACTGCCCGGTCCTTGGAGAAGGACATGAAAAATGTACAAGCGAAGAAAAGCTTGGGTGAAAAGAAATCTGAGTTCAGAGTGCCGACTACTTCAAAGTCCGGCTATCGGAGGTCTTCCAAGAAGCATAGGACTTCGGGTCCAGCTCCTTCTTGTGCTTCTGGGGCGACTACGAGTCGGACCCCGGGCGCGTGTTTTACATGCGGAAAGACGGGGCACTTTTCCCGTGATTGTTGGAGCGGACGTCCTAAATCCGAGAGGAGGCCGGGAGCCACTTATGAAGAGAAGGGAAAGGCGGTGGAGGCGACCGCATCCCATTATGCTCCGGCCCAACCAAGGGTCTATAATCTTGGCCAACAGGAGGCCATTAAACAAGCTGATGTGGTGACAGGTACGATTTAATTTATAGCAAGTCAATTTCTTTAAATACTTGTTATGCGCATGTTACCTTACCACTACTTGTTTAGGATTTGTATTGATTTGTGAAAATCCAGCACGAGCACTCTTCGATACGGGAGCTTCACACTCCTTCTTGTCCGAAGGATTTATATTACGCATCGGGGTCCCTTCCTCGATGGCGAAGGATAAGTTGGATGTGTTGTTGCCCAATGGGTGTTCGATGCGAGCGGATATGATCTGCGATGTTAAGATTCGTATTGGGGAGCAAGAGTTCGACCTGCGAGCGTCTTTACTTCCGTTAGTGGAGTTCGACGTCATATTTGGCATGGACTGGCTCTCGGAGCAGCAGGCCCATATAGATTGCGGTAGCAAGGAAGTTAAGCTGGGAGCGAGTCGTGATACGACGTTTACGGGCTTAAAGGGGTCGAGCAAGACGTTGATGTCTGCTCTTCAGGTGGTGAAGGCGGTTCGTGCTGGAGCAGAACTGTTCTTTACACTAGTGGAGGTTGCAAAGCCGAAGCTCGCTTTGGATTGTATTTCAGTGGTATCGGAATACCCTGATGTGTTCCCCGCAGATCTTCCTGGAGCCCCGCCTCAACGGGAGATAGATTTTACGATCGAGCTAGTGCCAGGTGCAAAGCCTGTGTCACGATCTCCGTATCGGCTAGCGCCTAAGGAAATGGCGGAGCTGAAAGTTCAACTGCAAGAGTTGTTGGAGCAAGGGTATGTGCGCCCGAGTTCTTCGCCTTGGAGCGCACCGGTCCTCTTTGTTAAGAAGAAGGACGGAAGCTTGAGGCTATGTATTGATTATCGGGAGCTAAACAAGCTGACGGAGAAGAACAAGTACCCGATCCCTAGGATTGATGATCTCTCTGATCAGTTAGTCGGGTCGACGGTGTACTCGAAGTTAGATCTCAAGTCTGGGTACTATCAGCTGCGGATAAGGGAGAGTGATATCCCGAAGACAGCGTTTAGTACGAGATACGGGCACTATGAGTTTACGGTCATGCCGTTTGGGCTGACTAATGCGCCGTCAGTATTCATGGATTTGATGAACAGGACGTTCAGGGAGTACTTGGACCATTTTGTGATCGTCTTGATCGACGATATTTTGGTGTACTCGCAAAGTGAGGAAGATCACTTCAAGCATCTTCATTTGGTGTTGGAGACGCTAAGGAGAAATCAGTTGTATGCCAAGTTCTCGAAGTGCGAGTTTTGGCTATCCTCAGTGGCGTTCCTCGGGCATATAGTGAGTGGAGAGGGTATTGCGGTGGATCCGGCGAAGATTGTTGCGATACGGGAGTGGCCTGAGCTTGCTACGGTAGCAGAAGTCCGGAGCTTTTTGGGGCTTGCCGGTTATTATAGGCGCTTCGTAGAGAACTTCTCGCGGATAGCGTTACCTCTCACTACTTTGACGAGGAAGGAGCATAAGTTCGTTTGGACGCCGGAGTGCGCGCGAGCTTTTCAGGAACTGAAGTGTCGGTTGACCACGGCGCCTGTGCTGAGTTCGCCATGTGGAACCGAAGGCTATGAGATATATAGCGATGCTTCAGGCAGCGGTTTGGGTTGCGTGCTACTGCAGCACGGAAGCGTGATAGCTTATGGCTCGAGACAGCTAAAAGTGCACGAGAGGAATTATCCGGTCCATGACTTGGAGTTGGCGGCCGTGATTTTTGCCTTGAAGCTGTGGAGACACTATTTGTACGGTGTGAAGATTGATATCTACACCGATCACAAGAGCCTAAAGTATCTAATTGATCAGAAGGATCTGAATATGCGGCAGCGTAGGTGGATGGAGTTCCTGGGGGACTATACATTCAAGATCCACTACGTGCCTGGCAAAGGGAATGCGGTTGCGGACGCGTTGAGTCGCCGAGCCCCAGCTCAAGCCAATTGGCTATCGGTGCACGATGAGCGATTGGTGCGGGAGTTGGAGGCGTTGGAGATTGTTTGTGTGGACAGACAATCAAGTGCTGAAGCAGTTCTGAATTGGACTGAAGTCCAATATGACCTGGCTGATCGGATTCGGCAGGCTTTGGATATGGATGCTCATATGAAGCAGTTCATGATAGAGGCTCTGGATGGGTCAAATTCCCAATTTGTCGTGGAGGACGGATTACTTTGGAAAGACGGTCGTCTGTGCGTCCCAAGCGTGGGCAATTCACGGGTGGAGTTGTTGTACGAGGCACATCATACCAAGTACTCGATTCACCCGGGGAGCACGAAGATGTACCGCGATGTGAAGAAACTGTTTTGGTTGCCGGGTTTGAAAAAGGATGTGGAGCTATACGTAGCGAAGTGCCAAACCTGCGCCTTGGTAAAGGCGGAGTGCCAAAAGCTGGGAGGATTTCTTAAGTCCTTGCCTATTCCGGAGTGGAAATTTGACGACATCTCTATGGACTTTGTGCACGGTTTGCCAAGGTCGCAAAAGGGGAACGACGCCATTTGGGTGGTTGTTGATCGATTAACAAAGGTGTCGCATTTTATTCCGCATAGGAAGGACGATCCGGTGGAAAAGATGGCAAAGCTTTATGTGGATAATATAGTACGGCTTCATGGTGTGCCCCGCAGCATCGTGAGTGACCGAGATGGGCGGTTCATGTCCAATGATTGGAGGCTGGTGCAACAAATGTTGGGAACTAAGTTGAAGTTCAGCACAGCCTTCCATCCGCAAACGGATGGGCTGACCGAGAGGGTCAATAGAACCATGGAAGACATGCTTCGCATGTGTGTCTTGGATTTCGGAAAGCAATGGGAAGACCACCTTTATTTGGTGGAGTTCGCATACAACAACAGCTACCAAGCAAGTATTCAGATGGCGCCTTTCGAGGCCCTATATGGTAGAAGATGTCGCACGCCGTTGTCTTGGATAGAAACGGGTGAGTCAAAGTTGTATAAGCGATCGAAAGTAGAGGGTGATACTTCTTTGGTGAGAACCATTCGGGAGAGGTTGCTTATCGCTCAGGACCGGCAAGCCAAGTACTATAATGCCAAGCACAGGAACGTGGAGTTCGCTGTGGGAGATTATGTATACCTAAAGATCAAGCCGTTCAAGGGTGTCTCGCGGGTGCGGCGGTTGAAAAAGCTAAGCCCAAGATACCTTGGACCGTTCGAGGTTCTGGAGCGAGTTGGTGAAGCGGCCTATTGGTTGAAGCTTTCAGTGGAGCTAAGTGGTTTACATGATGTATTCCACATTTCGGTGCTTCGGAAGGCGGTGCAAGAGCCTACGCAAGTGATCGCGGTTGATCAAGTGCCGGTGGATAGTGGGCTAACGACATAGGTCAAGCCCGTGCGGATTGAGGACTCAGAGGTCAAGCGGCTACGCAATAAAGAGATCAGGATGGTCAAGGTCCGGTGGGACAATTGCGGTCGTGAGGAGCTCTCTTGGGAGCGAGAGCAGACTATGCTTGACGAGTATCCGGAGTTGTTCCGCTCAGGTACAAATTTTGGTTTTGTATGTCTTTCCTTTATGTAATTTCGTGGGCGAAATTCTTTTAAGAGGGGGAGAGTTGTAACGCCCCGAAACTCAAAGGAGCAAAGGGGGACGTTTTGGGCCAGTTTGGGTTCTGGCAGAAGGCACACGGTCTGGGACACGGGCGTGTCAAGCGTGTGTCGACCCGTGTCGACACTTAGCCGTGAAGTCGTCGAGTTATACTCGACGATTCGTCGAGAATGGGCACACGGCCTGCGACACGGGCGTGTCGCAGGGCGTGTCGACCCGTGTCGACGATCGTCCCGGGGAGTCGTCGAGATTCAATCGATGATCGTCGAGGCAAGGAACACGGCCTAGGACACGGGCGTGTCCAAGGCCGTGTCATCAAGTCGTCGATCTCCCCTCGACGAAATGTCCCGTGTACACGGCCTGGGGTCCAGGCGTGTCAATGTGACACGGGCAAGGACACGGGCGTGTCCTAGAACCCGTGCAGTGCTCGGGTTGAAAATGGGGGGAAAATCATGGTGTACACGGCCGGCTACACGGCCGTGTCAGGTGGAACACGGGCGTGTCAGCTCGAACACGGGCGTGTTCGATACCCGTGTGAGGTTCCAGGTGATTCGATTTTGACGGCGAATGCAACACACGGCCCTGGACACGGGCGTGTGCCAGGCCGTGTTCGGCCCAGATTGGGCATTTCAGCCCCGAATCAAAGCCGTTCGTTTCCTTAGGTTGAGATCCGACGGCTGGGGGTTGTTCCTGAGAGGATATACCCGTGAGTTGAGTTGGAAAACCTCACTTTTCTTCACTTGTTCTCTTTCTAAATTCTTGGAGAGAGGAGAGCTAAGGCAAGAAGAAGAAGAGCTAGATCCGCCATTGGAGGAGCTTCGGAGCTCCGAATCGCAAGCCGACTCCGGATCCACGGAGGCAACGCAAGTGCGGTGATTTACATCCGATTACTTTTCAATGGCGCCAAAGAGGAACTCAAGGGTAACGATCCTCATCTTGAGCATGAGTCGCTCTCTTTCTTAGCATAGGAAGCCCGCTCTCGCGATTTTGCGGAGAGTTGGAGGCGTTCCTTCGGGTAGATATGTAAAGTCCCCGTTGTTTAGAGTCCGTATGCGAGAACGGACGTAGGCATGATGTGTGAAGCCTACCCGGACATGTTAGTCTGGATCGGTGATGTTGCATTGCATAAGGCCGGAGGAGACTCCGTGCTATTGGTTGTTTTTCGGGTTTTCTACGCGGTAGATTGCAGCAGGGAGCCTTGGGGACTAACCCAAAGGTGCACCCGGAAAACTGGGCGGATACGAGATCTTGCCAACTTGGTGGCCTGAGAGCCAACTTGAACATAACGTGGTTATGTGACTTGCGGTAGAATGGGACTCGGTGGAAGTTTGACCCGCGCAAATGGCTTAAATTGTCGTTGTGATGTGAGCACGGGTTAGATGGAACCGTACCCGCTCTATGTCGTTCGGGCTAGAGAGACCTAAGGTTACGTGGCACTCGCCGTTGGCATAGATGTGAGTCTTCGGCGGTCTATGGCTTTAATTGACGTGACCCAGGCCAGGAAGACGAATTGCTCATAGGTTTGGCCGTCTAAGTGGCGGTGGTGAGTCCGGAATGTTAATGGCTTTAATTGATGTGACATCGACCGGTTCACCGAGAATGTGCCCTGAGTGCACGGGGCGTGTGGCCGTGCGAGCCAACGCCTGTGATGAAATGGCTATGGTTATATAAATTGCTCGCTTATGCTAATGAAATGCAGGGAAGGAGCATCGCCGCCCCGAGTTGGGGGCGGGATCGTTATAATTTGGTCAGCATTGCTGACCGTTGCCTTGTTTTGCCACCGTGCGGTGGTTTGTTGCTTGCAGGTGCAGCTGGACCAAGCGGTCAATAACGGGCTAAAGCCCTTTTTGCGAAGCTGGCCCTCGAAGGCCCAAGTGGAAATGTTTCTGTTTTATTCATGTATGACCGGCCTGCGTGCCGAGGTTTGTAAATCATGTATTATTCAAGTGAAACACTCTGTAAGGCCTTAAGGCCAATTTTGGGTATTTTGTATAACATTCCTAATTATATAATAGTGGACATTCGTGCTCTAATGCTGGGTTCTTGT
This sequence comes from Platanthera guangdongensis, assembly GCA_039583875.1. Classification (NCBI taxonomy): domain Eukaryota; kingdom Viridiplantae; phylum Streptophyta; class Magnoliopsida; order Asparagales; family Orchidaceae; genus Platanthera; species Platanthera guangdongensis. Next base: position 105,182,039 of record CM077150.1, read on the forward strand.
TTACAACTTATCTAAACTGCTTCCGCTAGAATGCTCTGTGTAGGACGTTGAGATTGGTTGGATGGTTTCCATAAGTAACCACCCGGTCTGTCTGTGGTATATGGCGTCGGGCCCCGGCCGGACCTACTGCTATATGCTATGTGACGGATAGGGGGTGTTACATTCATCTTGCACCCAAGACAAGGGGGTTCTACACCTTCTTCCATAAAGAGCTTCATGAGGAACCATGCCGATACTAGCCTGATGACTGTTGTTGTAGGAGAATTCCACCAGCGGTAAAAGCCTTTCCCACAGCTCTCCTCTATCTAACACACATAGCCTCAACAAATCTTCTAGTGTTCTGATGGTTCTCTCAGACTGCCCGTCCGTCTGAGGATGAAACATGGTGCTAAAGGTAAGGCGCGAACCCAAATATGCATATACCGCCTTCCATTCCCTTGAGGTGAAACGACCATCCCGGTCAGAAATGATTGTCTTAGGCACACCATGATACCGTACGAACTGCTCCACAAAGAGGCGTACTAAGACATCCACATGAGCTTCTTTCTTCATTGTGATAAACCGGGCTACTTTCGTCAGGCAATCAACTATCACCCACACCGAATCATTTCCTGAGCGTGAGCGAGGTAACCCATGGACAAAGTCCATGGAGATATCCTGAAACTTCCACTCGGGGATGGGCAACGATTGTAGAAAACCACTGGGACTCTTGCATTCCGCCTTCACCCTTTGACAAGCTTCGCAATGTGTAACAAAATATCGGACATCCTTTTTCATTCCAGGCCAACACATGGTCTTTCGTAGGCCGGCGTACATCTCAGCAATGCCCGGGTGCACTGAATATTGAGAGCAATGAGCCTCTCTCAAGATATCCTCCCGGATTTTACCGCCTTTGGGAATGTAGAGCCGGCCACGAAAATAAACGAGGCTGTCTTTTAGCGTATACTAATCCGTAGTCCCATCTTTGATTGACTTAATTGTCGGGGCCAGAGTCGCATCCATTCCTTGCTCCACTCTGATTCGGTCCCGGATATCACAAACTAAGCTCATAATTTCCAAGTACTCCGTATACTCTGCCGATGGAGCCTTAAATATCAATGTAATATCCATCTCCTTAATCATCCGAGCCAACTCCATACTCATCAACCAAGACTCTGGACTAGAACCTGGTACCTTTCTACTCATGGTGAACTCATAGTCGCATAGAAATTCTAACCACCGCCGTTGTCTCAAGTTCAACTCCTTCTGAGTATGAACGTACTTCAAGTTTTTGTGATCTGAAAAGATCTCGTAGTGGACGCCGTATAGATAATGCCTACAAACCTTCAAGGCGAACACCACTGCTCCCAATTCCAAATCATGAACTGGGTAATTGATTTCATGCTTCTTCAATTGTCTTGAAGATTAGGCAATCATGTGTCCGTGCTGCATCAACACCGCTCCCATCCCTTGATATGATGCGTCAGTGTAGACTTGAAATCCTTCCTTCCCAGACGGAAGTGCAAGGATGGGGGAGGAGGTAAGTCTATCCTTCAGCTCCTGGAACATCGCTTCACATTGGGGTGTCCACTCAAATGGCACACCTTTCTTCATCAATGAAGTAAGAGGAAGAGCAATCTTTGAAAATCCTTTTACGAACTTGCAGTAGTACCCGACAAGTCTAAGGAAACTCCTCACATCGGCCGCCGACTTCAAAGGCGACCACTCCTTCATGGCACGCAACTTTGCCGGATCCACTGCTAGTCCTACTCCACTAATCACATGCCCTAAGAAAGAAACCTCTTTAAGCCAGAATTTGCACTTGCTGAACTTGGCGAACAAGGCATGCTCTTTTAATTTCTTCAATACCAAGATCAAGTGCTCAACATGCTCCTCCTCCGTCTTTGAGTAGACCAAGATATCGTCAATGAAAACAATGATGAAGACATCCAAATAAGGTTCAAACACCTTGTTCATCAGGCTCATGAAGGCCGAAGGGGCATTTGTGAGCCCAAACGACATTACCGTGAACTCGTACAGTCTATATCTTGAATTAAAGGCCATTTTCTGGATGTCACCTTCTTGTATTCTCAACTGCTAATACCCTGAGTGCAAGTCCAGATTAGGAAACCAATACGCTCCCACTAGTTGATTGAACAACTCGTCGATCCGAGGTAGCAGATAAGTGTTCCGCAGCGTCAGCCGATTGAGTTCCCGATAGTCTATGCACAAATGCAGGGTCCCATCCTTCTTCTTCACGAACAATACAGGGGCTCCCCAGGGCGACGAACTGGGGCGAATGAACCCTGACTCCACCAGTTCTTATAGTTGAACTCTAAACTCCGCGGGTTCCTTCGGGGCCATTCGGAAAGGGGCCTTGGATACCGGCTTGGCACCCGGTACTAGATTAATCTGGAAATCAACCTCTCTATGCGGGGGTAATCCTGGCAGTTTCTCAGAAAATACCTCGGGGAAATCCCGCACTACCCGTACATCTTTCATATCCAGTGCCTTCTCCTTCAACTCGAAACAGATCATGAAGACTGCATCCCCCTTCATATGGGATTTTACTGTCTGAACTGAAGATAACAACATACGAGGTGCGAAGCTAATACCTTGGAAGATGATATACGAGTTCCCATGTCTCAAGTAGATTTGTTTCTCTACACAGTCAATCTTTGCAAAGTGCCAGTCCAACCACGCCATGCCCAAAATGATGTCAAACTCAGGCATTCTCAAGACCGTGGCAGGCATATCAAAGGCCTTTCCTTCAATAAATATCTCGAACTCGTACTTAGCGGTTGCAATCATCTCTGAGCTGTCCGGTAGGCGCATTTGTCGGGCTATACCAGTAAAGTATTGTACGCCCTCCATGTCCTTAATGAAGTCCTCAGACACAAAGGAGTGTGAGGCACCGGTATAGAACAGCGCATAGGCCGTCTTCTCGCCAACTATCACGGTGCCTAAGTACCAATAACTAAAACTTATTGCTAGGTGTCTAGTATGTCTCAAGCAACTTCAAGTTAAACAATAAAAAGGTGATAATTACTTAAATCATACCTGCAATCACATCTTGGGGATTCCGTTCTTGCGCCATGTCCACTGCGTACACTTGATCCCGAGCAGGGCCGGGGTTTCCTCCCCACGGTTCTCGTCCTCGACCACGCATGTAACCCCGCCCCCGCGGAGCTACTGGAGGGGGAGCAGGAGGGACATTCCCATACAATTGCGGGCAGAAACGTCGAATGTGGCCCGGCTGGTTGCATTCAAAACACGCCAGACCACGACGCCCTTCATGTTGCTGAAATTGTTGAGGCTGAGGCGGTGGAGGCAACGCAGGCGGCTGCTGAACCGGATGCGCCACCCTAAAGTCTCGGTGGAAACGTCCTCCACCTTTTTGATGTCCTCTTCCTCCTCTGAAGTAACTCCTCCTTCTATTTATTGGACCAACTTCCATCACATCTTCCGCAGGCCTCTTACCACTACTCAAGTGATCCGCCTCCAATCTCTTCACCATGTCGATAATCTCCGCCAAGCTAGCATCCGCTATAAACAAAAGGGCCTGCCTTAGGGGATCTTGTAGACCTTTGTAGAAGAGTTTGGCGTATCCTCTATTATCTAGGTCATATGAGTTCGCGAACCTTGCGAGATGCTGGAACTCTCGCTGGTATTCTGTAAACGATTTTGATCCCTGCTTCAGTAGTAGAAACCTCTGCTCGAGCTCATCTCGAGCCGATGTAGGAATGAAGTGCTCCAAGAAGACACCCGAGAACTCGCTCCAACCCTTCTCGGTATACACTCGTCCTTGGAATGTGGAGCCCATGAGTGACTTCCACCACCTCTTAACATGTAGATCCAAGACGGACACCGCCAACGATACAGCCATGTTGGCCGGGCAACGGATCCCCACCAATAGCTCTTGGACAGTGTCAAGGCATTCCTCCGTGCATATGGCCGACTCCGTCCCGAGGTAGGCGGGAGGGGAGAGAGCCCGAAAGGTGCTCAGCCAGTTAGAGCCCGGAGCCTGTTGTTGAACCGGAGACTGCTGCGCCCTAAAGACATCCAGGATGGCAGTGAGCGTCTGCCCCAACTCGGATTGTTGAAACGGAGTGGGTATGGAAGGGGCAGGAGTGCCCCCCATCGGCTCAGCGTGTATTGGAATCTACACGTAAAACACAATCGTATGGTCAGATTGGCTAATCCTGAGGTTAAAGTTGACAACTTAGTGTGAATTACATATGTGCACACCACTGCTTCCGCTAAGTCAGTTTGTCCGCAAACTGACTAATCGAATGAGGGTGGTACCATTGTTGAATGACTTCTTTAGTTGAGGATCGTGGCAATCTGATACCATTCGTAAGAACCCCCCTCCTGGATCCCAAAACACGGCACGAAGGGGGGGGGGGGTCTTATGCCCGTAGCAGCCGCCTTGCGGTAGCATTAACATACGAGCTAACCTATATCACAAGACGCCTATTCCGCCGGCTATAACCAATATCAATATAAACATGCCAACCCAACCAAAATATAAGCAAGAATAAGTCAAATCCACACTAAGTAAATAGTCCAAATACAACAAAAGAGAGAAGCTAAAACATGCTTCTCGAATATCAGAGTACAGCTATAAAGTTGCCCAAACGGGCTACATCAGAGTAGCTCAACACTCACATCCGTAACCGACGGTAGCGATTGCACCATCACATCAGGCCCTATCGTCCTGGCCTGGCTGTCCTGCTGCAAAGTCTGCGGATGCTCTACCTGTGGGGTGACCTCCTAAAAAGGAAGACGTAGCAACCGTTAGTCGAAAATACTAAGTGGCTTCACATCCGCTCCCCCGGCGACTCCTCGGCACCGGGCGAAGAAGGGAACAAGGGTACAAGTATAATAAATAGTATACCAGGTACAAGCAGGTGGTAATGGTACAATAAGATTAATAACATTATATTCTAGCAGCTCTACATAAACAATAACAAACTATCAAGTGCAAGTATCTACAACAGGAAAGTAACTTAACTTATAAGGATGCCCATATAAGCTTATAAGTTAAGGATTGGGTTACGCAAAAGTAACTCATCGTATAAGAGTGCCCATACAAACTTATACGATGAGGATCTTGTTGTGCAATGCTATGTAATGGTATGTATGCTATGCAATGACTCACCCCTGATCACACCATGCAAATGCTATGTCAACATAGACTAGTAGTTCCCACAATTCGAGCAGGTAGCTAACATCTCAGACATCAACTGTCGTGGCTAGGAGGTGATAGTAGATCGGGCATCTATACTACTAGGCGGGTATCCACACTACTTCACCTAGGCCTCCATACCCCTCAACGTTAAGAACACAACAGCGGAGCCCATGCGTACTATGGCCCAGCGGGGTCTCGGGTAGATGTGCACCGAGAACTTAGCCCGAACTGGCCTGGTGTGACCCGAAAGGGGCCTCAGAAGAAAGCACGAGGACACAGCCCAACAGTTCACTTGGCACGGAAGGGGCCTTTGGACGTGAACACCGGGGACACAACCCAACCACCCAAAGTCTAACTGTCAACTCCCGTCGGTGTGACGATCGGCGAGCCCGTAGACCTGCCACACTATCCTTAACCCAGGATTACGACACTGCGTGTACACTCACACCGCATGCAAATTCCACATCACCATGGTATGGAACGGTCCTCGGAAGTAAGCATGAGGACACAGCCCAACCATCCATCTATACCTCATCTCAACTCGAACCCAACTAGTGACGGTCAACACCGCACTTACATCTCCACAATACTACCCGTAGGGAGACTACGCTCTAAGTATTGGACTACTAAATTTCATTCCAACCCTCAAATATACTCATGGCCATAGTTTATCCTTCTATATGTCATTCCAAATGAGTTCAACATAATATAACATAATGCGCATAAATAATAGTCTACCAATTTCTAACAAGTCACTTTATTCAAACAAGCTTGCTTCACAATTCAGTTATATGAAATCCAATTAGTAATCTTCATCATTCATAGCACTACGGTGGTTAACATAAAATAGTTCACTAAAATCTCGAGTTAGATTTGCAACATTAATTCCACCGAATCTAAATTTATATTATATAAAAACCCAAAATTTAAGTGCATAATAAATCTGGATAGCAACTTCAACTGGAAATTCCTGAAGCTATATGAAACCGGTGAAGACATGTAACCCCTCGATGGAAAGGTATTTCCATGGGCTACAACGTTTAAGTTCAGAGCACAACCCAGATTCAATTGTATCAAACCTGAAATCAGCCTTGAAGTCCGCTGCGTACAAAACACAATTTCTGCATACAGGATATATCAGACGTCATGTTCATTCAGACTTTTCCGTGGCTACATACTTCGCATGAAGACGTGCAACCACTCGTTGGAAAGGTATTTTCAAGGGCTTAAACTTTTGTGTTTATTAGAAAGCACAGATCTGGACATAGTACATCAGAAAATGGCCAAGAAGATTACTGCGCGCAGAACATAGATTCTACACGCATCTTAAGGAGGAATGAACGGCATCGGTTCATCTTACTCCTCAAGTCGATCCTCCAAAATCACCTCCAGAAATTCCTCTACCCTTATTCAACCTCATGAGTCCTTTACTCTTCACGAAGCCATCCCCCATCTTCGCATAGAAGGTTGGAGAGGTTGAAGACACGACTAGCCTTAAAGCTCAAGCCCTAGGATGGCCTCTTCCTAGGGAAATCACCATCTCGCAAGTCTAGACTCTTTCGAGTCGACTTCTCGCCTAGGTAACTACAGATCTAGCACCAAGGGAGAGGGGAGGAAGCTCACCTCATTTCTGGTGTTTCCACTATTTCTGGCCATGGATCGTGTAACTCTTCTCGGTGGCATCTTCTCCTTCACGGCGGCTGTGGATCTTGTCCTCTAGAATTAGCTACAACAACTTCCTTCTCTCAACAGGAGTTTATCTCAGAAAATAGGGGATGAAATGAGCATGAAAACGGCTAGGGTTTTCATTTCCCTTTATATATGAAAAGTGACACGAGTAGGGACACGCCCGTGTCCTTACCTATGTCCTGCTTGGGCGAAACGGCAATGACAGTTTCCGTGTCGGTTCAATACTCGACACGGGTAGGGACACGCCCGTATATTGACCCATGTCCATATGACATGGCTGTTGATGCATGAAAAAACAGAGGGGGGTCAAGCACCACCAGCTAACGGTTCGAACACCGGGGAATAGAGAGACTGCGAGTAGGGATCTACTAAGCGGATAAGGGCAGGAAGAAGAGCAGGGCCGTGAACCACGACAACAACAGACTTCGCCCGTCGCGGCCTGAATGCCTCTCTTGCGACGGGCTTTCCCTTGATTGAAGAAGAATTTGGTTACAAGTGAAAGGAAAGGCTGGACAAGACCAGAGCGAGGGGGAGTCCGCAAGGCACATGATTCGAGTCCGCAGCCTGTAACAAGTAGGCTCCTGGGTCTGAGTCAGCGTGCCTTGGGTGCACCACCTCCACCCTATTTATAGGATAGGGGGCCTGCCCAAACGGGCAGGGCTAAAATAACCGGCTGCCCGGGGTACAGGAGAACTGGGCAGTGGTGACGGGAAGCAAAAAGAAAGAACACGCCAGTCCGCTCAGAAGGGGCGGACTGGGCTCGCGGACTAGAGCTTCCACTGCTGCTGGGTGCGCCCGCTGGAGGGCGGCGGCCTGGGCGGACGAGACACTGCGTCCGCCGCTGTAGAACCTGATACCCCAAGCGCTGGCGGATTGAGCGGACAGGTCCTTGCGTCCGCTGCTGGGGTACCATGTCCAATTGGTAATATTGCCGGACTGGGCGGACTGACAAATCTCGTCCGCGCCTGCTGAAAGCAGGGCTTTGGAATCTTGTAGTATGTTGCGGACTGAGGGGTTAACATAATCCCCGCACATTTTTAAGTTTCCAGAAAACTTCGAAAATGTTTTCTTAACCGCCGAGTCCGCAAGCCTCGAAAACGCCGCCAACGCTATAAATATCGCTGGAGGGCCTGGAACTGTTGAGTTTCTCGATCGACACGGGGCGCTACTCACCACTTGCGGTCTCTACTTTCCAGTCCGGCATGGCTAGGCTTGGAGCTTTCTTCTCTAGTCTTACTGCAAAGGGCGATCCCGCACTGTCGACGCCTATGAAGACCAAGAAGATTGTAAAGAGGTTGACAAGAAAAGATCCTGTCCACCCCACAGGAGAGAGTTCCCAGAGTCAGAAGCCTGCGGAGAAAGCAGTCTGCCATGCTGATGTATCTGCTCGCGGGGAAGCCGCAGTCGACGCCGAACCACTGAGAAGTGAGAAGATGGTGACCTTGTCGGACTCCGCCCCTTCTCAGAAAACCGCAACCTCGGCGGACACTGCTGGCGAACACCTTGGGGCTGATGTATCTTCTCCCCATGCCCAGGTGCCTATTGTTAACCTGGATGAAGATGATAGGCGGACTGAGGAAGAGTACGATGCGCCCTCAAAGGCATTGTCTGCTGTGAATCCTGAACCTGCCCGCGAAGACCAGCCCGATTTAGGGGGGTCCGCCGCGGATTCTGCTGAGAAGATTGCAAAAAGGAAGAAGAGGAAGAGGGACGGTGCGACCGTCGCCGAGCGGGTTGATAAGAAGTTGCGCGCAATGAAGGAGAAAAATGTCTCCAAGCGGACTGGGGAAGCGGACTTACAATACAGGCCGCGCGACAAAGAAGTTCCAGACTGCGATCTGGTTACTCCGGAGGCCCAAATCCAGGGAGATAATTCCCTCTCAACGGTCAGTCTATCCACGGATGAGATAATTGATTCCATAGACGTCGATCAACTTGATTTAATCAACGAATCCTTGCTGGTTGTACTGCAGCAATCTGAGGCGGAGACTACTGGAGATAAGGGTGACGAACTCCCTTCCTCGTCCGCTGCGGAGGAAGAGGAGAGATAGAGACTGAAGGAGAAGATAGCGGAGCAAAAGAAACAAATTGTTGCTCATGTTGCAACGGTGGGGGCGGCCTCGAAGCAGGTCACGGCGGATAAAGCCGCTGAGGATCTGTGGATTGCTGCGGAGCTGTTGCGGTCAGGTAAACTTCAGCCGGCGCCTAAATACTTTCAGCGTAAGTGGCTTTACAGGTCGCCACCGCGGACGTCAAGACCGATCAGAATCATCACCGAGACAGACGATATTGTGGTCTCAACAAGTGCGGCTGCCGAGAAAAGAGCAAAGGTTCACCGTGAATGGAAAAAGCGGTTAAGCGCCTTTGACCCGGAGCGGGCGAGGCGGCCAATCATCTTCGATAGTCGAAAACTCGCTGCTGCTATGTCTAAAAGTGATCTTTCATCCTTTCTTTGAGTCCGCCACGAACTGCCTTTAAATGCAAAGTTGACTTTGTTTGTTGCAGGTAGGAAGTCGCTGCCGGGCTCCATCGAGAGTGGCGAGATCGTGGTCACACCAAATACTGGTGCCGACGCGGTCTCACATGTGGAACCCGTGGGGGATGAGCCGCCCAGCCTGAATATGATTAAAGAGTTAGAGAACAAATTTGAAGCTGAAATGCAGTGTGTCAAAGCTGAGTTAGAGAAAGCAGAGGAGCGCGAGAGGGCGTCCGCGGCGCGTGAGAAAGCATCCGCGGAACGCGAGAAGGCCCTAAAAGACCAGATCGCCAGCATCTCGCGGGCGCTGGAGAGGTCTGAAAGGGAGAAGAAGAGGCTCGCGGATGACGTCCGATTCTACAAAGACAAGCACTTAGCGTCAGTGCGTGAAGGAAAGGAGAAGCGGACTGCTGAGGTCGCTGAGCAGAGGCCTCGAGCGCCAGATCGCGCTGCTCCGGAGATCGCTGCACCGGCAGGTGTCCAATAGCCCGCGGATGAGGAGCAGAGGCCGGCGGCGGAGCCGATGGTGCCTCTCAGCCGGATAGATCGGGAGGCTGCTCACATGCACCGGACCATAAATGTCATTCATCATCATCTCTGCCGTATGTACAGCGAAATTCTCCAGATAAGCGATCAAGCGGCTCATCTATGCAGAGACAGGGCAGAAAGGCCGGCGTGAACCGACAACAGGGACCGCTGAGTCCGCAATGCCTTGAGCTTTTATTTGCTTAATTGTATAATTATTTGGATAATTGTGCTCCAAGCAATGCTGTTGTAAAATGAACTCTATTTGATCTGTGCGGGCTCAGATTATATATCCGTAAATTATGTAGCTTAATCCTTGTAATGTGGCGAATTGCGCGGACTAATGTTGTGTCCGCTTCTCGATATTTAACCTGCAGGTGGCAATACTGCGAACTAAGCGGATTGAAAATGTATCCGCTCCTTGTGACCTGCCGGGAGAAAAAGCGCGATCTGAGCGGACAACAAGTCGTGTCGGCCACAACCTTTTGCTTTGAATTTTCCTTGGCATGTGAATGTGTGATTGCATCCGCGTTATCGTTTGGCTGTTTTTAACGTTTTGCGGATTGTGCGGATTGGAATTGCGAGCTCTGCGGCCTGGTCAAAAAGTTGTCAAACTCTTTAGCTATAAATAGGGCCTTCTGCTTTCTCTTATGCTGGAAACAATTGAAGTACAAGGAATCCTGCGGCCTGCAAAATGGTGTCCGCGCGGACTGATGCTACTGTCGCCTTCCATTCCGCGGACCACCGAAAATGCACATTGACAGAGGCCGACCTGGACGCCTTTGTCGAAAAGAAGATGGAGAACTCGAACATCCTCGTCCGCCTTCCCGCCCATCAAGAAAGATTGAACTTCTCAACCGCGACCCAGATCGCCATTACAGTGGACCATTTCGACAGCGGATTCAAGTTTCCGCTACTATGGGAACTTGCTGCGATCTTCGAGCACTATGGAATGGTGCCTGGCCAGCTTGCGCCGAATACACTCGCTGTGATCTGCAGCTTTGTATCTTACTTGCGATCTGAAAAGATTGCTTTCTCAATGAATATCTTCCGAAAGATATTCTCTGTCCGCTCTATCACCGCTTCCGGAGGCCGCCCCTACAAGGGGGTCATATACTTCTACTGCAGGGGAATGAAAGTTGTGGGTCTTCCCAACAAGATCCACAACTGGACCTCTAGGTTCCTGATTTTTGAGGGCGACCTAGGGTTCGCACACACCTATCCGCAGGTGCGCGCGGACCCCGCCTTCAAAAGTGTGCAACTGGATGATCTAGAGTCCGCCATTGTCGAGTTCCTGGCCAATGCTAGGCTCGACATCGAGCACTATATTCCGCTGCTGGCGAGCTTAGCGGACGTCATGCCCGAAGAGAGTAAGTAGCTTCCGAACTCAGCTTTTGCATCCGCCGCGACCTTGGTGTTTAACCCATTTGTTTTTGCAGCGACCTTGGCGGTGCCCGCTAACTTGTCACAGACACCCAACGGCTTCGTCCCTACACAGAAAGAAAAGAAAGAAGCAGCCGCCAGAAAGAGGAAGGAGGAAGGGGATCCCGCAGCGGATTACTCTTCCTCAGAAAGCTTCTCCATGAGTGGCTTCGGCATCAGCCAAAAGGACCTCAGGGGGAACCCTATGGTCCACTGGCACAGCAAGAATAAAAAAGTCCGCCTATCCACCGCTCTTCCTTCGTGGAAGAGTCCGCGGATAACACGCCACGCCCATATTGCAATCTCCGCGCTTTACGGAAAGCGCAACCTAAGCGACCTCAAAAAGGTGCCCGCCGCCGACCTCCCTCTGCTAGCCTCTCAGGCTTCTGCGAACAGCGCGGTGACAAACCATTATGTTGCCACTCTGGCCAGAGACCTGTTGAGGCAGAACGAACAAGTTCAAAAGGATAATAAAGCGCTAAAGGAAAGGAATGTGCGGCTGGGAAAAAGGGTTGCTCAGCAAAGAGAGGAGTTGGGGGTGAGTTGAATTCGCAGCGGCCTTAATTTGCCATCCGCCGCGGTCTATCTGACATTTGCTTTTTGTTTTGCGCAGGTCGCCTATGACTTGGAAAACAACAACTTCCAGTCCGTCATGCTCCCTTTCGTAAAGGAGACCGTCGAGGTAGCTATTGAGCGACTTGTCCGCGACGGCATCATAAAGGAAGGAGTGGATGGCGTCTCTTTTTTGGAGATCTTCCCTGAGCTGGCTCCGCAGGTCGCTGCGATGGAGAGGGCTAACAAAGGCAAAGATATTATTGAGTAAGAAGGCGAAGAAGAAGAAGAAGAAGAAGAAGACGGAGGGCAAGGCGAAGAGCCAAGTGTCAAGGAGACAGCGGACAACGCTGCCTCAAGCCAGCGAGTAGAGGAACTGTCCGCGGAGTCCGACACTTCTGCATCTTCTTCTGCTACCGGGAGCTCGCATAGCGGGTCCGCCTCGAGTACAGGATCGGTTAGCAGCGGGAGCGGCTCCGGGGGCTACTCTCCAGAAGTTGACATTGTTGGTGATAGCCCTGCACCTCCAGAGAAGAAACAAAGGACTACAGATTGATCAATGCATTTTTATCTTTTTTGGTTTTTGTAAAAGTGGCGGATGCAAGATTGCAGTCCGCCGAACATATAGAATGATGTAAACAATTTTTGATGAAATAGAAAAAGGATATTTTTGGCATGTGTGCTTTCTGCAATGTTCTCTTCCCACGCTCACCGCACCGACACTTAGCAGTCCGCACGTCATGCTGATAAGTTTGAGCTTTTTATCTTGCTGATTAAAGAATATTATTGTCCGTCGGAATAAGAAGAAATTGTCAGGCGGACTCTGTTGAGTTTCAATTGCAGTCTGCACGACACATCATTTATGATGAACTTTTACTGATGAGAGAATCCAACTTATTAACCCATTAAACATCTGTCCTTAAAACATGACAAGAATAGCCAGCTGAGCGAATAGCCTTAAACAATGTCAATTGGTACTTCATCTTCTAGTAGAGTCCGCATTTCTCTTTATTAATCAAATTGTAACATATGAAAACCATTCGGCGGACTGAGCGAATACAGAAAACCAACCCGCTCATAATGGAAATGTTCTATATAGCTAATGGTTTCAAGAAAACTGTCGGACTGAGCGGATACTGAAAACCAGTCCGCTAAAGATAGAATCTAAACTCCCAAGGAAACTGGCGGACTGCGCGGATTGATAAGACCAGTCCGCCAAGATAAAAATGACCCATAGCGATAAAGAGAACCAATCCGCTCATAATACAAGAAATGATTTATAGCTTGCGACTAGGTGGGCAGGTGAGCCAGAGCGGCGTACTTTCCTCACCGGGCTGCATGCTATTAAATCAACCCAAGCTGGCGGACTGAGCGGACTCAGAAAACCAATCCGCTCACCATAGAAGAAATGACCTATAGCTTGCGACCAGGTGGGCAGGTGAGCCGGAGCGGCATACTTTCCTCACCGGGCTTCAAGCTACAACGTCAACCCAAATAGGCGGACTGAGCGGACTCAAAAAACCAATCCGCTCACCATAGAAGAAATGACCTATAGCTTGCGACCAGGTGGGAAGGTGAGCCGGAGCGGCATACTTTCCTCACCGGGCTTCAAGCTATAACGTCAACCCAAATAGGCGGACTGAGCGGATAGAGAAAACCAGTCCGCACATAATTCCCTGCGAAGAGCAAAATGCTCATTTGGTGGAACGGTTCCCTGCCCTCTTGCCTGGAGTACAGTCTAAGCTGTGGGTCTCCTGCAGGCACTGCTTGAGGGTACCATGGAGTGTTCGAGGGTTACAAGCTAAGATGACCCGCGGGCAGGTGAGCCGTAACGGCATACTTTCCTCACGCGATCATCGAAGTTGTAACGATATCCTTATGACGGCATGGTAGAGCTTTTCCCCACCCGACCCTCCATAATGCCGAGGTGGGGTCAGGTACTTGCCGGGATCCGAAGTCCAGAATCCAACCGCGCTAGAGCCTGCAAGCTCCCACTACACGGTGCAAAATCTCCTCACAACACGTGGTCTTTGTGGTGTTACGCTAATGACAACAGCTCTAGGGGAGGTTTTGCTGAACTCGGCGATGTCTCCTGGTATCAGGGAACCGTTAAAGGTCTTTGGGAGAGAGAGAAAACACTAGAAAAAGGTGTCAGTATGGATCCTTCGATTAATAAAATATATTTGCAAAGCAATCATAAGAAAGAAGAAAGAGAGTTCAGGTGCAGAACCATTTTTTGAATCTTTCTTAGCGTTTCATCTGTTATGATTACATAAACAAAACACTTGAAGAAGCGTTAGCGGGCAGTTTCTATTCATAATAACTCTTGAAGAAGATACACAAAGTAGGGAGGAGTTTCAAGAATAGAACCGTTTGAGATCATCCCCGCTCCAGGTGTGTGGTATATCCTCTCCTTCGTATGTCTGCAAGCGGTAAGCGCCACTCTTTAATGCTTCTTTGACAACAAAAGGGCCCGCCCAATTTGGATTAAGCTTTCCAGTTGAACCAGCTCTTGCAGCAGCCTCAATCTTCTTTAGAACGAAATCTCCCACTTGGAAGTGTTTGATCCTCACGTTCTGATCAAAGTAGCGGGCCATCCTTCTTTTGACCTCTTCCTGTCTTATGGCTGCCTGATCTCTGATGGCCTCGACGTGTTCCAAGCTGAACCTCATCTCTTCATTATTCAACTAAAGACAGTCCTCAACGCCTTCTCTCGCAAGCAGAACTCTGGGTGACGGGACTTCAAACTCAACAGGTATAAGTGCTTCTGAGCCATGAGAAAGTTTGAATGGAGTCTCCCCAGTTGTGGATGATGCCGTTGTCCTAAGGGACCAGAGAACTGATGGAAGCTGATCAGCCCAGCTGCCCTTGAGATTCTGTACTTTCTTTTTGAGCAAATTGAGGATCTGCTTGTTGGCTGCTTCTACTTGGCCGTTGCTTCTGGGATGATGAACTGATGCAAACCGCAGCTCTGTTCCGATCTGCTTGCAAAAATCTATCATCTCGGAGTTGTTGAACTGTGGCCCATTATCAGTGATTATAGACATTGGAATTCCATGTCGGCAGACAATCTCCCCCCAAATGAAGTTTCTGACGACCTGAGTAGTTGTCTTTGCCAATGCCTTGGCTTCGATCCACTTGCTGAAATAGTCGATCATTACGATGATGAAACGTCGCTGACTGCTTGCCATGGCAAAAGGACCGAGGAGGTCCATTCCCCAAACTGCGAAGGGCCAAGGAGTTGCAATCGATCTGAGGGACTGAGCTGCTTGGTGCTGAAGTGGAGCAAACTTCTGGCACTGAAAACACTTTCTGGCATAGATCTCAGCGTCTCTCTTCATAGTGGGCCAGAAATATCCTTGTCGCAGGATTCGTTTTTCAAGAGTTCTTGCTCCCGAGTGGCTTCCACACTCTCCTGAGTGAACCTCTTGCAAAACAGTGAAAGCTTCTTCTTCTGAAACACACCGGTCCATGGTAGAGAGAAAAGTTTTTCTGTAGAGGACTCCCGCCACTAGGGAGTAATGAGCTGCTTTTATTCTGAACTTTTTCTTATCTCTGACTGTATGATGATAATCTCCTGTTGACAGATAAAGGATGAATGGGTCCATCCAAGAGGCACGTTGGTCTACTTGCATCAGATCTCCTTCCACCACTGCCGGGCGGAAGAGCTCGGAAGTTGTCCCTCCTGAAAGCATCCCATGCTTGGAAAGAAAATCGGCCTCCTCATTTTCTGTTCTGGGGATGTGCTCGATAGTAAAGCTCTTGAACCTGCCGACCTCTATCTTCACAAGAGCTAGATATTTCTTCAAGATTGGCTCTCTTGTCTCAAAGTTACCGAGGACTTGTGACGCCATCACCAGAGAATCGGTTTTGATGTGAACATGATCGATTCCTAGTTCTCTTGCGAGCCTCAAGCCTGCTAGCAAAGATTCATATTCAGCCTGATTATTTGTTACTGGAAAGTAAAATTTGATGGCCTGCTCCAACTTGACTCCGTTTGGATTGATGAGAACCACTCCTGCTCCAGAAGAATTTCTGCCTGAGGCACCATCAACATAGATGGTCCAAGCCAAAGGTGACCTTTCTGCCTGATCAGAACTGGACTCTGGCATGTCGATTAGAAAATCTGCTAGGACCTGAGCTTTAATGGCCGTCTTGGGCACATATGAAATTTCAAATTCGCTCAACTCTATTGCCCACTTAGCTAGTCTGCCAGAATGTTCAGGTTTTTCCAACACACCCTTCAAAGACTGATCTGTGACAACTTGAATTGAATGTGCTTGGAAGTACGGGCGGAGCCTGCGAGCCGACATGACTAGCGCCAAGGCTAACTTCTCCAAAATTAGATACCGCGTCTCAGCACTCTTCAGAATATGGCTAACATAGTAAATTGGAAATTGCTTTCTGCCCTCTTCCCGAAGAAGAACGGAGCTGACGGCCTCGGGGCCAACCCCTAGGTACAAGAAAAGAATCTCTCCTAGCCGAGGACTCTGAAGCAGGGGTGCTGAGGTCAGTTGCATCTTTAACTGCTCAAAAGCTTTGGAGCATTCTTCCGTCCACTCAAACTTGGAGGCTCCTCAGAGAGTTTTGAAGAACGGAGCACTCCTATCTCCAACCCGAGAGAGAAATCTCGCAAGGCCTGCCAGCCTCCCCCCTAGCTGCTGAACTTCTTTAGGTGAACGAGCGGCAGGCATGTCAAGGATGGCTCTCACTTTATCAGGATTGGGGGCAAGTCCTTCCTGAGTAAGGAGATGACCAAGAAACTTCCCCTTACTCGCCCCAAACGTACATTTCAAAGGATTGAGCTTCATTTTATACCTACGCAGAGTAGCGAACGTCTCTGCTAGGTCTCTCAAGTGCAGCGAAAACGACTTACTCTTAATCAAGAGATCGTCTACATACACTTCTAGGTTCCTCCCCTTCTGATGGTTAAACATACGATCCATCATCCGTTGGTAGGTTGCACCGACATTCTTAAGCCCAAAGAGCATCACAAGGTAGCAATAACAACCATCATTAGCTATGAACGACGTGTGAGGAATGTCAGGCTTATGCATTCTTATCTGGTGATAACCAAAAAACGCATCTAAAAAACTCATGTAAGAGTACCCTACCGCGGAATCAACTAAAGAATCTATCTGAGGCAAGGGGTAGCAATCTTTAGGGCATGCTTTATTAAGTTTAGTGAAATCTACACACATTCGCCACTTTCCTCCTGGTTTCTTAACCATTACAACATTAGAAATCCAGGTAGGATATTGAATTTCTTTAATAAAATTTGCTTTGAGGAGTTTTGCGACCTCCTGCCTTATTGGTTCAACAAGCTTTGTAGCCATGTCCCTCTTCTTCTGTTGTATGGGCTTGCAGCCGGGATCAATGTTCAAGTGATGGCAAGCAACATCAGGATCCACTCCCGGCATGTCCTCTGCTGACAAGGCGAAGACATCCAGGTTGTTTAGCAAGCAGGAAATGTAGCTCCGAGTTGATGGAGAGCTTCCTCTCCTCCCCCTCAGCAATGGGGACTCCTTGCGTCACCTGGGCAGGTTCCAGGTGAGCACCTTCATCAGTAGCGATTTCTGAACTGAGGGGGGCTTCTGCAGCTTCTGTTGGAGCAAGGGAAAGGCTGGCTTTAACCATGTTGACAGTACGGACATAACACTCCCTTGCTCTTCTTGGGTCACTCCTGACCCGGCACATCCTTCCATCGGCAAAGAACTTGATGGCAAGGTGGTAAGTGGAAACCACCGCTTGATACTTGTTTAACAGGGGCCTGCCGAAGATGGCATGGTAGCTGCTGGGGGCGTCAACCACTATGAACTGTATCTGCTTAGTCGACCATCCGAGCTTCACGGGTAGGATGACGCTGCCCTCTACTTCCTTTCTCTCTCCCGAGAAACCATAGAGTGGCCCCTCAGTGGAAAGCAGAGGCTTTCCGGTCCTCAGGGCCTCAAAGGTAGACTTGAACAGGAGGTTGACTGAACTCCCTGTGTCAACAAGAATTCTATCGACCGTGAAGTCTCCAAGCACAGCCTTGATTACAACTGCATCATCAAATGGATTGGTTGTTTGAGGTAGATCTTCTGGACCAAAGGTGACGACTTCTCTTGGAGGAGCAACAGAAGAAGAGGCCACCTCTGCATGGGTGATCCTTGAAATTGAAGATTTCCGGGTGGACTCGGTCCCGGCTCCACCATGGATGAAGAAGAGGCGTCCTAGAACCCCTTCATCATCTCCATCGAAGCACTCCACCAGGACGTTGATGGGGCCCCAGACGGCCCTCGTCCTCTACATCCACACATTCTTGGTAGGCCTCAGCTACCTCTTTGCCTTTCGAGGTGGATGGCTTTGAAGAGGAAGGAGAATCCTTCTTGGCCAGGTCAATCTTGCCCTCGGCAAGCAACTTCTCTATCAGCGTGCGAAGGGCCTTGCAGTCCTCAGTCAGGTGGCCCTTTTCTTTGTGGAACTGGCAATATTGTGCGTTATTTCTCGGCTTCCACATTTTCTGAGGCTCTTGCCTCTTTTCTTCTGATCTCCTTTGCAAGATCTGGATGACTTCGTCAAGGTCCAGATCTGCAGCGTCCTCCATGGGGCTTTCATCAAATTGGATCGGAGCAGGGAAGGCTGCTTATTGGAGGATGGGTAGAGCTTGCAATGGAACGGCGGGAGTGGCGGCCAACGGCAGTCTCTGCTCATGAAACTGTTGATGGCCTTGGAAAGGTTTCTTGTTGCGGAAGTTTCTGCCTCTTTGAGACGGAGGCTGGAAGTCTCGGCGAGGGGGCTTGCCACGAGAGGAAGAAGCGGAGTCATCCCTTCCTTCAGCCTTAGCTGTCAGGGATGAGACATAAGTTGGATTTGCATTTTCTCCTTCTATGAAACGGTTGACCATGGCGATCAACTCCTGATAAGTCTCAGGTTCCTTGGTTGTTGCTTTAAACTTCAGAGGGCCTTACCGGAGGCCATGGATCAAGGCAACCTTATAATAATCGGGGTTTACATTCCTGACCCCTTGGATTTCTCTCTGAAAGCGATCAACGAATCGCGCCACCGATTCGTTATCCCTTTGCTTTATTTCAAATAGGGCAGCTGGCCCATTCTTCCTTTTCCTTGAGGTAGCAAACCTCAGCAGTAACTGGCTACGGAGCTCTGCAAAAGAAGAGATTGTGCCCGAAGGCAGCTCGTAGAACCACTCTCTCGCTTGTCCTTCGAGAGTGGTGACCAGCAGTTTACACTTAATTGCATCTGAGAGGCATCTCAAAGCAACTGCCCCCTCAAACGTCTGGAGGTGAGAAACTGGATCTGTCGCTCCTGAATAGAAGGGGATGCGAGGCTCCCTGAAGTTGCTCGGGGCCGATTCCCATCGGATTCGGTCGACAAAGGGAGACGGGGTCTCGAACTCTGCGGGGTAGAATGGGCGGACTGGAGCCGGGGAGTCCGCGGGCTCGGCGGACTGGCGGTCAGCAAAATGGAGCTGGCGGGCTGGAGTGCCCCTGGCAGCTTCTCTGAAGAAATCCCTGAAAGCAAACTGTTCCTCCTGAGGGCGCAGAGGGGCCGCAGACTGAGCAGGGTTCCGAGTAGTTGCTGACGACTGCCGAAGCGGGGTTCGACGAGCTGGGGTCTGGCGGACTGGCGAATTCGCTGGGTCCGCTGCGGCCTGAGGAGCAAGCCGCTGGGCAAGTGCGAGCAGAGCTTGGCTGATTGCGTCGAGACGCTGGTCAGTCTGCTGGCGGGACTGCTCGGCCTCAAGGCGAGCTTGTTCAATCGCGTCCCAAAGAGAGTCCTCTGAAGAGCTGGAGCGGTCTGAGGAGCGGGCTCTGCGGTCTGACATTTCCGTCCGTTGGTTTCAAAACACTACTCGGATCTGAAGGTCGCGTGTTAACTGTTGATGCACGAAAATACAGAGGGGGGTCAAGCACCACCAGCTAACGGTTCGAACACCGGGGAATAGAGAGACTGCGAGTAGGGATCTACTAAGCGGATAAGGGCAGGAAGAAGAGCAGGGCCGTGAACCACGGCAACAACAGACTTCGCCCGTCGCGGCCTGAATGCCTCTCTTGCGACGGGCTTTCCCTTGATTGAAGAAGAATTTGGTTACAAGTGAAAGGAAAGGCTGAAAAAGAGCAGAGCGAGGGGGAGTCCGCAAGGCACAGGATTCAAGTCCGCAGCCTGTAACAAGTAGGCTCCTGGGTCCGAGTCAGCGTGCCTTGGGTGCACCACCTCCCCCCTATTTATAGGATAGGGGGCCTGCCCAAACAGGCAGGGCTAAAATAACCGGCTGCCCAGGGTACATGAGAACTGGGTAGCGGTGACGGGAAGCAAAAAGGAAGAGCACGCCAGTCCGCATAGAAGGGGCGGACTGGGCTCGCGGACTAGAGCTTCCACTGCTGCTGGGCGCGCCCGCTGGAGGGCAGCGGCCTGGGCGGACGAGACACTGCGTCCGCCGCTGTAGAACCTGATACCCCAAGTGCTGGCGGACTGAGCGGACAGGTCCTTATGTCCGCTGCTGGGGTACCATGTCCAATTGGTAATATTGCCGGACTGGGCGGACTGACAAATCTCGTCCGCGCCTGCTGAAAGCGGGGCTTTGGAATCTTGTAGTATGTTGCGGACTGAGGGGTTAATAATGGCCATGTTCCCTGGCCGTGTCCTTCTCTGGATATATTTCGACGAACTCAACTCGACACGACGACACACGGGTAGGGACACCCCCGTGTCGTTACCCGTGTCATACAATTCGTCGATCTCAACACGTAGTTCGTTGATCTCGACACTCTCTGTCGAGTGTAACCCGACACACATGGGTAGTGACATGCCCGTGTCGCTACTTATGTCATATGATGTCGACACACCTCGTCGATCTCGACACGCCTCGTCGAGTTCAACTCGACGCACACGCAAACGGGTAGGGTCACGCCCGTGTCTCTGCCCGTGTCACTTCACACGGGTAGTGACACAGTAGTGTCACTACCCATGTCCTTCTCTGGACATACTCAAGTATTCGACTCAAGAGCTGGCCACTCCCACACGGGTAGGGACACACCCGTATCTCTACACGTGTACTATGCTTGACTGATTTCTCCTCCTGTCCACATGTGCTGCCCAGTTGTCAGCACTCCCCATGAACCCTAGTCAGTTCTCCTGACTCAAAAACACGCACGAGGGGCCTAGTGCGGTTCGGGACGTTACAATATAGAAATATCTAGTTCTGAATTTGAGGTTATGCTAGATAGAATGGGTCATTCCCAGGGAAACCTTAATCACCTATTGAAAAAGAATCTTTCTATAGAATACAAGTTTTTAAGAGATGTTGTTGGGAAAGTTCTTCTCATCAAACACTCTGCCCATGATTATGTTACCAGGCACCAATTCCTCTTGATGTGTGCTCTGGTGGATCAGAAAACTATAAACTGGGGGAAAATGTTATTTGATTCAATTAAAAAGAAGATTAATAAGAAAGTTGTTAGTTATGATAGAATTCTGGGAATTTTCCTCCAAACCAAATATACAGAAGTTCTGGTCTAACAAATTGTGCATATCAATGCATCCAAAAGGAACATGACAAGGATAAGGAGCAATTTGAAAGAATACACTCCAGTAAAAGATGGACCAAAAGTAATCTTTGGTGGTTCAAATGAGTGGTAACAAAGGGATATGGTAAGATCACCAATGACATAGTCACCATCTCTAAGATGTCTTATGTTGAAGGGTTGCAACATAACCTTATAAGCATAAGTCAGCTCTATGATCTTGGCTATGTTATTGTCTTCCATAAGGATGAGTGGCAAATTAGGAGGTCAAGTGATCAAGAGGTCATCTTGATAGGCACTAGGAGTGGAAATGTTTATTGCTTAAACTTTCTATGTTTAGATACAGACTCTCCTATCTATCTAGTGGCAAATGAGAAAGCCCCCCATTGTGTCCTATGGTATAAGAGGCTGACCTATATAAATTACAATACTATTGGTAAGCTCTTTAGTCAAGAGTTAGTTAGGAATGGTCCAAGTGTGAAGTGCTCCAAAGAGGGCATTTTTTCTCCTTGCCAAAAGGGCAAGCAGACAAAAGCCTCCTTCAAGAGCATTGGGACCAAAGATTCTGTGAGGTGCCTATACCTCCTACATATGGACTTATTTGGTCTTATGCTAGTTCATAGTCTTGGTAGGAAGGTCTACACCCTTGTGGTGGTTAATGACTTTTCCAGGTTTTCTTGGGTATTCTTCCTAAAGAGAAAGAGTGAAACCCTTGATATCTTCACTAAGTTTGTCAAGCAAATTCAGAATGAGCTAAACATCTCTCTGGTCAAAATCAAAAGTGACCATGAGACTGAATTCCAATCTGATAGCATGACAAGATTCTGTGAACAACATGGGATTCATCAAGAATTCTCTTCACCTAGGACACCCTAACAAAATGGGATTATTAAGAGGAAAAATAGAACTCTCATAGAAGCTGGAAGGACCCTAATGAATGACACATCTTTCCTAGAATATTTTTGGGCTGAGGTAGCCAACACTACATGTCATGTCCTCAATAGAGCCTCTATCACCAAGAACCTCAAGAAAAATCCCTATGAGATTTTGAAAGGCAGAAAACCAAACCTGAGCTATCTCAAAATCTTTGGTAGTAAGTGTTATATGCTTCATAATGGAAAGTCCTATGTGACTATGTTTGCTGCCAAATCCTTTGATGGAATTTTTGTTGGGTATAACAATCATAGCAAAGCCTAAAGTATCTACAAATTGAAAAGTCAAGTTGTAGAAGAATCAGTTCATGTAGTCTTTGATGAGTCTACTATGATTAATAGGGAGCTGCCAAGCTCCTCTTATAGTGCTGCAGGTATAAAACAGAGAATGGACAAACTGACCATCAAGGAAGCATCACCAATTATACAAGATGAAGTGGATAATCTAGAAGATCTACCAGGTACATTGGGAGTGGAGCAAGATCAATAATATGCTGATCCTAAAGCTGAACCTATTGCTACAAAAAGACTGCCACCAGTAGTCAGACACATAAGAGATCATCCATCATACCAACGCATTGGCGAGGCAAGCCATAGAGTAATAACAAGGAGCAGAAGTCAGAACACAGCCATGTACTCAAGCTTTCTCTCACAAGTAGAGCCCAAGAAGTTTGAAGATGCCAATACAGATCAGCATTAGATGAGAGCTATATAGGAGGAACTGAACTAGTTCAAGAGGTGCAATGTCTGGAAGCTGGTTACCAGACTACAAGGACATATGTCATTGGAGTAAAGTGGATCTACAGAAACAAGCTTGATGAAAATGACATTATAATCAAAAATAGAGACAGAATAGTAGCTAAGGTGTACAAGCAAGAATAAGACATTGAATTTGATTAAACCTTTGGCCCTGTAGTAAGATTGGAGGCCATCAGATTGTTTCTTGCATATGCTGCACACAAGGGATTCAAGGTCTACTAGATGGATGTGAAGTCAGCCTTCCTGAATGGTGACTTAAAAGAGATAGTCTATGTTGAGCAGCCTCCAAGTTTTGTAGTTCCTAACTCACCTGATTATGTTTATAGACTTAGGAAAGCTCTATATGGGCTGAATCTAGCCCCTATAGTATGGTATGAGACTTTGTCTAGTTTTCTCATTGAGAACAAATTCTCAAGGGGGAAAATAGACAAGACCCTATTCCTAAGAGAATCTAAGGGGGAGGTCATCCTAGTTCAAATCTTTGTAGGTGACATCATCTTTGGATCTACTGATGACAACCTCTGTAAAAAGTTTGCTAAACTTATACAAGGGAAGTTTGAGATGAGCAGTATGGGTGAACTTAAGTCCTTTGGCCTCCAAGTAAGACAGACTGATGATGTCTTGTCCATATCCCAATCTAAGTTCACTAGGGAGTTGATAAAGAAATTTTGCATGGAGAACTCCTCCACCATGAGTACTCCCATGGGGTCAAGTATGCCTGTAGGCAAAGATGAGGCAGGGAAACCTGTTGATGAAACTTTGTATAGAGGAATAATTGGCTCCCTTCTATATCTGACTATAAGTAGGCCAGACATCATGCATGCTACATGTGTTTGTGTCAGTTATCAGGCTTTCCCTAAAGAATCTCACTACTATGTAGCTAAGAGAATTTTGAGGTATCTTAATGGCACTCCAGATCATGGCTTATGTTACCCTAGGAATGGGGAGTTTGAACTAACATACTATTCAGATGCAGACTTTGCAGACTGCAAAGAGAATAGGAAGAGCACATCTAGCACCCATCAGTTCTTGGGAGGGAGAATTGTATCTTGGAGCTACAAGAAACAAACCAGTGTTACAATATCAACTGCAGAGTTAGAGTACATCTCAGTAGGTAGCTGCTATGCTTAGTTGTTGAGGATCCAGCATCAGCTTCAAGACTACAACCTCTAGATAAGTAGAACTCCTCTATTCTGTGATTCTACTAGTGCAATCTCAATTGCTAGGAATCCTGTCTCCCATAGAAGGACTAAGTACATAAAGATTAGATATCATTTTATTAGGGAGCATGTGGAATGTGAAGACATCACCCTTGAATTTGTTCCAACAGACAAGCAAGTGCCTGATATATTAACTAAGCCACTAGATGAAACCAAGTCTAACACCTTCAAATTTGAGTTGGGTATGTTAAACTTAGTATAGCTTCAGTTGCTCCACATCTGGTTGCAAGCTATTTGGTATTTTGAAGATGAATTTGTTCTTTAAAGAAATGAAGATTCTCCAATTGAGGGGGAGCATGTGCAGCACAACTCCAACAGTTCACTACTGCCTATTTGAGGGGGAGCAGATGATAAGAGTTCTATCTGCTATTTGTTGAAGTCAAAAAGGGGGAGGAAAGGATGATCAGAGATGATGATCAGATGATCAGGTTCAAGTATGGTAGCAGAAAAGAGAGTGTGGTAACTATAGATCTTATAGTTTTTATTCTTATTGTTGCACAGTACTGTGTAAGTCAACTCACTCACGTGCTTAAGAGTTTTGACTTTCTCAAATAGGGGGAGATTGTTGGTTCCATTGCCCACAATGTCTTAGATTTGAGGAAGTCAATCTTGTCAATAATATATATATAGTTGTAGTTGGCAGTGATGGGGTAGGTAGCCTAAGTGGCTAAGTCAGGTAAGTTCTTACCTAAGTGGTGGAAAAACAGAATCTTTATAAGTCCACAGGCATTGAGTGAAGATCATTCACTTAATGCCAGATGACTTATAACTCTGAGTAAAGCCTATTTAGTCAAAGCCATAAAGTGGCAAGCTTCGAATGTGGATAAGTCCACAGGCATTGAGTGAAGTCAACTCACTCAACACCATATAGCAAAAGGCTGTGAGTCAGGCTAATACAGTCATAGCCTAAAGAGAAATGAGATGAATAGTGGCTAAGTCCACAGGCATTATGTGTAGCTCACTCACTCAATGCCATAGATTCACAATTGTTGATTAGTTGAGTTCAGAGTTTGTCGAACTAAGCCCTGAGTTCATCGATCTAAGATTCACTTATTTGTCAAGCTGAACTCTAAATTCGTCGAACTGAGTTTTTACTTATTCGTCGAGCTGAGCTCAAAGATCGTCGAACTGTGTTCTCAGTTTGTCGAACTTAAACTGATTTCTAT
The DNA here is from genome assembly GCA_039583875.1 of Platanthera guangdongensis. Taxonomy (NCBI): domain Eukaryota; kingdom Viridiplantae; phylum Streptophyta; class Magnoliopsida; order Asparagales; family Orchidaceae; genus Platanthera; species Platanthera guangdongensis. Next base: position 105,207,474 of record CM077150.1, read on the forward strand.
AACAGAAAATCTGGCTAAGCCAGAAAGCGTTGAGTGAGGCGTGCTCACTCAACGCTCTCAACACCATGATACAGATTTAGTTTAAGCAAAAAGCATTGAGTAAGGCATGCTTACGCAACGCTCTCAACACTTAAGATGCTAAAGAAGCAGAAATGGCTAAGGCAGAAAGCGTTCAGTGAAGCATGTTAACTCAATGCTCTAAATGCTTAAATTGCAGAATGTGGTTAAGGCACAAGGCATTGAGTGAAGTATGTTCACTTAACATCCTCAATGCCATGCATGTAGAAGAGGTTGCAGAAAGGGTTAAGGCAAAAAACATTGAGTGTGCATTACTCACTCAACATTGTCAACGCATAAATAGACATATTTGTCTAAGTACATTGGCGTTGAGTAAAGCTCATTCACTCAATGCCTATTCTACTGATGCTCAATGTTGGCCAAGTCCACAGGTGCTGACATCAGCAAAATCGACAAAGTCAACCATATTCAAATTATGAGCGGCAAAGCCACAATACATGATAAAAGGCATCGCAAGCCTACTGTACGACAGATAGACATTAAAGTAAGGCATAGCTGGAAGCTGCAAGTGAGACCCACTGATCTCTAAGAGCCGTTGATCAGCAAACTACAAAAGGATGAGATGGATCAAGACACATGATGACTTTTAGAGAATCATCAACTTCAAAAGTTAGCAGCCGACTTCATCTTCTTCGCCATTGCTGCATGCAAAAAACTTGAAGTTCTCCTGTAAGAAAAAGTTTAGATAGTGCAGTCTCCATCAGCCACAACAGAATAAAAAATAGTTCTGAAGAAAGAAGAACCTTCAGCCTTCGGCAGGTTCAGTTAGCTGCTTGAAGACTCAAGATAGATAGATCTTTAGCCTTCTTGATGCCGGGTATATCCTAGAGATTCGTCACGGAGGCCACGACAACGCTTATGACACGATCTACACTCTCTATTCCACACGTTGACGAAAACGCAGCCACAACAATTATTTTATTTATCGCTCGCGCTAACGATACGGATCGTCGTTCCGCAAATAGATCGAGTGTTGGCTATAGGCCAAACTCTTTCCGGCTAAATGGGATAATCTTGATCCCGAACGAGCTTTTGGGTTGTACCAAAATAGATCCACCAAAAACAAAATGATTCGAAAGATGGTAGGATCTATCCCAACAAAAAGTTAGCGAGGATCGCCAATCCTCTTACGAATCTTTCGGAAATCCAAACGAAAAATACCGATCTATTAGGGGATTAACCGCGAAGAAAAACGAATCGGAAAATAACGCAAAATTCGTCCACCACAAGAACTATCTAGAGAAAGAAAACTCTTGGTAGAAATTTTCGTTACCCCTCTCGGATTTGTAGATCCATGATGCATGGATCCACCAAGTTTGTTCGCTCCTCCGTTGAAAGTCCACGGGAAGCGCGCTATGGATGACGAACGTGCTAATCTCCTTCACTTCACGCCGTGGAGGAAACCCCTATCTTCTTCCTTGCAAACAACCTCTCATGCATGGGCCAAAGTATCCTTGGAGAGAGAGGATCTCGGGTGGCCGTGAGCAAGAGGGAGAGGAGAGTCGCCGAGCGCTAAAGAGAAGGGGGCGGCCGAGAGCAAGGGGAAGAGAGGAGATGGCCGAACTCTTGAAGGAGGGAGCCTTGAGGCCGGCGGTTTGGAGGAAGGAAGAAAGAGGGGGGCGGCTCGGAGAAGAAGAGAGGGAAAATATTATGGTTGGCAAAATTCAAGTTTTGATTTCAATTTCATTCTACCATCAAATGAAAAGTTCAAGGCCTTATATAGGCTTACATCTCAAAGAAAATAACAAGTGGCTAAAGTCACACCACATAAAGAAAATGCAGAAATTAAATAAAGTTTTTTTTTAAAGAGCCATCATGAAACGGCTATTAGCACACCAAAGCTAAAATATCAAATATGAGTCTTGTTGCGAGGGCGAAGCTTGTAACCATGACCGCTACGACGTCGCACGTCCTTTGCCGACACATCTTCAACATAGTCATTCCCAAGTTGGCCGTCCTGGTGGCCGTCGTCATCACCGTCGCCATCACCGTCGCCATCACCGTCGCCATCACCGTCGCCATCACCGTCGTCATCAATCCTACGCCGCTCAAAAGGACTCATCTCCGATGAGCGGGCTGAAATATAACGGCGTACGAGGTCCGCGTCAAGAAGATCCACCTGTGCAGCAGAGAGACAAGAGTCGTCCGAAGCCGTACGACCACGCCAACGAACCAAAAACCTGTGAGTGTCGCCGTCGGGAGTGGGAAACACATCATCCTGCAAAATCCTGTCAGGCAAGAAATCAGTCCGGGGAAACCTCGGAAAAACGTTAGGTGAAGCAGAAAAACAAGTTTCATCAACAATAGACAGCATACCTCCCGTAGATTTCGAAGGAGAAAGCGATCCAGAATTGAGCTCACCCCCCCACCCCATTAGATTGTATAGTGGAATTATTAAACGGAGAGACAGACAGTTCATGTGGTGGAGCAACAAAAAGCGTTAAATCCGAAATGTTAAACACAGGGGAGATTCCCCAATCAACGGGTAATTCTAACAAATAAGCATTTTCGCCTAATTTCTTCAAAATTCGAAAAGGACCGGCTTTCTTGTTCGCTAATTTTTTTATGGTGCCCGAAGGCATCCGTTCAGGGATAAGACGAACCATAACCAAATCGCCAATGTTCAAGGAGACTGCTCGCCTATGTACGTTAGCATTCGATTGATAGATAGAATATTGCTTAGCTAACGTCTTGCCAATATGCTCATGGAGAGTGTGAACATGTGAAGCGAAGTCCTGTGCAAATTGACTTAACTTCAAAACATACCATGGAATCACTAGCAGTCCAAAAACATACCATCGCCATGGAATCACTAGCAGTCCAAAAAGAAGCCTTACCAAACGCAAAGCGGTCAGATGAACGGTCCATCCTAGGAACAATATAGTCAGATCTATGAAAAGTAGCGGAAAGACCGAACGCGACAACTAACAAATCGCTCACACACATCCGTCTGGGTAAGTCGAATGGGGAAGCTGGATAAATAAACATCTCCAAATATCTCGGGCTAGAAATGACAAGCTCGTTCCCTAACAAGTCATCTAATCGAGTCAAGTGAACCGGAGGAGGAGTCGACATGGGCGATTCCGGAGGAGGAACTAAATCATACTCACCATCAAAACATGGATTTAACGTCCAAGAAAAATCCTCCGGGTGCAAGCCATCAAAATCAAAGGAAAAATCAAACAGTAGATTCGTCCTTACCGAAAACTCAGCCGGATCGTCATCATCTAACTCACTATCAGATAAACATTCATCACGGGGTGACTCTACCAAATCAGTCGACATGTCTTCCAACCCACTAGATAATTCGTCCAAATCAGAATCAGTATTGGTCTCAAAAGTAGGAAAGATCGTACTCGATAAAATTCCTAATCCATTTTGGGCTTCTGGCGAAGGAGCTAACATCAAAGAAATGTTTATCGGGTCCTCAGTGCTACCGTCATCCACAAATAGCCTTCGCACACAGGGTAACTCTTCCAAAACATCACATCCTTCGCTAACCAAATCTTCCCACGAAGTAGGTACATTGTCTAAATCATGATGGAGGGTTGGGCAAATCGAATCCCGGGAAGAATCTAAATTACTATGACCCTCAAGCAACGATGATAATATCAATGAACTATCTCGCGGATGTGCACCACTAAGATTATCCCAAGATAAACATCCATCCCAAGGTGACTCTTCCAACACCGTTGAACCATCGACCAAACCGGGATCAATCATTATAATATTGTGATCCTCACTCGCACTGATCCGACTGGATTGACCTACCGGGGAAGCTAAAGAAATGGGCACCTCAATATGTTCCGGGCTAGAAGGAACTAGCTCGCGTTCAAGCAGGTCATCACCTAAATCAGTAATAGGTAAGCTCTCAACATAGGGTGACTTAGCCGGAATGTATTCTGACTCAGGGTCATCAGAAGACTCCATAAATGTCAAGGGAGACGCCTCAGAAACATCGTCGAAAGAAAGAGGAGACGATTCCTCAGAGGAGAAATCCTCGTCTAGGTCACTAGGGTAACCAAACTCCTCATCGTCACTCAAATCGCCAGCGTATTCAACCTCGTCCTCAGTGACAGGCACAGTCCTAGACATCGTCTCAGACTCAACAAGAGAGTCAACGACTAATTCAGGCAACTTGGGGAAAGACTTAAAAGCGTCTATGGCCGTAATCAGGGTAGGATACTCAATATAGCCATGGTCAGATACGCCGCTAGACTCACAAGTCGTAGTCGTCTGTCTGCCCCTACAGATAGGAATACTCTCACCCCGCGGGCTCATGACAGTCCTCGCAGTCACATGTACCGAACTCGAGATAGGGGATCTCACTATTTCCTTTCCTCTATAGGTAGGTGCAGGTGTGCTGTGGGTAGCTCCCCCAGCCATGGGAAAGGATCTGTCCTGGGTGAATAGGTCACCCCTATGATCAGGCTTGGATAAGGTGCCATAACTATACTGGTTAGTGGATGTCGGGCTAGTAGTAAGGTAGTAGGGGGAATCAAATTTCTCCGAGAGTATTCTTCGCATGTGGGGCCAGGAATATGGATAGCTACCAGCTCCGCGCTCTTCGTTCAGCCAAAACACACAGGCTCGACCTCTTAACCGCTCTCGGACTACATTAACCTTTTGGTAGTCGCCCAATTTGTTATAATCAAAATAGGTTTCTACCCCCTCAAGCCAGTATCTAAAATACTTGGGATCCCCATAACCATCATAGGTAGAAATATTAGTGTGTAGATAAGTCAGGGGATGATTGGAAGCGTTAACGTCGAAAGCCATTTCAGGGTGAACCGGAGAGGACACTCGATCCGGATTTTATGCGAATGCAAAGAAAGGGTACCTGAACAACTAATTCTAGGAAAGATAGAATTATTCCCGCTTAGCCACTAAGATTATAATTATATAAAATAGATTTTCTTGCTGGAAAAAATATGAGGATTATTAAAAAAAATTTTATTTTTGAATTTTGCTGAAAATATAAAAATATAGGCCGCTATTTGCAGACCAACTATTAAATTTTAAAATAACTTAATAAAAATAATGATTTAATGAAAAATAAAATTTCTATTTTTTTTTTTGGGATTTCTTAAATTGGAAATTTTGAATTTTGAAATTTAAATTGTGAATTTTGAATTTTGAAATTTGAAATTTGAAATTTGAAATTTTGAAATTCGAAATTTGAAATTTGAATTTTGAAATTTGAATTTTGAAATTTGAAATTTGAAATTTGAAATTTTGAAATTTGAAATTTGAAATTTTGAAATTTGAAATCTGAAATTTGAAATTTATTTGTTTTTAATTTGAAGAAGGGGAGGAGTGCCAATTAGGAAATTGACGAGAACCTCCCTCTGATACCAAATTGATGTCAGGTATATCCTAGAGATTCGTCACGGAGGCCACGACAACGCTTATGACACGATTTACGCTCTCTATTCCACACGTTGACGAAAACGCAGCCACAACAATTATTTTATTTATCGCTCGCGCAAACGATACAGATCGCCGTTCCGCAAATAAATCGAGTGTTGGCTATAGGCCAAACTCTTTCCGGCTAAATGGGATAATCTTGATCCCGAACGAGCTTTTGGGTTGTACCAAAATAGATCCACCAAAAACAAAATGATTCGAAAGATGGTAGGATCTATCCCAACAAAAAGATAGCGAGGATCGCCAATCCTCTTACGAATCTTTCGGAAATCCAAACGAAAAATACCGATCTATTAGGGGATTAACCGCGAAGAAAAACGAATCGGAAAATAACGCAAAATTCGTCCACCACAAGAACTATCTAGAGAAAGAAAACTCTTGGTAGAAATTTTCGTTACCCCTCTCAGATTTGTAGATCCGTGATGCGTGGATCCACCAAGTTTGATCGCTCCTCCGTTGAAAGTTCACGGGAAGCGCGCTACGGATGACGAACGTGCTAATCTCCTTCACTTCACGCCGTGGAGGAAACCCCTATCTTCTTCCTTGCAAACAACCTCTCATGCATGGGCCAAAGTATCCTTGGAGAGAGAGGATCTCGGGTAGCCGTGAGCAAGAGGGAGAGGAGAGTCGCCGAGCGCTAAAGAGAAGGGGGCGGCCGAGAGCAAGGGGAAGAGAGGAGATGGCCGAACTCTTGAAGGAGGGAGCCTTGAGGCCGGCGGTTTGGAGGAAGGAAGAAAGAGGGGGGCGGCTAGGAGAAGAAGAGAGGGAAAATATTAGGGTTGGCAAAATTCAAGTTTTGATTTCAATTTCATTCTACCATCAAATGAAAAGTTCAAGGCCTTATATAGGCTTACATCTCAAAGAAAATAACAAGTGGCTAAAGGCACACCACATAAAGAAAATGCAGAAATTAAATAAAGTTTTTTTTTAAAGAGCCATCATGAAACGGCTATTAGCACACCAAAGCTAAAATATCAAATATGAGTCTTGTTGCGAGGGCGAAGCTTGTAACCATGACCGCTACGACGTCGCACGTCCTTTGCCGGCACATCTTCAACATAGTCATTCCCAAGTTGGTCGTCCTGGTGGCCGTCGTCATCACCGTCGCCATCACCGTCGCCATCACCGTCGTCATCACTTCTCCAGCATGTTCAGGAGTCATCTTCTGAGTTCCTCCAGCAAAATTCTTCTCTACTGTGAGGAGAGCTAGAGCAAAAATTTCTCTGCTCTAGTTGTTGACACTGAGAAATTTCTTTGTGTCAAAGTTAATTAAAACATTTTTGTTGTTGTAGGATCCTTCTAGATCTAAGCTGTAGGGCCTTGGGCCTGAGGTTTGGCAAATTTTCCTGAGCTGTAGGAGAGGGCTCCTCTCTGAGTGTAGGATCCTGCCGGTATCTGAGGTAGGTGAGTTTTATTCACTGATAAGTAGGGCAATATTGCCTGAGCTGTAGAAGAGTGTATCTCTCTGAGTTGTAGGAGCAAGGTTGCTTTGAGGTAGGGATATCCTCCATAGACTGAGTGGTAGGGATTAATTGTCTTAGGTAGGTGATACTTGTATCACTGATTGTAGGCCCATGTGGCTGAGGTGTAAGTCTTGGAGGAGACTGAGAGATCCTGAGGGATCTGAGGTGAAGCTCCTTGGAGCATTATTTTGGAGAAGTGCCTTGACTAATAGGAAGTTAGGAAGGTGGGAGGAGAGTGGATGTACCCATAATTTTGGGGAACCACTATAAAAATACTTGTGTGCTTTTCCGTGATTGTTTTCTGTTTGCAGGTTCATAAAAAACTTTCATCTATTCAATCACATAGTAACTCAAGAAGAAATAAAAGAAACTCAAAAGACCTAGACAGACCTATTCACCCTCCCTCTAGGTTGCTAGCTACCTTGAAAATAAGAACTTTCAATTGTTTGCTGCAACTTAGCTTTTGCATTAAATGCAGTACAGAAGGCGTGCAACTGTGTTTGTCATGTTCTATAGACTTCCTGCAATAATTTGAAATTCTGCTGACATCATCACCTGTGGACTTAGTCAAAAATAGAAGATTCATCATAGGTGTTGAGTGAATAGCCTTCAATCAGCGCCAAAACACTTTGTCAATTTTCTGTGCCATTAGCCGTCGAGTGATTAGTCATCACTCGATGAATTTGGACTTGGCCAATATTTCTGTTGAGGAAGCGTTGAGTGAAAAACCTTCACTCAAAGCTTTTGTCCTTAGACAAACTTTCTATTGATAGGTGTTGAGTGCGTTGAGTGAGCCTTCATCACTCAACGCATACTTGACTTTCCAGTCATCTTGATGAGACGTTGAGTGAACTGACTTCACACATCACTTCTGTACTTAGTTGATTTTTCATCTGTATGAAGGAGTTGAGTGAGATATATTCACTCAACACTTTTTGCCTTCACCTGACTTCTTGATGAGGGATTTAGTGAAGTGCCTTCACTCAACGCTTCTGTACTCAGCTGATTTCTCTATTGAGTTGGCGTTGAGTGAGCTGTCCTCACTCAACACATTTGGACTTAGACAGATTTTCTTTCTACATCTTCTGAGGTTTGACTGAAGCTTGTTCTGTTGACACTTTTTGATCTTGACATTGAGTGAACTGACTTCACTCAACACTTCTGCACTTAGCTAGATTTTTTCTCAGTTTGTCCGGCTTTGACATCATAGAGATTTACTCGATGCTTCTTTCTTCAGGCATCAAGTGAGTTGTCCTCACTCAATGCTTATGTACTTAACCAAAAATCTTCCTTGTCATTGAGGAAGCTTTGACTGTCTAAGCGTTACTCGACGCTTATTTCTTCAGCAGTCAAGCGAGTTGTCCTCACTCGATGCTTCCGTACTTAACCAAAAATCATCCTTGTCAATGTTGAAGCTTTGACTGTCTGAGCTTTACTCAATGCCTCTTGTTATATGGCCTTGAGTGAACTGTCCTCACTCAACATCTGTGCACTTAACCAAAATTCTGCTTTGTCAATAGTCAGGATTTGACTACCCAAGCTTTACTCAATGCTTCTTTACATCTGGCATTAAGTGAACTGACTGCACTCAACGCTTATGGACTTAGACAAATTTCTGTCTTATCAACAATCAGGCTTTGACTGCCCATGCTTTACTCAGTGCTTCTTGACATCTGGCATTGGGTGAACTGGCTTCAGTCAACGCCTATGGACTTAGACAAATTTCGGTCTTTCCGGCCTCCTTCCTTGTTTCGACCGATCCCTATCACTTAGACAATATGTATAATCATGGTATAGTATACAATCTACATCCATAAAACTTGAACATACATAAAACACAATTATTCTCTTAGTATTGATGGTGATGCCTCTTCAAATCTAGGGAACATTGAAAGACAATATTCCCAACAATCTCCTCCTATTTGAAAAGGCAGAATACAAAACAATACTAGGATGCATTAATACATAAAACATATCAATTAAGCAAATGTAAGCTAGCAGCTGTAGCTTGTCTAAAGTTCCCCAATTTAATGCAGTGACTTAACATGTCAAGTCATTGCACTCGTCATACCACTTGAAAGTTTCCAAATATTATGCACTAACTCATTGCTCTCCTCATACTAATTAAATCATTCCAAGTATTATGCACTGACTCAACATGTCAAGTCATGTAAAGTAATTGCTCTCCATCTCCTCCCTCTTAACTGCTAACTATCTATTTAATCTTGCTAAAGTTATACTTTAATAATAAGGCAGATAGACATCATTATGACTTGAAAACAAAAATATAGACATGTAGATTTATAATTGAAACACTTAATGTACATGAGGGATTCGACATTAAGAATTCCTAACTCAATTTTGAAAGAATTGAACTTAGCCTCATCCAAAGACTTAGTGGAGATATCAACAACTTGATTGTCAGTGTAGACAAATTCAACGAAAATGTCCTCACTTTCTACATGTTCTCTAATAGAATGATTTCTAATTTCTATAAGCTTAGTCCTGCTATCTGAGAAAGGAATCTTAGCAATAGAAATTGTACTGGATGAGTTACACTGTAAGGGTGAATGGCTTACCTTGATACTGTAGTCCTCTAGCTTATGTTGTATCCACAGAAGTTGTGTACAACAGTTTCCTACAGATATATATTTTGACTCAGCAGTTGATATAGTCATACTGGTGTGCTTCTTTATACTTCATGAAATCAGCCTTCTCCCTTGCAATTGAGAAGTTCCATCCTTGCTTTTCCTATCTTCCTTGCACCCTGCAAAGTCTCTTCTTGCTGAGCCAGATCCCTTCCTATTCTTCAACAACAAATTTGCCTCTGTCTCTAGTTATCTGATCAGCAGCAGTACAAGAGGGTTCAGCCCACAAAGCACTATCTTGATCATCACATTGATCTGCCTCTAACCACCATACTGTTCATCATACAGTCCATCTTGAATGGGGTCAGTCATGTTTTCATCTGTATACTGTTCAAGCAACAATGAACCTCTGATTACATTGGTTACCCAAACAGTAATCTCGCCCTTGATCATTGCCTTCTTCCTTAATCATTGCCTTCTCCCTTGAATAGTCCTTTCTTGATCGTTGTCTACCCCCTTTATAACTTCTTCAGATACAGCTGCAGTTTGGGAGGTTTTGGACTGATCCATCGTTTCATCCAGATAGATCACTATCCTCTGAAATTTAAATGACATTCTCATCTTCTTGAGCAGGTAGTTCTATTGGAATCTCCCCCTCAATCTCAACATTTTGCATAGGAAGTTGCTAACTTGTATCAACTATAGCTGGAGCAATCCAGCTATTCTTAAACTGATTGTACTTGCTCTCCCACAGTAGGTGCAACCATCTGGGTAGTCTATCCCTCAACCCCAACATTATCTATAGGGACATTCTGATCTTCAGTAATATTTTTCTGATCTATTTTGTGCTGGAGATACTCTAGGTAAGACTCATGCTTGTCCAGCATACTAGACTGTACTAGCTCCCCCTCAATAGGAGTATCTAGCTTGTCATTCTCCCCCTCAATATTTGCATAGATCCTGTCCACAATACTTTCAGTTACCATTTCAGCAACCTCTACTGGAATGTTCTCTGATTGGTAGTTATTGACTTGGACATTCTTTGCTGCATGCTTAGAAGATATTGAAACCAGAGCAATCTTATCTCTTTTTGTTTCCTCAGAAGAATCTGATAGCTGAGGATCATATATCTCTTCCTTACGACTCTCAAAAAAGCTGCTTCTTGTGCTTTCCTCTGTGATGAGTACAACATTATTTTTCTTTTTCTCTTGGGAAGTAGGACGAGTATCCTTGATGGTCAATTTATCCATCTTAAACTTCTCAAGTACAGATCTTAGGTCCATTCCTCACTGCAGTATGATCCTTAAGATATCTCCTTGTTCCAGTCATATGCCTGGAACAGGCTCTGTACAAGTACCATATAGTGGTATGGGCACTTGGACTATCTTGTAAAACAAGATTTAAGTTACCTTAGGACCCCAATTTTTATTAGGTCCTAGGTTCTGGTTAGCCTGAAAAAGAAATTGTCTTCCTGTAGATTTTTTGACAGTAAGACTAGCACTTACTCTGGGCACAGTTGGATTTTACCGGCAATCTAAGGCAAAATGACCCACTTTGGTACAACACCAACAATCATGAATATTGTACCTTCTTTTCTGAGCAGGTTTGGTAGTAGCTAACTGTTCAGAAGGAACAACAACTTTCTTTTTCTTATTTCTCTCAGCCATAATTTGACTGAAGGTGAGTGTTTCTGATGCAGGCTCTCATGTCGACACCGTAAAATCTACGGACTAAACATGATTGCCTCTCAACGATCAAATTCTACACCCGCACAAAGTTTCAAAGCAGCACACACGCTATGCAATTATATCAATTTGATGCTAATGTACGGGTAGCCAAACCGATTAGGATTGAATAATAGGCTATAGGACAATAATCTTTCCGGCTAAAAGGACCCACCCGGTCTGATCAAGCGATGGTTGTACCAAAAGAGATCTACCAAAATTTGCAATTCGGAAATGGTAGATCTCTCCTAACAAAAATAAAACAAAGGGTCGCCAATCCTCTCGAACTTAAATAAAATAAGGATGAACAACAAAATCAATCGAAGAAACCACGATAAATTAATGCTATCAAGAATTCAACGACAAAGTATTCTACCACAAAAATTAATCTAGAGGGGAAAACATAAAAGTAGCAAGGTTTCGTTACCAAATCAGAATGGATGATTCCGATTCACTATTTTCTGGATTGTCCTTCAACGACTCCGCCGGAGTCACGCCGGATGGAGAGAAAACTCGTCCATCTTTGTCGTTCACGCTGGAGTTGGAATCCACAAGTGGGGGATCTTTGCCTTGGCCGAATTTCACCCAAAAGAAGAGAGGTTGGTCGGTTTTGGTAGGGAATAGGGTGGTCAGATTTTGTAGGGGAAGGGGTCGGGTTTATTTAGAGAGGAAAGGTGAGGGAGGAAGTGGAGATGAGGCCGAATAGAGGGAGGAAGGAAAAGGTGGCCGGTGGCCAAAGAGAGGGGAGGAGAAAAAGGGGGGGGGGGTCGGTCGAATTTTGCCCAAGGGGGAAAAGAGAGGTAAGGGGGAAATTCAAATTTTGAATTCAAAGTTTCAATTTTTCATTCTCTAATAAAATCCTTCATAACATGGCTATATATAGCCTACACCACTCCATCTCCTCCAATTCAAAATTTAAAATGAAACTATGATGGTTATATGCACCCATCATGAAATAAAAATAATACAAAATTTAAATGCATGAAATTAAAATACTCGTGATGGTAATAGGCACCCATCATTACATGAAATTAAAAGAATAATGAAATGCTTGGAGATAAAAATACATAAATTAAAAATTGCATTAAATAGAAATTGCTAAAAATAATAATTAATAAAATATATAATTATAATTATTTAATTTATAATTATATATTTTATTTAATGGCAGCGGCAGACGTCGTGCAAAATATGTAGCGGCGATGGCAGTAGACGTCGTAGTAAAAATCCCATCCTTGAGCATGCGGCAACGGTCGTCCCAATCCACGAACTCTCTCAGATGGGGATCTATGGCGGCCGCATCAGAACGTCTCCATCAATCCTCCTCCCCTCAAAATCACTCATCACCGATGAGTGGCCCGGAAGGGAAAAGTAGACGAAAACAACATCAGCAGGTGGCAAGTCCGGCTCGGAAATCCAAGTCACAGAAGTTCAGTCATCACCCATCAACCAAAACCTGTCATACAAAAATTTTATCCTGGAAAACCTGGGAAAAGTAGTAGCAGCAAAGGAGAAAAAGTTTTATCATCAATAATCAACGTACCTCCACTGGAGATCGATGGAGATAGCGATCTAGAAACAAGCTCACCCCCAACCCACTAGAAAATGCAGTAGAACTAAACGGACAGGCAGATAATTCAAGTGGTGGAGAAACATATGACGTTAAATCAGAAACATTAAAAATAGGGGAAATACTCCAATTAGTGGGTAACTTCAAAAGATATGCGTTTTCTCCTAATTTATTTAATATCCAAAAAGTTCTAGCTCATCGATTCGCCAACGTTTTTAAAGTGCCTGAAGGCATCAGTTCAGGGAGGATATGCACCAAAACTAAATCGCCAACATTAAAGTGAGACGCTCTTTTATGTAAGTTACCATGAAATTGATAAGATGTATATTGTGCGGTTAGCACTTCACTAATGTACTTATATAAATTTTGAACATAAGAGGCAAAAACTTGTGCGAATTAACTTGACCTATAATATGGCTGTAACGAAATCAAGTCAAATGGCACTCGTACCTTAAATCCGTGCATGATATCATTTGGCGAAAAACTATCCTGTAAGTAATAAGACACAACTTGATCGTGTAATTTTTTAAAAGTGCGCCCTAAGTATCTTACTACCGTGAGGAGTGAACCAATGTGCTACGTGACTCAACCAAAATACGGAGGATAAGGGGGTTAGTTTAGGGGCCATGAGACCCTTATAATCAGAGATAATTTTCATAGTCTCCAAATTCACAGTTTTAATTATATATTTAATATTTTTCACGCTTGGCATGAAGATATGATAAGGAGAACCGCTCATCATAAATAATAGAGTTGGATGCTCCCGGATGTGAAAGGATGTTTGAGCGATATAACTCTAGGGACCCAACTATAGTCCCTAATGTGTGGAAATGAGGATCATCAAAAGGCAGTGGGTAAATGTGTGCAACCGGGTGTGGTATATAAGTATGTATAAGGGACACCACATCCAGAGATACAATTGCCAAAGAATCTGAATCAGACGTAGTTGAGGACAGAACCGTAGACGAAAATGCATAAAAATGATCAGTCAAGTGCGACACGTAGGCAGATATAGGGGTGCGGTGTACAGTCCAAATACTAGTGGGCTCAACTTAGTAATATCCATACGCTGAGACAATGCCAATGTAGGGATTAATAAAGTGGGCGTCACACAAAAACTCATTCTAGGACTACCGGTTCCGTGTCCAAAAAAGTCAACTAATGTGGGCAAATATTCAGGAGGAAGGGTCGCCAAAATCAAACCCGGGATAAAATTCAAATCAGTATAACTTTCATCCAACGGTAACAAAATCATGGAACTCTCATCCGGGTCTATATCAATAACGTCATCCAAAAGTATAACTTCCTCACTAGAAATTTTTTCCGCACTAGATATATTATCCAACTCAAAATCAGTAAAGGTCTCAGAAATATGAAAATTGAATCCGACAAAATTTCTACTCCACAAGTAGCTTCAGGCAATGGTGATAATATCAAAGAGATATCCTTTGGTTTCTCAGCACTAAAGTAATCCAAAACTAACCTTCTCTCATAAAGTAAATCATCCATAATATTAATAGGGACATCCTCATTTTCAGACTCCTCAGATAACTTAGATTCAATTACAGTGGGTGCAATCATAGGCTCTATAACGATGTTGATCGTATCCTGGAGAGGGCACTCAATACTAGGGTGATCAGACACAATGCTAATAGGGCATGTAATAGGCAACGTAATACTCTTACAGATCGAAATGTAATCATCCCATACGTTGTCTTCTAAATCACTAGGTATTCCTTCAATTTCTGACTCATCAGAATCGTCGGGCACTAACGTACATGTCAGAATACTCTCACCTATGGGGTCATCCTCAGAATCAAGAGATACTACATCTACATCAGAATCCTCATTGGTTTCAATCACAATCTTAGGAGGCTCAGTCGTCGAGTTTAACATAGGCAACACCCTAGTAGTAACATTTTTGGAGTCCAAGACATAAGACCTATTAGGAATGGTTTCCCTAAAAGTGGGTGGTGGTCCTAAGACGGACTTTCCCTTCTGACATGAGTGAGTCTTATTCTTATGAAGGTTGTGCTTCTCAATATCCAATGCAACATTAAAAGTGGTGTTTAGGTCGGTGTGACAATAATGCAGTAATTTACCATGGATGTAGGGGTTTAACCCCTTACAAAACCTAGAGAGGGTGAGCTCTGACAGCTCGTTCACACCACACCTAACCATCATATCCTTAAGAAGACTCATATACTCAGAGAATTACTTATTCCCTTATTTATGGGTAGCCACATCATCTAATATCTGCGTTCGATGGTACGTAGGGACGTACTGTTCTGTCAGAATGGTCTTCATGTCTGCCCAACCAATAGGTAATTTACCATTTTCGGCTCTCAGACGTCGTTCCTCGTTCAACCAGAATATCTTAGCTCTACCTAAAAACTTTATTCTCGCAACTCGCACCTTATCCGCGTCAGTCGATTTGTACTACTCAATGTA
Source organism: Platanthera guangdongensis (assembly GCA_039583875.1). Taxonomy (NCBI): domain Eukaryota; kingdom Viridiplantae; phylum Streptophyta; class Magnoliopsida; order Asparagales; family Orchidaceae; genus Platanthera; species Platanthera guangdongensis. The sequence continues at coordinate 105,222,775 of CM077150.1, forward strand.
GCACTCTATTTCCTTAACCCAGTTTCGGAAAACTTGGGGACACTCTAAACCATCATAAGCAGGTGCCGCACTTCTAGTGGGAGGATAAGCGTAGGGACGGTTGGCATTCCTATGGTATGAAGGCAAGGCTGGGGTATGTTTATCCACGATTTTAGCATACAAATAGTCATAACCGTCATAAGTGGGTGCCTGTCCTCTAGCATACACATCATAGGCCATTTTCTAGTGGCGACGAGACAAAAAATTCTACTCGAATCTGGTGCACATGCAATGAAATATGAACCTTACCCACTAAACTCTAGGAATGACGGAATTGTTCTCGCTTAGCAACTAGGGTATTAAATAAATGGTTTTGATTTTCTTGCTGAAAATATTATGAAGATTATTAAATATTTTTTTATTTTTTTTGCAGAAAAATAAAAATATAGGCCGCTATTTGCAGACCAAAATAAAAAATTTATAATGACTTAATAAAAATAAAATATTTTTTGATTTCTTACAAATAAAATGATGGAGAATTTCCAGAATTTAATTTTTTTGAATTTTGAGAAAAAAACTGAGAATTTTATGTTGCTATTGGTAGTCCAAAATTAAAAATTTTGTTTTAATATTTTGACATAGAAACATGCAAGTGTGTGTCAGCGAAAAGTAATAAAAGGGGGAGGATGCCAATTAGGAAATTGATGTGAACCTCCCTCTGACACCAAATTGATGCAGGCTCTCACGTCAACACCGTAAAATCTACGGACTAAACACGATTGCCTCTCATCGTTCAAATTCTACACCCGCACAAAGTTTCAACGCAGCTCACACGCTATGCAATTATATCAATTTTATGCTAATGTATGGGTAGCCAAACCGATTAGGATCGAATAATAGGCTATAGACCAATATTCTTTCCAGCTAAAAGGACACACCTGGTCCGATCGAGCGATGGTTGTACCAAAAGAGATCTCTCCCAACAAAAAGAAAACGAAGGGTCGCCAAATCTCTCAAACTTAAATAAAATAAGGATGAACAACAAAATCAATCGAAGAAACCATAATAAATTATTACTATCAAGAATTCAACGATAAAGTATTTCACCACAAAAATTAATCTAGAGGGGAAAACACACAAGTAGCAAGGTTTCGTTACCCAATCAGAATGGATGATTCCGATTCACTATTTTCTGGATCGTCCTTCAATGGCTCCGCCGAAGTAAGGTCGTAAGGAGAGAAAACTCGTCCGCCGTCATCGCTTCACACCGAAGTTGGAATCCACAAGTGGGGGATCTTTGACTTGGCCGAATGTCACCCAAAAGGAGAGAGGTTCGTCAGTTTTAGTTGGGAAGAGGGTGGTCGGATTTTGTAGGGGAAGGGGTCGGGTTTCTTTAGAGAGGAAAGGTGAGGGAGGATGAAGTGGAGATGAGGTCGAATAGAGGGAGAGTAAGGAAAAGGTGGTCGCCGGCCAAAGAGAGGGGAGGAGAAAGAGGGGGAGGGGTGGGCAAATTTTTCCTAAGGGGGAAAAGAGAGGTAATGTGGAAATTCAAATTTTGAATTCAAAGTTTCAATTTTTCATTCTCTAATAAAATCCTTCATAACCTGGCTATATATAGCCTACACTACTCTATCTCCTCCAATTCAAAATTCAAAATGAAACTATGATGGTTATATGCACCCGTTATGAAATAAAAACAATACAAAATTTAAATACATGAACTTAAAATACTCTTGATGGTTATAGACACCCATCATTACATGAAATTAAAACAATAATGAAATGCTTGGAAATAAAAATGCTTAAATTAAAAATTGCATTAAATAGAAATTGTTAAAAATAATAATTGATAAAATTTATAATTAAAATTATATATTTTATTTAATGGAAGCGACAGACGTCGTGCAAAATATGTAGTGGCGATGGCGGCGAGCGTTGTGGTAGAAATCCCATCCTCGAGCTTGCGACAACGGTCATCCCAATCCACAAACTCTCTCAGATAGGGATCAATGGCGGCCGCATCAGCAACGTCTCCATCAATTTCAGTAGAAGATCTTGGTTTTTCCTGAGATCTACCAACAGTGGTCTTCTTTGCAGAAGACATACTATTGATGGCCTCCTTCAACAACAATAACAACAGATTCCCCAGAGGAAGACACTCCAACAGAAATAATAGATATGATTGATGATTCAGATACTGACATGGGTTGTGATATATTTGCTGAAATAACCACTATTGGTGATTTTATTATAAATCCCATAGTTGATTTGGATTCTTTACTCACTTCTTTTAATTCAGTTTACAAAAATACTTTACCATGTTTTGAGGTTCAGTACTCTAAGGCTATTGTATGTTATACTGCTCCAATAAGTCCTGCAGTTGTGGATCAACTAAAGGCAAGTTTTGTAGTTCCTATGATTACATAAAATTTAGCTGTTGAAGATGTTAGTGAGCCAGTTCCTCAGCATAAGGCTTTCTTGTAACGCCCCCGGTTTTTTCGTGTTTTGTTTGACCTTTGGCTGGCGTTACGATGTCATGTTTCCGGCTCTTTGCCGTCGTAGAGCGTGGTCTTAGCTCTTAGGGTTCCTTGTGTAGCCTGGTTGTAGCCTGTTAGCAAGATTCCCCAGCTAGCCGGAGTCTGTTTGGTGACTCGGTTGGGCCTCTTAGGGAATGCAAGTGTTTTTGGCTTCGGGTGATGATATCCCGGGTTTTGTTCGTCGAATGCTAATTTCGACTTCGCAGTTGTGTTCGTAGCGTGGATTTTTAGCTGCGATGTGAATTTCATCAATTTCCGAGATGTTTCGGGTCTCGCGTCGTTTTGATATTGCGGGTAAGTAATTAATATGTATTGATTGTTTATTATTAAAACTGATGCTTATATATATAGTCTTAGGTTAGAAATTAGGGCTCAGTTCATTGTCTCTTTTCATTTTCTCTTTTTGGAAGAAGCCGCCGCCTGTACGAGAGGAAGAGAACCGCCGGCCTACCCTAGCCTTCGGACGCCAATTCCTGGAGATTTAGCGGTCGAAATTCGTTTTCGAGAGTGGATCTGGTTTGCTCTCACTTGGATCTGCATTCCGTCAGTTCCTCGGCTTGGTGCTCTGCGGCTAGATCCGAGAGTGAGGGAAGTGGCCGACCAAGCTTTTCTGGTATTGAGGCAAGTGATGTTCCCTCATCCTTGCCAAAGCTGATCCTTATTTTCTTCTTGATTAAATTTTATCTCTCTCCTGATTAGATCCTAGGTGTACGCTAGGGTTCGTCCCCGATTATACTGTGGTTAGTGTAGAGAAGTTCCAGTTAAATCTCAGTTTTTCTTGAAAGATTGTGTCTATTAGGGACGGATTTGGTACGGTTCAGGTCGAGTAGTTGCTATTGCCGATAGATGATGAAATTTTAGAGAGGGGCCTGGTTCTCGTTTTGGCTAGTTGCTGGGTCTGGCGCCAGTAGCCAGTCGGGGTGTCGACACTTGGTGTCGACACCAGCCTGTCGTGGTGTCGACACCTTGTGTCGACACCGGCCAGTCGGGGTGTCGACACTTTGTGTCGACACCGATCGCGGTAGTGTCGACACTTTGTGTCGACACCGGCCGCAGTGGTGTCGACACCTTGTGTCGACACCGGCCGCAGTGGTGTCGACACCTTGTGTCGACACCAGCGGCAGTGGTGTCGACACCTTGTGTGGACACCGGCCGCAGTGGTGTCAAAACCTTGTGTCGACACCGGCCGCTGTGTTGTCGACACCGGCCGCAGTGGTGTCGACACCTTGTGTCGACACCGGCCGCAGTGGTGTCGACACCTTGTGTCGACACCTGCCGCGGTAGTGTCGACACCTTGTGTCGACACCGGTATGTTGTGGTGTCGACACATCGTGTCGACACTAGTTGCTGTGGATGTTTTGGGTCAGGTAAGACTCGGGGTTGGTTCGGGTTATGCGTGCAAGGCCGCGTTGGTTGGACCCGATGTTTTTGCCTTGGGTTCGTGTGTTTCTTTAGGATTGTTAGTGTGACTTTTCCCTAGGGGGGGGGGTATTGGGTGTTCGACTAATTTTCTTTTGCACGCCGACTCTTGGGTTGTGGCAGGTGGTGGAGTTTTGGTGGCCTCTGGAGGGGTGGTTTTATGTGGAGAGTTGTGGCCACCGCCTTTTTTTGCCCCGGTTTGGGTTGGCGTGTGTGGGACCCTAGAGCTGCCCCTGTTTGACCCCTTAGCCCTTTTTGGATCTAGTTTTGGTTATGTATTCAGATCCATGTTTTGACCTCTGCCATTAACCCACGTGTTAGGACTGTTAGTCCGTTTCATTTTTATGGCTTTTTCTTTAGGCACATATGTATATGTCTTGATGTTGTTGCAGACTCTTTTGGTAGGGCATATTGGTTTTATTACTCGCACTAGGTGTGCTCTGCTGTGCTTTAGACAGTGCTCTTTTCTTACTGTCACCCCCTTTCTTTTGCTTATAGCAGTTGTTGCCGGGTTGGTAAACCCTTCTCATTTGTTCATAAATCTAATGCTCTATTTACCTTTTTGATTATTTTCTTGCTAAGGTGTTCTTTTCTTGAATGCCTCAGGTCCAGGTGGTAGCCAGTTCAGAAGCTAGTTCTTTTGGAGGGGCTTGTCGGTAGCCTCTTGGGTAGCTGAGATAGCTGATCCCCGATTTCTGTGAGGTAGTTCTTTACCTTTCTGTATAGACATACATACTCACCAGTGGGTTCGTGTCAGGTTGTTGACGCCCATTGGTGGCTTCTTGCGATGCTGGGTATGAATTTAAACTGCCTTTTTGCCTATTTGTGGTTGTTTACTTGCTTCTGGGAAGGATTTATGCTGGGTTGCATGTTAGATATTTTAAATCCTAAAGGCATTACTATATGTATCTCATGCATGACATATTTATAAAACCAAGACACTATTTGTGCTTAGCGTAAAAGATCATCTTTCATATATACTATATTCACTTTAGAGTCGTGCATACCATGAGTCGTCCCTCGGGGACACTTATGCTCATTTAGGGTGTCAGCTTAATTGAACCAAAAGTATTTCCTGCTGCGTATAAATATACCTTTAATTGTGGACTAGCTGATCCACCGTGCCGAGGGATACGACCTTTCTCATAACTTGTTTTCTTTCATATTAATCTACGATTTTTCCTAAAAAAAATCTAAGGTCTGGAGTTTTGCCTGAGCGTGTGCAGTTATCCCCTGCACGACGTGGCATCACGACACGTGTTTTCTCTTGCTCTGATACGATTTTATCGTTGAGAAAATGCGGGTTGTGACATTTCTCTCCACCAACATTTGGCTGGTGTGAATATCCAATGCCAAATCTTGATGATATTATGTTTGCAGACATGGAATAAGAAGAAGAAAGTGTTTAGATTGCTACAGATAGTTTTGCAGAGCCAGCAAGTCATGCACAGCCACAGGTTCCAGGAATCTCTATTGAATGCCTAAAGCAGCTGAATGAACTCTATGATAATCCTCCTAAATCATCTGATGATGATGAGGATTCTGATGATTCCAGTTCAAAGAAATCAAAGGATAAGAAGAGAAAGGCTCCTGCCAAGGCTACTCCTAGGACTAATCCTACAGCTGACATTCCTTATTATATCCTGCACAATATAACTCTCACCCCAGACACCCCAAACTGGATGAGATATTCCAAAAATGAACTAAAAGCTAGGAGGAAGAGCAGGAGATACTCTCCACCTCCTAAATTTAGGAGATGTCTTCCTCCTCCTCCTCCTGCAGCAGGATCATCTGGAAGTGCTGCTTAATTTCAGAAATCTACATCTTCTCATCATTCCCAACCTTCCTACAGCAGACAGCAGCATAGTTCTAGCAGCAGCAGCAGGCAACAACAATATCAAAAGCACAGCAGACAGTAAAAGACATCTGAAGATAATTAACTAGATAAATAAAATACTGAAAGGACTCTATCTCCAGTTTGTGATCCAGAAATGGACCCAACTCCAGAATGGCCAGATTTCAAGAATTAATAGCTCTTTCTCAAATCAGAAAATCAAAGGAAGAAGGACAAGACACCTCATAATATACTACTATGTCCTCCTACAGAAAGAAAGAGCTAGACAAATATCAAGTACATAATCTTTTTAATGTTGATGCTTATATGTCATTACATCCTGAAGCAGTTGTACCAAGAGCTGCTTCTATGATAATTTTTAGAGCAAGTGATATGAAAATGACAAAACAACAAGCTATAGATCCCAAAAGAGAAATCATCTTCGCCAGACCAGCTTCAGATGAACAGAAGAAAGATTCCAAGAAAGCCTGAAAAATTTTCTTTCTATATTTTCATTTGAACTGTTATTTGTTATTTATTCTTCACAAGGAACTGTTGTTTATATCTGCTGAATGGTTTTAAATTCTGTCAGATATTTATATTGCTTTGTGTTTTTATGTTTTTCTATTTTGTTTAGTGACCTCACCCAAATAGGGGGGGGGGATTGTTGGATCCCTAGTTTGGATTTGGGTTAGGTTCACTATTAGGTTATTGACCCTCCATGTATATCATATGGTCTAATTGTTAGTTCTAAGGTCTAGGTCAGTTTGACTAGGTTAGACATGAACAGAGAAATCATCTTCACTTAGATCTTGGTCTAAGGTCTAGTTTAGAGAATCAGTTCGAAGTTCTTCGAACTCAGCTTGACGATCGTCGATCATAAATCGACGAACTCAGAGTCTTTACTCTGGGATAAGATCGACGAACTTGGAGTTTAGGTCGACGATCTTCTCTCTTTTCTCAAGTTCTCTGGTCGACGAAATTCTATCTTAGGTCGACGAACTTGGAGCTCATCTTTGACAGACTATTTTCCAGATCAACTTTCTCTGAGCTCAGCTCGACGAAGATGATTTCTCAGCTCGATGAACTGGAAATTTAGGTCCACGAAATCTGTCCAGAGTTCGGCGATTTTCTCAGTATCAGTTTGGCATTTTCTCTCATTTTGATTTCAGTTTGGATTATTCTAAGGCTGAAATTCTCTGATAATTAATTCTCATATTCTCAAGAATATAGCCGTTGCTTGGCAACATTAATTATGGATTTTACAGAGCAGATTACTTGACTTATTTACTAAGATAGTTGAGGAAATACATTTAAGATAAATTCTAGTCGTTCAACTCCCAGGATTTCAGCATTAAATTCAGAAATTCTTTTTCAAATTTCAAAATGACAGAGATCCTTCAGAATATAAAAGAAAATTCTTCTCTTCAGAACAACAAGGAATTACAAGAGATTTTTTACACAACAACTGATAAAGTTTTGCATAGAAAAAGACTGTTATCTATAGTAATTGAAGAAGAACATCAATACACAGATCTTTAGTATTCTTCAATTTCTGCTTCAGGCTTCAAAAGGATAACTCATTAACACCAGTCCAAGAAGTTTCTGAAGATCTACATCAAGGCCTACACCCTGTGCAAAGCTCTCATCTTCCTGAACTCCATTCTTCATCGCAGGGGGAGCTTTGACAACATCATCTATTAAAGTCTTCTCAGTTGTTTGAGAAATAGAAGACAACATCACTTTCCATTTCCAACTATGTACAAGGTTATAACTCCCTTCAAAAGTTAACCTCTTTGGTTGTTAAGTCTCCTGATCAAAAGACTTAGTTTGGTTTTTGAGCACCTAATCAAAAGCTCAAAAGGGTTGTGAGATCTCCTTTGAAAAAATAGATTGTGTGGTGATAGGGCACCAGTGCAAAAACTTGTGGTGGTAGGGCACCTGAACAAAAACCTGTAGTAGATTCCTACCAGGGTGGTAGAAGAGTGGATGTACCCAAGTTTAGGGGAACCACTATAAATTTCTTGTGTCGTCTGGATTGCTCTATTGTTTATTTCTGTATATTATGATTGTTTTTGCTTTCATCTCTCTTTATACATATACTTATCACTTATTTTAATTAGCTGTAAAAATTAATTAATGTATTAAAATACTCTATTCAACCCCCCCTTTAGAGTTAAAGCAGATATGTCCATCAATTTCAGAATTACTAAGGAAATTTTGACGTATATCATAGGAATTCGTCGAGTATCACTAGTTCATTTTCGTCGAGTATTGTAGAATTCATCGAGTATCATTGTGATTCGTCGAGTATACTCGCCAAATTTGCTAGGACATAGAATTTTTTGCTATTTTTGGACTAATTCGTCGAGTTTGGTCCATAGGGTGATTTTAGGGCTTGTTTAGGTTTTTTTGGGTTTAGGCGTGAGTTTTATTTGGGGTGTTTATGTATGTTGCTTCTTCAGCTATGAAGGTTGGTAGAAAGGACCACCAACTGGATGCCGGTTTGTGGGTCATTACATTTGCTGGTTTGGTCTCTATTTTTGTGAACTGTTGGGTTGTGTTTGGCTAGGTGGCCACCACCGCAGTTGTAACACCCCAGTTTTGAGATGTTTGGGTTTGGTAGTTCGGGTTTGGATGTTTTGGTCACTGACTCTGGCTCGATTATTTTTTCTAAGCGTTAATGACATGTACTCGAGTTATTTTGTGCTCAGTTTGCTTATTTTATCAGTCTATGCTATTTATGTTAATCCCTACAAGTTTTGTCAAAGCATGGCTTCATACCGAACTTAGTGCATATGTTCATTTAACTTCTTACTTGCAGACCTTTACTTTACCTATTTTATTTGACAAATCAGCTGTGATTTTCAGTGCTACCTATAGTCGTGTTTGGAAAACCCTTTCTTGTCTTTGTACTTTTACCTGATTATTTCCTTGCCACTTATATTTTCTTGTTGAGGTGTTCTTCTTTTTAATGCCTCAGGTTCAGGGATGTAGCCGGTGGAGCGGCTTAGTTGGGTTGTAGCTTGTGGACTGCAGTGTTGTAGTGGTTTTTCCTCAACGCTGTGAGGTAGTTTGTTATTTTGGTTTTTAGTTAAGACTTGCATACTTTTAGTGGATTCGTGTCAGATTGTTGATGCCCACTGTAGTTTTCTTCTAGATTATTGAATACTTTGCAAGCTGCTAGTTATCTTCTTGTGTTGGTTGTACTTGCTCTCTGGGAAGGTTTTAAGCTAGGTTGCATTGTTAGGTATTTTAAAATATAAAAACTACTATTATTACTTCATACATGCCATATTTGAAAACCTAAATCACTATATTTAAACGGTCGTAAAAGCTTCTTTTCTCTATTATTATAAATCTAGAGCCTTGGATACAATGAGTTGTCCTATAGGGATGTTTATACTCATGCAAGATGTCTAATCTTGTAAATAAAGTATTTTTCGCCGCGTATAACTACCTTTTCTTGTGGACTAGCTGAGCCACTGAGCCGAGGGATATGGCTAATTGCTTAACTTAAACTGGATTTACTCAAAATAACTTATAGACCTTTTAGAGAGGTGTTTAGTTGGAGTTTTGCCTGAGCATTCGCAGTTATCCCCTGCTGACGTGGCATCATTATGCACTTTTTCCATTACTCTGATATATTGTTAAATTCGGAGAAAATGCGGGTTGTGACAAACATGACCTCATCTTTGGTCATTTCTGAATAAGTCTTGGAAGTCTGGACATTGGCATCCAGAACTAAGACCTTCATAGGGATGAAAGGTCCCTCTCTAACAGTCACAAAGATTCTAGGGTTAGTGTAACGCCCCTGATTTTTTTGGCATTTATTTTAACTCCCGTAGTGACGTATTTTTGGCGTCAGGGCATTACGTTGATGCATAGTTAATGAGTGTCATTGGTTGGAGTATTGGTTTGCTCAGTGGGTTTTCCTGTGTGGTTGGTTTTTGGTTTTGTTGTGCACCTTCCCTCGCGAGCTTGGTCTGTTTTGGTGACTTAGTGGAGCTTTTTATACGGGTGTGGTGGTGTTTTGTCTTCAGGTGGTGTTTTACCCGAGGTTGGTTTACCGGATTTGGATTTTAACTTCGTTGTTAGATTTGTAGCGTTGGTATTTAGCTACGGTGCGATTTTCATAAGATTTCGAGTTGATTTAGATTTCGGGACGTTTTGGGATTGTTTAAAACTTTAAAGATTAATTGTAATGTAATATTAAATTTTTTTTATTTATATTTATATATATAGCTGGTGTTAAAGGGCGCGTAGAAACCCTATTCATCATCTTCCTAACCCGAGCGTCAGCATTTTTGTGAGCAGAAGAGGAGCGGTGTCCCGCATGCTGTCGGCCGGTGATTTCTAGTAAATCATGGACGGTTTTGTCAATAGATTAGAGATCTGGAAAGATCTCGCAGAGATCTACGCGTTCGTGGTAATTTTTCCCGTTTCTCCGATTTTTGTGCGTTAGGGTCTGTGATGTTGACCATCTTTTTCCCGCAAAAGTTTCAGGAAACGTTGCTTAATGCTTTTGGCGGCCGATCTTTGTCGTGGAGCGGCGGATTTCCGGAGTTTTGAGGCAAGTGGAGATTTTCTTTTCGTAATCATTTCTTGCTTTTAATGTTGTTAATTTCTTCTCCTTAGAAGGAAGTAATAGTATAGGGCTTACTCTTGAAAGAACCCTCAGGGTAGTGTAAGTTATCAGGCAAGAATCCGCCAAACATGGTGTACAACTTAAGGAAAATTCGTCAATATAGGGGTAGAAAACATTCAAAAATATGTCAAATATAGGGGTGGAAAACCATCAGGACTTCGTCGAATATAGGTATTTAGACTAGGTTAAAATTCGCCAAGTAACGTAGCCATATTCGCCGAGTATAGGTTAATTAGCTTAAGGCAATTTCGTTGAGTATCTACTAGAGAGGCGTTGTGTAAAATTCGTCGAGTAACATTCGTTGAGTAAGGTTAGACTTCGCTGAGTCATTTTCCTTGAGTATCTAGGCATCAAGTTCATCGAGTATCGGTGGACGCGGCATTTAGTGAAGATTAGATTCGTCGAGTATTCTCGATGAATTCGTCGAGTAATGCTAGGTTGGCGTTGAGTTCGTCTAGTATAAGTCTAGGCATTGAGTGGATTAGGCTGGGTGCTGAGAGCGTTGAGTGACCATTGAGACAAAGTTTGATTCGTCGAGTATTCTCGATGAATTCATCGAGTATCGCTGGCTTGGCATTGAGTGCGCTGAGAGAACTCAACACGACATTGAGTGAAGGGCTATTCGTCGAGTAGCTGGCTCGGCGTTGAGTGTGCTGATAGCACTCAACATGGTGTCATTTTAACTAGACACTTTCTACGTGGACTTAGAATATTTTGTTTTTATTGTGTCATATTTGTCAAGTTTAGGCCTCATGGTATATTTATTTTGGTATTTGTCATGGGTGAGTTGGTCCATAGTGTGATTTGCGGTTTTCTCCCTCCGTTGGAGATGTCTTGTGGTTTTATATGTATTGGAGGTATTTTGGTATGGACATGGTTGGCTTTGAATCTTTTGACCCTGGTGGGTTTGTGACTGTGGGTGTGCTGGCGGAGGGTTCTCCCCCCACAGGTCCATTTTTCTCGGTTTTGGGTGTGCCAAGGTATAAGGCCACCTTTCTTTTGACCTCGTTGGGTTTGTGACTGTGGGTGTGCTGGCGGAGGTTTCTCCCCCCAGAGGTACCAGTTTTTCCCCTGTATTTATGCTAATTTTATGATGGGTCTGTTATATTTATTTATGTATTCATGTATGTACGTGTCTTTGAAGCTTAGATCTTTTACGCACTTGGTGCAAAATTTAGGTTGTCTAACCCTTGTGAGCACTTTCTCACTTTGATATTATGATTTAATAATGATGATTTCCATGCAGCTTTTCTTTTCCTGTTTGGGTGGTAACCCTTCTACTCTTTTGACTTTTTGTTTACTGACAGTTTCTTTTGCCAGTTGTATTTCATGATGCGGTGTTCTTCATTTGAATGCCTCAGGTTCAGTGTTGTAGTCAGTGGAGCTACTATGTTGGGTGGTAGCTTGTGGACTACAGTTGTTACAGTGGTTTTCCTCACCATCATGAGGTATATTTGTTTTCTTTGGTTGTTCGTTAAGACTTGCATAATTTCAATGGGATCGTGTTTGGTTGTTGACGCCCACTAGTAGTTTCTTTTGTAATATTAGTACTTTATGTTGGAACCCTACTTGTGATTTGGGCTAGATTTACTATTAGCATTGATGACCCACCATGTATAGTATAGGGTCATATGTTAGTTACAGGGTTAAGGTCAATCACATAAGGTTAGATTACTGAAACCTACCTTTAGAAGACTTGAAAGACTCAAGACTTTAGAGGCAAGACAGTTTTGAAGATTGTAAAAAAGTCATTTGATGATAGATGAACTAATCTCGACAATCGTCGATCCTAAATCGATGAACTCAGAGTTCCTTCTCTGAGTTGAGCTCGACGAAAGTCCAGCTGAGATCGACGAATTGTGAGTTTATATCAGAATCTCAGCTCGACGAAGTTCTTTCTCAGCTCGACGAATTTGAAGCTCAGTTTGGCAAGTATATTTTTTGTTCGACGAACTTGGAGCTCAGCTCGACAAAGGAGAATTATCAGCTCGACGAACTTGGAGCTCAGGTCTACAAAAACTTTACTGAGTTCGACTAACTCCATCCAGGTTCTCCTCGACTAAACCTCTCTGCGGTTTCTCAGACTGACTAAAGCAGTTTAATTAAAAATATTAAGACAGTATTACTCTAATAATTAATGCTTAATATTCTCAAGAATATAGTCGTTTCATGGCAGCATTAATTATGGATTTCACAGAGTTATTACTCTTCCATATTTACTGGGATAGTTGGGGAGATACATTGAAGACAAAAATAGCTGTTTTAATTCCCAAAAAATATGCAGTGGACTTCAAGGAATTCGAAATTAAAGCGAAGTTTTCAGAAGATTGCCCTGTCTAATAGTCCAGAATAAGAATTACTCAATCAAGATAAGAAGAGAGAGAACATATGCAACCAGAGAATAAGAAACACAGACAAAGAAATTCTTGTTCATCACTCTTCTCATCAAGATTTTATTCCAGCAACATAATATTCAATCTGCGACCAAAAAGTTCAATCTCTCAGAGACATTTACTGGAAGAAAAGGTTTTCATCTTTGAAGGCCTACACCTTGAAGCAAAGTTTCCTCTCTTAACCAGATTTCAATAACTTAGGGAGAGATTTGACAACATCAACAAATCCACTTGTCTTCTCAGAGAAAAGAGACAGAGAAGACACTATCAATTTTATTTTCTTTCACTGTGTACAGGGTTATAACTCTCTTCAAAAGTTAAACCTTTGGTTCTCAAGTCTCCTGATCAAAAGACTTGGTTTGGTTTTTGGGCACCTAATCAAAAGCACAAAGGGTTGCTAGATCTCTCTTAGAAAATAGATCTTATGGTGACAGGGCACCTAATCAAAAACCTGTGGTGACAGGGCACATGAACAAAAACCTGTGGTGGCAGGGCACCTGATCAAAAACCTATAGTGGATTCCTACTAAGGTGGTAGAAGAGTGGATGAACCCAAGTTTATTGGGGAACCACTATAAATTTTCTTGTGTCATCTGTTTGTGCTCTACTTTTTATTTGTTGTGCTGTGATATTTATTTTACTATACTTATAATTATCACCTATTTTAATCCACTATAAAAACAACATAAAGTTTTTTAAATACTCTATTCACCCCCCCCCCCCCCCCCAGGAGTTAGTTAGATCAATCCCTCAGTATCTGAGGTATCACTTTCAATTGGTATCAGAGGAATAGGTTACTTGGTTGTACAAGCTAACACCTGAACCAAAAGATCTTTGTTTAATCTTATCTACTATAATTGTATTTCATATCATGGCACAAAATAAGGAGTATTCAGGCACCAGACCTCCAGTGTGCAATCTAAATAAGTTTGGACTTTGGAAGGCAAGGATTAAGCTATATATGAATTTCATTGATGATGACATATAAAATTCTATTTTGATGGGTCCCACACATCAGTAGCAACTATAAGCACAAGTGTTGTTCCATGACTTAAGTGGACTGAAGCACAAAAGAAGGCAAAGATAGCAGATGCCAAAGCAATGAATATACTAGCACAAACTATGCTAGATGACATATTTCAGAAGGTTGCAAAATGCACTTCAACAAAGGCCATCTGGTACTCACTAAATGCTATGGTGGCAGGATCTGCTGATGAAAGCAAGGATATGAGATCACACTTGATCTCTCAGTATGAGAATTTTAAGAAGGAGGAGTCAGAATCAGTTTTAGAAATGTACAATAGACTCAGCCTCATAAATAATGAGCTAAAAACTCTTGACAAGGGCATCTCTTTAACAGAGATAAATGACAAGATTCTTATGTGCTTCCCTAGCACATGTGACTCTAGGATCTGGCCAATTAAGGAAGCCAAAAGCCTGAATGAGATATCTACTGAAACCTTGTTGGGCAAGCTCAAGTCTTATGAGCAGCTCATCAAGACCAAAGAAGCAAAGGAATACCTCATCTTTAGTAAGGAAAGAACAAAGTATTGCTTTCAAAGCATGTAAAGAAGCTGAAGCCACTCCAGATAATGAAGACCTACTGAGCCTCTTGGCAAATATATTCTATAAGATGGCAAGGAAGGATTTCCAAAGAAGATCATCTTGAAAATATGACAAGGCAAGGTATGATAAAACCCCGACAAAAGAAATAGTTTGCTATGGGTGCAGGAAACCTGGACACATACTACCAGAATGTCCAGAAGCATAGAAGAAAGACATGAGAAAGGAGAAGGACTCCAAGAAGCATTCCAGCAAGCCATCCTCCAGCAAATACAAGAAGAAAGAAAGAGGATTTACTGCTGAGACTTGGAGTGAATCTGTGTTAGAATCCTCATCCAGCTCCAGTGAGGATGAAGAAGAGGCCAAAGCCAGAGAAATATGCTTGATGGTAATCAATGCCTCTTGCAGTAACTCTAATGTTGCTGATTCAGAAGCAGAAAATTCAGAAGATGAATCTATGTCAGAAAAAGATCAGGTAATCTCTTCCTTCGATTTTTCTTCTGATCAATTTAAAATTGATTTAAAATTATTATGTAATGATTTAATTAAATCTGAGAAGGAAATCAAACTTCTCAGAGAGACGTTAATTGAATTTGAAAATATTTCTGTTGAAAATTTAAAACTTAAAGAAGATCTAAAAACTGTAAATGAACAAATACTATCTTTAGAAAACAAACTAAAAGAGGCTAAACAATTTGAAGAATCCCTAAATGAGAGAAGTATCAGATTGATGGATAACACAAGCACAGTGAATGCCACGCTTAATTGCAAGCTGGGCTTGTGAGCTTCATCTAATCAGCCTCCATCTTTACAGAAAAATATATTGTCTACCCCCATTAAATTTGTTTCAGAAAAAGGCAAAGAAAAGGTAGAAGTTAGAAATAAACAAACAAAAATTTCACAGAAGAATCAACCTGCGAAAAAGAAAAGTTTTAACAAAAATAATGTTCAACATATTTCGTCGAACCAAGCTCGACGAAATGAATGTGGTTTGTCGAACTCAGATCGACGAACTATGAAAGCAGATTTTAGGAATAATTATTCATCTAACTGCGCTCGACGAACTCAATATGTTTCGTCAAACCACGATCGACGAACGAGGGGCTGTGAGAATGAACACTTTCATTCTGCGAGCGGAGTTCGACAAACTCATCCCTATTCGTCGACCACAGATCGACGAACCTATTATAATTCGTTGAATCTAGTTTATTATAACAGAAACTTGAATTCTTTTCAGAATTTTAATAAAACTAAAACCTTTGTTATTCCTTTTACCCAATGGATTATTCCTCCTAAGAGATATCATCCACTTGGTTACAGGGACCAACCTGAATTCTCTTACATTTCCAGTTATAAATTTGAAAGAAATCAAGGACCCAAGGTTACTTGGGTCAAGAACAACTAATATTATTTTGTACAGGTAAAGAACTATCCTATCACAGAGCAATAGTGGTATCTGGATAGTGGTTGTTCAAAATAAATGGTAGGAAGTAAGGACAACCTGACTGATTTCAAAGCTAAGCTTGGACCAAAGGTGATATTTGGAGAGTCTAACGGTGGATAGACAGAAGGATATGGAAATGTCAAAGTTTGAGCTACTACCTTCAGGAAGGTAGTATATGTAAGTGGTCTCAAGCATAACCTAATATCCATAAGCCAGTTATGTGATGAAGGTTATCAGGTATCATTTAATCAGTCTTCTTGTATTATTACTTCGAAAAAAAATAAATATGTTTTAACAGGAATTACACAAGGAAATATATATGTAGTAAATTTCAAATCAGCTAATTCAAAAATCTGCTTATTTTTACCAAATTAGCTCTACTAATGATTTATGGCAAAAGAGAGTAGGCCAGGCAAACTTTAGGAATATTGCTAAATTATCTAGGGACAACCTTGTTAGAGGACTACCTTCTGGTTCTTATAAGAAGGAAGGACTCAGCAGGGCTTGTCAATTAAGTAAACAAACCAAAAATAGTTTCAAATCAATAAATAAAAGTGATTCACCCAGAATTTTGTACTTGCTACATATGAACCTTTTGGCCATATTGCTGTACAAAGTTTGGGAGGAAAGTCATACACTCTAGTTATTGTTGATGATATCTCTCGATTCACTTGGGTGTTCTTCCTGAGAAACAAGTTAGATAATTTTAAAGTTCTTATAGATTTTCTTAAGAGCTTACAGATTGAGTACTCTACTCAGGTTGTATTGATCAGAAGTCATCATGATACCGAGTTTGAATCTCTTCTCATGCAAGAATTCTGTGAGAAGGAAGGTATCAGGCATTATTTTTCTGCTCCTAGAACTCCTCAACAAAATGGGATAGCAAAAAGGAAAAATAGAACCCTTATTAAATATGCTGGGACATTGCTTGCAGATGCTTATTTGCCCCCATCCTTTTGGGCAGAGGCTGTAAGCACAACAAATTATGTTCTTAACAGAAGTTTAACTCATAAGCTAAAGGGTAAGACTCCCTATGGATTACTTAAAGGGAAGCAACCTAAAGTAGATTATTTTAAATTATTTGGCTGCAAGTGTTACATTCACAATAATAATAAGAAATACATTAGAAAGTTTGAAGCCAAGGCTGCAGAGGGAATTTTCCTTGGATATTCCCAAATCAGCAAAGCTTATAAGGTATTTAATAAATCAACATTAAAAATAGAAGAATTTGTACATATATCTTTTGATGAAGCTAATATCTTTTACAAGGAGAAGGATTCTTCTACCATAGACACTTTGCAGGTACCCTATCTGTGTTAGAATTTCGATGATTTAAACATTATCCAAGAGGTTACATTTCATCATTCTCCACATATTGATGAAGAAAGTGAAGAAGAATGCTGAAGCAGTTGAACCCACAACAACAACTGTAATTCCACAAGAGGAATTAATTCCACAAGTTGTTGATGATCCAACTCCTCCTACTGATATTGTCATACTTAGAGATCATCCTATATCTCATGTGATTGAGGACATATCAGCTGGTGTGCAAACAAGACATCAACTCAACTAAGATTTGATGCAAGCTTGCTTCATTTCTCAATTTGAGGCTCAATCCATAAAAGATGCAGAGCAAGATCCCCACTGGATTATTGCAATGCAAGAGGAGATCAATCAATTTGAGAGGAGTAGAGTTTGAGATTTAGTTCCAAGACATAAAGACTACCCAGTAATTGGAACTAAATGGGCCTTTAGGAACAAATTGGATGCATAAGGATCAATAATAAGGAACAAAACAAGATTGCTAGCCTAAGGATATTCACAGGAAGAGGGCATTGACTATGATCAAACCTTTGATCCTGTTGCAACACTTGATACCATCAGAATATTTCTTGCATATGCTGCCTATCAGAAGTTCAAAGTATATCAAATGGATGTCAAGAGTGCATTCCTCAATGGAGAACCAAAAGAGGAAGTTTATGTTAAACAACCTTCAGGTTTTATCTCCTCAACTCATCCATCTTATGTTTTTAAGCTGCATAAAGCTCTTTATGGTTTAAAGCAAGCTCCAAGAGCTTTGTATGAGACCCTAGCTAGCTTTCTTTTAGATCCTAAGTTCATTAGAGACATTGTAGAATGGGTGAACTACTCAAAAGATTTGGGATGACTGATTCCAAACTTTGCAAAAGGTTTTCTGACCTGATGCATTCAAAGTTTGAAATGAGTAGCACGGGTGAACTACCCTGCTTCCTTGGTCTCCAGGTGAAGCAAACCCCTGATGGTATCTTTATATCCTAGTCAAAATATGCTAAGGAGCTACTCAAAAGATTTGGGTTGACTGATGCCTCAGCCAAGAAAACACCCATGTCATCCAATGTTGTAGTTGATTCTGATGAACAGGGCAAACCAGTTGATCAGAAAACATATATGGCTATTGTTGGGTCCTTATTATACCTTGCAACTTATAGGCCAGATATCATGTTTGCTACTTGCATTTGTGCTAAATTCCAAGTCAATCCTAAAGAATCACATCTTATTTTATTAAAAAAGGATTTTAAGATATATAAAGGGTTGTCATAATCTAGGACTTTGGTATCCTACTGAGTTAGAATATGAGTTATCTGGATTCTTAGATGCTGACTTTGCTGAATGTAGAGTTGATATGAAAGCACATCAAGAACTTGTCAGTTCCTTGGTGATAGGCTTGTGTCCTGGTTTTGCAAAAAGCAAACTTTTGTTTCAACATCAACTGCTGGATCTGAATACATAGCAGTAGGTAGTTGTTGTTCACAAATTTTGTGGATTCAAAATCAGCTCCTGGATTATGGTTTCAATTTAAATAATTTAGCTATTTATTGTGATGACACCGGTGCAATTTCTATTGCAGAAAATCCATGCATCATAGTAGGACAAAACATATAGAGATTAGACATCATTTCATTAGAGATTGTGTGGACAAAAATAAAATTAAACTTGTCTTTATCTTTACTGATTTACAAAGAGCAGACATTTTCACCAAACCCTTAGATGAAAAGAAACATCTGTTCTTCCTAAATCAGTTAGGTATGATTAATGGAGAAGCTTTAATTTAATTTATTTCTGTGCTCGACGAAATGTTCATGTTTCGTCGAACGGAGATCGACGAACTATGAACTCTTTGTGGAGAGTTCGTCAAATGAAGATCGACCAACTTTCCTTCGTAAAACGTTTTTGTCGAACGGAGATCGATGAATTTGTTTCAGAAAATTTTTCGTCGAACAGAGATCGATGAAATTTGCTTCAGAAAATTTTTTCGTCAAACTTAGAACGACGAACTGTTTTCCCCCTCTTCATATTTAGATCGATGCCTTTATTTCTTTATGAGATTTTTCGTCGAACTGAGGTCGAAGTTTTTAATGTTTCGTCGGACGGAGTTTGTCTTTTCATCTTCTAAAAACTTATAATAGGGTTTTCATCAAACTCCATCCCACGCTTTCCAGTTCTTGTGCACTTGATCTTTTGTTTTTAAAGGCATGGCGATTTCGACGGCGACCCTTTCTGGCATGAAATTTGATGCAGGTTTCGACATTGACATCGATTCCTTCAGCCATTCTGATCAAGTATTCAGGAATATACTTTAGTTATTTGAAGCACCATAGTTGAGACAGTTCATGACTTTGAGGATCAAACTCCCAGTGCAGGATATCAAAGAATGGGTTTTCACTGCAACCTTTCCAGATTAAACCTCTTCAATCCCCTATACCATCACATCAACCATCATAAATTGATGACACACCATATATGGATCCACTATTGTCATCTCTTAATTTTGATCTATTATCATCTATATCTCCATAACCATCTCCACAACATTCCCATATTCAGGAAGATATTATCCTCCCTCATATCGTAACATCCAACATTCCATCCAACATTCCAACAGACATCAAGACACCATCCATTCCACAAGCATTACCTATCTGTCCAACCTGCTCCATGCCATCTTCTGCTATATCAACATGCATTCTTGAGCTTATTAACCCTAAACTCAAGACACTTATAGTCGAGGCCATTACTCTACTTACTGCTTCCATCAATACACTCTCTTCATACCTAGCTTCTTTCTCCACTATTCCTTCTTCCGGGGGCCTGGGATCAGGTCTCTCTAAAACCAGGCAGGGGGAGATGTTCAATGAAGAAGCTCCATCAATTCATGATGAACCTCCAGCAGCAACTCCAGCAACAGTAAGTCTAGCAGTAGCAGACAGCAGCACAACTCACAGGGCAGTAAACAACAACATAAGAACCAAAATAGTCAACAGAAGACATCTGAAGAAAGTCAAAAAGAAAAATCAAGTCCAGAAAGACCTCCCTCTCCAACATATGATCCAGAGTTGGATCCTAATTCTAGAATGGCCAGGTTTAATGAGCTAATTGCTCTATCTCAAATAAGAAAGGCCAAGGAAGAAGGAAAAGATTCCTCTCAATTTTCTACCATGTCATCTTACAAGAAGAAGGAATTTGAAAAATATCAGGTAAAAATTTTTTTTTCAATGTTGATACTTATATGAATTTGCATTCAGAAGCTGTAGTGCCTAGAGCTACATCAATAAAGATTCTGGGTGTTGAAGACGAGGATGACTCATAGAGAAGCAGAGGATCCTAAAAGAAAGATGATTTTCACAAAATCTGCTCCTTCTTCAGATGCTTTAAAGAAACAGTCATAACTTTCTGATTTTACATTTTTGAACTTTATTAATGATTATATATATTCACAAGGCACATTTGTTCATATCTGCTGAATGATTTAAAATTCTGACAAATATTTTTATTGCTTTGTGATTTTGTTTATTTTTATTTTGTATAGTGACCTCACCCAAATAGGGGGAGATTGTTGGAACCGTACTTGTGATTTGGGTTAGGTTCACTATTAGAATTGATGACCCAGCATGTATAGTCTAGGGTCATATGTTAGTTCCAGGGTTAAGGTCAAACACATAAGGTTAGATTACTGAAACCTACCTTTAGAAGTCTTCAGAGACTCAAGACTTAAGAGACAAGGCAGTTTTGAAGATTATAGAAAAGTCATTTGACGATAGCTGAACTCAGCTCGATGTTCGTCGATCCCGGATCGACGAACTCAGACTTCCTTCTCTGAGTTATGCTCGACGAAAGTCCAGCTAAGATCGACGAACTGTGAGATTATATCATAATCTCAGCTCGACGAAGTGCCTTCTTATCTCGACGAACTTGGATCTCAGTTTGGCAAGTATATTTTCGATTCGATGAACTTAGAGCTCAGCTCGACGAAGGAGAATTATCAGCTCGGCGAACTTGGAGCTCAGGTCGACAAAAACTTTACTAAGCTTGACTAACACCATCCAGGATCTGCTCGACTAAACATCTCTGTAGTTTCTCAAACCGACTAAAGTAGTTTAATTAAAAATATTAAGACAGTAATACTCTGATAATTAATGCTTAATATTCTCAACAATATAGCTGTTTCTTGTCAGCATTAATTATGGATTTCACAAAGTTATTACTCTACCATATTTACTGGGACAGTTGGGGAAATACATTGAAGACAAAAACAACTGTTCTAATTCCCAGAAAATATGCAAAGGACTTCAAGGAATTCGAAATTAAAAAGAAATTTTCAGAAGATTGCCCGATCTAACAGTCCAGAATAAGAATTACTCAATCAAGAGAAGAAGAAAGAGAACATCTGCAATCAGAGAATAAGAAACAAAGACAGAGAACTTCTTGTTCATCATTCTTCTCTTCAAGATTTTCTTCCAGCAACACAATATTCAACCTGAGACCAAAAAGCTCAATCTCTCAGAGACATTTACTGGAAGAAGTTTTCATCTTTGAAGGCCTACACCCTGAAGCAAAGTTTCC
Organism: Platanthera guangdongensis; assembly: GCA_039583875.1. NCBI lineage: Eukaryota > Viridiplantae > Streptophyta > Magnoliopsida > Asparagales > Orchidaceae > Platanthera > Platanthera guangdongensis. The sequence continues at coordinate 105,244,471 of CM077150.1, forward strand.
TCTCCTTACCAGATTTCAATAACTCAGGGGGAGCTTTGACAACATCTACAAATCCACTAGTCTTCTCAAAGAAAATAGATAGAGAAGACACTATCAATTTTATTTTCTTTCACAGTGTACATGGTTATAACTCCGTTCAAAAGTTAAACCTTTGGTTCTCAAGTCTCCTGATCAAAAGACTTGATTTGGTTTTTGGGCACCTATTCAAAATCTCAAAGGGTTGCTAGATCTCCCTTAGAAAATAGATCTTGTGGTGATAGGGCACCTGATCAAAAACCTATGGTGACAGGGCACCTGAACAAAAACCTGTGGTGGCATGGCACCTGATCAAAAACATGTAGTGGATTCCTACTAGGATGGTAGAAGAGTGGATGTACCAATGTTTATTGGAGAACCACTATAAATTTTCTTGTGTCGTCTGGTTGTGCTCTACTTTTTATTTGTTGTGCTATGATATTGATTTTCTTATACTTATAAGTATCACCTATTCTAATCCGCTATAAAAACAACATAAAGTCTTTAAAGTACTCTATTCACCCACCCCTCGCTAGAGTTAGTTAGATCAATCGCTCAGTATCTGAGGTATCACTTTCACTTTGCTAGCTGTTAGTTTACCATTTTGGGATGGTTGTACTTGCTCTCTGGGAAGGTCTTATGCTAGGTTGCATGTTAGATATTTTCAAGTATAAATATTACTATTATTATATCATACATGTCATGTTTGAAACCTAAATCACTATATTTAAACGGTCGTAAAAGGTACTTTTACTATTATTATTAATTTAGAGTTTTGCATATCATGAGTTATCCTCTGGGGATGTTTATACTCATATAGGATGTCAAATCTTATAAATAAAATATTTTCCACAGCATATAACTATCTTTTTCTTATGGACTGGATGAGCCTTTGAGTCGAGGGATACAACTAACTGCTTAACTTAAACTGGATTTTCTCTGAATAATTTATATATCTTTATGAAGGTGAAAAGTTGGAGTTTTGTCTGAGCATTTGTAGTTATCCCCTGTTGACGTGGCATCATGACGCGCGTTTTCCCTTACTCTGATATATTTTTAAATACGGATAACATGCGAGTTGTGATTGTTGGTATCAGAGGAATAGGTTCTTTGATAATTGGTCGAACAACTATCTTAGGTTTATGTTAGTCATCTAGTGTCATTTCATACACAGAACGATGTGTCATCAGTACGTCTTGGCTGAAGAATGAACCCGAAACCTATAAGCATGAGCAGAAGTATACATGTCATATTATGTATTATGGGATGCATAATATGTGTTTGTATATGGATCCTCATAGGAGGCAACATGTGACTGTTATGTAGTATGGGATGCATAACATCATCACATGAATGCATATTAGATTTTGATTTACGTTGCAACCGATATTATGTAGTATGGGATGCATAATATTTCATGTGTACGCTGCTCATAACATGCATTAAGGCTTTTTTAGATTGCATATCACATCATGCATGACATAAAATTGCATCAGCACACGTGGCAAGCTAAATATTTACATGATGACATACGTACACAGATGGTTTGAGTCAAAAAGAATAAGAGTTCATGCATTCATGTTTTAGGCACATGAGTCAGTAGGATGACGGTGTATCATTCTAAGTTTAGTCATGACATCATAATTAAAAATCCTAGAGCAAGTTAGCAGCGTGAGCAAGAATTTAATTGTGTATTGTCTGAACTAAGTTGTTTGGTTCTAGCGGTTAAGCTAGGTTTTGATTAGATGTTCGTTGTATGATTACATGTTTCCTAAGCATCTAGTGATAAGGTCGACTTCTAAGTTGGAGGGATACTCGTCTGGTGCCCAGAGTTATGCCTTGATAGAAGGATTGCTGCAAATCAATGAGGCTCTGTTGATGCAAATGTTGGAGATGTAGTGGCAGATACAGGAATTGTTGTCAGTTGTTGCTAGTCAGCCGCCTAGAGTGCAGGACCCGACTATGTCTCAGAATGTTCATGTTCCTGTTCCCCCTGCCCCTCTTGTTCCCCCAGTGTTGTTGTCACCCGAGATGACATTTATTTCGTATTTAATAAGATTAGGACCCCCTACCTACGATGGTAGAGCAGATTTTATGGCTTTGGATGATTAGATAATAGCCATCGAGGAAATGTTCGCTTATTCAGGAGTTTCAACGGACTAGAGAGTAATGGTTGCTGTGTATCAGCTCAAGGGACTTGCAAAGACTTGGTGGTTGAGAGAGAAGGAAAATCTTAAGGATGGGTGTTCATGGGAATCTTTTAAGGAGTTGCTGCTGAAAAGGTTTTTGTCGTCGGTCGAGAGAGACCGTTTGATGAATGATTTTCTGCATCTCAAACAAAGACAACTCCCCGTTAGCAAGTACGAGGTGGAGTTCAAAAAACTGTGTCGTTTTGCCCCTGACATGGTGTCATCAGAGTCTAGTCAAGTTAAAGATTTTCTTTATGGTCCTAGAAATGACATCCAGCAGTTAGCTAGTGCTTATGGATCCGAAAGCTATACTGAAGTTATGGAGGCTGCTCTGAAGGTTGAGGCAATTGATAATGCCAAGAACTAAGGTGAACAAATGATAAAGGATAAAAGGAAGACTGGTGAGGGTGAGAGTTCCCAAGAATCGGGTGTTGCTTCAAGGACAAGGAGTAAAGAGATATGCAGTTTCTGTGGCCGGCAAGGCCATCCGTTTGAGAAATGCTTCAAGATGATAGGAGCTCAGAATCAGGATCAAGTTCATGCAATTCAGAGTTCTCCTAAGGGCGATTTGGTTGGTTTTGTGTGTAAGCAAAGGGGGCACGATGCTGCCCATTATTGGGGAAAGGAGAGGGTCTGTTTCTAGTGCGGACAGAAAGGACATTTCAGGTCGAAGTGCCCGCCGACTCAGCCCCTATTGCAACCAGTTCCACATCAGGCCTTGCAGCCACCGCAGCCATTGGATAAGGGGAAGGCAAGCTGAATGTGGTATCTTTGGAGGAAGCTCAGACGTCTTCTCAAGTGATTTCAGGTTAGATCCTAACCTAGTTCTAGCTTTTAGTTTGTAGCTGTGGATTTGACGTTCGTTCCCTTAGTTGCATGTGTAAGACCCCTACCCTTACCATGGAGGCTCCCGGTCTTATGCCTAGAACCGCCGCCTTACGGTGACTCTAACTCATGGGTTAGACGACACCGCAAGATGCCGATCCTGCCGGCTAGCACGATCATAAAATAAAAATGTAGGCCAATATGAGAAACAGAAGTAAGCAGTAATGTAGAAATAAACTACAAACCAGTCCACAGTCACAGTATATATCATATAATAAAATGAAAGTACATCCAGTCCACAATGAGTAGAAATAATAAGAAAAGAAAAAAGGGCTCATGCCCTGTACATGAATATCAACTCTCCTCACACAATAAAATGCGAAAGCAAAACTATCCTGGTACTCGTCCCACCTGAGGAAACTCTGCAGTAGACGTAGTAGGTGGTGGTGGTATTAACTCCTCACGTCCTGTCAGCTCGTCCTGCCGGTCGTGCGGGTGCTACATCTCCTCTAGCTCCTACAAATAGTTTGGTCACCGACCATTAGTTAAAAATACTAAGTCATTTCATCTACACCTCGCCCCGCAACTCCTAGTCACCATGCGGGAGGACGAAGCGGAGGGCAACAAAGGGTAACAATAAGGGAAACAGGTGACAAGGAATTTATGCTACCATGTATGAATGTAAGCAGTGAATCTACACTAGCAGTTCTATGTATATAGTCCAAATATAGAAGCATGTACAATACAAAAGTAAGTAAAACTGGAAATAAGTAAAGTGCAGTAAATAAAGTCTAAAACTCTTCTGCTAATATACATCACAGTAGTACCCTAACTTATATGAGTGCCCATACAAACATATAAGTTAGAGTTTCCAAAATTAACTTATCATATAAAAGAACCCATACTAATTTATATGATAAGGATCCATGAATCGTATGTCCTAATATGAATGAATGCATATAGTTATTTATGAGTCATGAAAGTGCAACTCAGACAATGACTCTATGATCATAGACCTTTAGTTCTCGCTTTTCGGAGCTAGCATCACTCTCTGGGACCACCGTTGTGGCTATGGCAGTAGTGGAGCGGTCATCTCCACTCCTAGGCGGGTATACACACTACCAGGCCTAGACCTCCCATATGCCTCTGTACACGTCCTAGGTGCACTCTAGAGTCTCTGCGTACTATTTGTTGGCTACCCACCAGTCTTTTAGGTCGATTGTGTGTTTTCGGGGATCGTCCTCCAGATCGCAGCGTAAAATAACCCACTGGCCCCTCAAACCATCACACCTCGCCAGAGCCATCGTACTGCCATCGGTGTGACGATTGGCCCAGTACCGCATGACCCGCCACAGGTTTATGCACATGCAAGATATTCCAACCCGAGCTCCCAGCTTGCAGGACCAACACACCCTGAATCCCTCCAACCCTACACGGGTGAGAATATTACCACAAGCCCTCCAACCCTGTACGGGTGAGAACAGTACCACAAGCCCTCCAACCCTATACGGGTGAGAATGATGATACGATGCTTAACCTATTAGACTACTCTTGTCTATGGGTTAGTATATTTAGTGATTTAGGGTTAATCCCAGGACTACCCAGGGCATACCCGGTGAAGGGCTCTCGGGGGCACTACGAACTACGATGGGATGAAGCCCAAAGCTCCATTTTTCAAGGATATTTACTTTAGTTGATGACTACTCATAATTCACCCCCAGCTCTCGTTGTTGCTTTGGAACAATCCTAATGACTTAAGATATTATCGGGAAATCGGCGGTCTTCCGTCGATCTCCGTTTTAGCCACTGTCCTTATAGTTTGCACTCCACCCCTCGTGATCCAGTAGTGACCTATAGGAGAGCAACCATGGCTTATTCCTCTAATGCAATTCTCACCTCAATGGTTAATCATATCCCCCTGTGGTCCTAGTAGTTTAGGCTAACTGTGCTAGTTACTACCCATGACCTAATACCACCCGGAGAGTACGACTTCCAATTTATTGGCCCAAGTGACCATAACCATTTATCATGGGATGGTATGACATATGATATTGATTATGTGGTGTTTTCACTATTTTGCTAAGTCATAAAATCCTAAATTAAATCCTTTAATTAAGTGGCCTATGTCACTTTATACAATAAGTACTATATAAAATGATTCCCCTGGTCTAATAAATTTTACTGATGATCATCTAGGCTAATTATGGCTAGTTTCCAAGATTTTTAATTTTCCAATTTATAATTCCATTTAATTTGCATTTTAAGTTAAATCCATGAATTGACCACTTTACAAATGAAGTACATTAAATATGCTTCTAAAAATTCTAGGAAAATTATTGCAGATGTAAATTACTGACATAACAACAAATACAGAAATTCATGCTCCAAAACAGTAATTTGGTTTACCAACATTCTTATGACAAATATTATAAAAATGCCATTATTTGGATTTTAAACCTATAGAAGAATCCAAAAATATCAAGAAAATTATACAAAGTGACAACTACATATTTAAACACTAAGAAAGTTTTTTCATAATATTCCTGCTGAATTTCCAACATTTTTGAATAATTATCAAAAATGGGCAAAATTATAAATTCTACATAGTTCCAAAATATATTCATCTAACAGACCCATAAAATTTTCCAGGGGTTAAATATGACTTCATTGAGTTCTTAACCAAATTTGAGAATTTTAACTCATCAATAACCCTATATTCAAATTTTTGTCTTTAAATGACCTAATATCCAAAAATTCCAAATAATGGGATTTTTGATCCCAAAAATCCCATTACTCCTGTTGAAGGTATATTTTACCCTAATAGACCTCTGACCAAAATTGTATAGACTTTTCATGTTCCAAATGGGCTAAATCCTCATTATATAAATTTTTGCTAAAGGCACCCCAAGTCTATATACATCATACACATGCAAGTGGGTTTACCCAACATGCAGAGGCCCAATCAGGCTGGATTTTTTATCATGGCCTAATATTGACCCAGTGTACATGCCACCAAAATTTGGGGCCATTTGGAGTTGGGTTTCTCCAAATATTCAATTACTTTAATTATATGTATTTTCACAAAAACTATAGGAAAAGGTCTTCCAAAAATTTTCATACTTTTACAGGGTCTAAGTTTGACCTAATCAAGCACATAACCAAAAGTTTGGGTCATTTGGACTGATGGTTTGGCATGGGCATTCAATTAAAGTTCTGCCCTAGTCTAGGAGCAGTCCTAGTAGAATGGCACTACATGGAGTTCTATTGTTCCAAATTTGAACTTTAGGGTGGCAAATGAAAGTTAAGAGCAAGGCCAGAGTGTGACATATATCAAATATTTCCCTAAGTTAACATTTAATCATTATTTAAATAAAAACGGATGACATCGCTTCATCGTCCCCGATCAGCAACGGCTGAGATTGAGCCTAGCTGGGTCACCTTGTCTGGCCATTTCCGGCCACGTAGGCCGGCGCCACCGCCGGAGATTATTGCCACCACCTCCGTTGAGGTGGGGGATAGAATTTCCTGGCGGTGAGGCAGTCGGAGGCGGCCCATCCGACGATCCCGAGCAAGAAGAAAAGCTCGAGAATTTGACTCCATTCTCACATGGCATCAGGCTCAATTGAGCCAGATATCTCCCCTAAACGGTCTAGGATCCTAGTACGGGTAAAGGTAAGGTGAAACAGACCATTAGGGCGGCTTGACGGCGAGTTTGGTGGCGGTGAGCCATGGCCGAGCTCGCTCCGGCAACTCCTCCCCGTTTTCTCGATTCTCCAGCAATTCCCTTGCTCCAGGACTAGTTCTCCAGTCGTTTCCCCTCTCTGAAGCTGATGGTGTTGCTAGATTGGGCTGAGAGTGGGTGTATGGGGAGATAAGCCCAAGGGGGAGCTCGGGTTGAGCTTTGGTTGTTTCACCCATGGTGCCAAGTGGCCACCATGCTCCAAATTCCTCTGAAATTGCTGGAAGACGTCGACCAGCAAGCTTAGGCAGCTGAGTAAGTGGCCATCCTTCCTTTTCATTCTTCTTCTCTCTCTCCTCATTTCTCCAAAGTTACTTTTCTACCCCTTTGCATGTACTCTCTCTCCTGATTTTGGGGGTTAGGGGCAGACTTTGACCACTTGAGCTGGCCATGGGCCAAGGTTGGTGGGCTTAACCCAAGGGAAATGGGCTTAGCCCTTTTTTTCCTCTTTAGGCCACATGTTTGACCAAGTTGACTTTTTTAGGTTGACTTGGTCAACATGGCGAGTGGGCTGACCCCACTTGAGGGTCATGGACCCTATGACATCACCCAATATGGGTTGGGCCATGGTGATGCCCCACTTGGACTACTTGGGCCTTTAGGTGTGGGTTTGACCAATTTAAGGTTTAGGGTTGACTTGGTCAAATTGGGTCAATGGGTGACCTAATGGCATGCTTTAGGGTTCACTTAGATTGTTCTTAGGGTTAGGGCAATGTGGTGGGGGTCATGGTGTGGCTAGGGTTCCTATTTAGGCTAGTTTGACCTAGTATGACTTGGGCCCTATAGTGGGCCCCACATGGCTACACCCCGCCTTCTAGGGTCAAACCTAGCTAAAATCCTTATCACCCACCACATGCCTAACCCAATCTAAGTTGAGGGGCCTAATTGAAAATGGGATGTTACAAATCCCAATAAACAAAACAATAATTTCGTCCCCGAAATTTAAGTTCGGGCCTACGGGGTTCTACTTGCAAGTAATTAAGGAATTTTAAAGATAAAACTAAGGCATACCTGAAGTGAAAAGTTCCGGGTGCTGCTCTAGCATCAGTTCCCTTGGCTCCCAGGTGTGCTCCTCCCGTCCATGGTTGGACCACAACACCTTCACAAGGGGAACCTTCTTTTTTCGCAACACTCAGACCGCTGTATCGTCGATCCGGATTGGCTCCAACCGAACTGATCTATCGAGTTCTATCGGGCTGACTGTAGTAGTGATGTGTTGTTCCGGCCGAAGGAGAGCTCTTCGCAATAAAGTGACATGAAAGACATCGTGAAGGGTCCCCAACTCTAGTGGCAGCTGCAGTCTATAGGCCAAAGGACCGACCCGCTCCAGAATCAAGTACGGTCCCATATATCATGGACTGAGCTTCTTGTGTCTCCGCGTCCGTGAGACACCATGCATAGGATGTATCTTCAAGAATACCATGTCCCCCACCTGAAATTCCACCTTCCGATGACGCGCATCATAGTACTTGGCCTATCTACTCTGGGCCTGCAACATTCGTTCCCTGATCAGTCGAATCTGAACTTCCGTATCCTCAATGTACTATGAACCAAGAGTCCTCGTGAACACATCATGAACCCAAGACAGAGGCGTCCGACACTTCCTTCCATACAAAGCCTCGTAAGGTGCCATCCCGATGCTTGCCTGGTGACTGTTATTGTAAGAGAACTCGATCAGGGGCAACAGTCTCCCCAGGGCTTCACTGTATCCAATATACATAGACGAAGCAGATTTTCCATGGTCATGATGGTTCACTCGGTCTGGCCGTCAGTCTGCGGATGTAAGGCGGTGCTAAAAGTTAGCCGAGAACCCAAGTAAGCATGTACAACTCTCCACTCCCTTGATGTGAACCGACCATCACAGTCTGAGACGATCGTTCTGGGGATGCCATAGTACCTGACGAACTACTCCACAAACAATCTAACCAAAACAGCAGCTGGGCAGTCCTTCCTGATCGGGATAAATCGAGCCACCTTGGTCAGTCTGTCTATGATGACCCATATGGAATCGGGCCCAGAGTGGGAGCGAGGTAATCCGTGCACGAAATCCATAGATATATCCTCGAATTTCCACTATAGCACCGGTAATGGCTGTAGTTATCCCCCCAGGCTCTTGCATTTCGCTTGTACCTGCTAACATGTCACACAGTGTGTCACATAATGAATGATCTCTCTCTTCATCCCTAGCCAATACATATGTCGCCGCAAATCAGATGTCATCTTGGTGATCCCGGGATGCACTTAATACTGAGAGTGGTGTGCCTCTCTAAGTATATCCTCCCGAATGGCACCACCTGCGGTTATATAAATACGCCCATGGAAATGAATGAGATCATCCTGCAGTGTATAATCCCCTAATGTGCCCCCTTCCAGGGCTATAAATATCGGCTTTAAGGCTGCATCTAGCCTCTGCTGCATCAAGATGCGCTCCCGAAGATCATTCTCCAAAATCAATGAGTTCAAATATTCCCGGTAGACTGTTGGCTCGGCCTCTGAAACCATGGTGATATGCATATCATCCATCATCTGCATCAATCCCATATACATCACCCGGGGCTCCGGTCCAGTAGTGCCGACTCTCCTTCTCAATGCATCTGCCACAGTGTTCGCTTTCCCCGGGTGATAGTGCAGTTTGTAATCATAATCGCAGAGAAATTCCAGCCATCTCCTCTGCCGAAGGTTCAGATCTTTCTGCGTGTCGATGTATTTGAGATTCTTGTGATCCGAGTAGACATCACAATGAACCCCATACAAGTAGTGTCTCCATATCTTCAGTGCGAATACGACCGCCCCGAGCTCCAAGTCATGCACCGGGTAATTCTGTTCATGTTTCTTCAATTGGCTGGAGGCATAGGCAATAACATGGTCGTGCTGTGTAACACCCCCTATCCGTCGCATAGCATATAGCTGTAGGTCCGGCCGGGGCCCGACGCCATATACTACAGACAGACCGGGTGGTTACTCATGGAAACCATCCAACTAATCATAACGTCCTACACAGAGCATTCTAGCGGAAGCAGTTTATAAGTTGAAATAAAGAACCCAGCACTAAAGCATGAATGTCCACTAGAATAGCCAACCAGGAATGAAGTACATACACCAGTACTGGCCTTAAGGCCTTACAAAAAATGGTTTACTTAATGTTACATGACTTTCAAACCACGGCACGCAGGCCGGTCATACATGAATAAAGCAGTAAACACTCCAAATAGGCCTTCAAGGGCCGGCTTCGCAATTTGGGCTTTAGCCCGCTATTGACCGCTTGGTCCAGCAGCACCTGCAAGCAACATAACCACCGCACGGTGGCAAACAAAAAGGCAACGGTCAGCAATGCTGACCAAATTATAACGATCCCGCCCCCAACTTGGGGCGGCGATGCTCCTTCCCTGCAATTTTATTAGCACAAGCGAGCAATATAATAATACTCATTTCATCACAGGCGTAGGCTCAAACGGCCACACACCCCGTGCACTCAGGGCACATTCTCGGTGAACCGGTCGATGTCACGTCAGTTAAAGCCATAGACATTCCGGACCCACCACCTCCACTTTGACGGCCAAACATATGAGCAATTTGTCTTCCCGGCATGGGTCACGACAATTTAAGCCATAGACCGTCGAAGACTCTCATCTATGCCAACGGCAAGTGCCACGTAACCTTAGGTCTCTTTAACCAGAACGACATAGAAATTGGTACGGTTCCATCTAACCCGTGCTCACGTCGCAACGACAATTTAAGCCATATGCGCAGGTCAAACTTCTCCCGAGTCCCATTTTCGTCACACAATTTCACATAACTCGGTTATGTTCAAGTTGGCTCTCAGGCCTCCATGTTGGCAAGATCACGCATCCGCCTAGTTTTCCGGGTGCACCTTAGGGTTAATCCCCAAGGCTCCCTGTTGCAATCTACCGTGTAGAAAACCCGAAAAAAAACAACCAATAGCACGGAGTCTTCTCCGGCATTTATGCAATGCAACATCACCGATCCAGACCAACATGTCCGGGTAGGCTTCACACATCATGCCTATGTCCGTTCTCGCTTACGGACTCAAAACAACGGGGACTTCACATATCTACCCGAAGGAACGCCTCCAACTCACCGCAAACTCGCGAGAGCGGGCTTCCTATGCAAAGAAGGAGAGCTACTCATGCTCAAGAAGAGAATCGTTACCCTTGTGTTCCTCTTTGGCGCCATGGAAAAGTAAACTGATGAAAAGCACTGCACTAGCTTTGCCTCCGTGGATCCGGAGTCGGCTCGCGATTTGGAGCTTCGAAGCTCCTCCAATGGTCAGATCTAGCTCCTTCTTCCTTCCTTGGCTCTCCTCTCTCTCTAAGCTTTTATAAAGATAACAACTTAAGAAAAGTGAGGGTTTCTAAGTCCAATCCCGGGTATATCCCTTTAGGAACAACCCCCAGCCGTTGGATCATCAATTAAAGAAATGAACGGCTTTGATTCGGGACTGAAATGCCCAATCTGGACCGAACACGGCCTGGCACATGCCCGTGTCTAGGGCCGTGTGCCTCATTCGCCGTCAAAATCAGCTCGCCTGGAATAACACACGGGTATCGAACATACCTATGTTCGATCTGACACGCCCGAGTTCCACCTGACATGGTCGTGTACCCCCATCGTTTTTCCCCGAAAACAACCCGAGCACTGCACGGGTTCTAGGACACGCCCGTGTCCTTGCCCGTGTCACCTCAACACGCCTGGGCTCCAGGCCGTGTACACGGTCTCGACACTCGACACTTCATCGAGCGAAGATCATCGACCTGATGACACGGCCTTGGACACGCCCGTGTCCTAGGCCGTGTGCCTTGTCTCGACACAATGTCGAGATCAAAGTGTCGACTTCCCGAGACGAGTGTCGACACGGGTCGACACGCCATGCGATACGCCCGTGTCGCAGGCCATGTGCCATGTCTCGACACTTCGTCGAACGTAAAGTGTCGACTTCGCGGGCTAAGTGTCGACACGGGTCGACACGCCCTGCGACACGCCCGTGTCGCAGGCCGTGTGCCCAGTCTCGACACAATGTCGAGACCAAAATGTCGACTTCCCGGCTGAGTGTCGTCACAAGCTTGACACGCCCTGGGACACGCCCGTGTCCCAGGCCGTGTGCATGCAGCCAGAACCCAAAATTGGCCCAAAACGTCCCCCGTCGCTATTTTGAGTTTCGGGGCGTTACAACTCTCCCCCTCTTAAAAGAATTTCGTCCGCGAAATTATATAAAGGAAATACATGTACAAAACCAAAATTTGTACCTGAGCAGAACAACTCCGGATACCCGTCAAGCATAATCTGCTCTCGCTCCCAAGAGAGCTCCTCACGACCGCAATTGACCCACCAGACCTTGACCATCCTGATCTCGTTATTGCGTAGCCTCTTGAACTCCGAGTCTTCAATCCGTACGGGCTTTACTTTTGTCGTCAACCCACTATCCACCGGTGCTTGATTGACCGCGATCACTCGCATAGGTTCTTGCCCCGCCTTCTGTAGCACCGAAATATGGGATACATCATGTAGACCACTAAGCTCCACTGAAAGCTTGAATTGATAGGCCGCTTCACCAACCCGCTCCAGAACCTCAAACGGCCCAAGGTACCTCGAGCTTAGCTTTTTCAATCACCGCACCCGCGAGGCACCCTTGGATGACATGATCTTTAAGTACACATAGTCGCCCACGGCGAACTCCACGTTCCCGTGCTTGACATTATAGTACTTCGCTTGCCGGTCCTGAGCGATAAGCAACCTCTCCTGAATGCTCCGCACCAACAAAGTAACATTCTCCACTTCGAATCGCTTACACAACTTGACTCACCCGTTTCCAGCCAGGACAACGGCGTGCGGCATCTTCTACCATATAAAGATGGTCTTCCCATTGCTTTCCAAAGTCCAAGACACACATGCGGAGCATGCTTTCCATAGTTCAATTGACCATCTCGGTCTGCCCATCTATTTGCGGATGAAAGGCTGTGCTGAATTTTAACTTTGTCCCTAACATTTGCTGCACAAGCCTCCTACCATTGGACGTGAACCGCCCTTTTCGGTCACTCACGATACTGCGGGGCACATCGTGAAGCCGTACTGTATTATCCACATATAGTTTTGCCAACGTCTCCACCGGATCATCCTTCCTCTGTGGAATGAAATGCGACACCTTCGTTAACTGATCTACGACCACCCGAATGGCGTCATTTTCCCCTTTTTCAACATTGGCAAACCGTGCACAAAGTCCATAGAGATGTCGTCGAATTTCTACTCCAGAATAGGCAAGGACTTAAGAAAACCACCCGGCTTTTGGCACTTGATGAGTCCACTTTATATACCTATTTTTGGACTCATCTGGGCTAGTTTTCACACGGTTGCACTTCACTTTTAGTTCATTATCATATATATTTCATCATGTCCTTATTTCCATAGGAAGTGCACATTTTATCCCGTGGTTGTGTATTGTGTTATTCTTTTAGTCTGTACTCCTTTTTTGTGATTGTCTGGAATGTCTGCACAGATTAGTGATTGATTTTTCCTTTCGGTACAGGGGTCGTGTGCGTGTTCCGGGATGGTTGTGAAAGAGGAATACTGCGCACGATCATGGGATCTAATGCGCACGACCACTGGTCGTGGTCGTGCGCCCCTGATCGTGCGCACTACTCTACGTTTTCTAGAATCAGCCTGGGGTAAGCGCACGACCACTGGACATACTGCGCACGACCACCGGTCGTGCGCCACTGATCGTGTGCATTGATTCCTCATTTCTGGAGTCCTGTCTGGGTAATCGCACGATCATTGGACTTAGTGCGCACGACCACTGGTCATGCGCCACTACTCGTGCGCATTATCCCAGCTCTTCTTCCTGTTATTCCATGCCAGTGCGCACGAGCACAGGACATAGTGCGCACGACCACTGGTCGTGCGCCTGTGATCGTGCGCATTGTTCATTTCTGCTTTTGTATAAATAGTGCAGGTCTCGCCCTAATCCAGATCCGGAGATCGCTCGTTTTCCTCCGCCGTTTTCCGCCTTCTCCGCCGTTCCCCTTCATCTTCCACCCTAGGGAGGTTCTCCGGGCAAGCTTTCACCGCCAAATCCAAGCCGGAGCTTCCTCTCGGCCTTCTCCTTCATCCGTGAGCTTCAAGTAGAGTTTTTACGCCATAGCCATCAAGCAAAGGAAAGCTAGCAAACTTCGTCCGCTATCGTGAGACGAAGAAGACGGGCCATTGTAAGGTGGTGACAGCCCTTCTCTACCCCGGAAGCAGTTGAGGACCGAGCTTGGACGCGGAATGACAACCCGATGATTCCAACCGTGAATCCTCAGCAAGACTTCGGATTCGGTCGATCTCTTGACTTGTACTTGCTTTATTGTTGTATATGTGTGTTAAAACTGTATTTATATTGATGTTGTTGCACTTTAGATGTAAACTTTACTAGATTCATGTCTATGTGATTCTATGTTTGTTTACGCTTTAGTTGCTTGAGTTGCGCCATATATCCATCCACCACCATCCACCCTTGCCGCACTAGCAATTGCTAGTGGCGTGCGTTGTGAAGAGGTGCTCACGACCCTCATTCCGTCGTTCTAACCACCTCATCCGCAAGCCTACTCGCTCATCCACCTAGTGATTTGGTGCATAGCAGCCCGACTAGTCTTCCATCCTGCCTGGCGAAGCATCGCATAGCGGCGTTGCATAGGAGTAGTTGTTAACCTTTTATTTTCTGTTTCCGCAACCATCAAAACCCCCTTAGTTAGCTCCGACCTGAGGACTTCAATCTCAAGTCCTCCTCGAAATTAACTCCACCTTACTGTGTTCCTTGTGAGATCGATACTTGGGAAAACCCCCATTTTATATTACTTGTGCGACCGGTTCACTGCCGTGATCTATAGCACCAAGTTTTTGGCGCCGTTGCCGGGGAACACAGTCGTGTGAGTTTTTGGAGAGGGAGATAGGAGATAGAAGCCCTTTTCACATGTTCATATCACTTTCTTCTTTGTTTTAGTTTTTAGCATTTGTGTTTGTTTTTATTTGTTCCTATTCTAGGTTTAATTTTGCTGTAGCAGGTTTTCCTATTCTTTTATTTGTGGTGTGTAGTTAATTGTTGCTTAGAAACGTTTTGTTGGTGAATTCTTCTTATTGCACCATGCATTCTTATATGAATATTCGTTGCCGATGGTGCGGGGATTATAGGCATGGTAGTGATGAGTGCCCCACTGAAGATTGGGAGCATAATTCTCGTGGTTCTGTGTATGGAGCACCGTCTTCTTATGGTACTTCATACACCCAACCCAGGTCTTATGTTCACTCCTCTTCTACGCATTCATCTTTTTCTGATTCCTCTCCGGTCCCACCTGTACCGAGGAGCAATAGAAAAGGATGTTTGTGTTGTCGTAGCACCGACCACGTGTTGAAAGATTGCGCAGAATTTCAGCGCCAGTTGGAGGAGAATGATGAACCGGGTATCCGATTCATTCCATCCACCTCTCAATCGGTTGCCCCATCTGATTCTGATGATATGTTCGCAGCACCACCTTGTCTATGGGGGACTGCTGCGGATATGCCCATCATACTTTCTGCTGATCGGTGTGACGACATTGTGGCACCGTCTCTCCCCATGCACTCTTCCCCTCTTGTTGATTCACCCCCGGAGGAACCTGCACATATTTTCTCTGATGTTGTTGTTCCTCCGCCTTCTTTGCAAGAATTATCTATCCCTATTTTTAGTGAGTCGGTTGATGATGTTCGGCCAGATTGTGATTCTGAGCCTGAGGATGTGCCCATGTTTGACGAGGATATTATTTTCATTAATGGACAATATTACGTCTTGTAACATGTGGACGCACCGAGGTGTGTTGATGAGGAGATCCTCTTTATTGAGGAAGTTTCCACTTCCATGATGGATGAGGAGGTCCAAACCACCACCGAGGACCTCGAGCTCGTGGATTCCCCTCGCCATGACTCATATGATGTCGTCGATGATCTATGTCGGGATCCTGCTGGGAGTGAGACCGGGATCACTCCCCCGATTATTTCTTTTAGTTATTCATCTCCTTTATTTCTTGATCCCCCTTCTTTATCTGAGCCTGGGCGGGTTGAGTCTCCGCAGGAGCTTCAGGAGGACTTGGAGCTTTCATCTCGAGTCATCGATGATAGCATCCTCTCTCACGAGGAGGTTGATTCCTCCTTTGTTGAGGAAGCTCCATTGATTGCTTTCTCCTCCCGCCTTCTTCCTGTAGTAGACGATACCTTACTAGGCAAGGATTTGTTTTGTGGTGAGAAGAGTGAGGACCAGAGCTCCTTCTCTTCTTACTTCCAATTTCCTCTACCTGTGTTGGGCAGGTATTACTATTTAGGTAGAGGGGTAACTGTTTTATCACCGTATCGGTACCCGTTACCGAAACGGATATTGGAACAGTTACCTGTGCATTTTTCTTTTCATAGACCCATTAGCTAGAACCTTTTCATCGCCGAATAAGTCGTGCTGGGATGACAATAACCCCAGTACTTATCTTTTATTTCCTGTATTTTTATTTTTCATGTCTATTTTAGTTTTAGCATTTCTTTTTGTATATTTTGTTTTGTTTTTGCGGAGCTCACCACTGCAGGTATTCTTGGCAAATTGCATTGGCGGGGTTCTGATTCTTCGTATGGCGGGCCTGCTTCGGTTTCCACGCGTCTTCTGGTATGCTCACTAGCTGAGCATTAGGTAACCTCTTCCCTTAGCTCTTTATGATTTTAATTTCTCTATATTATGCTGTTTTGTTTTGTTTAAGTCTGGGGGAGAGCCAGTTTTGTTACCTATTGCACGTAAACATTTCTTGTGCATACTAGAAGCTTTCATTGTTTTATTTTACTTAGTTCATTGCATCACACACCACTGCACCCACATGAGCGCGTGCTTAGCTTTTTGCGTGCTGCGAGTTAAACTCATTTCTTCGTTAGATTTGGGAAAATTATGGTGCTGACATAGGATTGTGAGACTGAGTAAAATGTTGGCCTTGTTGTGATCCTAGTCAACTACTCTCGTCTCGTGTAGAAATTGGAGTAGATTTAATTTTTCTGTATGCTTTTAGTTTTATATTTTTCTAATTGCGTAAATACTTCTTATTCTACTCAAAAAATTGGTGAATCCGGTGTGAATCCGACGGTAGCTTAGGGATGTGTGTAGACGGCCATTAGGTTCGTATTGCTCGAGTCGGGAGGATGGATAGTCTTTCTCGTTGGCTAAGAACTTGCCCCAAGCTATTCTTGAAGCATGGGTATAGGTTAGTCATGCATGAGCATGATGTAGGCCATCATTTTGGCCTGGTTGAGTTTTGTACCATTCCTAACGTCTTATCCTCTCTAGCCCCGTTGTGCTTACCCCTCCTTTTGATTCAGCTCCACCATGATTTCACCAAAGCCTCCAAGCCAATCCTAGTCGCACTCCCGAGTTGAGCTTTAGAGTTTTACATTTTCATGTTGGGATGTGATGTGGTGTTATTATTTGTGAAAATGTGGAAGTGCTCCCAAGTTTATATCTGCTGAATTGTGAAAATATAATGAAAAAGAAAAAAAAGAAAAAGAAAAATATTTGTAAAGAAAAAGAAAAGAAAAAAAAAGTGAAAAGAAAAAGTTTAATTGAAAATCTTTTTGGGAAATGTGATTATTTTTGGAGTAGGCGGTGCACACACCCATATGTAAAAGTTAAGTCTAGAGGTGTGGTGTACCCGCGTGTATTTTGGTTAGCTGATGGATTTCCTTCATACTAGCTCCTTTGGGTTAGGTGCATAGCCTTCATGTTTATCTTTGTTTACCTCACCGAAACCCAAGCCCCATCTCTTCACCTAACGTCCTACTGATTCGTGTGTGAACCAAACCAGTGCCGTGGAGAGAATGCGAAAAGACAAGCATATGGTCACCGACATTGGTGGATTCCTTTGGAGGTTATCCGGAGCCCCGATCTTTGGCAATGCTCTCCTAGTGATTAGTCTACTTTCTCCCTACATATGACCGGATGATTCACCGTGATTCCATTTTTGAGTAATAATAAAATTTTGATACGTATTGTGAAAAGTATAAACTATTCTGCATACTTAGAAATTTTCTCTATTGTATTTTTACACACGCGAGCATGCGACTTCACATGGTACTTTGTTTTGCAATTTCTTTGTTAACTAGTATTTTTCCCTATCTGCTTAGATTTTGTTTGCTCGGGACGCGCAAACAGTTAAGTCTGGGGGTGTGATGAGTCCACTATATATACCTATTTTCGAACTCATCTGGGCTAGTTTTCACACGGTTGCACTTCACTTTTAGTTCATTATCATATATATTTCATCCTGTCTTTATTTCCATAGGAAGTGCACATTTTAGCCCGTGGTTGTGTATTGTGTTATTCTTTTAGTCTGTACTCCTTTTTTGTGATTGTCTGAAATGTCTACACAGATTAGTGATTGATTTTTCCTTTTGGTACAGGGGTCGTGTGCGTGTTCCGGGATGGTTGTGAAACAGGAATACTGCGCATGATCATGGGATCTAATGCGCACGACCACTGGTCATGCGCCCTTGATTGTGCGCACTACTCTACATTTTCTAGAATCAGCCTGGGGTAAGCGCACGACCACTAGACATACTGCGCACGACCACTGGTCGTGCGCCACTGATCGTGTGCATTGATTCCTCATTTCTGGAGTCCTGTCTGGGTAATCGCACGATCATTGGACTTAGTGCGCACGACCACTGGTCGTGCGCCACTACTCGTGCACATTATCCCAGTTCTTCTTCCTGTTATTCCATGCCAGTGCGCACGAGCACAGGAAATAGTGCGCACGACCACTGGTCGTACGCCTGTGATCGTGCGCATTGTTCATTTCTGCTTTTGTATAAATAGTGCAGGTCTCGCCCTAATCCAGATCCAGAGATCGCTCGTTTTCCTCCGCCGTTTTCCTCCTTCTCCGCCGTTCCCCTTCATCTTCCACCCTAGGGAGGTGCTCCGGGCAAGCTTTCACCGCCAAATCCAAGCCGGAGCTTCCTCTCGGCCTTCTCCTTCATCCGTGAGCTTCAAGTAGAGTTTTTACGCCATAGCCATCAAGCAAAGGAAAGCTAGCAAACTTCGTCCGCTATCGTGAGACGAAGAAGACGGGCCATTGGAAGGTGGTGACAGCCCTTCTCTACCCCGGAAGAAGTTGAGGACTGAGCTTGGACGCGGAATGACAACCCGACGATTCCAACCGTGAATCCTCAGCAAGACTTCAGATTCGGTCGATCTCTTGACTTGTAATTGCTTTATTGTTATATATGTGTGTTAAAACTGTATTTATATTGATGTTGTTGCACTTTAGATATAAACTTTACTATATTCATGTCTATGTGATTCTGTGTTTGTTTACGCTTTAGTTGCTTGAATTGCGCCATATATCCATCCACCACCATCCACCCTTGCCGCACTAGCAATTGCTAGTGGCGTGCGTTGCGAAGAGGTGCTCACGACCCTCATTCCGCCGTTCTAACCACCTCATCCGCAAGCCTACTCGCCCATCCACCTAGTGATTCGGTGCATAACAGCCCGACTAGTCTTCCATCCCGCCTGGCGAAGCATCGCATAGCGGCGTTGCATAGGAGTAGTTGTTAACCTTTTATTTTCTGTTTCCGCAACCATCAAAACCCCCTTAGTTAGCTCCGACCTGAGGACTTCAATCTCAAGTCCTCCTCGAAATTAACTCCACCTTACTGTGTTCCTTGTGAGATCGATACTTGGGAAAACCCCCATTTTATATTACTTGTGCGACCGGTTCACTGCCGTGATCTATAGCATCAGCACTCCGCCTTCACCAAGGCGCAAGTTTGGCACTTCGCTACGCCTAGCGCCACATCTTTCTTCAAACCCGGCCACCAAAACAGTTTCTTTACATCGCGGTACATCTTCGTGCTCCCCGGGTGAATCGAGTACTTGGTGTGGTGTGCCTCGTACAACAATTCCACCCGCAAATTGCCCACACTTGGGACGCACAGACGACCGTCTTTCCAACGCAATACGTCATCCACAACGAATTGGGAATTTGACCCATCCAGAGCTTCTACCATGAACTGCTTCATATGGACATCCATATCCAAAGCCTGCCGAATCCGATCAGCCAAGTCAAATTGGACTTCATTCCAATTCAGTACTGCTTCAGCACTTGATTGCCTATCCACACAAACAATCTCCAACGCCTCCAACTCCCTCACCAACCGCTCATCATGCATCGATAGCCAATTGGCTTGAGCTGGGGCTCGGCGACTCAACGCGTATGCAACCATATTGCCTTTACCAGACACGTAGTGGATCTTGAATGTATAGTCTCCCAAGAACTCCATCAATCTATGCTGCCGCATTTTCAGCTCCTTCTGATCAATCAGATACTTCACGCTCTTGTGACCGGCGTAGAGATCCATTTTCACACCGTACAAAATTATGCCTCCACAGCTTCAAGGCAAAACTCACGGCCACTAACAACAAGTCATGGACCGGATAGTTCCTCTCGTGCACTTTTGGCTGTCTCGCGCCATAAGCTTTTACACTTCTGTGTTGCAGTAGCACGCAACCAAAACCGCTGCCCGAAGCATCGCTATTAAATCTCATAGCCTTCGGTCCCACTCGGCGAAGTCAGCACACGCGCCGTGGTCAACCGACATTTCAACTCCTCAAAAGCTCGCGCGCACTCCGGCGTCCAAAGAACTTCTGCTCCTTCCTCGTCAAAGTAGTGAGGGGTAACGCTATCCGCGAGAAGTTCTCTACGAAGCGCCTGTAATAGCCGGCAAGCCCCAGAAAGCTCCGAACTCCCGCCACTGTAGAAAGCTCAGGCCACTCCCGCATCGCAACAATCTTCGCTGGATCCACTGCAATACCTTACTCACTCACTATAAGACCGAGGACGCCACTGAGGGTGACCAAAACTCGCACTTCGAGAACTTGGCATACAACTGATTCCTCCATAGTGTCTCCAAAACCAAAAGAAGATGCTTGAAGTGATCTTCCTTACTCTGCGAGTACACCAAAATATCGTCGACGAAGACAATCACAAAATGGTACAAGTACTCCCGGAAGGTCCTGTTCATCAAATCCATGGACACTGACGGCGCATTGGTCAGCCCAAACGGCATGACCGTAAACTCGTAGCGCCCGTATCCTGTACTGAACATTATCTTAGGGATATCACTCTCCCTTATCTAATTTAGAGTACGCCGTTGGCCCGACCAACTGATCACAAAGATCATCGATCCTTGGGATTGGGTACTTGTTCTTTTCCGTCAACTTGTTGAGCTCCCGATAATTAATACATAGCCTCAATCTTCTGTCCTTCTTCTTAATAAAGAGGGTCAGTGCGCTCCAAGGCGAAGGACTTGGACGCACATACCCTTGCTCCAACAACTTTTAGAAGTTGCACCTTCAGCTCCGCCATTTCCTTAGGCGCTAGCCAATATGGAGAGCGTGACACAGGCTTTGCACCTGGTACTAGCTCAAACATGAAATCTATCTCCCGTCGAGGCGGGGCTCCAGGAAGATCTCTAGGGAACACATCAGGGTACTCCGTTACCACTGAAATATTAACCAACGCGGACATCGGCTTTGCAACCTCCACTAGTGTACAGAACAGCTCTACACCAGCACGAACCGCCTTCACCACCTAAAGAGCAGACAACAACGTCTTGCTCGACCTCTTCGAGCTCGTAAGGGTCGTCTCACGACTTACTCCCAGCTTGACTTCCTTGCTACCGCAATCTATATAGGCTTGCTGCTCCGAGAGTCAGTCCATGCCAACTATAACGTCCACCAATGGAAGTAACGATGCTTGCAGATCGTACTCCTGATTCCCAATCCAAAACTAAACGCAACAAATTCTACCCGCGCACAATGAGCACCATTGGACTATAACACATCCAATTTGTCTCTTACCATCGAAGGAGGTACTCCGACGCACAATATAATTCCTAATAAAGGAATGCGAAGCTCCCTAAACGAACGGTGATCTCGCAGATAAAGTAAAGTCATAACAAGTCTTAGCACCAGTAGTTCTAAGCTAACATGCACAAGGGCGACAAGTGTTTAAGGCAAAACTATCTTTAAACCATACCTGTTGTCACGACGGCGTGCTTCCTCCAGGGTCTTAGGCACTCACGGGCATAATACCTCGGCTCCCCACAGTTGTAACATACTCCCGGGGTTTGGGTTGTAGTTGCCCCCGAAGCACTGAAAGGAGGGACTAGACCCAAAGTCCTAGCCTTCTTGTACCACTTTCGATATACAGACTTTGAGGTGTTCGGCACTTTGAATGTCGTTTCCTTTGCACTAAAGTCCTTGACTGCTCCTGACATAGCTTTCTTGGCCTTCTGAGCACCTTTCCAATAGTCTCGGGCAAAGAGTCCTTTCTTTCCACAAGTAAAACATGTGTAAGTAGCATTGCTAGTCGATGCCATAGCCCCCTTCTCCAGCATTCCAACGGATGCAACCCTTATGGGGCTTGCATAGTTCGATACCATGGTCGCTGGCATCGGGAGGGTCTTCCTCAAATCTGCCTCCAAAGATCTAGCTGATTCCACCAAGGCTCGGAATCCCAATAACTTTGGTCCTAGTAGTAGAACTCGTAACTCGGTGCGCAGACCATTATAAAACCTATCGACTGTAGCTTGCTCATTATCCACCTCGAAGCATGGGTAGCGGCTTATCATAAGAAATGCTTGCAAATATTCCTCAACTGTGTGCGCTCCCTGCACTAAATGCATATTCAGCTGCTGCCCCGATGGTCTACCAAAGGTCGTTTGCTCCATCACGCCAACCGGCGTTGAAGCCACAATAGGGGCGCACGGTTGTACATTTCCTCCAAGTTGTGCACCTGTCACAGCGAACACCGCTTCTACGATCCTTCTAATGGTTTCATACGAAGGAGGAGTCTCAAACACCTCACCGGGTGCACTATGCTCCTCAGAAACCGGACATTCTGGCGGCCCAGCACCGCTTCCGGTCACCTATAGTGGTAAAAAACACCGTTAAGCGACCAAATAAAATTGCAAACAACAATTATAGGAACACGCAGGATCCTCAAACACGTGTATTTTCATTCCTAAGTGGACATTCATGGGTTCTTTTACTGTTATATCGATGACGCACACAATGTGCTCACCACCCCTTAAAAAGAATTCACCCACGAATTCATCTTAAGTCCGACCAAAACCAGTAGTCTTATACCAAATTGTAACAGCCCCTATCCGTCGCATAGCATATAGCAGTAGGTCCGGCCGGGGCCCGACGCCATATACTACAGACAGACCGGGTGGTTACTCATGGAAACCATCTAACTAATCATAATGTCCTACACAGAGCATTCTAGCGGAAGCAGTTTATAAGTTGAAATAAAGAACCCAGCACTAAAGCATGAATGTCCACTAGAATAGCCAACCAGGAATGAAGTACATACACCAGTACTGGCCTTAAGGCCTTACAAAAAATGGTTTACTTAATGTTACATGACTTTCAAACCACAGCACGCAGGCCGGTCATACATGAATAAAACAGTAAACACTCCAAATAGGCCTTCAAGGGCCGGCTTCGCAATTTGGGCTTTAGCCCGCTGTTGACCGCTTGGTCCAGCAGCACCTGCAAGCAACATAACCACCGCACGGTGGCAAACAAAAAGGCAACGGTCCGCAATGCTGACCAAATTATAACGATCCCTCCCCCAACTCGGGGCGGCGATGCTCCTTCCCTGCATTTTTATTAGCACAAGCGAGCAATATAATAATACTCATTTCATCACAGGCGTAGGCTCAAACGGCCACACACCCCGTGCACTGAGGGCACATTCTCGGTGAACAGGTCGATGTCACGTCAGTTAAAGCCATAGACATTCCGGACCCACCACCGCCACTTTGACGGCCAAACATATGAGCAATTTCTCTTCCCGGCATGGGTCACGACAATTTAAGCCATAGACCACCGAAGACTCTCATCTATGCCAATGACAAGTGCCACGTAACCTTAGGTCTCTTTAACCAGAACGACATAGAAATGGGCACGGTTCCATCTAACCCGTGCTCACGTCGCAACGACAATTTAAGCCATATGCGCAGGTCAAACTTCTCCCGAGTCCCATTTTCGTCACACAATTTCACATAACTCGGTTATGTTCAAGTTGGCTCTCAGGCCTCCATGTTGGCAAGATCACGCATCCGCCCAGTTTTTCGGGTGCACCTTAGGGTTAATCCCCAAGGCTCCCTGTTGCAATCTACCGTGTAGAAAACCAGAAAAAAAAACAACCAATAGCACGGAGTCTTCTCCGGCATTTATGCAATGCAACATCACCGATCCAGACCAACATGTCCGGGTAGGCTTCACGCATCATGCCTATGTCCGTTTTCACTTACGGACTCTAAACAACGGGGACTTCACATATCTACCCGAAGGAACGCCTCCAACTCACCGCAAACTCGCGAGAGCGGGCTTCCTATGGAAAGAAGGAGAGCTACTCATGCTTAAGAAGAGAATCGTTACCCTTGCATTCCTCTTTGGCGCCATGGAAAAGTAAGCAGATGAAAAGCACCGCACTAGCTTTGCCTCCGTGGATCCGGAGTCGGCTCGCGATTTGGAGCTTCGAAGCTCCTCCAATGGCCGGATCTAGCTCCTTCTTCCTTCCTTGGCTCTCCTCTCTCTCTAAGCTTTTAGAAAGATAACAACTTAAGAAAAGTGAGGGTTTCTAAGTCCAATCCCGGGTATATCCCTTCAGGAACAACCCCCAGCCGTTGGATCATCAATTAAAGAAATGAACGGCTTTGATTCGGGACTGAAATGCCCAATCTGGACCGAACACGGCCTGGCACACGCCCGTGTCCAGGGCCGTGTGCCTCATTCGGCGTCAAAATCAGCTCACCTGGAACAACACACGGGTATCGAACACGCCCGTGTTCGATCTGACACACCCGTGTTCCACCTGACACGGCCGTGTACCCCCATCATTTTTCCCCGAAAATAACCCGAGCACTACACGGGTCCTAGGACACGCCCGTGTCCTTGCCCGTGTCACCTCAACACGCCTGGGCTCCAGGCCGTGTACACGGTCTCGACACTCGACACTTCATCGAGCGAAGATCGTCGACCTGATGACACGGCCTTGGACACGCCCGTGTCCTAGGCCGTGTGCCTTGTCTCGATACAATGTCGAGATCAAAGTGTCGACTTCCTGGGACGAGTGTCGACACGGGTCGACACGCCCTGCGACACGCCCGTGTCGCAGGCCGTGTGCCATGTCTCGACACTTCGTCGAACGCAAAGTGTCGACTTCGCGGGCTAAGTGTCGACACGGGTCGACACGCCCTGCGACACGCCCGTGTCGCAGGCCATGTGCCCAGTCTCGACACAATGTCGAGACCAAAATGTCGACTTCCCGGCTGAGTGTCGACACAAGCTTGACACGCCCTGGGACACGCCCGTGTCCCAGGCCGTGTGCCTGCAGCCAGAACCCAAGATTGGCCCAAAACGTCCCCCGTCGCTATTTTGAGTTTCGGGGCGTTACATGCTGCATCAAGACGGCACCCATCCCCTGGTAAGAAGCGTTAGTGTAAATCTGGAATCCTTCCTTCCCAGATGGAAGTGCAAGGATAGGGGCAGAGGTAAGCCGGTTCTTTAACTCCTGAAATGATGACTCGCACCTTTCGGTCCACATAAATGCTGCTTCCTTCTTTGTCAATGTCGTGAGGGGAAGTGCTATCCTCGAAAACCCCTCCACGAACTTGCGGTAATACCCAACGAGTCCCAAGAAAATGCGTATATCAAAAGATGATTTTGGCCGCGGCCAATCATGCACTGTCTGTACTTTGGCCGGATCTACGGCCAACCCGGCTCCACTAACGATGTGTCCTAGAAATGCCACCACTTGCAGCCAGAACTGGCACTTGGAAAACTTTGCATACAACTGGTGCTCCCTCAATCTCTCTAGTACCTGTGCCAAATGCTGCATATGCTCCTCCTTCATTCGAGAATAGATCAAGATATCATCAATAAATACTATGACGCATCTATCCAGGTAAGGCTCGAAAACACGGTTCATCAGACTCATGAATGCGGAAGGTGCATTCGTGAGCCCGAAAGGCATCACCGTGAACTCGTACAGTCCATAGCGGGAACTGAATGCTATCTTCGGAATGTTTTCCTCCTGAATCCGTAGCTGATAATACCCTGATCGTAAGTCCAGCTTGGAGAACCAAAAGGCTCCCTAAAGCTGATCAAATAGCTCATCGATCCGGGGCAATGGGTATGTGTTCCGGACTGTCAGCCGATTCAGCTCTCCATAGTCGATGCAGAGCCGCAACAACCCATCCTTCTTCTTGACAAATAATACTGGTGCTCCCCAGGGTGATGAGCTGGGTCGAACAAAGCCCGACTCTACTAACTCCTGCAGCTGGGTCCTGAACTCTACCAACTCCTTAGTAGCCATCCTGTATGGTGCTCGAGATACGGGCCTCGCTCCTGGCACTAGTTGTATCCGGAAGTCCACATCCCTAGCTGGCAGTAATCAGGGCAATTTCTCCGGGAATACGTCGGGGGAATCCCGAACCACCGGGATGTCAGCAAGAGAAGCTTCTACTCCCGCCATCTCGAAGCATATAATGTACACCTCCTCTCCCTGATGGTGGGCCTTGACAGCCTGTACAGATGATAATAATATATGGGAGATAGGTCTGATACCTTCGACGATGATGTAGGAGTCGCCGTGCCTCAGAGTGATCCTTTTCGATGGGCAATCAATTTGGTCATAGTTCCAGTGTAATCACGTCATGCCCAAGATCAAGTCGAAGTCTGGCAGTCGCAGGATCGTCACTGGCGCCTCAAATGTCTTGCCACAAATCTCGGCCTCCATGTTGCAATGGGCAGAGGTCCGTAGCTCTGACCCATCGGGTAGACACACCCTCATCTCCAAGCCTGGAAATCTTTCCACACCCTCCAGACCTTCTTTAAAGCCCTCAGAAACAAACGAGTGGGAGGCACCCGTGTCAAACAAGGTACGAGCGGGTGTGCCGCTGATCATGACTATGCCTGAGTTTGTTTGGGCTTAAATAAACTGTTATTTTAAAAAAAATCAGGTATTACATAAATGAAACTTTTAAATTTACAATAATCTAAGTACCTGTGATGACCTCCTCTGGGTTCCTTGGTTCGGCGAGGTCTAGTGCATATATTTTCTCCTATTCTCGCCCTCAGCCGTGATATCCCCAGCCTCAGCCTAGAACTCGTCCTCGGCCTCGGCCCTATTGTACTAGGGGGGCCATTGGAGGTGGAGGAGGAAGAGGTGGACGAAATTGATGCGGACACTCCGATCTAATATGCCCAGGCTGGTGGCATCCATAACAAACTACCAGTCGATGGCCACGGTCATCTTGCCTCCTCGGGTCATGCACCTGTAGAGGTGGGGGAGCTAACACTGTATGAGGCCCCTGCTCCTGCTTGAAGTTGGGACGACGTACCCCACCCCTCTTATATCCAATAACTCTGCCTCATTAGGATCCCCTGCTACTCTCCCCGGGCGATGACCCGTCTAGCGGCCTCTTTCCTCTATTCTGCACCATCAGCTGGTCGGCCTCCAGCTTCTTGGCCATCTCTATGATCTGTGACGAGGTGCCCTGAGAGATGAATAGTAGGCGCTGCCTCAAGGAATCTTTGAGCCCATGATAGAATCTCTTGGCATACTTCCTATCATCCATGTCATGGATCCTCGCAAATCTAGCCAGATGGGAGAACTCTCTTTGATACTCGATCACAGATCTGGTCCCCTGCTTGAGGTTAAGAAACCTCTCTTCCAGTGCATCTCTATATGTAGTGGACACATAATGTTCCAAGAATGTCTCACTAAACTCCTCCCATGAGATGTCTGACTGCTCCCAATCAGCATAAGTGGACTCTCACACGGACTTCCACCATCTTTTTGCATGAGCATCTAATGCAGAGGTGGCTAGAGGAACTGCCTGGCTGACCGGGCAGCTGATGCCTACCAATATCTCCTGTACGGCTTCCAGCCATTCCTCAGTCTTCACAGCATCCTCTGCCCCTCGGTATATCGGCGGGGATAGGCTCTTGAAGGCACTCAACCAGCTTGACCCCAGATTTGGCTGCGGAGCCGGGACCTGCTGGGCTTTTAAGGCTTCCAGGATAGCCGTCAAAGTTTGCCCCATCTCTGTCTGTAGAAAGGGAGTGGCAGCCGGAGAGGGAGGAACCACATTCTGCGGCGCAGCGACCTGTGGAGGTTGCATGAGGGTAAGGTTTAAACAGAACTGGCCTAAATCATTGTATTTAATGGACTATTTTATGTGACTTTTTACACATTGGCACACCACTGCTTCTGCTGCATAGTTTGTCCGCAAACTAATGCTCGAGCGGGGTGGTCTAGTGTTGTGGACTTGTTTCTCATATGATCGTTTATTCAAGTGATACCAGTTTGTAAGACCCCTCCCCTTACCAAGGAGGCTCCCGGTCTTATGCCCTGAACCGCCGCCTTACGGTGACTCTAACTCACGGGTTAGACGACACCGTAAGATGCCGATCCTGCCGGCTAGCACGATCATAAAATAAAAATGTAGGCCAATATGAGAAATATAAGTAAGCAGTAATGTAGAAATAAACTACAAACCAGTCCACAGTCACAATACATATCATATAATGAAATGAAAGTACATCCAGTCCACAATGAATCGAAATAATAAGAAAAGTAAAAAGGGCTTATGTCCTGTACATGAATATCAACTCTCCTCACACAATAAAATGTGGAAGCAAAACTATCTTCGTACCCGTCCCACCTGAGGAAACTCTGCAGTAGACATAGTAGGTGGTGGTGGTATTAACTCCCCACGTCCTGTAACCTCGTCCTGCCAGTCGTGCGGGTGCTCCATCTCCTTAAGCTCCTAAAAATAGATTGGTCACCGACCATTAGTCAAAAAGACTAAGTGGTTTCCTCCGCACCTCGCCCCGCAACTCCTAGGCACCGTACGGGAGGACGAAGCGGAGGACAACAAAGGGTAACAAGAAGGGAAACAGGTGACAAGGAATCTATGCTACCAAGTATGAATGTAAGCAGTAAATCTACACTAGCAGTTCTATGTATATAGTCTAAATGTAGAAGCATGTACAATACAAAAGTAAGTAAAACTGGAAATAAGTAAAGTGCAGTAAGTAAAGTCTAAAAATCTATTGCTAATATACATCACAGTAGTACCCTAACTTATATGAGTGCCCATAAAAACATATAAGTTAGAGTTTCCAAAATTAACTTATCATATAAAAGAGCCCATACTAATTTATATGATAAGGATCCATGAATCGTATGTCTTAATATGAATGAATGCATGCAGTTATTTATGAGTCATGCAAGTGCAACTCACACACAACGACTCTGTGATCACAGACCTTTAGTTCCCGCTTTTCGGAGCTAGAATCACTCTCTGGTACCACCGTTGTGGCTACGACAGCAGTGGAGCGGGCATCACCACTCCTAGGCGGGTGTACACACTACCAGGCCTAGACGTCCCATACTCATCTGTACACGTCCTAGGTGCACTCTAGAGTCTCTGCGTACTATTTGCTGGCTACCCACCAGTCTTTTTGGTCGAGTGTGTGTTTTCGGGGATCGTCCTCCAGACCGCAGTGTAAAACAACCCACTGGCCCCTCAAACAATCACACCTCGCCAGAGCCACCGTACTGCCATCGGTGAGACGATTGGCCCAGTACCGCATGACCCGCCACAGGTTTATGCGCATGCAAGATATTCCAACCCGAGCTCCCAGCTCGTAGGACCAACACGTCCTGAAACCCTCCAACCCTATACGGTGAGAATATTACCACAAGCCCTCCAACCCTGTACGGGTGAGAATATTACCACAAGCCCTCCAACCCTATACGGGTGAGAATGATGATACGATGCTTAACCTATTGGACTACTCTTGTCTACGGGTTAGTATACTTAGTGATTTAGGGTTAATCCCAGGACTGCCCAGGGCAGACCCGGTGAAGGGCTCTCGGGGGCACTAGTAACTACGATGGGATAAAGCCCAAAGCTCCCTTTCTCAAGGATATTTACTTTAGTTGATGACTACCCATAATTCACCCCCAACTCTCGTTGTTGCTCTAGAGCAATCCTAATGACTTAAGATATTATCGGGAAATCGACGGTCTTCCGTCGATCTCCATTTTAGCCACTGTCCTTATGGTTTGCACTCCACCACTCGTGATCCAGTAGTGACCTATAGGAGACCAACCATGGCTTATTCCTCTAATGAAATTCTCACCTCAATGGTTAATCATATCCCCCTGTGGTCCTAGTAGTTTAGGTTAACAGTGCTAGTCACTACCCATGACCTAATACCACCCGGAGAGTACGACTTCCAATTTCTTGGCCCAAGTGACCCTAACCATTTATCATGGGATGGTATGACATATGATATTGATTATGTGGTGTTTTCACTATTTTGCTAAGTCATAAAGATCCCAAATTAAATCCTTTAATTAAGTGGCCTGCGTCACTTTATACAAGAAGTACTATATAAAATGATTCCCTTGGTCTAATAAATTTTCTTGATGATCATCTAGGCTAATTATGGCTGGTTTCCAAGATTTGTAATTTTCCCATTTATAATTCCATTTAATTTGCATTTTAAGTTAAATCCATGAATTGACCACTTTACAAATGAAGTACATTAAATATGCTTCTAAAAATTCTAAGAAAATTATTGCAGATGTGAATTACTGAAATAACACCAAATAAAAAAATTCATGGTCCAAAACAGTAATTTGGTTTACCAACATTCATATGACAAATATTACAAAAATGCCATTATTTGGATTTTAAACCTATAGAGGCATCCACAAATATCAAGAAAATTACACAAGGTCACAACTGCATATTTAAACACTAGGAATTTTTTTTTCAAATATTCAATTAATTTAATTAAATGTATTTTCACAAAAACTATAGGAAAATTTCTTCCAAAAATTTTCATATTTTTACAGGGTCTAAGTTTGACCTAATCAAGCACATACTCAAAACTTTGGGTCATTTGGACTGTGGTTTGGCATGGGCATTCAATTAAATTTCTGTCATAGCCTAGGACCAGTCCTAGTAAAATGGCCCTACAGGGAGTTCTATTGTTCCAAATTTGAACTTTAGGGTGGCAAACGAAAGTTAAGAGCAAGGCCCACAACATTCCTATTCATCACTACCTCTGGAAATGTCCCTAAGTACCCTAACATTTGTGTTTAAAATCACTGCCAGAGTGTGACATATATCAAATATTTCCCTAAGTTAACATTTAATCATTATTTAAATAAAAACGGACGGCATCGCTTCATCGTCCCCGATCAGCAATGGCTGAGATTGAGCCTGGCTGGGTCACCTTGTCTGGCCATTTCCGGCCACCTGGGCCGGCGCCACCGCCAGAGATTATTGCCACCACCTTCGTTGAGGTGGGGACTAGCATTTCCCGGCGGTGAGGCGGTCGGAGGCGGCTCCTCCGGCGATCCCGAGAAAGAAGAAAAGCTCGAGAATTTGACTCCATTCTCACATGGTATCGGGGTCAATTGAGCCCGATATCTCCCCTAAACGATCTAGGATCCTAGTACGGGTAGAGGTGAGCTAAAACAGATCGTTAGGGCGGCTTGACGGCAAGTTTTGCGGCGGTGAGCCATGGCCGAGCTTGCTCCGGCAACTCCTCCCCGTTTTCTCGATTCTCCAGCAATTCCCTTGCTCCAGGACTTGTTCTCCTGTCGTTTCCCCTCTCCGAAGCTGATGGTGTGACTAGATTGGGCTGAGAGTGGGTGTATGGGGAGATAAGTCCAAGGGGGAGCTCGGGTTGAGCTTTGGTTATTTCAGTCATGGTGCCAAGTGGCCACCATGCTCCAAATTCCTCTGAAATTGCTGGAGGAGGCCGGCCAGCAAGCTTAGGCAGCTGAGTAAGTGGCCAAGTGGCCATCCTTCCTTTTCTTTCTTCTTCTCTCTCTCCTCATTTCTCCAAAGTTACTTTTCTACCCCTTTGCATGTACTCTCTGTCCTGATTTTGGGGGTTAGGGGCAGACTTTGACCACTTGAGCTAGCCATGGGCCAAGGTTGGTGGGCTTAACCCAAGGGAAATGGGCTTAGCCCTTATTTTCCTCTTTAGGCCACATGTCTGACCAAGTTGACTTTTTAGGTTGACTTGGTCAACATGGCGAGTGGGCTGACCCCACTTGAGGGTCATGGACCCTATGGCATCACCCAACATGGGTTGGGCCATAGTGATGCCCCACTTGGACTACTTGGGCCTTTAGGTGTGGGTTTGACCAATTTAAGGTTTAGGGTTGACTTGGTCAAATTGGGTCAATGGGTGACCTAATGGCATGCTTTAGGGTTCACTTAGATTGTTCTTAGGGTTAGGGCAATGTGGTGGGGGTCATGGTGTGGCTAGGGTTCCTATTTAGGCTAGTTTGACCTAGTTTGACTTGGGCCCAATAGTGGGCCCCACATGGCTACACCCCACCTTCTAGGGTCAAACCTAGCTAAAATCCTTATCACCCACCACATGCCTAACCCGATCTAAGTTGAGGGGCCTAATTTAAAATGGGATGTTACAACATGTACGATTTTATAGGAAAGTTTAAGGTCAAGAACCGTTGGGTACGTGTTCTTTTTGATCCCGGTGCTACCCACTCATTCATGTCTAGAACCTTCGTAAAGATCCACTGTTTGACCCTCGATCGTGTTGGCGACGCGTTTTGTATCAAGTTTCCCTCCGACAAATCAGAGGTGTCGGACAAAGGCATTCAAAGTTGTCTGATTCTGTTAGGAGATTTTCTAATCGTTGTTGATCTGAAGGTGATAGACTTGGAATATTTTGATGTCATTTTGGGGATGGACTAGTTGTCCAAGTATGATGTGGTCATCCAATGCAAGGTCAAGCGCTTGGACTTCAAGATGGACAACGGCCAACCTAGGAGCATTTATGGTTTTTCTCGCCAAGTTTCTCTGATTATTTCTATTGTATGTGCTCGGAAGCTTGTAAATTCCGGATGTTATGCCTGTTTGGTTTCAGTGTTGGTGACCGGTGGTAGTTTGTCGCGTGTTGAGGAGATTGCTATAGTGCGCGAGTTTCCTGATGTATTTCTTGATAATATTCCTGGTCTTCCACTTTAGGGAGACATGGAGTTCGTCATAGATTTGGAGCTGGGTACCAGTCCTATTGCTACAGTGTCGTATCGTATGTCTCCGCACGAGCTGGAGGAGCTGCGTACCCAATTGGATGAGTTTCTATAGAATGGATTCATTAGAAAACATTCTTCACCGTGAGGAACTCCTATGCTATTTGTAAAGAAAAAGGATGGATCGATGAGGTTGTGCATTTATTATAGAGAGCCTAATAAGGTAACCATCATGAATAGGAATCCTTTACCAAGGCTAGATGACTTGTGTAACATCCCATTTTCAATTAGGCCCCTCAACTTAGATTGGGTTAGGCATGTGGTGGGTGATAAGGGTTTTATCTAGGTTTGACCCTTGAAGGTGGGGTGTAGCCATGTGGGGCCCACTATAGGGTCCAAGTCAAACTAGGTCAAACTAGCATAAATAGAAACCCTAGCCACACCGTGACCCACAACACATTGCCCTAACCCTAAGAACAATCTAAGTGAACCCTAAAGCATGCCATTGGTCACCCATTGACCCAATTTGACCAAGTCAACCCTAAACCTTAAATTGGTTAAACCGACACTTAAAGGCCCAAATAGTCCAATTGGGCCACCACCATGGCCCAACCCAAGTTGGGTGGTGTCATAGGGTCCATGACCTTCAGGTGGGGTCAGCCCACTCACCATGTTGACCAATTCAACCTAAAAAGTCAACTTGGTCAAACATGTGGCCTAAAGAGGAAAATAAGGGCTAAGCCCATTTCGCCTGGGTTAAGGCCACTAACCTTGGCCCATGACCAGCTCAAGTGTCAAATACCAACCCTACCCCTCTGGATTTGGAGAGAGAGTGCATGCATGGGGGGCATTTTAGAGAATTCACCCAAAAAGAGGAAAGAGAAGGTGGAATTAAGAGGAGGAGGCCACTTGGCCTTGACTCCTTCTGCCCAAATAAAAATGTTGGTCGGCCACCCAAGAAAATTTCAGAAGGATTTGGATGCCTGGTGGCCACTTGGCACCATGGGTGAAGCATCCAAGGTTGAGCCCGAGCTCACCTTGGAGTTAACTCCACTTACAGCCCACCTCAGCCCAAATCACCCCACCATTAGCTTCAGAGAGAGGAGAGGAGTGGAAATCGACTACTGAATCGAAGCAAATGGGGGGAGAAATGAGGATTTGAGTAAACTGTCACCGGAGCAGCTCGACCATGGCCAACCACCGCCGCACTCGCCGCCAAGGCCTGAATCAGGTTCGTTTCACCTCCCCTCTTCCCGTACTAGCATCCTAGATCAATTAGGGGAGATATCGGCCTCTATTGAGCCCGATGCCATGTGAGGAAAATCTAGATTTTCCGAGTTTTACATGATGCTCGGGATCGCCGGAGAATCTGAATCCGGCGGCCTCACCTCCGGGAAATGCTAGCCACCACCTTAGTGATGGTGGTGGAGACAATCGCCGACGGTGGCATAGCCCCAGGTGGCCGAAAACAGCCAGCAAAGGTGGCCCAGGAAGGATGAATTCCAGCCACCGGCTGGAGGTTGAAGACAACCCGATTCCATCCAAACTGCTTTAAGATTCGTGCAAATCCCGATTTAAATTAAATAAATAAAATCATATTGTATAAATATATAACTGTCACACCTATCCAGTCATTTTACAAGCCATATTTTGGCCTCTTAGAGGAATTTCCAGAACAAGAACCCTAAATGAAAATTGTAGCCTATTGTCTTAATTTAATATGGCACCTTAAACATCAAATTTGGTTGAGCAGATTTGGCCGTAGGCCTGTTTTCCTAGGACCGGTCCTTGACTAGGGCAGAACTTCAAATGCATGCCCATGCCAAACCAAACGTCTAAATGACCCAAAATTTTGGAAATGTGCCTGAATAGGGCAGACCTAAACTCTGTCCAAAAATTGGAATTTTTGAGAAAACTATTTCGATAGTATTTGTGAAAACACACAAAAGTAAATTAATGAAATATTTGGCGTAATATGAGTCCAAATGGCCCCAAATTTTGGTGGCATGTCCTTGGGTTCATTATAGGCCCATGATAAAAATTTCATTCATTTTTGACCTATGCATGATGGGTATTCCCTCTTGCATGTGAAGGGTGATTAAAGGATTGGGGTGCCTTTAGCAAAAATCTAAATAATGGGGATTTAGCCCATTTGGAACATTAAAAGCCTTTGAAAGGTTGTTCAGAGGATTATTAGGGTTAAATATATCTTCAACAGAAGTAATGGGATTTTTGGGATCAAAAATCCCATTATTTGGAACTTTTTGAATATTAGGCCATTTATTGATAGAAAATTTGAAAATAGTGTTAATGATGAGTTAAAATCCTCAAATTCTGTTAAGAACTCAAGAGAGTCATATGTAACCCCTGGAAAATTTTATGGGCCTGTTAGAGGAATATATCTTGGAATTATGTAGAATTTACAATTTTGCCCCTTTATGTAAATTATTTAAAAATGATGGAAATTACAGTAGAAATATTATGGAAAACTTCCTGGTGATTTAATTATGTAATTGTGACCTTGTGGAATTTTCTGGATAGTTTTGGATGCCTCTATATATTTAAAGTCCAATTAGTGGCATTTTTGTAATATTTTTCATATGAATGTTGATAAACTAAATTACTGTTTTCGACCTTGAAATTTTGTATTTAGTATTATTTAAACAATCTACATATGCAGTAATTTTACTAGAATTTTTAGAAACATATTTAATGTACTTCATTTGTAAAGTGGCCTTTTCATGGATTTAATTTAAAATGAAATTAAATGGAAATATAAATGGGAAAATTACAAATCTTGGAAAATAGTCATAATTAGCGGATATGATCATCAGGAAAATTTATTAGACTAGGGGGATCATTTGATATAGTACTTCTTGTTTAAAATGTCATAGGCCACTTAATTAAAGGATTTAATCTAGGGTTTTTATGATTTAGAAAAATAGTGAAAACTTCACATAGTCAATATCATATATCATACCATCCATGATAAATGATTAGGGTCACTTTGGCCAAGAAATTGGAAGTCGTACCATATGGGTGGTAGTAGGTCATAGGTAGTGACTAGCACAGTTAGCCTAAACTACTAGGACCACAAGAGCATATGATTAACCATTGAGGTGAGAATTGCATTAGAGGAATAAGCCCTGGTTGGTCTCCTATAGGTCACTACTGGATCACGAGGGGTGGAGTGCAAACCATAAGGACAGTGGTTAAAACGGAGATCGACGGAAGACCGCCGATTTCCCCGGTAATATCTTAAGTCATTAGGATTGTTCCAGAGCAACAACGAGAGCTGGGGGTGAATTATGTGTAGTCATCAACTAAAATAAATATCCTTGAGAAAGGGAGCTTTGGGCATAATCCCATCATAGTTCATAGTGCCCCCGAGAGCCCTTCACCGGGTATACCCTGAGCAGTCCTGGGATTAACCTTAAATCACTAAGTATAATAACTCGTAGACAAGAGTAGTCTAATAGGTTAAGACATTGTGGTTCATTCTCGTCCGTGACTGGTTTGAGGGATTCTGAATAAAGGCACTATTGTGCGTTCTCACCCGTGATGAGTTTGTGGGATTTTCAATAAAAGCACAATGTGCAATCTCACCCGCGATGGGTTGGAGGGATTCAGGACCGGTTGGTCCTGTGAGCTGGAGGCTCGGGTTGGAACATCTTGCATGTGCATAAATTATGGCGGGTCATTCGGTACTGGGCCAATCGTCACACCGATAGTAGTATGGTTACTATGGCGAGGTGTGATGGTTTGGGGGGCCAGTGGGTTGTTTTACACTGCGGTCTGGAGGACGATTCCCGAAAATGCACACTCGACCAAAAAGACTGGTGGGTTGCCAGCAAATAGTACGCAGAGACTCTAGAGTGCACCTAGGACGTGTATAGAGGCGTATTGGAGGTCTAGGCCTGGTAGTGTGATACCCGCCTAGGAGTGGAGATGCCCGCTCAACTGCTGCCATAGCCACAACGGTGGTACCAGAGAGTGATGCTAGCTCCGAAAAGCGGGAATTAAAGTTCTGTGATCACAGAGTCGTTGTGTGGGGGTTGCACTTGCATGATTCATAAATAACCTGCATGCATTCATTCATATTAGGTCATACGTTTCATGGATCCTTATCATATAAATTAATATGAGCTCTTTTATATGATAAGTTAATTTTGGAAACTCTAACTTATATGTTTGTATGAGCACTCATATAAGTTAGGATACTTCTGTGATGTATATTAGCAGTAGATTTTTATACTTTATTTACAGCACTTTACTCATTTCCAGTTTTACTTACTTTTACACTGTACATGCTTTTACATTTGGACTATATACATAGAACTGCTATTGTAGATTTACTGCTTACATTCATACTTGGTAGCGTAGATTCCTTGTCACCTGCTTCCCTTTTGTTACCCCTTGTTTTCCTCCGCTTCATCCTCCCGCACGGTGCCTAGGAGTTGTGGGGCGAGGTGCGGAGGAAATGACTTAGCCTTTTGACTAATGGTTGGTGACCAAACTATTTTTAGGAGCTCGAGGAGATGGAGCACCAGCATGACCGGCAGGACGAGGTGACAGGACGTGAGGAGCTACTTCCACCACCACCACCTACTACTACAGCGATACCTCAAGTGGGATGAGTTCGAGGATATAGATTTGCTTCCGCATTTTATTTTGTGAGGAGAGTTGATATTCATGTACAGGGCATAAGCCCTTTTTACTCTTCTTATTATTTCTACTCATTGTGGACTGGATGTACTTTCATTTCATTATATGATATGTACTGTGACTGTGGACTGGTTGTGGTTTATTTCTACCTATATACTTCTGTTTCTCATATTGGCCTACAGGTTTATGATCGTGCTAGCTGGTAGAATCGGCATCTTGCGGTGTAGACTAAACCGTGTGTTAGTGTCATCATAAGGCGGCGGTTCTGGGCATAAGACCGGGGGTCTCCTAGGTAAGGGGAGGGGTCTTACAAACTGGTATCACTTGGACAAACGATCATATGAGAAAGATGTTCACTACAATGGACCGCCCCTCTCGAGCATTAGTTTGCGGACAAACTATGCAGCAGAAGTAGTGGTGTGCCCATGTGTAAAAAGTCACATAAAACAGTCCATTAAATACAATGAGTTAGGCCAGTTTTGTTTAAACCTTACCTTTATGCAACCTCCACAAGTCACTGCGCCACAGAATGTGGTTCCTCCCCCTCCGGCTGCCACGCCCTTTCTACAGACAGAGATGGGGAAAGCTTTGACGGCTATCCTGGAAGCCTTCAAAGCCCAGCAGGTCTCGGCTCCGCAACGAAATCCGGGGTCAAGCTGGTTGAGTGCCTTCAAGAGCCTGTCCCCACCGATGTACCGAGGGACAGAGGACGCTGTGAAGACTGAGGAATGGCTGAAGGCCATACAATAGATATTGGCAGGCATCAGCTGCCCGGTCAGCCAAGCAGTTCCTCTAGCCACCTCTGCATTGGATGCTCATGCAAAAAGATGGTGGAAGTCTGTGTGAGAGTCTACTTATGCTAATTGGGAGCTGTCAAACATATCTTGGGAGGAGTTTGATGAAGTATTCTTGGATCACTTCGTATCCACCACAGACAGAGATGCACTAGAAGAGGGGTTTATGAACCTCAAGCAGCGGACCAGATCTGTGATCGAGTATTAAAGAGAGTTCTCCCATCTGGCTAGATTTGCGGGGATCCAGAACACATACGACATGAGGTATGCCAAGAGATTCTACACGGGCCTTAGAGACGACTTGAGGCAGGCCCTATTGTTCATTTCTCATGGCACATCAGCCCAGATCATAGAGATGGCCAAGAAGCTGCAGGCAGACCAGCTGATGGTGCAAAATAGAGGAAAGAGGCCGCTGGACGGGTCATCGCCCGGGGAGAGTAGCAGGGGATCCCAGCGAGGCAGAATCATTGGATATAAGAGGGGTGGGGGACGTCGTCGTCCCAACTTCAGGCAGGAGCAGGGGTCTCCTACAGTGTTAGCTCCCCTACCTCTACAGGTGCAGGACCCGATGAGGCAAGATGATCGTGGCCACCGGCCGGTAGTTTGTTTTGGATGTCATCAGCCTGGGCATATTAGATCGGAGTGTCCGCATCAGTTTTGTCCACCTCGTCCTCCACCTCCAGTGGCCCCTCCAGTACAGCAGGGCCAAGGTCGAGGCCGAGGACAAGGTCGAGGCCGAGGCTGGGGATATCATAGCCGTGGGCGAGAACATGAGCAAATATACGCACTAGACCTCGCCGAACCGAGGAACCTAGAGGAGGTCATCACAGGTACTTAGATTATTATAAATTTAAAGTTTCATTTACCTGATTTTATTTAAAATAACAGTTTATTTGAACCCAAACAACTTAGGCAAAGTCATGATCAGCGGCAAGCCCGCTCGTACCTTGTTTGACACGGGTGCCTCCGACTTGTTTGTTTCTGAGGCCTTTATAGAAGGTCTAGAGGGTGTGGAAAGATTTTCAGGTGTGGAGATGAGGGTGCGTCTACCCGATGGGTCAGAGCTACAGACCTCTGCCCATTGCAACATGGAGGCCGAGATTGGTGGCAGGACATTTGAGGCACCAGCGACGATCCTGCGACTGCCAGATTTCGACTTGATCTTGGGCATGACGTGGTTACACTAGAACAATGAGCAAATTGATTGCTCGTCGAGAAGGATCACTCTGAGGCACGGCTGTTGGGTACACTGTTAATACATACCAGATTTGGAGAACCATCATCTTAATCAATGATATACATCAATTTGTATTTGATGTATGTTTGAGTTTCATTGTGCAGGTTTAAGAATTGGAAGAAAAGTTTCTAAGTACAAGTGTTGACACTTGTGAAGAATTATGTCGACACTTGTGAAGAATTATGTCGACACCTAAAGAAGAAGTTGAGTCGACATCCAGGCATTGTGTCGACACCAATAGAAGAAGTTGTGTCGACACCCAGACTTATGTCGACACTTGTGAAGAATTGTGTCGACACCTAAAGAAGAAGTTGAGTCGACACTCAGACTTGAGTCGACACCTGAGCCAGGAGTTATGTCAACACAGAAAGCAGAAGTTGTGTCGACACCCAGGAGTTATGTCGACACTGGAAGCAGAATTGTGTCGACACACAGGACTTATGTCGACACATTTAACAAATGCTGTGCCGAGTACCAGAAGAACGACTATGTCGACACATGGAGTGTTTTGTCGACATCATCAAGACTTGTGTCGACACTTAGTCCATTTGTGTCGACACATGTGAAGCAGTTTGTTGAGTGGTTCATGTTGAGTTAGAAAGTCTTTGAAGAAACAACTGTCATAACCAACCGGTCTGACACCTTTGTCAGAACTGTCAGATGACTGTTACAAACCGGATCAGCCGGTAATCAGGAGGAAACTCTATATAAAGGACTGGTTTGATACAACAGTTAGAAAGAAAAAAAGAAAAAGAGAACACACAACACTAAGAAGTGTATCCTTCAGAGAGAGTTTTCTACAACAAGAAAAGGGGAAACCCTTACGATGGCAGATCCAGATCAATCTGCAAGGAAGATTCAGATCTCATTCTGAATTCAAGGAGGAAGCTATCTGAAGATCAACTTATACAACAAGTGAAGATCATCCTTATTTTGTTCTATCAAGAAGCTTTGAAATGGCTAAGTCGGGTTGGATCTGAAGATCAGTTTATTCAAGAACTGATCAAGAAGCTCACACCAGTGAAGAGATTTATCTGGTAAAATTTCAGTGTCTCTTAATCAAATAATTTCTGGTAGGATCTGTTGTAAGATCTGAGTTATAAGCCTGTAATTATGAAGGCTGAGGTAGGGCTTTTGCCTGACTTATAGGAGTGAGGTTTCACTCTGAGTTGTAAGCCTAGTGACATAGGCTGAGGTAGGGCTGAGGCCTGAGGTAGGGTTCTTGGGAAGAATCTGAGGTAGGACTTGTATAAGTCTGAGTTGTAGGAACCAATCTGGTTCTGAGTTGTAAGATCTGTGGATCTGAGTAAGTGGAAGGAAGTTGGGCCGAATCCAGTTCACTACTGCATAGGCAAAGGGGGAAAGTGGATGTACCCATACCTTGGGGAACCACTATAAATCTGGTGTATACTGTGATGTGTTCATTGTTCTGTGGTTTACATTGTTTCTGTGCTGAGATAGATTTTGCTATTTGCCTAAAATTTTGAAGGAAAAATTAGAACCTATTCACCCCCCCCCCCCTCTAGGTGTCTAGGCTCTTGAAATCAAGTCTTTCAAGTCGTATCAGTGGGAGGTTGCTCAAAGATTGACCTAACAGTCTGAGTGGATCTCCAAGGCAAATAACAGATTTCAAGAATGGGTTCAGTAGAGAATCAAAAGGAATTTGGATCTATGAAACTACCTATCTGCAGGAAAGAATGCTTTGGCATATGGAAGGAAAGGGTCAGGTTGTTTATGGAAGCATCTGATCCAAGAATCTACATCACAGTACAAGAGGGTCCATTCATTCCAATGATGGTATCAGTTCTGGATGCAAATGTTAAAACCCCTAAGAGCTATTCTAAAATGACTAAGGATGAGATCATCCTGTCAACACTAGACAAAAGAGCACAAAATATTAAAGTAAGTGCTATAGATGATGCCACATTTCAGAATCTGGTGTACTGTAAAACCTCTAAGGAAATGTTGGACACCCTGATTGTCTACATGGAGGGAACAGAAGAAGTCAGATAGGACATGAAATCTATGCTGAATCAAGAATATGAGAGCTTTAGACAAACCAAGGCTGACAGATAGCTGAATGTTACAAGAAGTTCTTCAGGATTGTCAATAAGCTGATGACCTATGGAAGAGTCTTCAGCACATATGAACTGAATGACAAGTTTCTCAGGTCACTAACAAAGGACTGGGATACAAAAATATGTGCCATCAGAGAAGTGGCCAAGCTTGCTGATACACCTACACCCACAATATTTGGAAAGTTGCTATCATATGAAATGCAGCTCACTGCCAGAAAAGAGGAGGAGAAAAGTAGTAGGCCTGAGTACAAAGAAAGGTCTGTAGCCTTCACGGCTGAACGCACAAGAAATGGTTGGAGAAAGTCTCCTTCTCCACCCAGAAGGAGTTCTGAGGCTAAAGAAGAAAATCTTGACAGCAGCACATCAGATAGCCACACCACTGATGAGGACTTTGCTGCCTTTATAAGGTAATTTCAAAGGTTTACGAAAAAGAAGAAATGGAGAACCAGGCCATCAACATCCTTTTCCAAGGATGAGTATTACAAGAAAAAGAAGACTCCCAAGGAGTACAGGTATGCCTCAAAACCTAGTAAACAAACTAATTCTAAGATTTTTTGTTATTGTTGCAACAGGCCTGAACATGTCATAACTGACTGTCCAGACAAGAGGACTGAATCTAAAGATAAGAAGAAGCATCAAATGAAAGGCATGAAGGAGAAATCCCTTGTTGCTCAGAAGGAGAAGAGTTGGATAGACTATTAATCTTCAGGAGCAGGAGAAGAAGATAATGCAGAAGCATATGTTGGGCTGATCTCAACAGAAGAGGATTCTAGGGAACTAGAATTCCTACAAATGCTGGACTCCATAAATGGAGCAGAAGACTATTGTTGTAGAGGGTTGATGGCTCTATCAGAAAATGATTAGTGCAAGGATCAGCCTGGTCCTAGTAAGGTATACAGTTCTCCCTCAGCTTCATATTATTGCACTGCATCAGAATCAGAAACTTTTGCATCAAGAGATGTGTATGGTTTTGAATCTGAAGGGGATGTACATCAACTCATTAATTAGTATGGTGGGTTGTTGTAAGCTCTGAAGAGGAGCAAGTTTCTTGTCAAGGATCAGGCAAAGGAGATTGTGTCTCTGAAGCAGGCTATATCAGATTCAGCCGTGTTGATAAATTCAAAACTGA
This sequence comes from Platanthera guangdongensis, assembly GCA_039583875.1. Taxonomy (NCBI): domain Eukaryota; kingdom Viridiplantae; phylum Streptophyta; class Magnoliopsida; order Asparagales; family Orchidaceae; genus Platanthera; species Platanthera guangdongensis. Next base: position 105,287,304 of record CM077150.1, read on the forward strand.
AGGAGATTGCCAAACTGAAAAACATTACTGTTATTCAGATGGGTACAATCTCGTTCAAGGAAAATCACATCAAGAAACTTGAGGCAAAACTTCAACAAGAAAGAGAGTTAGTGGCTAAATTCTCTAAGCCAAAATCAGTCTTGCCCTTAATAGATAATTTCATTTCTCATAAAGGAAATACTGGTCTAGGTTTCAATGGCAGAACTAGGGCCACCAATTTTCATAGAAAAGGTAAGGCCCCAGCACAGCCACTAGCTACAAAGCCCCCTATTTTCTTTAGCAAAGTGATGCAACCAACAAACATGTATGATCATGATAGTACTCATGGTCACTGTGAGTATGAAGATCACATGGGCAAGGGTTCAAATGCCAATAGATCACACTATAGGCAACCCCATCAGGTTCAATAGGAAGTCTTGGGGTTTACTGCTCCAGCACCTACACTCAACAGAACTGCTAGCAACAAAGCAGTAAAGTCTGTACCTAAGAGAATGTATAATAGGTTTGAGTGTTGGTGCTGTGGCAAGGTGGGCCATTTTGCCAGGGATTGTTGGTTCAACACAAGTGTTAAAACCAAGAGTAGTCTACCTGTCAGAACAGCTGCAGGATTTCAACCTAACAATGACCTAGGACCCAATAACAATTTGGGTTCTAAGGGTAAGTGATCTGTATTTGATGCAGGTGAATCCAAGTGACCATACCCCTATATAGTACTTGGATAGTGGATGTTCCAGACACATGACTGGAACAAGAAGAATGTTGAGGGACTATGTACCCATAGAGAATGGACCCAAAGTAATCTTTGGTGGATCAGAAAAAGGAATCATCAAAGGATTTGGTAACATTTTTAGTGATTCAATTACTATCACTAAAGTGGCTTATGTGAAGGATCTAAAACATAACCTGATCAGCATAAGCCAACTTAGTGATCTAGGTTATGACATCTCCTTCCTCAAAGGGGAGTGCCAAATAAGAAGGTAAAGTGATCAAGAGATCATTTTGACTGGCACTAGGAAAGGGAATGTATATTGTCTTAACCTATATTGTGAGTTTGACAACTCACCCATTTGTCTAGTTGCAGGAGAAAAAGATTCACTATGTGTCAAATGGCACAAGAGGCTTGCCCATCTAAACTATAAGTCAATAGGACAGCTGTTTAGCATGGGGTTAGTGAGGAATGGTCCTCAAGTCAAGTGCATTAAAGAGGGTGTGTGTTCAACTTGCCAAAAGGGCAAATAGACTAAGTCCTCTTTCCATGCACTTGATATCAAAGATTCAATGAGATGTTTATATCTCTTGCATATGGATTTGTTTGGTCCTATGCCAGTTCATAGTCTTGGTAGGAAAGTATACACACTAGTTATTGTGGATGACTATTCTAGATACACATGAGTTTTCTTCTTGAGGCAGAAATCTAAAACCCCAACTGTTTTCCAGACTTTTGTTAGACAAACTTATAATGAATATAACAGTTCAGTGGTCAAAATCAGAAGTGACCATGAAACTGAATTTCAGTCTGAATATATGACAAAGTTCTGTGATGAACTTGGGATTCATCAGGAATTCTCCTCACCTAAAACGACTCTGCAAAATGGAGTTGCTGAAAGAAAGAATATGACTCTAATTAAGGCAAGTAGAACACTACTTAGTGATACTACTCTCCCTGAGTACTTCTGGGCTGAGGCAGTAAATACTGCATGTCATGTTCTCAATAGGGCCTCCATCAATAAGAAACATAAGATGACCCCCTATCAGATTTGGAAGGCAGAAAACCAAACATTTCCTAATTTAGAATCTTTGGTAGCAAGTGTTATGTATTAGTTAATGGTAAGCACTACCAAACAACATTTGCTGCCAAATCCCTAGAAGGGATATTTGTTGGGTACAACAATAATAGTAGGACATACAGAATCTACAACTTAACTACCCAAGTAGTAGAGGAATCTGTCCATATTGTATTTGATGAATCTAAGTTGATTAACAGTGAGTTTTCTAGTTCTTCAGTTAGTTCTACAGGTCTAACAGACAGGCTGGACAAGCTGACCATCAATGAAGAGGTACCTGCTAGGCTGGATGAGGAAAAAGATGCTTGCTGTCTAGGGGGAGAACAAGACTCACTAGATGAAGAAGATAATGAGGAGCATCAGGTTGAGGAAAATGAAGAAGGCTATGAGATTGACAGATTTCCTCCAGCAAGAAGATACTTGAAGGATCATCCAGCACACCAAATTATTGGTGATGGAAGTCAAGGTGTTCTAACAAGAAGCAAAAGTATGAAAACAGTCCTATGTTCTAGCTTCTTGTCACAAATAGAACCCAGAAAGTTTGAAGAAGCCATGTTAGACACAAACTGGATTGATGCTATGCAAGAAGAGCTGACTCAATTCAAAAGATGTAATGTATGAGAACTGGTTCCTAAACCAAAGGATCACAACATCATCGAAACCAAGTGGATCTACAGAAACAAACTTAATGAGAATGACACTATAATCAAGAACAAGGCCAGATTGGTAGCAAAAGGCTACAGACAAGAGGAAGGGATTGAATTTGATCAAACCTTTGCCCCAGTGGCAAGGTTGGAGGCTATAAGATTGTTCTTGGCCTATGCTGCCTATCAAGGGTTTAAGGTATATTAGATGGATGTAAAGTCAGCCTTTCTGAATGGTGACTTAAAAGAGGAAGTGTATGTCGAATAACCCTCAGGTTTTGTAGACTCTCATTATCCTGATTATAGGCTTAGGAAAACTCTATATGGTTTAAAACAAGCCCCAAGGGCTTGGTATGAAACCTTGTTTGCTTTTCTTATTGAGAATAAGTTCTCTAGAGGAAAGATAGACAAAACTCTATTCTTTAGGGAATCTAAAGGCAAGATAATCCTAGTCCAGATATATGTTGATGACATTATATTTGGTTCAACTGAAAATAACCTTTGTAGGAAGTTTGCAAAACTTATGCAAGGGAAGTTTGAGATGAGCAGTATGGGTGAGCTGAAGTTCTTTTTGGGACTTCAAGTTAGACAGACTGATGATGGATTGTCCATATCTCAGTCTAAGTTCACCGAGGAGTTGATTAAGAAATATGGAATGGACTTAGCCTCCACCAAGAAAACTCCAATGAGAACAAGTATGCCTATAGGCAAATATGAGGCAGGGAAACCTGTTGACGAGTCTTTGTATAGAGGGATAATTGGCTCCCTACTTTATTTGACTGCTAGTAGACCTGACATCATGTATGCAATATGTGTCTGTGCTAGGTACCAAGCTTGCCCGTAGGAATCTCATTATACTGCAGTTAAAAGAATTTTGATATATCTTAAGGGCACACCTAATCTAGGCCTTTGGTACCCAAAGAATAGAGATTTCTTACTAACAGGTTTCTCAGATGAAGACTTTGCAGGATGCAAAGAAGACAGGAAGAGTACAACAGGAACCTGTCAATTCCTAGGAGGAAGGCTGGTGTCATGGTGCAGCAAGAAGCAAACAAGTGTAGCTATATCAACAGCTGAGTCTGAGTATGTAGCTGCAGGTAGTTGTTGTGCACAATTGTTGTGGATAAATCACCAACTAGAAGATTATGACATCAAGGTAAGTAGAATTCCACTATTTTGTGATTCTACCTGTGCTAGTTCTATTGCTAAGAATCCTGTATCACACAGTAGAACCAAGCATATAGAAATTAAGTTTCATTTCATTAGAGAACATGTTGAGAAGGAAGATATTAGTCTAGAGTTTGTGAATACAAATAATCAAATAGCTGATATATTTACAAAACCTCTGGATGAAATTAAATTCCATTATTTTAAAATTGAATTAGGTATGTTGAACCTATAATAGGTTAGCACAAGCTTCCCTAAGAAGAATATGTAAGTACAAAATTTCTCAGGAAATTTGTCTAAGTACAAAGTTTGTATCACCACAAGCACAATTGTGTCGACACACTCAGTGTGTTGTGTCTACAAGGAAAAAGGATGTGTCGACACAAAAACAATATCTGTGTCGACAGAAGAATAGGTGTCGACACAACCTTGTCGAGACCTTATATCTAGAGGATTTTTCGTGTCGACACACAAAAGTTGGTGTTGACACAACTATGTCAAGACATGACCAGCCCGTGTCGACGCTGACACAAGTATGTCGACATCTAGACATGTCGACTAAACCTATGTTTTGTCGAGACCTATGTCATTTCTGTTGACACATGTAAAAATTTTGTCGACTATGGCTCGTCTTTTGACCTGCCCTTTACGCTAACACTATAAGTAGGCAAAGCCAAAATCTGGTCGACTACGCTTTCAGAAATCTAGGATGTGTACCTTGTGTCGACAAAGACCTCTTCTTTTCTCTTCCATCTCTCTCGACAATGGCGCCTCACCAAGATGATAAGGTGAATGAAGGATATGAGCTGGTTCATGGAGGATTCACGACAGCTTCACAAGAAATCCAGGGTGTCATTACCCTAATTTTTGATAATGGTTTAGAATTCTTGGTCTCTGAACCAACAAAAATTTGGAAAAAGGAAGTAGTGGAATTCTATTCATCTACAACTATGGACCCAGAAGGGAAGAAGATCAAAGCCACGGTTCAGGAATCACGAGTTAGACTAACACTAAAGACTATCAGGAAATCACTCCAACTTCCCATGGTCAAGGATGATGAAGAAATTGTTCCATCCAGGACTAAAGAAGCACTAAGTTGGTGCGGGCTAAACCCTAATATCAAGTTTGGATCATTTGTTGCCCGTAAAGGGATAAATTCCCAAGGAAAGTTTCTGTCTGAGGTAGTTGGCAAGGTAATTCTGTATAAGACTGGTGGACATGATAGAATTTCTGTCCACATGTTCAATCTGATGACAAGGATTATTTTCACCATAAAAACAGACTGGGCATTAATAGTTTTTGATAAGCTTCAAGAAGGAATAAAGAAACTAAATCTGGGAAGGATTTTGAGTTTATGTCTATCTGCTATAATACCAGATGTTTTGAACCAACTTTCAGGAACCAAAATCAACCACACGAGGAGGATGGATGTGCGAATTCTATCTAGATGGGATAGAGTTTTGACAAAGGAAGTATCTACTCCACAAAAAGCTGTTAAGAAAGATAAACAACAGAAAAAAGTTATTCCACAAGTAGAATCCTCCAGTGATTCTGGAGAAGAAGTGGTCTTCAATTCAGATGAATACAAGCAACAAAAAGAAGCACATGATCAAGTGGAGAGCTGTATGCTCTTAGAGCAACAGGTAGTCACCTCTCCAGGGGGAGAAAATCCTGAACCAGCAGTACAAGACACGGTACAAGTTGAGCTGCCTGCCCAAGGGGGAGGTGTTACTGCAGCTGCTCTAGAAAGTGAGAATGCTGCTGATACTATTATGGAAATAGTGTCAGAAATCAACAATGAAGAACTGCTGAATGTTGAGAAAGAAGCACAAAATGAGCAGATACAAGATACTGCTCAAAATATTCAAGTAAGTATCTCCTTTATAGAGAATGACCTGGACAAAGATCTGGATGTCCAGGGAGACCATCTGTTTTCCAAACAAATTTTGTTCCTCCGGTTCAGCTGCAACAAGAGGTAACTATGGAAGAGCTATTCCCTGAACACCCAACAGCAGGGACTGAGGGGGAGCAGTAAATCATAGAAAAAGAACTACCAGGAACTGAGGGGGAGATGTCTCAGCATGCCCCAACTGATAAGGAACCAGTGAATATACAAAGTTCCTCAGAATCTTCTGATGATGAAGAGGACTCAATGGGTAAGAAAAGGAAGTTAGCTGCCTTAAGAAAACGGAGCTCAGGATATAAAAAGGCCTTACAAACAGTCACACCACCACCTGCTCCAAGCATGGATTTCAGTTCCCTACTGGTCCAATTGCAAGTGAAATTAGATGAGCAAAGGCAGTCTTTGGAAAGGTATGTGGATGAAACACATAAAGATTTGCAATTCACTCTGGCTCAAGATATCAAATCAATCAGATTTGAAGTAAATCAAAATAAAAAGGAAATAACAGATTGCTTCCATAAGGGAGAAAATGTTGTGGTATACTTGGCAAAGCAACAACAAGAACTCAACACTAAAGTGGAAGACATTGCAGTTAAGCAAGGATATGTTCTTGAGAATCAAATCCGGATGAATGATAATCTCAAAGAGTCACACTTTGCCATTCTAACACGGATTAATAATCTAACAACTGCTATCAAAGCTGAAGTGTCCAAGAAGATCAAAGAAGATCTTGCTGCTGTTCAGGACACATTTACAAAATCTCACAAGAATATTTCTGATTTCTTGCAGAAGTTCAGAAATTATTACAAAGAAGGAACAAATTATCTTGTTAACCAAGTCAGATTTCATAAGGATGATCTAAGAGATCATATTGAAAGAGAAGTCATAAAGGGGGAGAGGGTGTTAGTCAAAGACAGCTCAGATCATGCTAAATGGATATCAAATAGCATCAGAGCAACTCTTGGATATCCCCCCTTGTGTGATGATGACAATGTTGCTGAGTCTGGAGTGCAACCTGCCTATATTGAAGGAGATCAACCTGAAGTTGCTCAGGTCATTTACCCTCCAGCTGATTTTGACATGGTTCACCAAGAAGTTCAGTCAATGTACAACCCTCCACAGGAGGCTAAAAATATTATTATTGAAAAAGTGGAAATGTCAGAGGCTGCCAAGGAAGATCAGAAGGAAGCACAACTGTCCAAGAAAAGGTTTAGAGAACAGACTGAGTTGAAGCCTGATTTTGAGCAATGGAGCCATACTTCCAGGAACATTATATCGACTGCCTGGAAAGCTGTGAAGGACAAGACCCATGAAAGGGGTAAATGGTATACTGAGCAAGAGTGGAACAAGTATCAAGCCAGACAGGAAGCCATTCTTCAATACAGAAGGAAAGCAAAAGCTGGGAAGTTACCTGCTAATGCTCTGGAGCCTAGCAAGTACTTCCCAAAGCCTTTTCATTATTTTGAAAGGCAAAGGATAAGGGCTGAAGAACAGAAAAATAAGGATCTGAAAGGAAAGAAACCTGCGGATGATGCTGAACCTACTGTGCAGGCTTAGATCAGATCAGGAAAAGGCATTGTGATTAAGGAGCCTAGTCAATTATAGGATAGTTAGGCTTATGTATAGAACAATGTAACCTTTTGGCTTTTATTCTAAAGAAAACTGTGTAAACTTAAAATTTTTCTCTGATTAAATGAAATCAGTTTCAGTATTCATTTCAGTTGTTTACAATGTTTATATGTTACCTTGCAGTGAAATGTATGTACATCTATTTCTTTTTATGTGTTTTATTATGAGTGATGTATATCTTTGACTAAAGGTTATGACTTCTCCAAATAAGGGGAGATTGTTGGGTACACTGTTAATATGTACCAGATTTGGAGAAGCGTCATCTTAATCAATGATATACATCAATTTATATTTGATGTATGTTTGAGTTTCATGGTGCAGGTTTAAGAATTGAAAGAAAAGTTTCTAAGTACAAGTGTCGACACTTGTGAAGAATTATGTCGACACTTGTGAAGAATTATGTCGACACCTAAAGAAGAAGTTGAGTCGATATCCAGGCATTGTGTCGACACCAATAGAAGAAGTTGTGTCGACACCCAGACTTGTCTCGACACTTTTGAAGAATTGTGTCGACACCTAAAGAATAAGCTGAGTCAACACTCAGACTTGAGTCGACACCTGAGCCAGGAGTTATATCGAAACTGAAAGCAGAAGCTGAGTCGACACCCATGAGTTATGTCGACACTGGAAGCAGAATTCTGTTGACACACAGGACTTGTGTCGACACATTTAATAGATGTTGTGTCGAGTACCAGAAGAACAACTTTGTCGACACATGGAGTGTTGTGTCGACATCATCAAGACTTGTGTCGACACTTAGTCCATTTGTGTCGACACATGTGAAGAAGTTTGATGAGTGGTTCATGCTGAGTTAGAGAGTCTTTGAAGAAACAACTGTCATAACCAACCGGTCAGACACCTTTGTCAGAACTGTCAGAAGACTGTTACAAACTGGATCAACTGGTAATTAGGAAGAAACTCTATATAAAGGACTGGTTCGATACAACAGTTAGAAACAAAAAAAAGAAAAAGAGAACACACAACACTAAGAAGTGTATCCTTCAGAGAGAGTTTTCTACAACAGGAAAAGGGGAGACCCTTACAAAGGCAGATCCAGATCAGTCTGCAAGGAAGATTTAGATCTCATTCTGAATTCAAGGAGGAAGCTATCTGAAGATCAACTTATACAACAAGTGAAGATCAACCTTATTTTGTTCTATCAAGAAGCTTTGAAACAGCTAAGTCGGGTTGGATCTGAAGATCAGTTTATTCAAGAACTCATCAAGAAGCTCACACCAGTGAAGAGATTTATCTGGTAAAATTTCTGTATCTCTTAATCAAACAATTTCTGGTAGGATCTGTTGTAAGATCTGAGTTGTAAGCCTATAATTATGAAGGCTGAGGTAGGGCTTTTGCCTGAGTTGTAGGAGTGGGGTTTCACTCTGAGTTGTAAGCCTAGTGACATCGGCTGAGGTAGGGCTGAGGCCTGAGGTAGGGTTCGTGGGAAGAATATGAGGTAGGACTTGTATAAGTCTGAGCTGTAGGAACCAATCTGGTTCTGAGTTATAAGATCTGTGGATCTGAGTAAGTGGAAGGAAGTTGGGCCGAATTCAGTTCACTACTGGATAGGCGAAGGGGAAAGTGGATGTACCCATACCTTGGGGAACTACTAGAAATCTGGTGTATACTGTGTTGTGTTCATTGTTCTGTGGTTTACATTGTTTCTGTGCTGAGATAGATTTTGCTATTTGCCTAAAATTTTGAAGGAAAAATTAGAACCTATTCACCCCCCCCCCCCCCCCCCCCCCGCCCCCTCTATAACATCCCATTTGCAACTAGACCCCTAAGAGTGGTTTTGGCAATGACTAGGTCATGACAAAACCCTAGGAAGTTAAAAAGGGCCAAGTGATAGAAGGCCAAGGTGAGAATCACCTTGGTCTGCCTATGGCACAACCTCATCACAAAACCTAGGGTTTCACCTTAGGGCTTCACCATGACTCCATGACCCCACCACAACATCACTAACCTATTAGAGGGTCCACTAGAGCCTTAAGGGTCCATTGGAGTCAACCCAAAGTGGCCAATTTGACCTAAGACCATCATAGGCCTAAATTGGGCAAGGTTCCCTAACAAAGGGGAGTTGGCCTCTAATGTGCCCAACCAACCTTACCCAGGTCTCCCTAGACCTAAAGTGAGGTCAATGGGTCACTAAAGACACATTGGGTGCAGTACTAGAGACCAAGTTGACCCAAGTCAACTCAAGCCCCAAAGTGGTCAAAGTGCCCTTACCAAGGGTCAAGTGACCTCCAAGTTGCCAATTCAACCCTACCCAACCCTATATAGACCTTAGGGGAGGCTAATGGGTCACCAGGGACCCATTGGGGCCAACCCAAATGGTCATGTTGACCAAGGTCAACTCTACCTTAAGGTTAAGTCAAATTAGCCCAAATAGGCTAACCCAAGCTCAAGCCCATTTCCCCCCATTTGGGCTAGCCTTGATATCATGGAAATGATGAATGAGTGGGCTGCAAATAGGCTAGAGTGATGAACAAATTCGGCCATGAGGGGCAGGAGAGAGAAAGCTCCAATTTCCCTTTAATGGAGGAGAGAGAAAATAGAGTAAAGGCCATTCATGCCATGGGGAAGCCAAGAGCCATTCTTCTTTGCTTGGTTCATCTCCCCTAACAGCCCTGAGAAGATCAGGAGGCTTTCCAGGCTCTTCCACTGGCTGGATGCACTGAACCACCAAGGCCGAGAGGTAGCTTTCAAGGCCATTAATCGACATTGATGATCCAGCCTCTCCTCTCCCCATCTAAGGCTTTAAACACCTTCAGTGGGCCGAGAGGAGGATTTCCCAATCCTTACCTGAAGAAATCGAGCCACCCCACTATGTAGTTGCAGAAACTGAGCGGCGCCGCCTTCAAGGATGGTTTTCCGACGATCTTCTCGACTTCAGGCCGCCGGAAAAGTCCTCCTCCTCCCCTTATCTCATGGTTAGATTGTAGCAACGTCTAGGTTCAAGGTTCGGGAACAATTGAGCCCGAACCAATTTCATATTTCCATGGTTTCGGGCCGAGAATTAACTTGGTAGAACCGTCGGAATATGCCTCTCTGGCAGCTGTGTCGCCGCCTGGCGACAGCCACCACCTCAACGGAGGTGATGGTGGCGGTGGCCGGCCGGGGCAGGGGCTGTATCGCCGGCGGCAGCGCTTGGAAAGAGCTCCAGGCGGGTTGAATCCAGGCTGTCGGTTGGAGCTTGAGGATGAAGGGATGCCATCCACTGTGCGCCAAGATTCGTGCTGGGAATGAAATCAAACTATAGGATATAAATTTCTTATTATCAAATTATGTCACACATTTTGGTATTTAATGGTTTTAATTTTTAAAAATAACTAGGTGATATTTCATAAAGAGTGGTCAACATCAAATTTGTAGCCTGGAGAGTCTAGTTTATGATAAAATTTATTTGGACCAATTTGGGTGCCTGGTTTGACTATGACACTCATTTTGGTGGGACCTATACCTAGGGATATCCTGAGATTCAAATGGATGCCCACCATTCATCCCTTGTCCAAATTATTTGAGATTTGGGCAGGGAGTCTACCCTAGCTATACCTAGGGCCTATCCAAAAATGGGAATTTTTGGAGAAAATCTTTCTATAGTTTTTAGAAAAAGTTAATAATCCATGAATAAATTAATTAGGTTCCCTAAACATCTCAAAACTCCCCCAAAATTGGTTGGGTGGTCTTAGAGGGAATGTTAGGGCTCTGGTAATATTTTCATCTCATTTGGAGATGTTTTGGTTAGGTATTAATCCAACTCTAGGTATACCCTTATGGGGTTATTTAGGTCAAAGAGCCATTTTTGATGTTGAGTGGTCAAATCACCTCAACAGAGGCTGTGATTTTGACCACTGACTTGGCAGGAACATTATCACCCTCTTAGGGAATATGGAGTGGTTTAGGATAGTTTTACCCTTGGATCCAAACTCAAACCCTAAGGGAGGGCTTTTTAGGGCTTGAGGGTCATGGGGTCAAATGACCTTGGAATGACTTGAAAATTTGTGGAGAGGACCATAGGGTTAGTATGGTCCTCTGGTTAAAATTCTAGGGAATTTGGAAGTCTTAAACCCCCCTCAAAACCCTAACACTAGTTTAGGGCACAAATCTTATAGTGATAGAAAATGTCACTAACACTCACTGAACAGTGATGAGATTTGAGTAGAGTAGTGTTTAAAGTTAGTACAAGCTCTGGAGATTTTGTTATGAATTTAGGATTATTATTTTGGATGCTTCATTAACAATTTAGTAATTTGTATTACTTAGAAATTTATTATGAAGAAACTACTTACTGGAAATTGATGAACTTTAGCCAGAGGACTTCTTATTATATTTTAAAGCTCTGTGAATGTTTATGGTAATTTTGGAAGAATATTTCTAAGGGTTGCTTCATTAAGTATTATTTCTCATGGAAACTTAATTAAATTTATTTTGGTGTCTAGCAAGCCTGAAAAATTATGATTTCTACATAATGAATCTTTCTGTACTATATTAAGATTCTGTAATTTTTATATAATTTTTTGATGAATAATTTTGGTACTTCCTTCTTTACATATGATTAAGGGAATTATTTTGCATAAATTAATTAGAGGTCAAATATTCTCTGAAAAATTATGGAAATTAGTATCTAGTAATATATCTCTGTTATTTAGTGATAAAAAGTTATGGGTGGCCATTACTTGAGTAGATCATATAGTTCATGTTCAAAATTGCCCATGGCCAAACATTTGGGAAAATTCAATAAATATCAAATTAATTAGAAAAATTATGAATCTCTGGTTTTAGACTAAATTTGTTATGATAGACCTCTGGTAAATTTTATATGAGATTTGGAAGACAATCCGGAGTACCTCCTTTATACATCTCATATAGTATAGGGTGGTCTGCATATAGTAACTACGAAAACCGAACTAGAGTGGGTAATGAATTTTAAAGAGTTGAATCCTCAGAAAGTTGCTAGTTTGTGTAAATAAAGGAGTTCATCATTAGAAGACAGGATTAGTAGAGTGTGAGGTTGACTAGTATTAGGTGGTGCTCGGGATCGGCGAAAGATCGTCCTTCCCGTAGGGAGGAACTGTTTAATCCACTAGGGCTAGATTTAGTAAAATTAATTAAGGGTTGGGGAATCGGGTAGTAACCAATAATAGTAAGTGCCTTGCGAAAGGGAGCTTTGGGCGTAATCCCATCGTAGTTCCTAGTGCCTTCGAGAGCCCTTCACGGGGTATACCTTGGGCAGTCCCGGGCTAACGTAAACTATAGGAGTGATAAATTTTAAAGAGCAACTAGAATAATTAGGGGTTCACTTTCACACACCCCGGTGTCTCGGGAAGTTGGTTTGACTAGGATGTCCGAGCGATAGGCTCGGTGGTTGTGGAAACGGGGAGGGTGGCCCAGCGAGCTTTGGCTCGGTTGATGGATGTGAGGGGCAGGATGGCCGTGCTAGTCTTGACTCGGTTGATGTTTGTGACGGACGGGATGGTCCGGGGAGCTTTGGCTCGGTACTGATACATAAGGTTGCATGTGCATAATATAAAGGTGGTGGGTCTTCGGTATTGGAGTGTCGATGCACCGACGCCAATACGTTGACTCGGCAAGTGTGGCTAGCACTTCGCCAACAGAAGTCTGGTGTGTCAGCCGACAAGAGTACGCAGGAGTCCGCTTAGTGCACCAGCATTGAGGCGTACGATAGGTCTGACCGGTAGTGCTTTACTGGTTTAGAGGTGGGCGAGGCCCAACCCACCGCTTCCGTCTGCCACTACGGAGGTATCTTGGGAGGTGAGGCTCCAGAAAGGGGGAACTAAAGGTCTGTGTGCTCAGAGTCGGGTGCGTGAGTTGCACTTGCATGATCGCATCATAACCCACTAGCATGTCATAGCGTAATCATAGCATAAAACCCATGTCACCTATTGTATAAGTGGTATGGGACGCTTATACAATAGGTCATGCAAAATGACCCCTTGATCTATAAGCTTGTGTGGGTAGTTTTATAAATTAAGGTTAAATTCTTTATATATATATTGCTGTTAATAACCGACACACCAACGTATAAATTGGTATGAGACTCTTTATACGATGGGAGCCCTGTAGAAGATCCCTTGCTTATATGTGTCCGTATAAGTTAAGGTTACTTTTCATACTTTACTTTTCTGCCACATGTACTATAAAATTGCTAGTATAGGTCCGCTGCCATCTGTTTTTTGATTACTCTCCACCTTCAAGTCCTCCCCTTTCTTCCTCTCCACTCGGTGCCTAGGGGCCATGGGGGAAGGGGTGGGGATGATAGGACTTAGTCTTTTAGACTAACGGTTTTCGAACCACATCATTTTAGGGGACCATGGAGCCCATCATGGAGGAGCAGCCCTGCAGGTTGGCACGCTTGGAGATGGGGCAGTCTAGCACCGGAGTTCAGACGGCGGGGACTGTGAGCCCCTGACCTTAGTAGTGTTATATTTTGCTTCTGCTTGAGTGATTATGTAGTGAGGATTTGGTGTATCGGGCTTAAGCCCTTATTTTCAGTACATTTATATTTTGGTGGACTCTCCCTTCGTGTAGATATTATTACTCTGATGTGATTTTATTGCGGACTTTTGGTTAGAGTTTTTACCTCACTTGTGTTTACTCTACTTCTGTTTCTTTTCTGTGATCGAATCGGTCGACAGAATCGACGTTTTGCGCTGATTACCCTTTGGGGCGTGAAGGTGTCACCGCAAAGCGGCAGTTCTGGGCCTAAGACCCCGGTGTTTAAAAAAAATATGCAGTCTTAAAAGTGGTATCAGAGGCAAATGTCGATCGAAAAGTAACAGTCCACAACCCCTGGGTCACCCCCGCGCGAGTTTAGTTTTGGGACAAACTAAGCAGCGGAAGCTGTGGTGTGCCCATATGTGGGATCACATGTAATTGTCCACCCTTTTTTAGGTTTAGGGTCTTTGATCATTATAGTTTGTTGTGCAGCCTTCAGCACAACCCACACCACAGGGTGGAGTCTAGCATGTCCCGGGTGTTACACCAACTCCTCCGGCCCCCTCTCCGTTCCAGATGTCGGAAATGGGGCAGACCTTGACAACAATACTAGATGTGTTCAGGGCCCAACAGGCCCCGACTCTGCAGCCAAACCAGGGGGCTAACTGGTTGTGTATTTTCAAAGGTTTGTCTCCGCCGTCCTACTTGGGAACAGAGTCAGCCGTTCAGACAGAGGAATGGCTTGACATCATGTATGAGATGCTGACTAGAATTCGGTGCCCTTGCGAAGAGGGGGTGCCCTTGGTTGTCTCTTGCTTGGAGTCCCATGCCAAGAGATGGTGGAAGACTTCGCTGGATACGATGTTTGCTGACAGGGAGGTTGTTGAGATTGCTTGGGAGGAGTTCAGGGGCGCTCTGTTGGAACACTTTGTTCCACAATCGGCCAGGGATGAGCTGGAGGATAGATTTTTGCAGTTGAGACAGGGGAACAAGACGGTGGTGGAGTACCACCGAGAGTTCCACCATCTAACCCGGTTTGCGTACTCTTATCAGTTAGACGAGGCAGGATATACCAAAAGGTTCTACAAGGGCCTGTGAGAGGAGCTGAGGGAGACTCTACTGTTTGTATCCGACGGGCCCATTTCCCGGATACTAGAGATGACAAAAAGAATAGAGGCTGATTGGCAAGCTACTCGGGGTTGGAAACGGCCAGCGGAGGATCAGGGTCGAGGAGCAACGAACGATCAGAGATGAGCCCGTATCACAGACGGGAGGAGGGTCGAGGACCAGCATCATCAGGAGGCAAGACAGGAGACAAGGGAGCCAGTGGTGGTGGCTCCACCACCTCTTCAGACACGGGAGGGACAGAGACCCGGGGGAATGACATATCCCCCGCCAGAATACTTCAATTGTCATTAGGTGGGGCACATTAGGAGGAACTGCCCCAAGAGGGGGGCACCCCCACCAGCACCACCGGCTACCCAACCAGCACAATATCTTGGAGGCCGAGGTCGTGGCCGAGGACGTGGATACCAGGGTGGGGATCGTAGACAAGAAAGGTTGCAGGTGTATGCTTTGGACCTGGAGCAGCCTGGGAACCCAGATCAGGTCATAGCAGGTACGCCAAGATGTTTAATTGTTTAAATAAAATTCCCTTTCTCAGTTGTCAAATTTGTAGAACTGCACTAAATAGAATAAATAGGAAAGAAAACTCGTTATAGAATCCTAAGACATTTAATCGCCCCAGGTATAGTCTTCATCAGCGGCAAGCCCGCCTATACACTGTTCGACATGGGTGCTTCGCACTTATTCGTGTCAGAAGCCTTCGTGGAAGGGCTGGAAGGTGTGGAGCGGTTCACAGGCCTAATGAGGAGGGTGCGTCTACCCGATGGATCAGAGCTATTCACCTCTTCCCACTGCAACATGGAGGCGGAGATTAGCGGAAAGTCATTTGAAGTACCGACAACGATCCTAAGGATGCCAGTTTTCGAGCTGATCCTGTGCATGACATGGTTGCACTGGAACCATGCCCAGATTGATTGCCAAGCAAAGAGGATTACCGTGAGGCACGAGGACTCTGTCATTGTCATTGAAGGTATTAGACCCGCCTCTCGTATACTTTTATCTTCAGTACAGGCCGTTAAGGCCCATCTACAGGGAGAGGAGGTTTATCAGATTCTATTTGAGATGGCGGAGGCCAAGGAGTCTGTGACAGACATCCCGGTGGTGCGAGATTTTGCTGACGTCTTTCCAAAGAAACTGCTAGGACTACCTCCGCACCGAGAGCAGGACTTCCAGATACAGCTTATGCTGGGGGCCAAGCCGGCATCTAGGGCCCCTTACCGGATGGCCCCGAAAGAGTTGACAGAGTTCCGAAGTCAGTTGCAGGAACTAGTTGAGCCAGGGTTTGTCCGGCCAAGCTCTTCAACGTGGGGAGCCCCGGTGCTATTCGTCAAGAAGAAGGACGGAAGTCTCCGCTTGTGTATTGATTATCGAGTGCTGAACAGACTGATGGTCCGGAATACATACCCACTGCCACAGATTGACGAGTTGTTTGATCAACTGGAAGGAGCGCATTTCTTCTTGAAACTTGACATGAGGTCATGTTATTACCAGCTACGGATTCGAGAGGAGAACATTCTGAAGACCGCCTTCAGTAGTAGGTATGGACTGTTTGAGTTTATAGTGATGCCATTCGGGCTCACAAATGCACCGTCAGCATTTACAATCCTCATGAACAGGGTATTCGAGGAGTATTTGGATGTATTCATCATCGTATTTATTGACGACACCCTCATCTACTCAAGGATAGAGGAGGAGCATACACGACACCTGACTTTGACTCTAGAGAGGCTACGGGAACACCAGCTATATGAGAAGTTCAGAAAATGCTAGTTTTGGCTAAAGGAGGTGGTCTTCTTAGGTCATATCATCAGCGGTGCTGGGTTGGCAGTAGACCCGGCCAAGATTCGGGCAGTTCAGGAATTGCCACCGTTGAAGACAGCCACGGATGTACGGAGCTTCCTGGGACTTGCCGAATATTACCGGAAGTTTATCGAAGGATTCTCCCAGATTGCACTCCCTCTTACATCCCTGACCAAGAAAGAATCCTCTTTCATTTGGACGCCACAGTGCTAGGCGGCCTTTGTGGAGTTAAAAGGTCGGCTTACCTTGGCTCCAATTCTCGCTATTCCGTCGGGAAGGGAGGGATTCCATGTGTACACGGACGCCTCCTACCAGGAGATGGGTGTTGTTCTGATGCAGAACGGGCACGTAATAGCCTACGCCTCCCGACAACTAAAGATACATGAGAAGAACTATCCGGTGCATGATCTGGAGATGGGTGAATTGATCTTTGCTCTGAAGATTTGGCGACACTACCTCTACGTGGTTCACTGTGACATCTTCTCAGATCACAAGAATTTGAAATACGTGGACACACAGAAGGAACTCAACATCAGACAGAGACGTTGGGTGGAGTTCCTATTGGATTACTAGTACACCATGCACTACCATCCCGGGAAGGCGAACGTGGTGGCAGATGCTCTAAGCCAAAGAGGAGATACCTCAGGAAAGGGACCACAACTGATGTCCATGGAGCTAGTCCGGTATTTCAAAGATATGCAAATATCCCTAGTGTCCGAGAATGATCTAGAGCTGTACATGGAGTATCTAGCATCGATGGTTGCCATAGATGATATTCGGGACCGCATCCGGGACGGACAGAAGACAGATGCATGTGCAGAGCCGATATTCCAAGCCTTGAAGGAGTGTTCGACGGGAGATTATTCACTGAGAGATGGATTGCTATATTTCAGAGGCAGGGTCTATATACCCGCAGGAGGTCAGATTCGGGAGGACATCATGGCGAAGCACATTGTAGCAGATATTCTATACACCCGGGGATCACCAAGATGATGGCAGACTTGAAGAAGACGATGTTCTGGCCGGGGATTAAGAAGGACATTACATACTTTGTGACTCATTGCGAGGCATGCTAGCTGGTGAAAGACAGAGTGTAGAAATCCCGCAGCATTACTACATCCACTTCTGGTGCCGGGGTGGAAATTTGAGGACATCGCGATGGATTTCATTCATGGCCTTCCCCGATTACGGACGGGAAACGATTCGATTTGGTCATCGTCGATCGGCTGACGAAGGTGGCCAGATTCATTCCGATCAGAAAAGATGACTCGGTTGGGGTACTAGTGCGGAGATTCGTAGAGCAGTTCATTCGTTACCACGGGGTGCCCAGGACGATCGTGTCGGATCGGGATGGTCGGTTCACATCCAGGGAGTGGAGATCCGTGCAGACTTTCTTAGGCACACGGCTGACCTTCAGCACAACATTTCATCCCCAGACGGATGGGCAGACGGAATGTACCAACCGGACATTGGAGGACCTCCTAAGGCTATGCATTCTGGATCGAAACGAGCCTTGGGAGATGATTTTACCACTGGTCGAGTTCTCCAATAACAATAGCTACCAGTCTAGCATAGGGATGGCTCCTTATGAAGCCTTGTACGGAAGGAGATGTAGGACCCCGCTTTCATGGATTCAGGACGAGGATCTGAAGGCGTTGGGATCGGATTTTGTCGAAGACACCGAGGCTCAGTTAAGACTGATACGGGACAGAATGCTGGAAGCGCAGAGCTGACAGGCTAAGTATTACGACGCCGGACACCGTCAGGTAGAGTTTCAGGTGGGAGACCGGGTTTTCTTGAAGATCCAGCCCATGCACGGAGTTTCACGGGTGTGCGGTTGGAAGAAGAAGCTCAGCCCTAGGTATATGGGCCCTTACATGATCCTGGAGCGGATCAGACCCCTAGCTTACAGGCTGGAGTTGCCACCGGAACTGGCAGGTTTACACGACATGTTCCATATATCTTGTCTTAGGAGGGATCTACTACGCCCGGAGTAGCAGATTTCGACCACAGATGGACCGGTAGCTTCAGACCGGTCAGTTCACTTAGAACCGGTTCGGATCAATGATAGAGGAGTACGAATCTTACGTCGCAAGAAGGTTCCGTTATTCAAAGTTCTGCGGGGAAACCACGGCCAGGAGGAGCATACCTGGGAACCGCAGGACCTGATGCGACAAAAGTATCCAGAGCTATTCAGTCAGGTATACCTCAGAACCTCTCAAGATGTTCAATTTACTTTCTTGTTTTAAACTAGTTGGGCTGCTCTAGGAAGAGTAGAGGCTAATCTTTTGTTTATTGGGATCTTAGCTTTGCCAATTGGGCGAATTGGTCATAGATTTAGATTTCCCTTGAAACCCCACTTAGCAAACATGGCGTCGAGATGTAATCTTTCACTTCTTATGGGATGTTACAAGTTTCTTTTTCTTCGATAGAAATTCCCGTAGGCTTAACCTTGATTTCGGGGTCGAAATTTTGTTTTGTTTATTGGGATTTGTAACATCCCATTTCCAACTAGACCCCTAAGAGTGGTTTTGTCCATGACTAGGTCATTACAAAATCCTAGGAAGCTAAAAAGGGCCAAGTGATAGAAGGCCAAGGTGAGAATCACCTTGGTCTGCCTATGGCACAACCTCATCACAAAACCTAAGGTTTGACCTTAGGGCTTCACCATGACTCCATGACCCTACCACAACATCACTAACCTATTCGAGGGTCCACTAGAGCCTTAAGGGTCCATTGGAGTCAACCCAAAGTCGCCAATTTGACCTAGGACCACCATAGGCGTACATTGGGCAAGGTGCCCTAACAAAGGGGAGTTGGCCTCTAATGTGCCCAACCAACCTTGCCCAAGTCTCCCTAGACCTAAAGTGAGATCAATGGGTCACTAAGGATACATTGGGTGCAGTCCTAAAGACCAAGTTTACCCAAGTCAACTCAAGCCCCAAAGGGGTCAAAGTGCCAAGTCAACCCTACCCAACCCTACATTGACCTTAGGGGAGGCCAATGGGTCACCAGGGACCCATTGGGGCCAACCCAAATGGTCATGTTGACCAAGGTCAACTCTACCTTATGGTTAAGTCAAATTAGCCCAAATAGGCTAACCCAAGCTCAAGCCCATTTCCCCCCATTTGGGCTAGCCTTTATATCATGGAAATGATGAATGAGTGGGCTGCAAATAGGCTAGAGTGATGAACAAATTTGGCCATGAGGGGCAGGAGAGAGAAAGCTCCAATTTCCCTTTAATGGAGGAGAGAGAAAATGGAGTAAAGGCCATTCATGCCATGGGGAAGCCAAGGGCCATTCTTATTTGCTTGGTTCATCTCCCCTAACAGCCCTGAGAAGATCAGGAGGCTTTTCAGGCTCTTCCACTGGCTGGATGCACTGAACCACCAAGGCCGAGAGGTAGCTTTCAAGTCCATTAATGGACATTGATGATCCAGCCTCTCCTCTCCCCATTTGAGGCTTTAAACACCTTTAGTGGGCCGAGAGGAGGATTTCCCAATCCTTACCTGAAGAAATCAAGCCACCCCACTATGTAGTTGCAGAAACCGAGCGGCGCTGCCTTCAAGGATGGTTTCCCGGCGATCTTCTCGACTTCAGGCTGCCGGAAAGGCCCTCCTCCTCCCGTTATCTCATGGTTAGATCGTAGCAACGTCTAGGTTCAAGGTTCGGGCTCAATTGAGCCCGAAATAATTTCATATTTCCATGGTTTCGGGCCGAGAATTAACTTGGTAGAACCGCCGGAATATGCCTCTCTGGCGGCTGTGCCGCCGCCTGGCGACAGCCACCACCTCAACGGAGGTGATGGTGGCGGTGGCCGGCCGGGGCAGTGGCTGGATCGCCGGCAGCAGTGCTTGGAAAGAGCTCCAGGCGGGATGAATCCAGGCCGTCAGTTGGAGCATGAGGATGAAGGGATGCCATCCACTGTGCGCCAAGATTCGTGCTGGGAATGATATCAAACTATAGGATATAAATTTCTTATTATCAAATTATGTCACACATTTTGGTATTTAATGGTTTTAATTTTTAAAACTACATAGGTGCTACTTCATAAAATGTGGTCAACATCAACTTTGTAGCCTAGAGAGTCGAGTTTATGCTAAAATTTATTTGGACCAATTAGGGTGCCTGGTTTGACCATGACACTCATTTTGGTGGGACCTATACCTAGGGCTATCCTGAGATTCAAATGGATGCCCACCCTTCATCCCTTTTTCAAATGATCTGAGATTTGGGAAGGTAGTCTACCCTAGCTACACCTAGTGCTTGTCCAAAAATGTGAATTTTTGGAGAAAATCTTTCTATAGTTTTTTAGAAAAATTTAATAATCCATGAATAAATTAATTAGGTGCCCTAAATATCTCAAAACTCCCCCAAATTTGGGTGGGTGGTCTTAGAGGGCATGTTAGGGCTATGGTAATATTTTCATCTCATTTGGAGATGTTTTGGTTAGGTATTGATCCAACCCTAGGTATACCCTTATGGGGTTATTTAGGTCAAAGAGCCATTTTTGATGTTGCGTGGTAAAATCACCTTAACAGAGGCTGTAATTTTGACCACTGACTTGGTAGGACCATTATCACCCTCTTAGGGAATATGGAGTGGTTTAGGATTGTTTTACCCTTGCATCCAAACTCAAACCCTAAGGGAGGGCTTTTTAGGGCTTGAGGGTCATGGGGTCAAATGACCTTGGAATGACTTGAAAATTTGTGGAGAGGACCATAGAGTTAGTATGGTCCTCTGGTTAAAATTTTAGGGAATTTGGAAGTCTTAAGCCCCCCTCAAAACCTTAAACCTAGTTTAGGGCACAAACCTTGTAGTGATAGAAAATGTCACTAACTCTCACTGAACAGTGATGAGATTTGGGTAGAGTAGTGTTTAAAGTTTGTACAAGCTCTGGAGATTTTGTTATGAATTTAGGATTATTATTTTGGATACTACATTAACAATTTAGTAATTTGTATTTCTTACTTAGAAATTTATTATGAAGAAACTA
Organism: Platanthera guangdongensis; assembly: GCA_039583875.1. NCBI lineage: Eukaryota > Viridiplantae > Streptophyta > Magnoliopsida > Asparagales > Orchidaceae > Platanthera > Platanthera guangdongensis. Next base: position 105,308,811 of record CM077150.1, read on the forward strand.
CTCGCTGGAAATTGATGAACTTTATCCAGAGGACTTATTATTATGTTGTAAAGCTCTGTGAATTTTTATGGGAATTTTGGAAGAATATTTCTAAGGGTTGCTTCATTAAGTATTGTTTCCCATGGAAAATTAATTAAATTTATTTTGGTATCTAGCCAGCCTGAAAAATAATGATTTTTGCACAATGACTCTTTCTGTACCATATTAAGATTCTGTAATTTTTATTTAATTTTCTGATGAATAATTTTTGTACTTCCTTCTTTACATATGATTAAGAAAATTATTTTGTATAAATTATTTAGAGGTCAAATATTCTCTGAAAAATTATGTAAATTAGTATCTAGTAATATATCTCTATTATTTAGTGATCAAAACTTTTGGGTGGCCATTACTTGAGTAGATCATATAGTTCATGTTCAAAATTGCCCATGGCCAAACATTTCGGAAAATTCAATAACTATCAAATTAATTAGAAAAATTATGAATCTCTGATTTAAGACTAAATTTGTTATGATAGACCTCTGGTAAACTTTATAGGAGATTTGGAAGACAATCCGGAGTACCTCCTTTATACATCTCATATAGTATAGGGTGGTCTGCATATAGTAACTGTGAAAACTGAACTAGAGTGGGTAATGAATTTTGAAGAGTTGAATCCTCAGAAGGTTGCTGGTTTGGGTAAATAAAGGAGTTCATAATTAGAAGACAAGATTAGTAGAGTGTGAGGTTGACTAGTGTTAGGTGGTGCTCGGGATCGGCGAAAGATCGTCCTTCCCGTAGGGAGGAAGTGTTTAATGCACTAATGCTAGATTCAGTAAAATTAATTAAGAGTTGGGGAATCGGATAGCAACCAATAATAGTAAGTGCCTTGTGAAAGGAAGCTTTGGGCGTAATCCCATAGAGTTCCTATTGCGTGTGAGAGCCCTTCACCGGGTATACCTTGGGCAGTCCTGGGCTAACGTAAACTATAGGAGTGATAAATTTTAAAGAGCAACTAGAATAATTAGGGGTTCACTTTCACACACCCGGTGTCTCGGGAAGTTGGTTTGACTAGGATGTCCGAGCGGTAGGCCTGGTGGTTGTGGAAACAGGCAGGGTGGCCCGGCGAGCTTTGGCTCGGTTGATGGATGTGAGGGGCAGGATGGCCCGGCGAGTCTTGGCTCGGTTGATGTTTGCGACGGACGGGATGGTCCGGGGAGCTTTGGCTCGATACTGATACATAAGGTTGCATGTGCATAATGTAAAGGTGGTTGGTCTTCGGTATTGGGGTATCGATGCATCGACGCCAATACGTTGACTCGGCAAGTGTGGCTAGAACTTCGCCAACAGAAGTCCGGTGCGCCAGCCGGCAAGAGTATGCAGGAGTCCTCTTAGTGCACCAGAGTTTAGGCGTACGATAGGTCTGGCTGGTAGTGCTTTACTGGTTTAGAGGTGGGCGAGGCCCAACCCACCGCTTTCGTCTGCCACTACGGAGGTATCCTGGGAGGTGAGGCTCCAGAAAGGGGGAACTAAAGGTCTGTATGCACAGAGTCGGGTGCGTGAGTTGCACTTGCATGATCGCATCATAACCCACTAGCATGTCATAGCATAAAACACCTGTCACCTATTGTATAAGTGCTGTACGACGCTTATACAATAGGCCCTGCAAAACGACCACTTGATCTATAAGCTTGTGTGGGCAGGTTTATAAATTAAGGCTAAATTCTTTATATATATTGTTGTTAATAGCCGACACCCCAACGTATAAATTGGTATGGGACTCTTTATACGATGGGAGCCCTGTAGAAGATCCCTTGCTTATATGTTTCCGTATAAGTTAAGGTTACTCTTCATACTTTACTTTACTGCCACATGTACTATAAAATTGCTAATATAGGTCTGTTGCCATCTATTTCTTTATTACTCTCCACCTTTAAGTCCTCCACTTTCTTTCTCTCCGCTCGGTGCTTAGGGGCCATGGGGGAAGGGGTGGGGGATGATAGGGCTTAGTCTTTTAGACTAACAGTTTTCGAACCACATCATTTTAGGGGACCATGGAGCCCAGCATGGAGGAGCAGCCCCGTAGGTTGGCACGCTTGGAGATGGGGCAGTCTAGCACCGGAGTTCAGACAGCGGGGACTGTGAGCCCCTGACCTTAGTAGTGTTTTATTTTGCTTCCGCTTGAGTGACTATGTAGTGAGGATTTGGTGTATCGGTCTTAAGCCGTTATTTTCAGTACATTTTTATTTTGGTGGACTCTCCCTTCGTGGAGATATTATTACTCTGATGTGATTTTATTGTGAACTTTTGCTTAGAGTTTTTACCTCACTTGTGTTTACTCCACTTCTGTTACTTTTCTGTGATCGAATCGGCGGCAGAATAGGCGTTTCACGCTGATGACCCTTCAGGGTGTGAAGGTTGTTGGGTATTGTATCCACAATTACCGGGATTTAAGGAAGCCACCTGTCAAGCTAAGATGAATTCACAATGTATTTGATGAAACCTCTTAAGTTGTGCTTGCAGTTCTTCCACGCTAAGTGCACACCAATGTCAGGGTGCAGTAGGTCAATATACACGGGTCTGCACGACGTAATCCCTCGTTGAGCAGATCAGTGTGTTGGCCTACGTGTACTCTCTCTATTGGAGTGCACTTACTTTCAAGTACAGGGCCATGTTTATGCAAGAGAAGACAAGGAGCAAGGATGGGTCAAGGGGCAGCTCTTGGGTGGAAAGATGAAAATTCGTCTAAGTAAAAGTCGATGAGAATCACCAAGTGATTCTCGCCGATTCGGCGAGAATCACAATCGTCGAGAATCACTAGTGATTCTCGCCGACTCCTTCCGGCTACCTCAAAATGGTGCCAAGTAAGATTCGGCGAGAATCACTGATGATTCTCGCCGAACCCGTCGCTGAGCAGGTCATGAATACCAAGTGAAAATAGTTGAGAATCAACAAGGGAATCGTCGAGAATCGTTTACTGATTCTCGACGATTCGTCGAGAATCACCAATGATTCTCGACGAATTTTACTTGGCGTTTTCTCTGGATGCTGCTGGACCGGATTCTGCCGCTGGACTATTTTGAACCGGATTTCGGGTTTCTACTTGTGGGACCCACAACAGTCATATTGTTAGTATCTACAGTGTATAAATACACGGGTATTTTTGAACAGTAGAAGCACGGAAAAAGATATATAAAGCAGAGCCGCGACTTGACCTAGTTCGCGATTTTCCGCCGCCGCCTCCGTCGCCGCGCGAGAGTGTTGATCGCCGGTCGTGATCGTGTTTTCTTCCAGATCTCCGGTCGATAGAAGCCTAGCTAAGCTCATCGTCTCACGTGTCTAACCGGAGATATCTTGTCTCTCGATTTGTAGATCGGGAAAGTCTTCCCCATTCGAATCGATCGAGACGATTGATCCTAGTGTGACCGTTGGTAGACCTAGCTAACTTCGCTACAAAGTTTGGATCTCTAAAGAAGTGCAGCCGCACATCGTCGTCGCCGCCGATCCCGAACCAAGCCGCCGTTTGTATTGCCGCCGCCGGTTCCGGGGAGATCCTTTCCAAGAGAGACCAAGGTTGTAGATTCTTCGTTGACTTCACGAACACGTCGTCGAACGAAGAGGAACACCGTAGTCTCCCAACGAAGTTTGTATCTCGTGTACATTCTATTTACTTTTGTTGTAAAGGAACGATTGTTCCGTGTTATAAGGGTTGAGTGCAACCCGGTTTGTGGGAGTGTTGACTCCTACGTGTGGAAGGGTTCCTTCCGATAGTGCAAGGATTGGATTTCAATCCTGTTGGAGAAGTGACCGAGTCGTCCCTTGTTGGGAGATAGGTCGAAGGGGGAAAGTGGATGTACCCAAGTCGGGGAACCACTATAAATTGCCTGTGTATTCTGTGTGCTGTGCTGTTTGTTTTTATTGTGCAGGTACCGTCTTAAATTCCGCAAATACGCTTCACGTCACCTATTCCCCACCCATAGGTGAACATAGTTAACACTAGGTGGACTTACAAAGGTGTCACCGCAAAGCAATGTTTCTAGGCCTAAGACCGCGGTGTTTAAAAAAATAGGGGGTCTTACACCCTCTAGGTGTCTAGGCTCTTGAAATCAAGTCTTTCAACGACGACTCCTACGTCATCGTCGAAGGTATCAGCCTATCTCCCACATATTATTATCATCTGTACAGGCTATAAAGGCCCACCATCAGGGAGAGGAGGTGTACATTATATGCTTCGAGATGGCGGGAGTAAAAACTTCCCTTGCTGACATTCCGGTGGCTCGGAATTTCCCCGACGTATTCCCGGAGAAATTGCTCGGATTACCGCCAGCTAGGGATGTGGACTTCCGGATACAGCTAGTGCCAGGAGCGAGGCCTGTATCTCGAGCACTATACAGGACGAATCCTAAGGAGTTGGATGAGTTGAAGTCCCAGCTGCAGGAGTTGGTAGAGTCGGGATTTGTTCGACCCAGTTCGTCACCATGGGGAGCACAAGTATTATTTGTCAAGAAGAATTATGGGTCGTTACGGCTCTGCATCGACTATCGAGAGCTGAATCGGCTGACAGTCCGGAACACATACCCATTGCTCCGGATCGATGAGATATTTGATCAGCTTCAGGGAGCCTTCTGATTCTCCAAGCTGGACTTAAGATCATGGTATTATCAGCTGCAAATTCAGGAGGAAGACATTCCGAAGAAAGCATTCAGTTCCCGCTATGGTCTGTACGAGTTCACGGTGATGCCTTTCGGGCTCACGAATGCACCTTCCGCATTCATGAGTCTGATGAACCGTGTTTTCAAGACTTACTGGATAGATGTGTCATAGTATTTATTGATGATATCTTGATCTATTCTCGGACAAAGGAGGAGCACATGCAGCATTTGGCACGGGTACTGGGAGATTGAGGGAGCACCAGTTGTATTCGAAGTTTTCCAAGTGTCAGTTCTGGCTGCAAGAGGTGGCATTTCTGGGACATGTTGTCAGTGGAGCCAGGTTGGCCATAGATCCAGTCAAAGTACAGGCAGTGCATGATTGGCCCCGGCCAAAATCAGTTTCTGATATACGCAGCTTCTTGGGACTCGCCGGGTATTACCACAAGTTCGTGGAGGGGTTCTCGAGGATATCACTTCCCCTCACGACATCGACGAAGAAGGAAGCAGCATTTGCGTGGACCGAAAGGTGCGAGTCATCGTTTCAGGAGTTAAAGAGCCGGCTTACCTCTACCCCTATCCTTGCACTTCCATTTGGGAAGGAAGGATTCCAGATTTACACTGACGCTTCTTACTAGGGGATGGGTGCCGTCTTGATGCAGCATGGCCACGTGATTGCCTATGCCTCCAGGCAATTGAAGAAACATGAACAAAATTACCTGGTGCATGACTTGGAGCTCTGGGCGGTCATATTCACATTGAAGATATAGAGACACTACTTGTTTGGGGTTCATTGTGATGTCTACTCAGATCACAAGAATCTTAAATACGTCGACACGCAGAAAGATCTGAACCTTCGGCAGAGGAGATGGCTGGAATTTCTCTGCGATTATGATTACAATTGCACTATCATCCGGGGCAGATGCGAACACGGTGGCAGATGCGTTGAGCAGGAAATCAGGCACTACTGGACCGGAGCCCCGAGTGATGTATATGGGATTGATGCAGATGATGGATGATATGCATATCACCATGGTCTCAGAGGACGAGCCAACAGTCTACCGGGAATATCTGAACTCCTTGATCGGGGAGAATGATCTTCGGGAGCGCATCTTGACGCATCAGAGGCTAAATGCAGCTTTAGAGCCGATATTTAGAACCCTGGAAGGGGGCAATTTCGAGGATTATACATTGCAGGATGATCTCATTCATTTCCGTGGGAGCATTTATATACCCGCAGGCGGTGCCATTCGGGAGGATATACTTAGAGAGGCGCACCACTCTCAGTATTCAGTGCATCTCGGGATCACCAAGATGACAGCTGATTTGGGGCGACACATGTATGGGCCAGGGATGAAGAGAGAGATCATTCATTATGTGACCCACTGCGTGACATGTCAGCAGGTAAAAGCGGAATGCAAGAGCCTGAGGGGGATTATTACAGCCATTACTGTACCCGAGTGGAAATTCGAAGATATATCTATGGATTTTGTGCACGGATTGACATGCTTCCACTCTAGGCACGATTCCATATGGGTCATCGTCGACAGGTTGACCAAGATGGCTCGATTTATCCTGATCAAGAAGGACTGCCCAGTTGCTGTTTTGGTGAGATTATTTGTGGAGCAGTTCATCAGGTACCATGACATCCCCAGATCGATCATCTCAGAACGTGATGGTCGGTTCACATCGAGGAAATGGAGGGCTCTGCATGCTTACTTGGGTTCTTGGATCACTTTTAGCACTGCCTTCCATCCGCAGACCGACGGCCAGACCGAGCGAACCATCCGGACCATGGAGGATCTGCTTCGTCTATGCATATTGGATACAGGGAAGCCCTGGGAGAGACTGTTTCCCCTGATCGAGTTCTCTTAAAATAAAAGTAACCAGGCAAGCATCGGGATGGCGCCTTACGAGGCTTTGTATGGAAGGAAGTCCGGGATACCTCTGTCTTGGGTTCAGGATGTGGACACTTGGACTCTTGGTTCATAGTACATTGAGGATATGGAAGTTCAGATTCGACTGATCAGGGAATGAATGCTGGAGGCCCAGAATAGACAGGCCAAGTACTATGATGCGCGCCATCGGAAGGTGGAGTTTCAGGTGGGAGATATGGTATTCTTGAAGATACAACTTGTGCATGGTGTCTCTCGGACGCGGAGACACAAGAAGCTCAGTCCATGATACATGGGGCCGTACTTGATTCTAGAGCGCGTCGGTCCTTTGGCTTATAGACTACAACTGCCACAAGAGTTGGGGACCCTGCACGATGTCTTTCATGTCTCCTCATTGCGAAGAGCTCTTTTTCGGCCGGAACAACACATCCCTACTACAGTCGGCCCGATAGAACCCGATAGAGCAGTTCGGTTGGAGCTAATCTGGATGGATGATACCGTGGTCCGAGTGCTGCAGAATAAGAGGGTTCCCTTTGTGAAGGTGAAAGTGCAGCTAGATCTGATATACTCTAGAGGGGGGTGAATAGAGTATATGTTGCTTTGAAACTTTTTACAACAACTGTTGTAATAAGAGTGAGCAGGGAAGCAATAATAAATCTAATCACAACACTAAGTTAAACAAAAGCTAAGCACAGAAAAATCAAGGCCAGAAACAAAAATAAAAACAAGCAAAACCAGAAGACACAAGGAAATATAGTGGTTCCCCTAAACTTGGGTACATCCACTCTTCTACCACCCTAGGTAGGAATCGACTTCAGGATGAGTTGATTAGGTATCCTGGGCACCAATGAGCTTTTGATAATGTGCTCAAAAACCAAAGAAGATTTTTTGATCAGGTGTCTTGCCACCAATGAGCTTTTGACAAGGTGCTCAAAAACCAAGCTCAAACTTTTGAAGGGAGTTTGAGAAACCCTTTACAGAGAGGGGGTGAGAGAGTGATGGAAGTCTTCTCTTTCTCAAACAACTAAGAAGACTATGTGGATTGTTGATGTCAAAGCTCCCCCTGAATCCTTAAGATCTTCAGGAAGAAAATCTTTGCTGAGGGTGATAGGCCTTCAAAGATTGAACTCCAGCAATAGATGATTTCAGCAATAGCTGAAATGTTGAATGTCTGGAGTCTTGAAAATATGTTGGCCTTGAACACTTTGAAAACTAAAGAAATCTGAAGATTTCTGAAAAGATTGATCTCCTTGGATGAGTGTTCTTCAGAATTCTTTTTGACAGAATATTTTTGAATGTGTCTCTGTAATCTGTGTTCTGTAAGTGATTCAAAAATTCTGTCTTTTATTCTCTGATACAGAATAGAATAACATTCTCTTTCAAGTATAGCCGTTGGCCTGCATTAATTGCACAATCTCTTCTGGAGGAAAGTCCACAGAAATATTCCTTGAAAAGTCCCTTGAAACTTGGTCCAGAAATGAATGAAAACGGCTAGGAAATCTCTGAATTAATTGCAGAATAACTCCTTAACTGATTTGAATTTGAATGTAGAAACATCCTGGAAGTTATCTGAAGTCGTCGAACTGAGCTCTGCAATCGTCGAGCTGAGCTCAGCGATCTGGAAATATACAGCAGCAAAATATCGTCGATCTGAGCTCAAAGATCGTCGAACTGAGCTCAAAGATAAAGATCCAAAGCAGAGTCAAAATCGTCGACCTGAGCTCACCGATCGTCGATTGGAGTTCGACGATATAATGAAGTTGAGCTCAGCGATCGTCGAATGGAGTTCGACGATCTGTCGAAGTTGAGCTAGACGATCGTCGACCGGAGTTCGACGAATCGTCGTGCTGAGCTCGATGATATGACTTAGTCTCCAAACACACAATCTTGGTCTTCAGGGCAGCTTCCAAACCTAGACTTCTAACCCTTAGACTCAATTCTAATTGACCTATTAAGCTATACAGGAGGTCAAGCAAAGGTTCCTAGAGATATAATTATCCTGACCCAAATTAGTAATAGAGTGTTCCAACAATCTCCCCCTATTTGGGTTAGGATTACTATTTACATACTTTGGAAAAATTTTAAATAACAACATACAATCAGTAAAACAGAAAAACAACAGCTAGACATTGCAGAATCACAGAGATATATAGCATCCAGATAGTAATCAGAGATCACAGAAATTGTCACCTTACAATATCATTTCTTCTCCTTGCCTTTAACAAGTTTAATCTCTCTGTTAGGATTGAGGGCTTCCTTGTTGGATCTGGTATCATCTGCTGCACCCAAATATGTTTGCTTTTTAGGCCTGGGAACTACAGCTTCAGGATGTAATTCCATATACCTGTCAGCATCAAAGAATTTACTTGAAGCATATCTCTCTAGCTCTTTCTGTCTCTGTTCAGACATAGTTGAAATGTTGGAAGAATCTATTCCTTGTTCTCTAGCCTTTTTAATTTGATCCAGTGCAGCTAGTTCTTTTAACCTTGCAGTCCAAGCAGCTGGATTATTTTCAGGATCCTCAAAAGGTGCAGGAGGTTCATATCTGTTGGAGGGATTGTCCTGAGGAGGCCTGGAAGACACATTTTCTTTCAGCTTATAAGGGAAAGGACCAGATGTTGTATCAGTAGAACTTTGTCCTCCCATAGAATATAGGTGCTGCCTGGAGTAACCTTTGGAGTAGACTTGAATATCTCTTTGATTACCTCTATATCCTCCTCTCCTAGAATGTGAACCCCTGGATTGGCTTTCCCTGTGGTAAGATCTGGCATGAGGCTGATAGGGAGCCTGAATTCTGGCTGGGGGTTGAGCTGCAGACCTTCCACCTGCACCTGTATCAGGAGGAGGTGGTGGAGGAGGATGAGAGTGCTGGAATTGGGATGAACCCTTCTCATATTTTATTTTCTTCTTCATTGCCTTCATCTGGTTCTTGGAGTATTGCATCCAGTGTTCAGTGATAGGGCAGTCATGTAAAATGTAATATGGAATATCATTGTTATCCTTAACTTTGGCAGGAGGTACCCTCTTCATTGCTTTGCTCCTTGCCTTTCTTTTCCTAGCAATGGTAGCAGAAGAGTCATCAGAGTCTGTTCTAAATTCATCACTTTCAGAACTCTGGTCATCATAGAGAGCATCTATTTTCTTCATTAGATCCTTCTTGAGTTGAACAGAAGCAGATGAGGCAGAAGTTGTAGCAGCAGGTGTTGAAATGGTAACAGCAGAAATAGCAGCAGATATTGAAGGTGTTGCACTAGGAGTAGAAGCAGAAACAACAATAGCAGCAGTAGGCTCTGGAGAGGTGACAACAGCAGTAACAGTGTCACTAACAGTAACAGACACAGAAGGAATATCATCAAGGACTGCAGAAGGCTCAAATTCAGGTGCCTCTGTCATCAGAATGTCCTTGGAAATTGGTTCATCAGAAATAATAGGAACTTCAGCAGCAGTAAAGGCAGTAATATCAGAAGCAACAATAACACATTCTTCAGAAGAAGCAGCAGCATCAACATTTTCAGCAGCAGCAATTACTAAATTTACAAAGGAGGTGATAATGCTAGGGTCACAGCAAGAAAATAGCACAAGTGCCTTGGATAAATCTTCTGGAGGCTGGACAGCATTGACCTCTGGCAGACAGCTGAAGTATGCAGAATCAAAAACTGATAGCAAAGACCTGAGGTATATTGCAAGGACTGCAGCAGGAGGAACTTGTGCCTGAGGCACAGCAACAGCAGCAAGAGGAGGAGTAGCAGAAGAAGCAGTAATAACAGCAGCAGCTGACATGCTTACAGAAACAGCAGCAACAGCAGCATGAAGACTCACTTCATATGACATCTCCCCCTGCCTAGATGCAGACATGTCTGGATCAAGGCACACTATTGTAGGTGCTGCCTGAGGGAAGAGGGAAGAGAGCCTGGCAGAAAGGGCTGCCACTGACAGGTGTAGTGGAGCCAAGGAGGTCTCCAACAGCAGAGAGAGCCTGGGGGCAAGCAGCTCATACAGCCTGTCAGCAAGGGCTGGGAGGTCTACTTGCTCAAGAGCTGGAGCAGAGGTAGAAGGTATAGGAGTAGCTGATGGTTCTGGTAGAGGAGAGCTGGTGAATGGTGGAAGGGATGGCTGAGGTGTTGGAAAGGTGGATATGGAGGATAGAGGGATGGAGATAGATGGGGTAAATGTTGGTTGGTCAATGATTTGGTGTAGAAGGTCTTGAAATGAAGTGGAGGATGAGGGTAGCTCAGGAGGAGATGATGGGGAATCATCCATAAAGGAATCATCAAGTAGGGTGAAGGATGGATGAGAGGGTGATGAAGTGACATCTGGTGGAGGGTAGGACAATAGTGGGTGGAATTGTTCTTCTGGTGGAGGTAGATTAGGTACTCGAGAAGGTGTTGATGTTGGAGAGGGTCTGGATATGATGATGGTGGATGTGGTGTAGGGATGTTTGTGAGATGGATGTGCCTACGCTAACGGCGGATTACCCATCACAGAACATAGAAAAAATAAGAGAGTGCTCCGACCAAAAGCGAACGAAAAGGGGTCGGTTGGCTCTCAAAAATACGGGACTCGATACAACGTCCTTAGGACCTACTCTCCAACAAGCACACAACTCGCGCCTAGCCAGACTCGATACCACGACCTTAGGACCTACCTCTCCAACAAGCACACGTCTCACCACACCTACACAAGCATCTATTCTTTTCACAATAAGCCGTCAATCGCAGCAAAAATATATTTAGGAGCGGCGGTAAACGATAAGGAGGGATCAAGAACAAGTTGAGATTAACTCCCTTGTTAGCACCAAAGCGTGCCCCCATCTTGGAGAACAAGTCAAGGCTAGGCCTAGTTTGTACTCCAGCGGATCTTCCAATCCGAAAAACAAGAGGGTCAATAACAACGTTCGATTCAGATTTGCAAGCGAAAAACACTTTAAAATCGCGGAAAAGACGGTTGAATAACCTCCACAAAAATCTCACAGCAAGAAGCACAAAGATAGGGAAGAGATTACCCAACCAAGAAGAAGATCACACAATATTTGTGGGAGAATCACTCTCTCCACGGTTCCACCGGTTTCACACCGAAGGGGCTGCTTCCTTCTTCCACGGAGTCGCACCGAGAGAAGCCACGCCGGAGTCGCACCGAACGGGGATGGAGGAGGCAAGGCTAGGCTTCACACCAAGGGGGCGGCGGCTATTGGAATCTCTCCATGGCCGAAATTTCTCTTAGGGGAGTTTAGGTTTTCTTCATCCAATGCATAACTCATCATAATATCCTCCTTTAAATAGGAGTTACAAAAGAGATCCAACCATCCATGATGGAGATGAAATCTCATCCATCCGGGCGGTTACATACACACCAAGGGTTTAATAGCACACCAACATAAAAATAAAAATAATACAAGCCAAATGTTTTAAGCAATTAAAATAAAACTAAGTAAAAGTATTAAGCAAGCTTTGCGCGCCGCGGACGGAGGTTGTATCGCAGCTTTCCGTTAGCGTCCGTGGCGTTGTCATGACGCCGCAAATCTTTAACTTGTTGCGCCGCAGCAACTGGGTCATCATCAGGAAGTGTTGGAGGGGCCGCAGCAACCGGGTCATCATCAGGAAGTGTTGGAGGGGCCGCGCCATCAATCCTCCCCCACTCAAAATCTCGCATCTCCGATGCGTGGGCTGATAGAAAGCGGCGGAGAAGCTCGACATCCAAATGTTGAAGCTCTGTCGCGAGTACCCATGAGTCGTCCGACGGTGGGCGGTCACGCCAACGGATGAGGAAGCGGTAGGTAGCACCGTCAGGAGTAGTAAGTGGCTCAGCAGCGAGTATCATATCTGGATGGAGAAACGTCTTGGGAAACCTGGGAAACATGTCAGCAGTAGGAATAAAAGAAGGCAACGTACCATCCGATGTTATACCTGCGGGGACCGGAGGAGAGAGATCATCCAAACTACCACTCCTCAACCCATTAGAAATTTCAGTGGAGGGAGAAGACGACAAGAAACCAACTCTTGTGGAGGCGCAACAAACAGCGTCAAATTCGAGACATTAAAAATAGGGGAGATACCCCATTCAGCAGGCAAATCCAATACGAAAGCGTTGTCACCTAGCTTCTTTATAATCCGAAAAGGACCGGCGCGTTTTGGAGCTAACTTTTTAACGGTCCCAGTTGGCATTCGTTCGGGAACTAACCGTACTAAAACCAGATCGCCGACCTTAAAGTGTGACACCTTCCTATGTAGATTAGCGTGCGCTTGATAAGACTCATATTGAGCAGTCAAGGTAGCTCGTATACGTGCATGTAAGTCTTGAATATGTTGGGCGAAGGATTGTGCAAACTGACTTGTTTTGTATGTGGGAGGTAAGGGGACCAAGTCAAGTGGCACAGGGGCCTTATACCCGTGGACAATTTCATTCGGAGACATACCCGTGGACCGATTTTTAGAATTATTGTAAGCCAGTTGTGCATGTGGAAGCAGTAAATCCCAAGTGCCTTTATGGTCGCTCACGAGACATCGAAGAAGATTTCCTAGGCTCCGATTGACTACTTCCGTCTGACCATCAGTTTGTGGGTGATAAGCCGCGGAGAATAATAATTTTGTGCCCATAAGAACCCACAAGGTTTTCCAAAAGTAGCTAGTGAACTTGACGTCCCTATCTGAGACAATAGTCTTCGGAACGCCACGATGACTAACGACGTCTTTAAAATACAGTTTCGCAATGTGAGAGGCGTCGTTGGTCTTACTACAGGGGAGGAAGTACGCCATCTTGGAGAACCTATCCACAACAACGAGTATAGAATCATGACGTCGCAGGGTGGGGGGAAGGCCTAATACAAAGTCCATGCTCACGTCTTCCCACGGGACGGACGGAATAGGTAGCGGAGTGTATAAACCTACATTGGACTTAGTACCTTTAGAAACTTGGCACGTACGGCAACTGCTCACAACTTTCCCAACCATCGCCTTTAGTTTAGGCCAAAAGAATTTCTCCTCTACGAGCGTTATCGTTTTGTCTCTGCCAAAGTGGCCACTCAAGCCACCACTATGTAACTCCCAAATGATGTGGAGTCGCAAAGAGGAGTGGGGGATACACAATTTTCCGTGTTTGAATAAGTATCCGTCTCTAAGTGAATAGGCCGTGATGGTCGTGGGAGAGCTATCCTGGGCAGATAAGTATGGCTCCTAAAAATCAGGGCATGTGGCGTATTCATCCTTTATGCGCTCGAAACCTACCACGTGGACTTGCATGGAGGAAAGTAAGAGGGTGAGGCGACTGAGTGCATCGGCAACTCGATTGTCGGTCCCCTTAAGGTGCTTGAGAGTAAATGTGTATTCTTGCAAGAAGGATACCCATTTAGCGTGGCGCGGGCTGATTTTGTGCTGACCATTGATGAATCGCAATGCTTCATGATCAGAGAGGATCACGAACTCCTTATGAAGGAGGTAGTGCCTCCAATGATGCAAACATCTAATGACCGCATAAAACTCCCTATCGTAATTGGAATAATTTAATTTAGCACCCGCTAACTTCTCACTAAAATAACTAACCGGGTGACCCTCTTAACTCAAGACACCTCCAGTCCCTACGCCAGATGCATCACAAGTAAGCTCGAAGACCTTGGTGAAGTCTGGGAGACGTAACACCGGTGCTTCAGTCATAAGCTCCTTAATACGATGGAATGCAAACGTGGCGGATTTGAACCATGTGAATTCTCCTTTCTTCATGCAGTCCGTAATGGGTGCCATAATGCTACTAAAATCACGTATGAAACGACGATAAAAGGTAGCTAACCCGTGGAAACTACACACCTCACGAAGGCTAGTGGGCTCGGGCCAGTCTCTAATCACCTGAACCTGTAACATCCCATTTCCAACTAGACCCCTAAGAGTGGTTTTGGCCATGACTAGGTCATGACAAACCCTAGGAAGCCAGAAATGGGCCAAGAGATAGGAGGCCAAGGTAGGGATCACCATGGTCTGCAAATAGTAGGATTTTGAACAATGGTTTAGAATGGCAATGGGGCTTCACCATGGCCCCAAGACCCTACCACAACACTCCCAAACATTTTGGGAGACCCATTAGAGCCAAAAAGACCCATTAGGGACAACCCAAGAGGCCCAGTTGACCAAGGTCAACCCTAGCCCTGAATGGGTCAACCTAGCCTACTTAGGGCCAATTGACCCACTCCTAGTCTAGAGGACCCCACCTATGCCCTCCTAACCCTAAAGAGAGGTCAATGGGTCACTAAGGACACATTGGGGTCAGCCCTAGAGGCCAGGTTGACCCAAGTCAACTCAAGCCCTAATTTGGGCAAAGTACCCTTACTAAGGGTAAGTGACCTCCAAGTGCAAGACAACCCTACCCAACCCTACATAAACCTTCGGGGAGGCCAAGGAATCACCCAGGACCCAATGGGGTCAACCTAGATGGTCAAACTAACCAAGTCAACCCTCATTGAGGGTCAAGTCAACTTAGCCCAAAAAGGGCTAACCCAAGCTCAAGCCACTTCTCCTTTAGGCTAAACCCATTCCCATGACCATCATAATCCAGTGGGCTGCCTTTAGCTTATGAGGTTGAATAGTCAACCAGAGGTGACTAGGAGAGAGAAAAGAGCTCCTCTCCATGATAATGGAGGAGAGAGAAAATGGGGAAGAGGGAAGGGAGGAGAGAAGCCGGCCAAGGAAGGCCAACAGCCACCAATTATGGCTGTAATCAACTCCTCTAGGGGAGAGGAGTTGATTCCAGCCATTTCCCGGCCACCAAGGGGTGGGTTCAGCCCCCCTCCACACAACCCGAGCCACACCTTTAATGGTGTTAATGGCTATTGAAGAACCAGCCTCTCCTCTCCCCCATTTACCATTTAAACACCTTCAGGGAGCCGAGGGGATCATTTTGGAGCGTTTACCTGGAGGAGACGGGCCACTCCACTGTGCAGTTGCAGAAGCCGAGCGCCGCCGCCGTCGTCAATGGCATCCCGCCGCTCCTCTCGCATCCAGGCCGCCAGGAAGGTCCTCCTCCTCTCCTTAACTCGCGGGTAGATCCTAGGAATCATTAGGCTTGAGTTTCGGGCTCAATTGAGCCCGATTCAATCCGGGATTTCTCCTGGTTTCGGCAAGAAAATCTCTTGCTTTATCCGCCGGAAAACGCCTCTCCGGCGGCGGAGCCGCCGCCTGACGATAGCCACCACCTCGACGGAGGTGATGGTGGCGGTGGCCGGCCGGGGAAGGGGCTGGATCGCCGGCGGCAAGGCTTGGAAATCGCTCCAGGCGGGACGAATCTCAGCCGTTGGCTCATCGGGGACGATAACCCAGCGCCGTCGATCTGCGCCAAGATTCGCGCTGCATCAAAATCAAACTATAGGAAATTAATGATATTTATTTCATTCTGTCACACTTTTGATATTTAATGTTTTAAATTCTTAAAAATAGCCAGAGGCTCTGTATGGGAAAATGGTCAACACATGAATTGTAGCCCTGCCTGTCGACTTTTGTTTAAAATTGGTTTGAACCCATTTAGGCTTCTGGTTAGACCAGGGCACCCATTTTGGTGGGACATACCCTTAGGGCTAGGCAGTCACAAAATTGAGTGCCCACTCTTCACCCCTAGCCCAAATTAGCTGAAATTTTGGCAGAGAGTCTATCTTAGACATACCTAGGGCCTGCCCAAAAATGGGAATTTTTGGAGAAAATATTTCTATAGTTTTTGTAAATATTTAATAATTATTAGGTAAATTAAATAAGTGCCCTAAACACCTCCAAACCCTCCCAAATCTTGGTGAGTGGTCCCTGGGTTCCAATTAGGTACCTGTATAAAATTTCATTTAATTTGGGTGTGTTTTGAATAGGTTTTGACCCAACCCTATTTATACCCTATAAAGGGCATTTTGGTCAAAAGTTGCACTTTTGGTTTTGAGTGACCAAATCACCTCAACAGAGGCTGAAATTTTGGCCACTGATATAACTTGACTTTTTACACTCACCTATGGAGTTTGGAGTGGATTGGACTAGGGTAGCCCTAGAATTTTAGGGTAGGCCCTTTAGGGTAAACTTCTAGGGTTTGAAGAAATTGGGGTCAAAAGACCTTGGATGGACTTGAAACTTGGGAATGATGTCCATAGGGTTACTATGGTCCTGTGGATAAAATTTTAGGGCATTAGGAAGACTTAAAACCCTTTAAGTCCATAACCCTAGTTTAGGGCACTAGCTTGAAACCATAAGATCTAATACCAAAACTTTCTGAAAAGGCCTAAGTCTTTGAATGGGTAGTTGCTTAGGGTATATATATCTCTGGAAATTTTATAATAAATTTTGGATGAATATTTTTGGTACTTTATTCACAAGATCATGTTTTACAATTTTCACTTAGGAATTTTTGGAGAAAAATATACTTGATTAAACCTGATGAAACTTAGCAAAGGGGCTTGTAATCATGGTACCCATCTCTGTAAAGTTTTATGAAATTTTTGAAGAATGATATTTAGTAGTTTCTTCTTTAATTATTTAATTCTATGGAACTTTGGTAAATTTAATAATGACATTTAGATTGTCTGAAAAATTCTAATTTCTTCATCATGATGTTTCTAGCTCCTTATGAAGCCCTAGTAATTTTTACATAATTATTGGAGACATATTTGTGGCACTTCCTTCATTATATTTGATTTTAGGAATTATTTTAATAAATCCTTTAGAGGTCAAGAACTATCTGGAAAATTATGAAAATTGGCAACCAATAATATTTCTCTGATATTTAGTGAATACAAATTTTAGGAGGCCATTACCTGAGAAACTCTTATGGTTCATGTTCAAATTGACTATGGGCTAGATTTTGAGGAAAATTCAATAAATAGAACATTAATTGGGAAAAATATGATTTTCTGAATTTAGACTATATTTATCATAATAGACCTCTAATAATTATCATAAGGGTACTGGATGAGTATTTCATGTACTTCCCTTTTTACGGGTCATGTAGCTTAAGTGGTCTGCATATAGCAAAACTGCAGGATTTCATTTGGATGTGAATTAGGGCAAGTATGATGAGTCATGGTGGTTGTTGTAAGGACAAGTGGAATGGGCTGCATCTATGGAAGATGAGTGAGTAGGGTGTGGTTTTGTCTAGGTTTATAGGCGTTCGGGTCCGACGAAAGATCGTCCTACCCAAGGAGAGTTGGAGTCAAATTACCCTAGGAATAGCATATCGAAATATGAGAAATAATGGGTAAGGGAATCAACCAATAATAAAATAAGTACCTTGCGAAAGGGAACGCTGGGCGTAATCCCAACACAGTTCCTAGTGCCCCTTGAGAGCCCTTCACAAGGAATACCGGGGGCAGTCCTGGGTTAACGTAAACTGTTTTAACAAGCTGAAAAGAGTAACTTAGTAATTAGGGTTGCACATTCCACAGCACTGATGGCACCAGATGTTGGTTAGGAGCTTCGGCTCGGATGGTTAAAAGGCGGACTTTGGGTCCGGGGAGCTTCGGCTCGATTGTTGAGTCGGACGTGTTGGTCCGGGGAGCTTCGGCTCGGTTCTTGATTACGCTAATTTGCATGTGCATAAAGGAAAGGAAATTAAGGTGGTGGGTCTTCGGTATTGGAGGGTCGATGCACCGACGCCAATACGTTGACTCGGCAAGTGTGGTTAGCACTTCGCCAACAGAAGTCCGGTGCGCCAGCCGGCAAGAGTACGCAGGAGTCCGCTTCGTGCACCAAGCGTTGAGGCGTACGATAGGTCTGACCGGTAGTGCTTTACTGGTTTAGAGGTGGGCGAGGCCCAACCCACTGCTTCCGTCTGCCACTACGGAGGTATCCTGGGAGGTTACGGCTCCAGAAAGGGGGAACTAAAGGTCTGTGTGCACAGAGTCGGGTGTGTGTGTTGCACTTGCATGTCCATCATACCCACTTGCATGTCATGGCATAATCGTTACCTTTAACCTTGACACCTAAAGTATAAGTGGAATGGGACGCTTATACCTTAGGACCTGCTAAACGACCCCTTAGTCTATAAGCTTGTGTGGGCAAGTTTATAAATTAAGGTTAATTTTGATATATTTAGTTACTGCTGTTTGACCACCGACACCCCAACGTATAAATCGATATGGGACTTTTTATACGATGGGAGCCTTGCAAAAGACCCCTTATCTTATGTGTTTTTCACATAAGCGAAGGTTGCATTTCATATTACAGCTTATCGACTTTATATACCATAGAATTTGCTAGAATAGGACCGTTGCCATCTGTTTTGACATTCTCCACCTTCAAGTCCTCCCCTTTCTTCCTCTCCGCTCGGTGCCTAGGAGCCGTGGGGGAAGGGGTGGGGGATGATAGGACTTAGTCTTTTAGACTAACGGTTTTCGAACCGCATCATTTAGGGGATCGCGGAGACCAGCATGGAGGAGCAGCCCCAGAGACCGGTGCGCTTGGAGGTGGGGCAGTCTAGCTCCGGAGTTCACACAGCCGGGACCGTGAGTCTCGACCCTGAGTAGTTTTCTACTTTTGTTTCTGCATGAGAGATCTTGTAGTGAGGTTATGATGTACCGGGCATAAGCCCGTTTTTGCTACTCTGATGTTATTTTCTGTGGACACTCCCTTCGTGGAGTTATTTTTATTATGTCATGTAATTCTCTGTGGACAGATAGCTTACATTTACTTCATTATTCTGCTACTTTTCTGTGATCGAATTGGCCGGCAGAATCGGCGCTTTGTGGTGATGACTCTTCAGGGCGTGAAGGAGTCACCGCAAAACGGCGGTTCTGGGCCTAAGACCCCGGTGTCGAAAAAGAAAAAAAAGGGGGTCTTACAAGTGGTATCAGAGGAGACCTCGATCGAAAAGTAGTCGTCCACAACCCTGGGTCACCCCCGCGCGGGTTTAGTTTGGGGACAAACTAAGCAGCGGAAGCAGTGGTGTGCCCATATGGGTGGAATCACATGTAAATTGTCCACTTTCATTAGGCATTGAGTCGATTACCTACTAATGTAGTTCGTTTTGCAGCCCCCAGCTCAGCCCACCCCACAAGGTGGAGCTCAGCAGACCCCAGATATTGCACCACCTCCCATGGTCCCCACACCTTTCCTCCAGTCGGACATGGGGCAGACCCTTACAGCTATCCTTGAGGCCTTCCGGGCTCAGCAGGCTCCAGCCCAGCAGCCAAACCCAGGGGCCAACTGGATGAGCACCTTCCGAGGACTCTCTCCCCCATCATACTTAGGGACAGAGTCGGCAGTACGGACAGAGGAGTGGCTGGATGTTATGTACGAGATGTTGACTGGGATACGATGCCCTTGGGAGGAGAGGGTGGCCCTGGTGGTATCTTGCTTGGAGTCTCATGCTAAGAGGTGGTGGAAGACGTTGTTGGACACGACTTTTGCTGATAGGGAGATTGCAGAAATCACTTGGGAAGAATTCAGGGCCACGCTGCTGGAGCACTTTGTTCCTCAGTCGGCCAGGGACGAGTTGGAGGAGCGGTTCTTGCAGCTGAGGCAGGGCACCAGGACGGTGGTGGAGTACCACCGAGAGTTCGATCATTTGGCCCGATATGCGGGCTCCTATCAGCTGGACGAAGCAGGTTACGTCAAGAGGTTTTATAAGGGCCTAAAAGAGGAGTTGAGGGAGGCCTTGCTTTTTGTCTCTGACGGGCCCATCTCCCGGATTTTGGAGATGGCGAAGAGGATTGAGGCCGACTGGCACACCACTCGGGGCCGGAAACGGCAAGCGGAGGACCAGGGCCGGAGGGCCCGAAATGATCAGCGGCGAGGCACCATACCAGAGGGAAGGAGGGCAGAAGAGCAGCCTCGTCAGGAGTTGAGGCAGGAGCCGAGAGAGCAGGTGGTCTTGGCCCCTCAACCTCTCCGGATCCAGGAGATGCAGAGACCCCGGGGTATGGCGTATCCCCCGCCGGAGTGCTTCCACTGTCACCAGGTGGGACACCTCCGGAGAGACTGCCCTATGAGGGGGGCACCACCTCCAGCACCACGGGGTGGCCCACCGGCCCAGCATTTCGGAGGCCGAGGACGCGGCCGAGGTCGTGGTTACCAGGGAGGCGACCGCAGGCAGAATGGGGAGCAGATTTACGCTTTGGACTTAGCACAGCCCCGGAACCCGGACAGGGTTATTGCAGGTATGAGAGTAATCTTAGTTTTGGATTTATTCTTTGCTCATATTAAGTGTTGATAGAACTACTACACAACCTAGGTTAGAAAACCTTACACCAGAGTTTTTCTTTCAAAACTGATTTAGGAATGGTGATGGTGTGCGGCAAACCTGCCCATACCCTGTTCGACACGGGGGCATCGCACAACTTTGTGTCGGAGGATTTCGTCAAGGACCTGGATCAGATTCGATGTTATACGGGACTACCCAGGAGGGTGCGCCTCCCCAATGGGATGGAGATCCAGTCCACAGAAAAGTGCCTCCTGGAGGTTACCATAGACGGGTTGGCACTCGAGGCCCCGACGACGATCCTGAGGATGCCGGACTTCGACCTCGTCTTGGGCATGACATGGCTTGTCTGGAACCATGCCCAGATTGATTGCCCGGCAAGGAGGGTCGTGCTCAGCCACGACGATACTTATGCGACATTCGAAGGTACTACACCGGTCTCGCGTCGCCTGCTTTCTTCTATTCAGGCCATTAAGGCTCATATGCAAGGGGACGAGGTATATCAAGTATTGTTCGAGATGACTGAGGAGAAGGACCTGATTGCTAACATTCCGGTGGTTCGTGACTACGCCGACATTTTTCCGGATAAGCTGCCAGGACTACCTCCGCATAGGGAAAAGGACTTCCAGATTCAGTTGGTACCAGGGGCTAAGCCGGTATCCAAGGCCCCTTATCGGATGGCTCCGAAGGAGTTGGCGGAGTTTCGGACGCAGTTGCAGGAGCTGGTGGAAGCAGGATTTGTTAGGCCGAGTTCCTCATCATGGGGAGCTCCTGTCCTATTCGTAAAGAAGAAGGACGGCACTTTACGCCTGTGCATCGACTATCGAGCACTAAACAGGCTGACCGTCCGAAATACCTATCCGCTCCCCAGGATAGACGAGTTGTTCGATCAGCTGGAGGGAGCCCATTATTTTTCGAAGCTGGACTTGAGATCAGGCTACTACCAGCTGCGGATCCAGGAGGAGGATATTCCGAAGACGGCCTTTAGTAGCCGATATGGATTGTATGAGTTCATCGTGATGCCCTTCGGGCTCACGAACGCTCCGTCGGCGTTTATGAGCCTCATGAACCGGGTCTTCGAGGCCTATTTGGATGTGTTCGTCATAGTGTTCATAGACGACATCCTTATCTATTCTAAGACGGAGGAGGAGCACACGCGACATCTAGCATTGACCCTGGAGAGACTGCGGGAGCATCGTCTTTATGCGAAGTTCAGTAAGTGTCAGTTCTGGCTGAAGGAGGTGGCTTTCTTAGGTCACATTATCAGCGGAGCCGGGCTGGCAGTGGACCCGGCAAAGATTCGAGCTATTTCGGAGTGGCCGCAGCTGAAAACAGCCACTGACGTACGGAGTTTTCTAGGACTTGCCGGTTACTATCGGAAGTTCGTGGAGGGATTCTCTCGAATCGCCCTCCCGCTCACATCCTTGACAAAGAAGGAGGTACCGTTCGTGTGGACCCCGCAGTGCCAGACAGCTTTCCAGGAGCTGAAGGATCGGCTGACCTCGGCTCCCATTCTTACTCTCCCCTCGGGGAGGGAGGGATTCCAGGTCTACACCGACGCATCATATCAGGGGATGGGAGCAGTACTGATGCAGAACGGACACGTCATAGCTTATGCTTCCCGCCAGCTGAAGACCCATGAGAAGAACTACCCAGTGCACGACCTGGAGATGGGAGCAGTTGTATTCGCACTAAAAATATGGCGGCATTACCTATATGGAGTCCACTGTGACATATACTCCGATCATAAGAACCTTAAGTACGTGGACACACAGAAGGAACTAAACATCAGGCAGAGGCGGTGGGTGGAGTTCCTTTCTGACTATCAGTATGAGATGCATTACCACCCGGGGAAGGCAAACGTGGTAGCGGACGCACTGAGTAGGAGAGCTGCCACAGCAGGAGCAGAGCCTCAGTTGATGTCTATG